>JABBWL010000013.1:0-712924 GCA_016758765.1 Suillus cothurnatus | reverse complement strand
ATCTTTCAAAAGCTCGTATGAAGAGCCGGGAACTGATTGGTCCAGTACTCGAGAACTCGGGGCAAGACACTACTAATTACTACGTTACAGACTACAATTTTATCACATAGCAATAGACTCGAGAATGAGATGTTCGAAAAGAAAAGTCAGATAACGGGCAAGCACCTCATATAGGGAACACCAAAATATATTCAAAGTCCATCGGAATTGTCCGTCCAGTACCTCGCGCTGGTTTTCCGGCGGAGTTTGAACTGCAGTCGGAGATCCTATATGATCTTCGTCCTGTCACAATACGTTTCTCTTTTTCTCACTTTCATGCTATGAAATTCATTTGTAGTTACGTAGCTAGATGTCCCGTTGATGTATGATCTATTTTTATCAATATGTCAATGAATAGTACATTGCAGAAGGCGAAAAATTGATCTACGTGCTTGCCGCACCGTGTTGCGTCACCCGCCCATTGACATTGCCACTGCACCACAGTGGCCACAACATTATGACCATACCCCTTAGTAAGCGTGCCAATCGGTTATCCCTATGTAAGGCTCAACTTTGCGTTTGTAGGTTTTCTTTCCCTTTCCATCACATACTCTACGATAGCATTAGCATAGAATTTGGTTTGACGTACAGTACTTTGACGCGTCGCGCTATACAGAACAATTGACTGTTCCACAGACCACAGTCTCACGCGTCCACATTGTTGTCCACTGACCTTGACCACAACGCTTGGTAAGCTCTCCAATCGGTCATCCCTATATAAGGCTCAACCTTGCGTTTGTAGGTTTCTTTCCCTTTCCATCACATACTCTACGATAGCATTAGCATAGAATTTGGCTTGACGTACAGTACTTTGACGCGTCGCGCTATACAGAACAATTGACTGTTCCACAGACCACAGTCTCACGCGTCCACATTGTTGTCCACTGACCTTGACCACAACGCTTGGTAAGCTCTCCAATCGGTCATCCCTATATAAGGCTCAACTTTGCGTTTGTAGGTTTTCTTTCCCTTTCCATCACATACTCTACGGTAGCATTAGCATAGAATTTGGTTTGACGTACAGTACCCTGACGCGTCGCGCTATACAGAACAATTGACTGTTCCACAGACCACAGTCCCACGCGTCCACATTGTTGTCCACTGACCTTGACCACAACGCTTGGTAAGCTCTCCAATCGGTCATCCCTATATAAGGCTCAACTTTGCGTTTGTAGGTTTTCTTTCCCTTTCCATCACATACTCTACGGTAGCATTAGCATAGAATTTGGCTTGACGTACAGTACTTTGACGCGTCGCGCTATACAGAACAATTGACTGTTCCACAGACCACAGTCTCACGCGTCCACATTATTGTCCGCTGACCTTGACCACAACGCTTGGTAAGCTCTCCAATCGGTCATCCCTATATAAGGCTCAACTTTGCGTTTGTAGGTTTTCTTTCCTTCCCCATTACATACTTTACGATACCATAACAATACGCGTCACACCATACTCTGACGCAAACCCAATAATCTCAAGTCACATAGCCTACCGTAGTAGTACTAGTACCGTGGCAAGTAAAAAAAATAATTTGCCTAAGTTCAAATCAAATGATTAATCGTCTGTCGTAGATTATGTCCAAACGCACCGCACCCAGTGAAGACGAGCGCAGATCTAAACGTGTTAGATTGGAAGGTAGGCAACATTGAAATATGTCGGTATTTTCATTCATACTTTTGGTGTTCCAGTGCCATCGCCTTTGAAGGATCCTGCCGCTTGGGAGATTCTGGAGCGGTATCTCACAACGGATCAAACATATGGTCAGATGGAAGATGACTTCCACGCGTACCTCGGCGATCGTCATCGCCTTGCCGACTGGAATGACGCAAGGTTAGCGCTGTTTTCAGGTGACGGCGATGACCAATTGTCATTGTCAAATCTGCTTGCTCTCAAGCGCAAGCACATCTCGGAGCAGTCAAGTCCGGATCTTAGATTACCCACTCGTCAGCGAGCTCGCGCAGTCAGTAACTACTTATTTACAAGTCATGATTGACGCTAACAAATTATAGGCCAAGAATCCATTTATCGACCTTGAAGCTCAACTAGACGACGACGAAGAGGATGAGGATGATGAAGATATCGAGGTCGTCGATGGCCAGTCAAAACCATCCGAGCCGACGGTTTTGCCAGCACGCAAGCATGACCTAACCACTGCCATTGACAGGATCGAAGAGAATATTCGCAGCGGTAGCAGTAATTCAGGTCGTAGGGTCTCGTCGGTCACACATTGTGATACTCCTGACATCAAACATACAAGGATGTATGCATGCACCGTTAATGGTAGGTCCAAGTCTGGTGCACATGCTATGAAAGCTTAATGCAATACAGTACCCGTGAGACAATTTCTCGCCGAACACTTCGAGAAGCAGGGGTTCGCGGTGGTAGTCTCACCGTGGATCCCGTCCCATCTCTATATCACGTCTGATAGTCCTCGGACGATCCTGGCAGCCCTGCCCGAGGCGTATGCAGCGTCCTTCAAGAAATGGGACCGTATAAATGAGGAGGAAGAGATTGCAGTCAACGCACTGCGTCTGAAATTCCCTTGTCCTTCCTGGCTTCGAATTAAGCGGGGAAAATATAAGGACGCCATCGCTTACGTTTTTGATACCGAGCAGGCCAACAATTTCGTAACCGTGCTCATCCCACCCAGGGAGTTCCCCTACAACATGGAGAAGGGATCGGTCGCTCTATTTGACCCTGCGCGCCTTCCCGCTGGAATCTCTGTGTCCGACGTCATTCATGATGGAAAGGTTGTCGGGTCTAAGTACAAAGGCGAAGAATATTATGGTGGCCTCCTCAAGAAAAATTTCCATCGTTACTGCACTGAGTTAGTGCTGGTACCTCATCCGGATGCCCTCCGACTTCATCTCCAATCCGGATGGGACACGAATTTCGTCAAAAAAACCGAGATAGCCTTCTCCAAACAATTGTTGCGTTCGGGAGACTCCGTTCGCCTTACCACGCCAGATCTAGCTGGTCAGATCTGCACGATACTCACGACAGATCACGCCTTTGGTGGTTCTGTAAAGTTAGAGTTTGAATTAGACGGCCGGCGCAAGGAAATTGAGGCCAGACTCGAAGATGTAGAGCGCGTGTTCCACGTTGGTGATGAAGTTCGCGTTGTAGCTGGAGTATACTCAGGATTGGAAGGATACATCATACAAAGGGATGACGATGTCTTTACCGTCTGTCAGTGCGGAACTCAGCAAGAGGTATGTCATTGACACACTTCACAACATTCATCTTACAATTTACTAGGTCGAAGTCTCCAAGTATTACTTGGATCGTCGCCCTGTGGATCGCGTTCAGCAAGGCTTCGCGTCGGCTCAACAATACCTCGGCCCTCCCGAGGAACCAAAGTCCATTGAAATCGGCGACTACGTTCAAGCCACTGTCGGAGATTTGTTAGGGAAACGTGGCACAGTCCTTTGGACCGCAGGAGACTTCGTTTGGTTCCAGGACGACGGTGACCTGTTGAAAAGTGACGACAACAGTGAGGTACCGCCGCCCTTCATCCGAGTTCAAGCAACAATGGTCGAGCGTACGCGCCTTCCTACAACGATCAAATTCACAAAAGAGCGTGGCTACGACGTAAGACCTGGAGATCGTGTCAGCGTCGCTCGTGGGCCCGAATTTGGTACAAAGGGGGTCGTGTCTAGCGTAGACTTCCCTAATGGTCAATTGACATTAGAGACCGAAACGCAATATTTTGTAAGTCTAGGCCTACGCAGCTAGAATGACCCTAACTATTTCTTTACAGGTCAAAGTTCCCATAAGATTCGTTATGAAGACGTCCAATGCCGACCTCGACGCTTTCAACCGCTTCATCAAGAAAGAAGTCTTCATCATTGGCGGCGAGAAAAAGGGTTTCCGGGCAACCCTGTATGACCTCTCCACTAACGACTGTATCATCGCTGTACACGGTCAACCTCGCATGACCATTAAGCGCTCTGACGTTGCTACCACGTAAGTTTTTCCCCTTGTATTTTCCGTCGCACAAGTTCAAGCTTCATCTATAGCTACGGTTGCCGATTAAATGGCGCGATGCTGGAATGGAACGAATTCGCTTCGTTCTGTGAGATGCGCAGAAAATCACACTTAGCACCACCGCCTCGAAGCGTTACCCCTCCCCCCGAGAAATCAGCACCTCCTGTCCCAAATCCAGGATCTTCCTCAACATGGGCTGATTGGTCCCCTGAAGTTTTGGCCGCGTATTCCCCACAACCCAACGGTCCTGGTTCTTTGACGGATGACCCTTGGGCTGTCGATGCCAGTGATGTCCAGCAGATCGTTGACATTCCGCTGAAACCACGCGGTGAGTAATCATCCACGTTGAAGAACGAAACCCTTACATTTATCGCAGACCCAATCTGCTGGCTCAAGGACTATGAGTACCAGTTTCATGAGTACCACGCCCTATTCAGCGTCTCCGCGAGCTTCCAGGGTGGCAGGTTACTGAAGCGCCTAGTATACAGTGACTGCCCAGACCCATTCTGTGGCCCTAACGGTATTGCTCCCCCAGGTCACATCAGTGCCTGGTGCACTGCCAAGACCGCAGGAGGCCCCGTGGTAAATTACCACATACCTGTTGAGTATCTCACTCCAGCCCAGCCCCGCAAAAAAAATCAAGAGTGCTTCATTATGGATGGTCAGCATCGAGGCGGGATCCGAACTGTTGCCAAGTGCAACACCAAAAACCGCACCGTGGAGCTGAAGCTTTTCCCAACGTCGCAGATTACTGTCACCGTAGGTTTCGACGATGTGTGCCTCGTGGAGCCCTCGAAGAACAAATAGATTACATATTTCACTCTAAGGACTGTAAGGTTAGGATACGCAATTAGTTCAATTATATCTGTACAATACATATACTATGACGACATTTTATGGTCACAAATACATCTAACTCGCGAGTCGAGCTTCCCTATTTCATTGCCTATGCCCTTCATCGTACCAAACTCCATTCATCGGTAACTTTCGCTACTCCCTTGTCACTCCAGCGAGTTTCCCCATTTCATATCACACTAATTCAGTCATTTCTTTATTGTATGTAGTCCTACATTATTAATGTTGTTATGATACTGCGCCGATGGCTCATACACCCAAAGGTCCAGAACCCCTTGGACGGTCCACATACATTGGACTTAGGTGACATGTCACATGACCATATGACCATCTAATCCAACAGTTGGTCCAAAACACAATGGATCGTTTGTGGTTCTGCATTGTTGTAACACGCCTCGGTTTGTGGCCCAATTACTAACCAACCAACTCACCACAGCCGCAAGCACAAACCAAACCAACTCCCAAACCACAAACCAACTCACCACAACCACAAACCAACTTACCACAACCACAACCACAGACCGGCAGTTACAATGGAGTGGCCACAAACTTCAGAGCGGGTAATGCATTGACCATGGCACATGACCCATTGTCTGTGGGTCACTACCTTATTCCAACCTCAATGGATTCTTCGCGGCCACAAATCGCAGTTCCCTATATATACTGCATTTCGATATTGATTGACATCTCTTCCTTCACTTCACTTCAGTCCCACTCCAATCAACTTTGACTCACAATGTCTGACGACTTCGATATCTTTGCCTTCACTACTCCGGCGCTGGAGGACGAGAAGACCATCGCTCTGAGGAACGAGGTCAACGAGCTCCTCGTGGGGATCGCTGACATGGTGAAGTCTGCTCCTGCAGCGGATGAAAACCAAGATTCCCTGGCAAAGGAAGAGTGGTGCCGCAGATGGAACGCTTCGACAGTAAGCATTTTATTTTGTATTTTTTCTTCAGTGACTGACAAGTCATAGGCATCGCTGACTACATGCCTCAAACTCGCGCATGATATGAAGGCAAACATCTGTCTGACCGACGCTGACAAGCAACAAGGTCAGAAAGGAAGGCTGCTTTGCGCAGCGTTCCAACAGCAGATCAGTGCCATGAAAGAGGCCGCGACCATGCAGGCGAATCCTACTGCGACGAAGAAAACTACCAGCGCATCAGAACCTGAGGCGAGCGACCAAAATAAAGTAGATGAAGAGCATCAAGAGAATGGTGCATCGCAGGAGCGTACTCAAGAACGTGATAGCGAGGAAAATAACGATATCGTGGAAGTGCCTCCCACTTCGCAGATGGCGAGTCAACGACAGGTAAGTGTCGCTGGCAAGTATTGTGACAATCACTGACGTTTTGATCTAACTTCTTGCAGGAGCAGACTCCCCAAACAAGCGATCCATGCACTGATCTCAATGATCCCGCTTGTGAGGGATGCATCTCTAGGACAATCCCCTGTCGCCCTTTTCCTGGCGGCTTAGTGTGTGAAAAATGCAAACAACTCCGGACCAAGTGCTCGCTTGTTGGAGGTAAGTTCACCCAACAACATACTTGTGATATTTTCACTTAATTCCCAAATCTAGAAAAAACCAAGGCAAAACAGAAGACAACCGCGCCTCCCAACACTGCTCCTGCTCAAAAGCCACGCATCGTGGTTAAGTCTACCTCGGTTAAAGGCACACCGGTTGAAGCATCCGCCTCTGGGAGGAAGGGTAAAGCTGCAGCGGTCAAGGCTGCAGCTGTCGAAGCACCAGCTGTCAAGGCTGCAGCTGTCGAAGCACCAGCTTCTGGGAGCAAGGGGAAGGACAAGGACACGCCAAACGTTGTACCAGCACCCAAGCGCCCGCCTCCTGGCCCTTTGAACAAGCCTGTACACCGCGCCTATGTGGAGATTCGCACAAGCAGCAAGAGGAAGGCGATCGACATCCAAGAGGAGTCCAGCAAGAGTGAAGAAGATGATGATGATGATGATGAAGATGAGGACGATTACCTAGCCGGTAGGGTCTCCGGACTCAACGCTTTTGTCCGGATGATGGAGACCGCTTGCGCCACCATGCGAAAGGAGATCAATGAGATTGATGGGAGGGTTTCAAAGAGGCGCCGCCGCCACTACTAGATTTTTTTTTTCATTTTTATGCATAGAATATAATACAGGTGAATACCTGTTGTCTGAGAACATTACTTAGCAGTAGATACCCTTTGAATATCACGAATCGAGGTTAGGTCGAAGCCTCAAAAAGACTTCATAGGATGTGGTTGTTTAGTTGCAGTGTAGTGACACTCTCATCCCCTTTCTGCATGTACTCGCGTCAACGGTGTTTTGTTGCCAGCATGACTCATTCGCCAGTGTGAAACATGACAGGTGGGCCACGATGCGTGTTGGCGGCTGTTGCTTGCGCAGCTTTGCCAGAAAGGAGGTTGTGAACCAGAGGCTGTCAGGCCATGAGGACATGCCTCTTGGTGGTGACTCAGAGCATGTGAGTCCTTCTTTGCCGCCAAGAAATATACCTGGAAACAGATTTAGGACTGGTGTTGTCTATTTCCCATTCCCTATCCAGCCATGCGAATTCCGACTCACTGGCATTTTGGAGGCACCCTTGGCCCATCGCAAATGGCAAGCACACTTTATGTTGCCCCGCGGTGGCCGTCATATTCTTAGGGGTGCGCATATTAACTGTAGTAAGAAGAATGTATGGGTGACAAACTCTGGTGGCTTTCCGCCACACAACAGCTAGCAGCCCTGCCGCTTAGTCTCTCAGCACTCCAGCAAGCTCACTGTGTCCGGACACATAGCAGATGGGATAATTTATGGTCCACCTCCCCCAGATACCAGAAAATCCACCAAGTCGACCCACACGTCCTCAACCGATCGTTCATCAAACTCACGGCCACCCTACCCAAACGACTCTCCAGCCTTATCCTCAGTCTTCGTACCCGCCACATCCCGTTGAATCAACATCTCTTTCGCCTCACCAAAGCCGACTCCCCGGATTGCCCGCACTGCACGCAAGTAGAAGAAACGGTCCACCATTACCTGTTCGAATGCCCGCAATATTAGCATGAACGCCATGTACTAGCATGTGCACTGGGAAGAAGATCCAGCTCCCGCTCTTGTCTCCTCGCAGACCCGGACGCCATCCCTCATCTGGCACGCTATGTAAACGCAACACAACGGCTGAAACCCACGTCAGGTGAAATCCGCATGCCCAACTCGTGAACGGGCTGACAATCCCAGTTTAGATCGCACCGATACACAAGCAAGACACACCTATATGAAACCTCATCAATAATATCCAAATCTACTCCCAACACCCACCTAATTCAATTCATTAATATCAGCTCGTCTACACGAGATCACCGGCACTGTCCTGGGGTCTAAGTCAACATCATCAAAGTAATCACTGACGCACATAGTGCACGCCAACCAAGTCACATGGCCCGAAACTGGCTCGTGTTTCCCGGCCCTTACATTACATATTATATCTGTTGCACACCTCACCCGATCTCTGTTTGGTCCGCACCAGCGGCCGAACATGCGTTATCAGACTTCGCGATAGATCATTCACCATGCGTTGTATACTTACAGTCATCTCTCCCCTATACGATTGCCCATCTAAAACGGCCGGCGGACTGGTGGGGGCGCGCCCTACGCCAGTGCATTTGGGAATCCAAGGGAGAGCATGGAGCACGGGGCTCCAAGGCTAGATAGTATTGTCCTACATAGAGTATCACTCTCAATGGACATAAAACTGGATTCAAAAAAAAAAAACTAGCAGACGCTTTTGCAGGTTATTGGATTTGACAAAAGCTCAACGACATCCTATACTATTAGTGGTGATTGCATGTACTCTAGAGTCTACGTTGTGTAAGTTGTGTTAGCTGTCTCCGGCGGGATCTAAACATACCTTACCCTTGTCAACCAAACTTACTGGGCGCTCATTGAATAGCCTCTGAATACCTGAACGGTTGATGTTGCTGTAGAATATGTCAATGTGATGGTGGCAATTTCCCAGAGCATCGAGCATTATGGCATGATGACGATTACTAGGGCTACACACCGTCTCCGTTGTAGAAGGTTCGTACGGCAACCGTCGACAGATACGGTTGCCGTACCGGCGGGCCTGCAAATGGAGGCAGACAGGTATGGTGTACGGCCAAATCATACACCCTACAAGCCGTCTTCCATACGGCCTATACGGCCGGAAAGGGTGCTGGTTTATCCGATAGCTTCTTGCCCTAAACCGCCATGCCCTGCACCAACGACAGTGACAGCGACGAGTCTGAGTTGTAGGTATTTATGTATGTGGGGATTCACGCAGTGTCGATACACAATCTTTCACTAGGCACCTATCAAGAGCCAGAAGTGCCGGTCTCGGGTTGACCGTGCACATCGCGGAAGTTTGTAATTATGTATGCTATTCAACAATGATTGGATTTGTAGTCCACAAACAATACAACTGAGGATTCTCTGGCACTCCTTTGTTGTCGTCCGAATCGACTCGGGCAGGCGACATTCCTTTCAGATGAACTCAAGGCTTTGTTCTTCGCGGATATCCCGCAGCCTGGGACGGAATGCAACTCATTGTCTGGATGTGCAACAGGCACAACAAACCCTCACACACCAGCTGGACTCAGAGATCCTTCTCACCCTCTCCACTCCAGATTTCAAAATCTCAAAGATGGTTATTTTCTGCGCTTCGTTTCAGATAGCACTGAGTCCCAGGAGGCGAAAGCGCAGATGTCTTTCCGAGCCGATGCAGAGAAAATGTCTGAGCGAGCTGCGATCAAGGATATTGAATGATCAAACAAACGGAGTCGCCCAATAACGTGCGCGAGAACGGACGGTACATGTTAGATATTAAACGCTCGCTATAGTCCGTCAATGCCGTTCGCTTACCTAAGTACCTAGAAAATTTCCTTTGCTCTTCGCCCGCCTGCTTTCCTCAGTTGACTCCGTCTGTCGCTGAGCTATACTTGCTGTAGGTTATGAGCCCTGCGCTCGTTTACTAAAAATCAAATTAGCACGTAGAACAAATTCAGGAGCATGTCTACCTCAAACGGAAAGCTCGGAGAGGATTTCCTTCGGATCCCGAAGCTGGTCGCCGATGGCGAGAACTGGATGATGTACAAGGAGCGACCTCAGTGGTCCATAGATGCTCGTGGGCTGCTCGGCCATTTGAATGGCACCAAGACAAAGCCAATTGACCTCAGACGCTGTCTGGCAGAGGAGCATTGTGGTCACCATCAACTCCAGATGAAATAAGAGAAGTCAGCACGTACAAAACCGAGCTAAAGGAATGGCGTACAGGAGAAGCCATCGTGAAACAACAGATCGCGGGAACGATTCCTGTACCATCATGCAGATGATCCGCAATAACGCAATCACTGGCATATCCCTAGACCCCTCTGAGACGACCATGGACAGGTGTGACTCTTGCGAATACGCAAAAGCCACGCGCAAACCCATCGGGAAGGTTCAAGACCCTCCACGACGCGAGGACTCTGGGGACGAGGTTCACAGTGACCTGCTACGAGCGAAGGACGAGGCATTCAACGCCTACAAGTACTACGAGGCTTGGGCGAACACACAGTTCGACACCAAGATCAAACGTCTTCGATCGGATTGAGGGGGAGAGTTCACTGGTGATGATTTCACGCATTATCTCAAGACTAAAGGGACTGAACGCAAACTTACCATTCACGACCCACCGGAGCACAACGGTGTAGCCGAACGCCTTAACCGAACCGTCAGTGAGAGGACCCGAGCACTGTTGCACGCTAGCGAACTGCCCAAGTTCCTGTGGGGAGAGGCCATAATGCACACCACCTGGCGGAAGAACCGTACCATCACGCGCACTCTGAATAACAAACCGCCCTATGAAATGTTATTCCAGAAGAAACCCAACCTGGCAAACTTACCTATCTGGGGTTGCCACGTCAAAGTCCACATGGCGCATGGATCAAAGCTTGATATGCGGGCAATGGACGGCAGGTGGGTAGGCTTTGATTCCAATAGCAATGGGCACCGGATATGGTTGCCAGGGGCAAGGCGAGTGGCGGTAGAACGTAGCGTGACGTTTGATACAACAGAGGTGAGGGTACCTCTGAAAGAACCCACAGTACCAGCAAGAAGCACGGTACGAGGCTATGATGTCGGTCCTGCACCTACACCACCAGTTAGCCACACGGCACGAGGCTATGATGTCGGTTCAACACCTACCAAACGAACCTCCAACTCACAACCCCATCCTACTCCTTCTGATCACCTCGGCCCACAGTTCGAAAGCGCAGCACAGCCACGCCGATCTAGTCGAGTGAGAGTTGAGTCAGCGCACATCAAAAGCCTGCGTGACGGCGCAGGAACTACGGATGGACACAGCAATGACTTACCCCGTGGTATGCAGCCTGTCCCTGAAGAATCCCACAATGGCAGCTGAGCTTGGACTGGTGGGGGAGAATGGAGAGATAGACGAGGACCATGAAGATGTCTTTGCCATGATTGCAGGAGTAGCGGCAGTAGAGAGTAGAGATCTCAAAGAAGCCTACAAGAGATCAGATTGGCCTAAGTGGGAGGAAGCTATCAACAAAGAACTCACCTCCCTATAGGATGCGCGAACTTGGTCCATTGTCGAGCGGCCAGAAGGCACAAACATGGCAGGGTGTAAGCGGGTATTCCGGATTAAGCGGAACGCAGATGGGGAAATCGACAAATACAAGGCCCGACTAGTGGCTAAGGGTTATTCCGTTATTCCCAGGTATACGGTGTAGATTATTATGACACCTACGCACCCGTCGCACGCCTCGCATCTCTCCGTACCATCCTCGCCATCGCTGCACGAAACGACTGGAATATTGACGTCTTCGACTTTCACAGCGCCTTCCTGAACGGTAAACTCGACAAGGATGAAGTTATTTATATGGAACTCCCACCCAGGCTAAATATGGATAAGAAGTTCAAACGTCCTGTCGCATTGTTACACGTCACGCTTTATGGATCAAAACAAGGAGCCTTAAAATGGTACCAGGAGTTAGGTCGCCTGTTGAAGAGTTTAGGCATTTCGCGTGCGAAATCTGACTGGGGCGTTTTCTACAAGCATATAGGCGCGGACAGCTTAATTCTCGCATCTCACGTTGATGACTGCGCAGTGACCGGCAGTAACAACAAGCTTATCACAGAATTCAAACAAGATGTAGCTTCACGCTATAGACTAACAGACCTCGGCCCTATCGCCTCATTACTTGGCATGAAAATCACCCGCGATCGTATCGCACGCACCATCTCGTTCTCCCATGAAACCTACATTGAAGCCATCCTTACCAAGTACAATTTCGTTGATATGAAGCCTTGCTCTATCCCTATGGACCCAAACATCACACTCTCGCCACCCAATCTCCAACAATTCCCCACGAGTCCGCACGGATGAAGAACATCCCGTATCGTGAAGCCGTAGGGTCATTGACGCACCTTGCGGTCGGTACACGACCCGATATTGCGTTTGCCGTGTCAACCGTGGCTCAATTTCGCGCTAAACCTGGTATGACCCACTGGGATGCCGTCAAAAAGATCTATAAGTATCTCTTTGGCACGAAAACCCTGGCACTTACCTTCGGTAGCTCAAAACAAGGCCTTGAAGGCTACAGTGATGCTGACAGAGCCTCCCAGGAGCATCGTCATGCAATATCCAGATATGCTTTTCTGCTAGACGGCGGTGCAGTCTCCTGGAGCTCGAAAAAGCAAGAGTTAGTAACTCTTTCCACGACCGAAGCTGAGTACGTCGCAACTACGCACGCTGCAAAAGAAGCGTCGCTTCATAAGCGAAATCTTTCGTCCGTTAACCCAAGCCACTATCCTTCATTGCGATAATCAATCGGCTATCGCGCTTGCCAATTCCGGAGCGTTCCACGCTTGAACGAAGCACATAGACATACGCTATCATTTGATTTGATTTTCTGTTCACAAAGGTTCTATTTCTTTAGTCTATTGCCCTACGGACGATATGATTGCAGATACTCTTACAAAACCTCTTCCTAGCTTGAAAGCTAGACACTTCGCATCCGCCCTTGGACTACGCTCTTTCGGTTTGAGGGGGAGTGTTGGATATTAAACGCTCGCTATAGTCCGTCGGTGCCGTTCGCTTACCTAAGTACCTAGAAAATTTCCTTTGCTCTTCGCCCGCCCGCTTTCCTCAGTTGACTCCGTCTGTCGCTGAGCTATACTTGCTGCAGTACAAGCCATGCATGGAAATATGCCTGAGCTCCAATCTTCTGTAGGAACATGCATTGACTTTGCGAGCTATAGAATTCAATATTTCTTTTAGATCTAAAACTGTCACATCTCTCGATAAGCATCATATTCGCTATTATCTGAAAAACGACCACCCCATCGTCATCTGTGTAAGCACGCAATTTTACACGTCATAATCTCTTTCGTCTGATGTTTTGCACTAGCAGGTTTATGTTTGACTAGCTCTAAAGGCTAGTAGTTTATCTGCCTTATCAAAAATTTCTTTACTTCGTCCTAAGTTCGTGTAGGAGGTTTTCCCTGATGCAGGACATTGATGCTCGTGAAGGCGAGGCTTCGTTTGGGTCGTGTTGTACTAAATGACCTCTTTCATAGTTGATTTACATTCCGTATGTACCATACACCACCGTGACCATATACGTCCATATAATACTCCGTACCGTACCGTCCACTTCGTCCGCCACCAATGTCATGTACGGTGTACGGGTTAGCCGTGTACCTTAGACCATATGTATACGGCCGTCTACCGTATACGGTACGGTGTGCAGCTTTAGTGATTACGTTAACATAACATTGAGGTGGCCGTGTCAGCGCCACCACGACCGGGTCAGCACCACAAACCCTGATTGATATACCCAAAAAAACCGCACCCATCAAGCTCAACCCGATCCCTGGCCCTGGTAATGTCCTACCGAGTATTGGTGGTTTTGGATCCTCAGTCCTCCCATTCCTTGGCGCGAGATTCTTATGGAAGTATCGACTGGGTGACCTACGACTATCCTGCCCCCCTGGCCGCTGACCTCTTGGACAGTCCAACACTTCGTGGCTTTGTCTTTCGTGGAAAGTCCAGTCATCTGATTACAAAGCGACCAGGCTTTGTTCCGGTGAGGCTTCATGAAAAGGTTTGAATGTTGAAAACTGGCGACACTTTTCTAGACTGATCCCCTTAATCAATAAGCTATTATTTTGGCTTAGAATCCGACACAAAGGAATGGCCGTGGATTTCATGAAGTTTGAACAATTTCGAGATATATTGATCTCATCAAACCCTGACTTTAAACGGACATTTCACCGATATCACTCCATCTGGGGTGGTCTAGACCTAATGGTGGATCCAAGGCAAGTGGTCGGTGTCCGATTACCTTATTCAAACGGTTGAAAATCAGAATAAGTGAGCGAGCGGGTGGCTTGGAAAGCCCAATCCGGCTGCGGAAATACCTGTCCCGCCTCCAGATGCTGGAGTCTATTGTGCCGGTATGGCCCCCATCCAAGGAGATAAGACATGCTTCCATGAAATTAAACGTTATCGTCGACCTTGACCAAATTGCGTCCAGGATGGTCAACTCCCCAAGACCCGTGACCACACTCCTTTCTCACACTGATGTCTCACAATCCTTTGACAACTGGATTCTCAAGCGCGAAGGTAGTGATTGCAACCGTCATGTTTTGTTACCAGAACGAGTAGACCCGTTGAATCTGCCGCCGGACCGTGGCCGTTTCAGGTGGTTAAAGCAATCTTACGTGCCGACCCTTCAGAAGCTTGGAGAATGGCGAATTATATTGGTAGATTGTCAGCCGTTGTGGGTTGTGCACACGGCTCCTGGAAATGCGGAGGCAGAGTGGGTCTTCTTGCATCGGGATGCCGGTCTGTCCCTGGCAGAAATGAGGTGGGCTCTTCAATAGACCGTACGCCATGATCTGATTGACCTTAACCCATGGACCGGCCCAGCCTACGCATGAGGAAACCTTATGTCTTTGATGATATTATGGACCCTGTAGGGGGCACACTCTCTGAACGCCGCCAAGCTGATCAAGAACTGGAATCCTTTGCGATAGCCGTATTGAATCAACTCATATGGCTCGAGGAAAAGTCACTGGGTGCACCCAGCTCCATGAGGTTGATGGTCCGACTGGATTTGGGTGTCATGCACGGACCTGATGGACAATTGGGGTATTTTATAAATGAGGTAGAACGTGGCATGGGCATTGGACTGTTCAGCACAGGGAATCCGAGGTGGACCTTGCGGCTGGCTGACGAATTTGGGTGCGTGTTCTCCAAGTGGATGGACGAAACCTGCCGGGCTATGAAGCGCCTAATAGAGCCGGTGACATAGTTTCAGCAGGATCCCCCCGCATTTCTAGTATGTGACACGCACTCCTATTGCTCATCACCATGTACAAACTTTATTATCAGATTTATACACTGCCATCACACCATGTTTCTTTCGCTTGACTCGTCAGTTACTGTATCCGTGATTCATCGCCATCAAATGGTAATTGGAAGCCTGAATCCTGGTACTGCCTGGACCCACCCCTTGTATTGACCTGCTGCATGTGGAACCCTCAGGCTAACTTCAGCTCGGGCCATACCGGTATATGTGAAATATTAGAAGCATACGATACCTCACGCTCAGAGTTCTTAATGATGGCTGCTGGGCGTCTGTTGATGGCATCGTGCCCTTCAAGCGCGGGCACAACGGCCGTGTTAGGGATGTAGTACGCCTGCAAACTTTTTGTTCAGGGATTTGTTGCCTATCGCCAGTAATGTCAGTCAAATATGTACATATTCATGGCCTCGGGAAAATTCCCCATATGTTCTTATGCCTCATTCATAGATAGCGTCATGCATCATTCGTAATATGTTTGAGGTGGAGGTTGCTGTTGTCCAGACTTGGTGCCGCGTGTGAACATTCCAATGTACAAAACAAGAACCAGTGTGGCCACGTTTGTGCGACGTGCTTCTCATTGAATAAGTGATAAGGCCTATCGGCTCGCCATCAAATCCAATCGCGTATCCAGACCCGATTATGGGACAACAATTTAACTGGCAGGGACTATGATTAAAATGATACGCGTGTATGATATGGACCGGTACACGATGTTTAGACCATGATTGACTTGCCTCATGTCAACATTGGATTGACTCATCGGACTCATTTGCCTTATGAAATATTGGGTTTAGTGCAGGCCCCAACCTTCTAACCGTTTGCAAAAGCTCGGGTCGGATTGGCCCAGAGCTGACAATTCCTACGGCATGTGAACTCAGATATGACATGTTTAACCGTTTGCTCAGCCTCACCTCGCACACACATACATAATATAGGCACGATCCAGCCCTCCATGTTATATCGGCGGACCCTGATTCTATTGAATTACACTAATTAATACCGCTGCGTTCTGTTGTTGCTTCTGTTGTCGCTTCTGTTGTCGCTTCTGTTGTCGCTATCACCTCTCAAATGCAACATGACGCACAGTTCTCTTCGGACCTTGAAATTCACTTCCAAGGTTTCGGACCGTTACCACAATCCTTCACACCAGTAATTACCCGGTGACGTCCTTAGCTAATTGAGGTTTCGGGAGGCTTGCCTCAAGTGAAAATATCCCGGTCCAATTGATCGCTATCGTAATGTAAACACCTATTTCATTTTGTAGTCATACATTGAAATTAGTGTGAACACCCACTGGGAATGGCGGGAATGGTGGCCTATATTAATTTGAACATATAGCCGTGGATCCTGAACAGACCGGCCGGTATTAATTTTTTCAAACAATCAATTCAATGATATGAACTAAAATTTACGTGTTAAACATGGCACAACATCAGGCGAACTCATCGCCAAACCCTAGTATGATGCTGAAAACCCAGCCACACCATTTTGGGAATTATGGAACGCCTATATATTTGCTTTGTCGCGCCACCCTTACCTTCCTCCAAAGCACGATGTCATCAGTTCCTTCTGTCAAAATGGTAGAACTCAACCATTATTGGATTAAAGCCGGCGCGATACCCAGAGATTGGCAACCGCAATTCTATCACTGCGGAGCCTACAATCAGACTATGGACAGTTTCCCAGTGTTACGCTCGCACCATCACATCATCTATATTCCTGCTTCCTCCAAACCTCTGTGTCGTTTTTTGCAACACGCGATGTATGCCTTATGGTACTTGTCTCTTTGTAAACGCTTCAATGAGCAGACAAGAGCAAACTTCCACCGAGGATCCGCGTATTTGCACCATCTGCGCGAGGCCTTTTTTCATGAGGTCCGTGAAAAATTCTATGCCTCCACGGATGATGCCAAGTCTACGGATGGCGACCAACCTATGGATGACGACCAGCCTATTGACGACTACCTGTCTATGTACGACGACCATATCGATGAGGAAGATCCCCAGGAAATGCCCGCCTGCAACAAAATGACGCGTCAATGGTTTTCCAGTATCCTATTCTCATGGGCACAAGCAATATATCACACCCACAAATTATCTCCTCCGGATTCGACTTGGTTGCCACCCAACCCCGAAATTGACCAGACGTCACCAACCGTGTTTGGTGAGCGTTATATTTGTCCGGTCTCTCTTTGTTATGAATGCAATCACAGATTGGGTAAGTTGGTTGAAGTCGCCTGAAGTCGATCCTGTCATGAAATCGCTTTACGGTCGATTTCCTAATAAGGCCCGCGCTTGTGTAGATTGGTCGAATATGGTCCGGGAGGCTAACCTCAGTGGAAATGGTCGTGCTCCGATTGTGGAGACTGACGAGAGAAGCTGGCGCCGATCTCTGAGAATTGCCTTGAAACTGCTGGAAGACAACATCCAAAAGGCTGAGGCCGAAGCCTCCATGAAAGCGGGTGCCCAAGCCATGACTGAGACAGTGACGCCTACACCCATGGAGGTGGATACCCAGCCTTCTGTTCCCGCACCCTCCAAGCGTCCAGCCGTAAGTTTCTCATCTGTATGTATGGACTGTAAACTAATAGGGTGATCAGTCCTCTGCGCCTACAGGTATGCAAAAGCCTAAGAAAGCAAAGATTCCCCAGGTGCGTTCATCGCCTTTATCCTTCCGTCCTCTCACTGAGCTACAGATACAGCCCGGTCTCCAAAACCCAGTCTCTCAGCATCCCTCCAATCAATCCTCAAACGGAGAAAAGCTCAAAGGAAAGGACAAAGGAAAAGGCAAAGAAAAGCCCGTCAAGTCCGCCGTGCCATCGATCCCTGGATCCCAGGTAGGCGGCGTTATTTTTGTATTTTATTTCATCTCAACCTTGCCTGGTAGGGTCAAGTTTCTTTGCCAGTTGCCTCGGGGTCCGGACCTGGACCGTCATCCAGCATGATGATGGATAATACACCCGCACTCCATGAGGTGACTACATTCCCAAAAACACTCTGGGAAGATGTGTTGACCCCTCAGACCATGGACGATTGGCCCATAGGAGAACGCACCTCGGAGATATCACGGTCAGAGCAAATGGGAGAGCGGAGTTGGTCGGATTTCAGAGACAGAGCGCCGGCGAGGCCATGGTGATAGCCAGGTGTTGAATTTCTGGGTCATGCAACAGCCACACGCATGCGGTGATGAACACTTTCTGGTACAAATATTGACTTAGGGGGAAACAGCTGAAATTGACGCCTCCGGTTGAAGAGTTTGAAAGCATTGTCCGCCTGTACCTTACTCTCCTGGTTCCATGCTTTCCAGATTTAACTAGACGATTCACGTATCTTCATATCATGAACTCTCAATGCTGGAATTACCAATACTTATTATCAAGGCGGTGAGCCTATCAGGGTACAAATCTACAACATGTCATAGGGTATCACATCTTTCTAAAGAGTAGGTCAAGGATTCATCTTCCGGCTACTTGTCTTCAGGCGGATTGAAAATGTTGGAGTTTGTCTGTCCTTCCATTTGTTCTGGACATGCCGGATGAGAAAATTTCTTGTGGACATAGTAAAATGCAGGGTGGGATTTCACTAGCCGGTGTGGTACATCATGTTTGACAGCAGCTCACAAATTCTCACAGCGGCTGACCGCTGTCTGCCACACCACATATAAGTCTTGACCAGACTTGTCCCAGCATCCTTGTGAACCATAGACATAGCCCAGAAAAGTCTCATTGCCATTGATTTGGTGACACAAAATTTCAGTCAATGGTATTGCTCACAAGAGAGCAGACACAGGGAGCGCTATGAAGTGATGGGTGGGTATGATGAAACAAAGATGAGGTCAAGTGACAAAGATTCAGTATGTGTCATATAGCAGTGTGAAGCAAGAGGGATTGTGCTTCTGCATAGACACATCTTATGTTTGCTTTCAACTCACTGAACTTTCATGGAATATAAGTTTCCAAACACTCATGGAAGGTATCAGGGAAGCGCTACCCCAAGTGTGTCCTGCTAACTGAGTGATGACCCAGTGACACACACAGGAAAGTGAAAGAAAAGAAATCAAAGGTCTCAGGGAAGGCCTTAAGAAAGCGCTCCCCCAAGGGCGTCCCACCGGTCATAAGACAACACAGAGACATGGGCAGAAGAGTTACACAAAACAAAAAGGTGCAAGGTCTCAGGAAAGGCCTTGAGAAGGCGCTCCCCCAAGGGCGTCCCACCGGTCGTAAGACGACGCGGAGACATGGACAGAAGAGTGAAACAAAATACAAAGGTTCAAGGTCTCAGGGAAGGCCTTGAGAAGACGCTCCCCCAAGGGCGTCCCACCGGTCGTAAGACGACGCGGAGATATGGACAGAAGAGTAAAACAAAACAGAAAGGTTCAAGGTCTCAGGGAAGGCCTTGAGAAGGCGCTCCCCCGAGGGCGTCCCACCGTCGTAAGACGACGCGGAGACATGGACAAAAGTAAACAAAAAAAAGTTCAAGGTCTCAGGGAAGGCCTTGAGAAGGCGCTCCCCCAAGGGCGTCCCCGCCGTAAGACGACGCGGAGATGGACAGAAGAGTAAAACAAAACAGAAGGTTCAAGGTCTCAGGGAAGGCCTTGAGAAGGCGCTCCCCCAAGGGCGTCCCACCGGTCATAAGACGACGCGGAGACATGGACAGAAGAGTAAAACAAAACAGAGAGGTTCAAGGTCTCAGGGAAGGCCTTGAAAGGCGCTCCCCCAAGGGCGTCCCACCGGTCGTAAGACACGCGGAGATGGACAGAAGAGTAAAACAAAACAGAAGGTTCAAGGTCTCAGGGAAGGCCTTGAGAAGGCGCTCCCCCAAGGGCGTCCCACCGGTCGTAAGACACGCGGAGACATGGACAGAAGAGTAAAACAAAACAGAGAGGTTCAAGGTCTCAGGGAAGGCCTTGAGAAGACGCTCCCCCAAGGGCGTCCCACCGGTCGTAAGACAACGCGGAGATATGGACAGAAGAGTAAAACAAAATAAAAAGTTCAAGGTCTCAGGGAAGGCCTTGAGAAGGCGCTCCCCCGAGGGCGTCCCACCGGTCGTAAGACGACGCGGAGACATGGACAGAAGAGTAAAACAAAACAGAGATGTTCAAGGTCTCAGGAAAGGCCTTGAGAAGGCGCTCCCCCAAGGGCGTCCCACCGGTCGTAAGACGACGCGGAGACATGGACAGAAGAGTAAAACAAAACAGAGAGGTTCAAGGTCTCAGGGAAGGCCTTGAGAAGACGCTCCCCCAAGGGCGTCCCACCGGTCGTAAGACGACGCGGAGATATGGACAGAAGAGTAAAACAAAACAGAGAGGTTCAAGGTCTCAGGGAAGGCCTTGAGAAAGCGCTCCCCCAAGGGCGTCCCACCGGTCGTAAGACGACGCGGAGACATGGACAGAAGAGTAAAACAAAACAGAGAGGTTCAAGGTCTCAGGGAAGGCCTTGAGAAGACGCTCCCCCAAGGGCGTCCCACCGGTCGTAAGACAACGCGGAGATATGGACAGAAGAGTAAAACAAAACAGAGAGGTTCAAGGTCTCAGGGAAGGCCTTGAGAAGGCGCTCCCCCAAGGGCGTCCCACCGGTCATAAGATGACGCGGAGACATGGACAGAAGAGTAAAACAAAACAGAAAGGTTCAAGGTCTCAGGGAAGGCCTTGAGAAAGCGCTCCCCCAAGGGCGTCCCACCGGTCGTAAGACGACGCGGAGATATGGACAGAATAGTTAATCAAAACCCTTAGAAGACTTCCCGCAGTGTTGGCAACGAGACTTAGGTTACGCAGGATACATGATATTATGGGTATTTTGGTTAAGTGATTTTGCGTGGCTTCATGATTATTATACCATTCATTCAAACCCAGATTCAATCTACGATTTTCAGGTTCCGTCCTTAGCGCTGCTGGTCTTATATGAGCATTTAAACCTCGGTCAAAGTTCACGCAAGGTATTGTAACATCCAGTAGTTGACCGAAGTTGTAATAACCGATAGCATTGGGCAGGTTAGTCTGAATCGTGAGTCCAAAGTTCACACATCTTCCTCTACTCCAACACAGAAACTTCCGCCACCTTACATTTTCGGGCGGAGCTTTAACACAGACCGGATGTTTACTTGCAGTCCAAGTTCCAATTCCGTATCAACCCATACCCATCCGAGCGAACGCTCCCTTGGGCGATAACGCTGGCAGGTTGCATGGTCCCCACAGGTTGGCGATCATGTGGATCTTCAGTGGGGTAGCCCGGAGTATTCGACATTTTTGATGTGGGTGGTGTGTTGAAGCACATGCATCTTGTCGGACTCCCTTGGGCGATAACGCTGCCAGGTTGCATGGTCCCCACAGGTTGGCGATCATGTGGATCTTCAGTGGGGTAGCCTGGAGTATCGATGTGGGGCGGTGTGTGAACCCATGGGCCTGTTGTTACTCAGGTTAGACACCTTCATTTTTTCTGCTCTCGTCGGTCTTGACTCATGGGCTCTCATCATGACCGGATCTGCAAGGGTTTCCTCCCAATATTTTTCTTTCGCCTCCTGTCAATTCTGGATACGAGATTTCCCTAAAGACGTTCAAGCAACTCTGAACCTTGACAAAGTGAGTGGATTCAGACATCGGAAATCTATTGAAACACCTAATGTTATTCGTTCTAGTTTTCAGTATCCTGCTTATTTTGGTCCTGAGTGGCGCGTGTTATGGGTACCTTGCGATTGTCGCAAGTTCAGCCCCCTGTCATCATCAGTATTAGATTCAATAGTGACGGGATAACTATTTACAGAATTCTAATTTACGGCTTATCTTCGGGTTCACTGGCCCTTTATAGTCAGCCACCTTGATTTGGATGTCATATCACACGGGGCCAAAATTTTATAACTCCACTGAGGAACCGGAGCATTGCAAGTTTGGGGACTTGAGAGTGAGGGGGGTTAGCGGGGGGGTTAGCGGGAGGGCTAGAAGGAGTGGGCGAGGGTGCTTCTGTGAAAGGTGACACAGCATCGATAGACGCAGCACCAAGACCGGGGTTATCCATCGTCAGATGCGACTTGCCGGTCGGATCCTCAGTAGTAGTAGGCGTGTGCGAGATAGGAAAGCTTGATAATGACATTCCGAGACGCTCAAGAGCTTCCTCATCAAAACAAGACCATGCCGGGGTTCTCAATGTTTCCGCCACCTATGTCACTGTGACATCCTGAGAACCAGGCTTCCATGACATGTGACGGCGGTGTCAGCTCTGTATCAGGATTGTCAAGTACTTCCTCATCTTTCTTTTCCTTGATAATGGTAGTTTACACAGGATAATTTGGGTCCGTTGGCGCAAAATTGTCTTCGCGAAACAACTTTTCACCCCTCAACACCACCGGTCAGATTGCGTTAAATAAATTAAAACAACTGTTTAACAGAGGCACTCAATTCTACCTCATTTTATTGTAATTCTTGTACGATCAAGTGGTATTTTACTAGTCGCCAATTAAAATGGCGGAATAAAATAATGAGGTAGCCTTGTCATCCGTGTGCTTTTCACGTGACGTTGTTAACAGCCGGCGGGGTGCAGTTTTAACTTTTGAGTGTTGATCGCTACGTCACATTACACAGAAATTCAGAAAAATGGCAGACCTGATGCAATGGCAGGGTGCACCTGGCACCAACGCCGGCGATGACCACACGGTCAACATGGGTGCACGATTCAGACAACCTACTCCCAATAACAATCCTGGTCATGGTGTCAATAACTCCGGTGCCACACACTCCAACTCGGCCCAAAATCAGGAGGCGGAGGATGAGGAAGATGGTGAAGGCAATGTTGATGGTGAAGAAGATGAGGATGAAGAAGATGAAGATGAAGATGAAGATAGTGATGACGACGACGACGAAAGAGTAGGAGGCAGCGCCGCGGCCACCACATCCACCATTGCACGAGGTGGGAGAGGTGGGAGAGGCGCAGGTGGTACAAGAGGCACAAGAGGCGCAGGGGGCGCAAGAGGCGCAAGGGGCGCAGGGGGCGCAAGAGGCGCAAGAGGTGCAAGAGGCGCAAGAGGGTCTGCTAGGGGGAGCGCCCCAGACCAGCCACCCATGGCTCAGAGCCGGGCTTTGAGTGGCAGGTCACGCCCGATCTTCTATGGTCAGTCCGGTACGTAGTAAATTCAGGGAAAACTCCGCAACTCATTTCTCACAGGTGCCGACGACACAATGGGTAGGCCTTTTAAGAGTGATGTCACTTGACTGATTGCACCTGTGGCTGACGCCTCCCATATCAGATATTGACAGCAATGTTGTTATACCTCCCAGACATTCACGTGTGGTTCATGGTCGAAGTCAAGCTATTGACACAGGAGGTAGGTCTTGAGATTTGTCATATTTTGGTTGTTCCCCTGTATGCTAATTCATCGGTGGACAGAAGGATTACCTGGTGGGTGTCTGGTTTACCTGGTATAATTTGGCCGGCCACATTCTGACCTTTGGTGTATGGTCAGCTGATCCCAGATCTGAGGCATTGGCCCTGGAGGCGTCTTTACTGATGCAAGATGATAGCACCCTGGCTAAATGTAGCAGCTGCTCAGATGTTGGCCAGCTGAAGAAATGTGAACGACCGGGTTGTTCTAATGCGCTGTGCTTCCAGAAGTCAAATCTGCATCCCTGTATCCGTGATCTAGGTCCAGGTGAATTTTGGTGCCCACCGTGTTGGAGCCGTAGGCGCTCCACTCCGTTGCCTGTAAGCCGGTCCTAATTGAATCCCGGAATTGTTGGTGACTCCGATGTATTGACAGTACTCGGTGGTCGCGCAAGGTGCCTGGATTGCCAACAAAAATTACACCCGCCGCTCACTGGTGTTTCACACCATTGCCCTGGAACTTGACGCATACCCCGAACGGTTATTGCGCTGTCAATTGGAGGAAGAATTTTTGCCTTGGAAAGATACGGTATGTACCGCTCCAGTGGACAGCTGAAGCAACATGTATTTAAGCTAAAATATGTGGCAGTTGTGTTGTACCAATATCGAACTGGTCAACGGGGCTGCCTGCGTGCCCAACGTCCGCTCCCGTGTCCGCGAAGCCCTGGCCTTTGTGAAGGCTAGAGCAGAGGCTGATCTTTTGGTTCTGATAGATACGCACAGCGATTACGAAAATGGCGAGCTGGTCCACAGTGTCGACAAACATGGAAATGCCTGGACTCAGGATGCTCCAGAGGTGAGCGCCGGCTGAATCTTCCAGCTTTCTTTTGTTGACCAGGATCTTAGGTGCTCCGTCACCACCTTGGCCCGGAATTGTGGAAGCGGTCCTTGGATATGACGGGCATCAAAGGAATGATCCTGATGTCCTGCGGTCCGGCGTTCACGCAGCTGTCGCATTTTGAAAGAATCAAGTCACTGGTCTCCAGGTACGATACTTGCACAGCCCTCAAGTCTTTTTAATGACGCTGTGGATCCAGCAAGCGCCTGCAGTTCATCGTCGGATTTACCGCTCACTCGGTTCAACCCTCCGTGGTCATGCCCTTCATGCTACAGACGATCATACAGGTCTACATTCACCGAGTGCCTGTTCAGCTGGCCCTTGAGCGGGAAATCGCTAACTGGACGTTGCTGTCACATACTCCTGTGGTGCTGGTTTGTTGGAATACAGAAGGGCATCTGATTAGCAAAAGATATATAGCTTCCACTCCTTTTGGTTGCGTGTGGGGCCTTCCCCCCCGATGCGGCAATCAACTATGCAAGCCCAAGCCTGGGGACATCAAAGCCAAACGAGCACGATCTTGCAAAGGCACCGAATTCTTTAAGTTCCATTGCAACCGCTGCGGTTGGGATTCTAGAGGTTACAAACCCCAACCAGACTGGCTTGTACAGTTCTCCTTCCACAAGTCTATGTTCGTTCACAACTTTCCGCTCACCGAGGAGCAAGAGGATTACATCCGTCTGTGCCCCAGCAATATATCCCATCCTGATCCACAATGAGTCCTGTCCATACATTCAAGTTATAGATAATCTTGCACATATCATGTCGCCTCATAAACGTTTTATATGATGGTTCTTACTTTCAATGTTAATTTCGAGTGAAGAAAGGTTAGAGGGCAAAGCAAATTGATGTTTACCAGTTAATTGTTGTTGCAGAGTGTGACGACGTTGATATCGTATCTGACAAAGCGTTTTTTCGGACGGGGCGTGTTTTCATGCTGGACATAATTAGGATCAGAGCGAGCAGTTTGCGTCGACGGTCACGCTTGGAAGTCACGATTACAATGTGGATGCAAGAGTAGCAAACGACAGGAGAGCGACTTCAGTTAGGAGACGATCGGTGAGTGATCGGATTTATTGGCAAAACAGGGACATAAGAGAGGGTCAAGTGGAGCGGTTCACTCGAATTTGTTCTTATATATGTTAGATAAAGCAATATGTGGGATGTCCAGAGAACTTCTTCTCTAAAAGTGAGGCCAGGGCCCGATCGTTCATTGCCTTTTCTGAGTGAAGACTCACTTCGAGACAATGAGTTATCTGGTCGTCGTATAGGGGAATGTAACCGGTGATTCTGTCTTCACTAGTACATGGCGCCGATTGCCGGATTCCATCCAAGTCACTGCCTATGCAATGTGTGAAGTTGTCAGAAGGATTGTGCAGGAAATTCAACCATAAGCACGTCCACAGGAGTAAAATACCCGTGGTACCTCAAAGGGGTGCCGGTCAGGGATGTTGTGTTGTCCATGCATTTGATACCTTCAATAGCCTTGTCACGACTGGAATGGAATAAAATATCCGGGCTTAAATACATGTGCCTGCAAGTCAGGGTGTTGTAACGAGCTCCAGAGAAGAAATAGAAATAAACTAGACGATGCACACACTAGCTATCTGCACTCATATCAACGGCGTGGTTTGATGACGTGGATCACGTGGACCAATCCAGCATTCGAAGGGACGTGCGAACTCTAGTGCGTACCTCCGGATGGTATGGGTGTCGACCGAGCCATACAACATCATACCTGGGCCTCGCGAAATACCAGTTACAAAGTAATGGAGCTTCTTGCTTTCAGGATCGGTGATGACAGAGAGATCTACCCGTGCAGAAACCCTCAAGGATGAGGGTTGCAACCTGTTCTCAAGGCCCTGACGACCCAACATCGTTTCTTCTCCTCGGATGAAGACCGCCAGTGTCGTTACCAAGAACTCCTGGATTTCGGCCTGAGCCTGAGAAATTTCCGCCCGTGTTCCACCCTCACGAACCATGAAATTGCATTGATCCGGATTGGATTTTCTGAGCCTGAATAACACGGTCAATACAACGGACAAAGATAGGGGCGCAAACTCCCTACATGCCCAGTTCCTTCAAACTCCATCCATCCTCCCGCAGCCTATGGTCTAAGACACGGGACTTGCGGTTGGTCAGCGTGGAAGATCCGGGGTGAATGAAGATGCAGAAAAGGGCCTGATTAACCATGAGACAACGCCACTGTCCTACCTCGTCCCACTCGGGGACATACGGTTGCATGAATAATCGATATTCCCCACATTCCTTCGCCTCATCCAGCATCTTTTGCTTCCCAGGATATTTGATGAACTGTCTTGAGGCGCTGGATTCTCGTTTTATAACCACGTGGTTGGTCATTTTTGGATGAAGCTTCGTCTCTGGAGTGATTAGCTCTGTCGTAATGCGATGAGACTGAGTGACATCCCGGGCGATGGAATCCAACAAGGTAATGGCATTGTAATCATGGGATGCAGCCCGGCACTCTAGGGTGCCCGGCCATACCGGAAGCACGCCTTCCAGCCTGCGCAACCCCCACACGTATTTCTCAAACGTGCAACATAGTGTTGCATCCTCCCGGTCGCTTGAGGAACCGGTGGGGCGGAACAAAACTGGAGCCTCTCTGTCTTACGTCAAGGTCGGGGATCAGCATATCCAGCTCCACTTGAAGTGATGGATTCACCTGTAATTTTTGGTCAAATCTAATCCTCCCCATACAGCCGCAAAATTTCTCATGGCCAGCTGTAGCCTATCCAGGCGCATGTGAATGATTTCGGTGAATGTTTTGAAATTCATGTAGCATGCCCGCAGGCAATTGTTGGGCGAAACATCAATTGTGTGCCACATCAATAACTACACATCATAATCGGAGTCAAGGTCATGATGCCTGCGATTTCTATTTACTTACCACTTCATTAATATACACCATCTTGTGTCCTTCAGGAAGCTCTTGGTCATGCAACTGCTGAGCCGTAGCCGCATAGATCAGGCCATCAAGGTCCTTATTACCCAATAGGTAGTCAGCCTCCTGTTGAGGTAGAGAGGCCAACACCCAATCGATACATGTCTGCCGTTGCAGTTGCAACTGGGTCTTCTTCCGCCCTGGGTCCGGCACTACCAGAATCTCTTTGATCATTATGTGAGATCTGGTGTTGTACCGATCCACGATTTCAGCCTGACACCTAACAAGAAACCAAGGATTTTGGTACTTACGATCTGCCAAGGTGGGAGTTACTTGGTAATGGTGCGGCAGAGGTCATGAGAAGTCTGCCGCCCACCCAAAGATGCCTGTCACAGCGTGACAGTCACAACGATATCGGGGTCGAGAGAGTAGCTATGAGAGGTTTCGTTGAAAAAAACATTGTGTGTCACAGTCATGACCTGACGTAACTTAGGAGTACCAACTTGAAGCTTAGAGCTTGGACCCGGGGCTCAAAGAGTTCGGGGGCTTGTAAGCACCTGGAAGGAGAGTCTCATCCTTAGATGCCCTATCTAGAAGCATCAACCGGATCTTTCCATATGTCGATGATTAAACAGAGTAAGGCTCGGGCTCCAGCTAGGTTCACTTCGCCTCGCCCGGCAACCAAAGCTCAGATGCACCAGGATTAGTCAGCAATGTGGATCAGAAAAAGCGTACCGGCCAAGAACAACAAAGAACGCTAGCGCCGTAAGTGGAGTTTGAATGGACCCACGGCGCCTGACGGGAAACAAAATTAAACTTCCATTTCTTATTGTTGATTCGGCTGCATAAGGACATAGAAACCTGCATTTCCTGCTGCCAGGTCTCCTGGTAAGAAATATACTAATAATATAAGAGGCTCAGATTTTGTCTCGACTCCCGCGTCATGTCTTCTACAGCGCCCTGGACGAAATACCTGGCATCAAGGGCTGCACTACAACCGGATTTAACCGAACTAGAAGCTGCTAGATGGGAGGATGAAACCATGTGTGTACTTCTACGCGAGGACCCGGGGGTGAGCATGTATATCCCTTGGTCTAACATATATATGATGCCGTCCTCTCATGTGATAGATGCTTGAACCAAAGGCCTGGTATCATGACCATCGTCAGTTACATTGGGCTAAGCTGCCGGATGAATCGATATGCAGAGCTTATATTCAGTTCAGTTTAATGAGAATGTGTTATCAACGGGAGGCCATGAAAGCTTTACTGCAAGGGGTGGCTGAGGGCTCGGTCTTACAAGGCTTGTTGGTAAGCGGCTCTGGAAAGGTTGCCCTCCTGTCCACTGCAAAAATGATATAAAACATCCTTCAGCTGACTACTCGTGACCAACTATTCGAAGACGACTTTCCGCCGGAACATATTGATGCCGAAGAATTCAACTATGATGGGTCCCATGGGGCCGAGGAATGCTGTCTTAGATGGAAAACCGCATTGGCCAACTTCTTTGACCAAGGCACCCAGGTAGGCAGGCAGGCCTCAGACAATCCGTCAGGAAATCAACGGTTTAAAAGCGCATCAGGAACTGGAGGCTTCGGCCATAACCGCATTACGGGAGATGAGGAAATGGACCCAAAAACCGAGTACCCGCACATCTGGGATGGAATCTGTTATCTTGGTAAACACCCATCTTTCATGTCTATTGACCTGTTCTCATATTTGATACCTATCTCAGCGTTCTGGCCTGGGTCATGAAATCCTCCGGATTGCCAACCCACAAGTGGGTTTGGAGAACAAGACCCCTTATCTGTCTCTGAGCTTCCAGCGATATCGTTGGAAAGAGAGTCTGCTTAGTTGTTTGCTTCAATGGGTCGATCGAGTCTTACCCCCCAGGATTGAGACCAGCCGGTGCTCAAATGCAAATGCCCGAGAATTTCTGCGTCTCTTGTCCCAGAATCGCGCATGTCCATTTAGGTCCAATTACACCTCGGTATTTGCATTTTCATCTGAGAGATGCTTCCTGGCTGAAGCTGTTGGATGGATGTTACCAACCCTGGCTGCCAAGGCGCCATCCATGACCTGGGTAGGTGCACTCCTTCATTATGCTGGCCATTATGTCGATGCGGCATATTCAACAGATATGCAAGACCTCGTTGAACCATCTATTCCGTTTGATCTCCGGTTTCTCCGCCGCCGATCTGGATGCCCTTGATCTGGATGAAGAACTACATTTGGTTCTGAAGTTGTCTGCAGAGCTGAGGAGCCTACGCCGAGAACTGTCCAAAAGTTTTCATTCGAAGTTCCACAAAAATATAGATCCAATTACCCGGGATTGTCGTGCATGCTATCACCAGCCTGAGGATTCCAAATGTGTCAGGTATTGGGCTGTTGAGCCCGGTTATCACTCAGAAATACATGGGAAGGTCATCACACCATATCCTGCCAATGATCCCGATCGACTTCCGCCCACAGGGAAGGTAAGGATTTTGGTATTGACATTCCTGCCCGTCTTGAAATTATTTTGTCGTAGGGCAGGGCGGTCCACACCGATTATGTTCCTCTAATGGACTTGGGTTTGAAAAAGATCTCTCGCCGTGTGGATGTGCTAGCGCGCTGTGGCCGGGACATCACCTTATTAGTTGATGCCGGCTCACCCAATACTGTGTTGGCAGGGGTTTCCTTTGACACATTTTCTGATGAGGACCTTCAGAAGATCCGTTACGAAGCATCTCCCGGAAAGGAAACCAAAGCCATCAAACGGGGCAGCCAGTTCCGCCGATTTGAATGGGGCAGGATGCACCCTGTAGGCTCCAGGAGACCTGCTGGGGGCAAACCTGGAGATACCTATACAGGCTATGATGGTATGGAGGTGACAGATACATCTCACATAAAGTTGCTCTTTGCTCATGCTGCCGTATGTTTACCACATCTTTCCATCCTTATCTGAGACTAACTGATGCAAAAAATTCCAGGATGTGGAAAGGATGGTAGCTGCGATCACACCGGTTCATGCTCAGGCGGCTGGGGAGCTCCGACAATTGTCTTCTGAAGTCAATTCTTTGGGAGGCATAGGCGCAACCGCCTATTATTGTTGGAACTTTGTGGCGCCTCAACATGTCGACCATGACGCTACTTGGACAATAGCTCTCCAGACCTGCAAAGAGGCACCGGCCGATGAATTTAATTTTGCCATGATGGACCTTGGATGCTATGTAGAAACCGCTGAAAATGCCTTGTGGTAAGTCCTGATGATTGTTGGATTTGGACCACCGCTCAGGAATCTCAGGTGGTTTCAAGGCCGCCACACACATGGCACCGTGGTTCCTCGGCTGTCATCCATGCTATCCAACAGAAATTTATCACAAGGCATAGGGGTTACTTTACCCCTAACTTCATTACAGGCTGCCAAAACCCAAAATTCGGCACGTAATGCATTCATGGCCTTGGTTCAGAAATGGCAGGTGGATACCAAGTGATGTTTATGGTGCCATCCCTCATAAAAGGCCAATATGTATAATAATGCACTGGATGAGATCTTTAACAATGTTGTGAAAATCATCATATCCCATATTAATCCTGACAACCACTTGACCTTTGCGCCTGCATTGACATATCAGTGACATTCTGCCACCAGTGATGTTCTGGCCTGGCTTCAGACAGCTCTGACTTTAAAGAACTGCGGGCCAGGACAAAGCTGTCAACGACGGCTTTTCTTTGGCCCGGCTCTGCCTGAGCCGCGGCCCAATAGAGGTAAGCGAGAATATAGCAGGTATCCGAACAGTGTATAACGGCTTCGATCAGCATCGCTCGAACTCGAAGGAGGATCAACACACTCGCACGCTGCAAACAGTGGGCAGGGACTGCGATCAGCATCGCTCGAGCTCAAAGGAGGATCGACATACTCACATCCTGCGAACAGCGGACAACGACTTCAATCAGCATGGCTCAAGCTCGAAGTAAGATCGACACGCTCACAACCTGTCAAGGGATCATCGACGCATTCGGTCAGTGAGGCTTGAGCTCGATGAAGGATCAATACACTCGCCAACTGTCAGGGGATCAGTGACGCGTTAGGTCAGCGAGGCTACGGTAGGCGGCACTGTATCTGGTGGGCAGTGAGATTCAAAGAGTTGAGAACCCGGCCAAAGAGCTAGACAAGGGACTCGGTTATGGCAAGCATTGTGATGCGCACCATCGAATGCATTTGTTCCGAGTTCAACACGTCTGGTGTGCGAGTTACAAAGATTGGGCAGGTGCAGTGTTGGGAGGCAAGAGACACTGTCAATAGAACCTAGACCATCAACAAAAGCAACACTGTCAAATACATAAGCCAGCGCTAAGCCATGGCCTGAGCTGGCGGCTTCGGCTTTTCACAATCTCAGGCCAGGCCAAAGAGTCGCCGGCCATGACTTTGGCTCGGATCGGATCGGCCTATTCATGCCCAGCTTGGCCTGGCCCACAGCCTGAGGCTGGGCCGTGCACATCACTACTTTCTGGAGCGAAAAGCGAGGTATTTGTTCCATTTAGAGTCCCGCCAGTCATACAATTGCCAAGCCAATAATAGCGGCCATGAAAAGGGGTATGAGTGAATGATTAGGAGGGGCAGCCCTGTACTTCAAAGTCCGCGGTAGAAGTGAACCCTAACCTAGATTTTTGGTTCCGCTGTATCCCTTCCCACCGAACTACTCAAACCCACCAGAACCGGCGCATCAAGTTCAAAAAAGAAACGTTGTCATGACACGTGCTGTATCCCCGGAGCGCAAGAAAGAGTACAACCGTAGATACGAGAGCAAACTGCCACCCGAGGTCAAGCGGAAACGTCGAGATGCACAAGCCGCTTGCAAACGAAAATTGCGTCAGCGCAGGAGCGCTGCCCGGGCGCTGTCGGAACCAAATACTTCGGCCACAGCCGGAGTACTCTTACCTGCATTTTCCTGGACCCCTTCTTTAGCCCAGGATCAAACATCAGATGATAGCCATTCATGTACCAACAGTTTCTCCCAGCATTCAGTTGCATCATCTCATGATCCACTGGCAGGACCCAGAGGGCTGAATCTGGCCTTAGGTATGCCAGGGGCCCAGGTTCCTTTGGTGACAAAGGATGTGACATGGGATGATGGCCATATCACGATACTGCCCACTGTCATACAAGACGGACAAAATGTATTGATTGAGGATCTGCGCCTCACACAAAAATTCGCGGCAGTTCCAGCTTCCAAACCAGGGTCCAGATTTGTGACCCATCTCAAAGGCGCCCTTACTGAAAATGAGTCACTATTGATTGAAATCCGGTCTAGTCTTGCAGCAGGAAAGTGTGTCATTGTGCGTGAGGCGGTGAAACCTGGGCCCCTAACCTTAACGATGGAGTACCTGGAAAAGCGGTATGGCATTCATGGCACCATGCCTGTGGATATGCATGGTAAGGTTCTGGATCTTCAATATTCACATGCAGTCAATGTTCATCCTGGTTGCCCAGATATGGCGCTTCGGGCAAAAAATCCTGCTCAACCCTATGTTCCTGGCGTGATGAGTGATTTGATTTCGGGTATAAACAATCCAAACGAGCAAAGATGCGTTCTGGACTGTCCCATTGCAGTAGGTTTACCCCTGGAACTAGCGTAAGTGTCATCTAGTCACCTCCGCATTCGATGTTTATCCGCACTCAGTCCCCTAGATGAGGGCCAGATGGCCTGGCACCGGACCGCCAAGGATTGTCCGCCGTCCGGACCGGGTATGCATCTTGGCAGCTCATGCGCCTCAGTGTCCCAGGGAGGGGTACTGATTCCTCCGCACCGTGACTCTGAAGGCAGGAACACCTATTTCTTTCCGGTCATTGGCATCCAACTGCGGACGCTCTTCTTCCGCAAGATCGCCTGCGACAGCAGGGTGCTCTTTCAAGCCACAAAAATTTTCTGCGGTCCTCATGACCTGGATGATTATGATTCTGAGACTGTGACCTTATATCCTGGAGATTTGCTGTAAGCCCATGGATAGATGGCGTCCATATTAGCTACCTCATCGCTATCTCCTTTGTAGAATCCAGCCACCAGGCCAATTATATGCAGAATACAATCCAAATCCCGCTTTGGCACGTGGGGGCCATTTTTTGACATATGGAACGATGCATCACATGCATAGCTGGAGATCCCTAGAAGTCACTAAAGGCAACACCACACAAACTCATGAACACATAGATGAGACCCTCTGGCGGATGGCTGCTCTCATTCCCCGTTTGCCACCAGATCAACTATCAGGTAAGTATGATTATGAGGTCACTTGCTCTATGTCATTGACTTTGTTGTCTGGAAAGGATTGCATTACTGGCCACTGCTGGCACTTTGTTGCATGGTTCTTAATCCCAGAGAGCATCTGGTACAACGCCCAGCATCAATGTCCAGCAAGAAACGGCGGCCTAAAGCCTTACGATCACCTAGCTATACTCGTGCACATGCGGTCATTACAAAGATTCTGCAACACCTGGACATTTCCCCACAAAAGTTGCATGGCATCTTGAGAGGGCGTACTTCAGTTACGGAAGTAGGAGAAGTTGTGGATCTTGGCAGTTGTCTCTTAGAATTTACCCATGCAGTGTAGCAGTAGTGATAGCCAGGCAACATGCCAGCCAGAAATCTATTTCATGTCTACTGGCACCAGCTCCCCATCACACTAATCCCACAAAAAGGTATGGAGGTCTACAAGAGGCTCTAGCATTTAAGAGTTGAATTTTGTTCTTCAGGTCACTGAGATATGGTCTGATTCCCCTTTTCGTATACTTATCTCAAATTGGCAAGTACAATCATTATTAGTAAGCAGGCACATCTGGTCCTGTTAAGCTGCATGTTCCATGTAGCTATAGTACATTCATCTCATTCTGCCTTGTGTTTTTCAAGACTTACTTCTGATCCTTCAATTCAGCAACACATTTCAAACATCATGCCAGATATTGAACCACCACCTTCTTCATCTTCTCTGAACCAAGGCAGGATCTCACTAGACATAGATACAATTGATGAGATATCCCCACCCCCACCTCTATCCTCACTTCCCCCATCTGGACCCCCACTATCATACATCATAGGAGGTGTGCAGGTGGCACCTAAGGATCTGTACTGTGTTGAAGATAGCAAGAATCTGACTGAAGGCTCTATCATGAATGCATACAGCATTCTTGTGCCTGATAAGGATGGCTTTTTGACTAAGGCAGGATGTGTTGTTATTAGCTCTCTGGTCCCTTGCTTCATACATGGAGAAACTTCACTGGGAACAAATCTGGAAACCATTATTTCTCAGGTAAGTACATTCATACAAGCAGTTACTCATAAACTTAATCTTACTTCTTTCTTCTAGATCACTAAGCAAAAGTTGCTAGCCTCTAGGCTTTGGGCTTTTCCATTATTAGGAGGAAGTCCCCTTCACTGGGTCTTGGGTTGGGTTGACTGGTCAATCCATCAAATGGGTTTATTTAACAGTCGGGGAAGGGCTCCTGACTGGGCTAAAAAGGTTAGTAGATTTTCTTTTATAAATGTACCAATAAGTAGATATCTAATGTAATGATTTTTCTATTAGGATTTACAGCATGCTGCTGCTGGCCTGGAGTACTGGCTAAAACATGGAACTTATCCAGAAATTGAGTCACTTGAAGACCGTTTCAAGGACTGGGATACTTGCTATCATGTACCAACAAAAGATCGCCAACAAATGGATACCTGGTCTTCTGGTCTATTTGTTATGATGGCCATGCGTGGGCTTCCAGAGCTGTTGTTCTATGATGCAAATAAATCCAAGCTGAGGGCCACAAGATTATCTGCACTAAAAGCTATAAAAAAAGTCAAGTTAGTCAGATAGATTAACTATAATTTTAAATAGACACACTAACCTAAGAGCTTTAGGTTAGTTCTGGTGCCCCTCCGTTCTAAAAAACAACATCTCAACTCATCCCTGAATCAATCTCAACCATCGACCTCATTATCCCACTATACCCCTGGAAACAGTCTTGTCTTGAAGTCTCCTGGAAGTCAAGAGATTCAGAACATTCTGAACCTCATATTAAATGCCAAAAATCTGGTTATCATTTGTGGTATGATAGAGTCCATCTATTGAAAGCTTCATGCTCAAGAAATTCTATTGGGCCTCACTTACTAACTCTAGGTCCAGGTGTATCTATTCCTAGTGGATCTTCATCTCTACCCCTGTCTCATCCTTTTGAGTTACTTGTTCCTATAATCTGGCAGGTATGTAATACAAGGCTCTATATATCTAGAAAAGCATCTCATATATCACTACATTCACAGGATCAGGCACAGTCATCATCAGTGTTTCAGACCATGAAGCACCATCTGAAACCAGCATCCAAGAAAAACTTGTTTTACCAGGCTATACACTCTTTGGATAGGCGTGGCAATCTTTTGCGCATCTACACTCAAAATATTGATGCCATGGAAAAAACTGCTGGACTGTTGTCCTATGGAGTTCCACTGGCACATCAGATTGGTCAGCCAGATTGTCCAAGATGCATTCCATTATTGGGTCGTCTGGACCAGATGTCTTGCTCTATTGGTCCTCATGTGGTCCCATCAGTCACTTTTCTGGATCAGTCTGCTTCAGATGGACTACCTAGATGCTCTGACTGTCGACCTTACCAATGTGGACACCATGGCATCCGCCGTCCAAATATAGTGGTCTCTAAGGAGGAACTCCCAAATTTGGATGCTATTCTTGATCATGACAAGAATCTTGTGGATGTAGTGCTGGCTGTGGGTGTTCAACCCATGCCTTACTCTGATCTTTCACTCCTCATCAAACAATTTACCCAAGCTGCATGGTCTAGAACTCAGGAAGGGTGTTCCTCTTCCATTCTAATAGATTTGGATATATCTACTCTGGAGAATGCTGGGATTCCTGAGCTATTTCAAATTTCTTTGGAGCTAGATCTACAGGACTTTTTCAAGAGCATCATCAGTGCTGCTTATCAGGATGCCAGGCATAATCCTGCTAGCAATACCATGCTGGTACCCAAGAAACTGACTACCACAGACTTCTCAATGAGGCTCTGTGATAATCAGGAAGAAGAAGATCTTGGACAGGATGAATTATTGTTGACACTGAGTCCTTGGTATTTCTCTGTTCTTTAGTTATTGTTGGTGCAGGCATGTATTGACATATATATCTTTTATCAATCATCAGTCAGATAGTTTCATTATCAACAACAATCAGAAAATTGAAAATCATATATGTTTTATATCTAGTGGAATTTGTAATACAGAAAAATGAAGTAAAACCCCTTTTCTATTATTGTTACTCAAGTCAGAGGATTTCAACTTGAAATACTTTTCAGTGCTGCTAGTCTGTTGTAGCTTGTACCTATTGTACTGTGATGCAATAATATACATCATTGATGAAAATTATGAAAATGATTGCAACTGGATCAGACTCTGAGGTTTGAGCTAAAAAAAATTAGTTATATTCAAAATAAGCCTAGTATAGTTTAAATTCAAATTCAACTGATTCTCACAGCATATTATGATTTGCAGGGAAAGTGTTCTATCTCTTTATCAACCGTGGGAGTCAAGTGATCTTGTTAATTATCATAGCTTGTATGACTTGGCCTATACCATTTTTTTTTTCAAGTTCATCCTCATTACAGTGCTTGAAGTTGGGAAATACCATGGTAGTGCAAATCCCTTTGAAATACAAAACTTCATCAGGAGCTATTTCAGCAGTCATCTCCTCAATTTTGGAAGCTAGAAATCTGATCATTATATGTGGTAGGTTTGTTACATACATATATATTGAAGAATCTGGCTTCAACTATAAGGAATGCAGGAGCAGGAGTATCAGTATCAGCAGGAATTCCTGATTTCCGCTCTTCACAAGGACTGTTCACTACTGGAGCACTGAGCAAGGATTTGCTGGATGCAAATGTTTGGAAGGTGCATTTTCTATGGTTCACTCATCATTATCATCAAATCATTGATTTCATGATATTTTTCTCAGACAACCACAAAGGCTTCATCTCTGTGCAAAACATTAGCACAAATGCATCAGAAATGTTCCCAAGCATCTCCCACTCCTTTTCATCTGGCTCTCAAAATGTTAGATGAAGAAGGTGGCCTACTCAGAGTCTACACACAAAACATAGACCTTCTGGAATCAAAGGCAGGCCTATCATTTGGAATACCTCAAATGCACAGTCTCCAAGAGATGCCTCGATGCATTCCTTTACATGGCACATTGGAGACATTGGCATGCATAAAGTGCTGTTATCAGTCACCATTGCACTTGCATGTTTCAACTCTGGCCACTGGCTGCTTACCACTATGTCCAGCCTGTGAGCAGATTGAACATGAGAGAAGAATGAGCCACAAACGTCCCCGTGCATCAGGAACATTAATTCCAACCATAGTCCTCTATGGTCAGACACATCCAGCAGGAGACAATCTGGCACAAGCTATCCTCAGTGATGCAGATGGTGACTATACAAAAGCAAAACCTGATGTTTTACTAGTTGCTGGCACCAGCCTCAAGATTCCAGGTGTTATTGCTGCAGTACACAAGTTTGCTCAGGTGGTCCATTCTCAGGAGTCTAGAAGTGAATACAGATCAATCTATCTAGATAAAAAACCACCTTCATCAAAATGGGATGATGTTTTTGATGCTTGGGTCTCAGGTGACTTACAGATTTTTGCTCAACATTTGATAAGATCCTTCAGTCATCAGTTTGACAAGTCCATAGATGATGCTATTCACTCCAAAGACTCCACAACTATATCTATCTTGGTACAAGATCTTCCATCTGAAGCTATGTCATTCTTAAAAGATAAGAAACATGTTTTGCTAGATATAGAGCATCCATTTTACATACCTGAGATCTAGATCTTGCTTATTATTCTTTCTTAGTTCTAGACAAATTTTCAAAGAATTTGAAATACTAGCTAGTACATGAATAAATATAGCCTCATATATACAATTATGATGAATTGATGCTAACATCAGATTCATCTGCCTCCTCATCTGCCTCCTCTCCACTTCCATCATAATCAAACAATGAATCCATTTCAGAATCATTATCATCTACAGCATCAACATCCATCTGGTCAAAAAGTGAATTTGATTCAGAGGCACTGTCATCACATCTGGTGGTATTGGTGTCAGAAAGACATTTTAGATCTGCTTTGAATTTTTTGATGGATTTATTCCTGATATTTGTAACAGGATCTGTTGTATGATGTGAGGAAGATAAGTTCTGATTAGGATCAGTTTTCTGATGGTGAAAGAATAAGTGAATTGTAAAGTTAAATGATTTGATCATACCTTGATGTGTCTAGTTGGTGGCTTTCTAGCTTTCTTTGACTTTGTAGAACGGCGGTCTACTTGAGTCCTTCTCTGTTCTGGTTTATTTCTTCTGGGATCCCGACCTTGTAAGCTCATGATGGTAAGACGGAAATCTTGAGGTCTTTTGATGACAGCTGGCCTTTTGATAGTTCTTTTTCTTCCTCCAATGTTTTGGATTCTATAGAAACATGGATTGGTCACTATCTTGATGCTGTCCTCTCCAGATGCCAGGGTCCAAGTAGAGCCAGGACTTTTTGCAGTAGGCTTGTTAGAATCTGGAAGACATTGAAGATTGGCAAATAATATATCCAGTCTGTTATGAAGATGCTGCAACTGGGGTTCTGGCAGTTCAGAGCACATTTTATGATAGTGTGCAATGTATCCTTCTGTCCAATAAATCTTCCACTTTGATGACTGGGGTGGGGTGGAATCTTTGTCAGGGAAAAATGTGGTCCTTCTCTGGACAAATGACAGATGAGGTCTTCCAGGTTTGTCTCCCTCAAGCCCAGCACTACAGGCCTGGAATTTAATGGAAATAATCCATTCATTTACCCTATCCAAGGACCAGCAGGACATGGCTTCCTGCAGATCATCACAGATCCTAGGATTGATCATGATGGCATCCATAAATTCATTGGTGGTCTGTGCTCCACCTAGCTGCAACCAAAACTCCCTAGTGAATTGGATGAATAGCATGCCAACATCCAAATCTCCTGGATCCCAGATTGGATTATACACCCAAGGCCTCATTAGAAGTTGAGGGTTATCTTGAATCATCTGCACCACATCCTTCCAGCTGGGTTGTGGACCAATGGGCCAGTCTAGAGATATTGTTGTGGGATTTTGTGGGGCAAGAGATTTTGGATGGCTTTGATATTGGCACCCATGAGTTTATGAATCTGTGCATTGTCTTCTTTGATGATCTTCTCTTCCATGTCATAAAGAAAGAGCATGCCATCATGATCACAAATCCTTTTGACATCCAGACTTTGGAGAGACTGCCTCAGATGGGCATCCATCACAATAGGAGTGGAGGTCAAAGACCTCAGAAGATGACATAGGATGCTAGTTTGGATGCCATAGTTGAGGGGTTTGTGTGCTTTCAGGGATTTTTGAGCATGTCTTAAGCCCTCCAGCCTACCATCCATGAGGCCAAACCAGATGTTGGAAGGAATCCAAAGAATAGGTTTGGATTTCATAAAAGCTTCAGCCTGATTATTATTATTTATTTATGAGTGAGATAAAGAATGAAGTTGATAATCAAAGACATACCTGCTCTTTTAAATAGGGAAGCACCTTTAAAGCAGCTTGTCCACTCATCCTATATTCATCTCTGCATCCATAAGCTCTTTTAGAAGCACCTCCACTGTAGATTTCATGCATCCATTGGCATTCTTTAAGGTATCCATCTGTAAGATGGTAGGCATCCCTATCAGAAATGCACCTGGGTTGGTTGTTGTTGGGTCTGATGGCTTCATAGCACAGCTGGTAAGCTGATCTGAAGCAGATTTGGCTGGATCTTGCATTGGCCAGCAGCATTTCTGCTTGAATTCCTCCATATCTTCCCAGAGTGTTGGTATGATGAGTGACACCTTTTCTGAAGCCTCCTTTCTGAAAAGAAGCCTTCAAAGCATCCAGCCTCCAAAGACCCACAAACTGACCAGTAGGATTGAAGCTGATCCCCACATCCAGGTATAGCTCTCCATGCTTTCTGTCCATCATATAATCCCAGTCCAAGTTTGTGAAGTTTTTCTTCAAAGCTTCATATGGAGTATCATATCTGCCATCCTGGCCATCTTTGGTCCACAGTTTGATGCCTTTGCCTTCCAAAACAAAGAAAAAGGATCCATATGGAGCCAACATTGCTTGATCTTTGATCCTGGTCCTCATGCTTCTTTGGATCCTTTCAAATGTGACTTTGGAGACAGGAGTAGCCTTGGGTCTTTGGCTTCCAGATTGACCAGAGCGACCTTTTCTTGATTTATATCTGATCTCATGCACAGTGGTGTCCACATAGGGCAGAGAAGAATTAGGAGCCTCCTGAGATATGGAAGGTAGGACCACCTCATTCCAAAATAAATCAATGACATCAAGAGGAATTCTAGTGGCCTTGAGAGATGAGTTGGTGCGATTATGGATCATCCGAGGGAAGAATAGGAGGAGATTGGAGGCATGATTTGCTGTGCTCAGCATTCCAAATGGCACATGAGGTATAGAGCTTAAAGGAACAGACTTGGTCCACCACTCTTTTCTTTCAGTACCATCTGGACCCTGGTCATCAGCACTTTGGGGAATAAGAATGTCCACATAAATATGGTTGTGCTTGTGGATGGGAGCTTGATGATCAATTACTGGAGCCAAGTAGATTCCTAAGCTGAGGGCTGGGGAAAAGTCTGAAGTGACCCAGATGTAGCTGTCAATATCCACTGAGACAGTGATTTCATCAGGGACATCCATATCCAGCTCCAGGTCTAATATGATCCTTTGGCCTCCAATAGGGTGGGTTCCATAAACAAACAGAGTCTCATATACTCCTTTCTTCTCTGAAGCCAGCCTTTGGGCATCCATCAACATCTCTGATGCAGCCATAATCCTGACATCACTTGGAACTACTCTTCTCTCATCTGGAAACATGGAGCTTCTAGATAGACCATGACTTTCTGCTCTCCAGTGACCAACTTGCCAGCTGGGATCATATGAGTCAGACACCCCAATTCTCATCATGCAATCCAGGGTATCCACTGGAGGGCCTAACCAAAACATCTGAGAGAAGCTAGGCAAAATTCTGTAGCCATAATCTCTGAAGAGCATAGCAGATCCCAGTCCACTGATCCATGCACTCCTTGATGAAGACCATATCTCTCCAGCATCCATGATAGGCTGCATAGACTCTAGAGTAGGTCCACCCCAATATTGATCAAATCTTGCATCAAAAGGCTGCCATCTGGATGGCATATTGGTAGTATCACGGAAGTGGGTGCCAGTGGTCAAGGAGTGAGAATCCAAGAGCTGCTTTAGATTTGGTGTCATCTGGCTGCTTAGAGTGAGATTTGTGATGGGATTATTATCTTCAGGGTCAGGATCCTCTGGTGATGAATCATCTGATGAGATGGTTGCTGGGGCCCTAGTTTGAACCAGTTTTAGTCTGCAGTCAGGGCAGTTGTATAGCAGGGTAGCAAGTTGAGTAATGATGGCCTGGTGAGTATGAGCCATTTGCTGAGGTTGTTTTAGTCTGGCTTGCAAGACTTGCTGAGAGATGTGATCTGTGTGGTCCCAATCATGTGGCAGACTGGATTGAATATAGAGATAATGGCTCCACTGGCGTCTGCAGCTGAGTTTTACCATCTCCAAGATTCTGAGACGGATGGTGTGTCCACAGGGTATGACTGGAAGCTGCAAACTTCCATCAAGATGATAGCTGAGTCCTTCCTCCAGAAAATGCTCCAATAGAGCACATGAGATTGCACCACAATCACAGTTCTGTGTCTGCTGCTGGTAGAATCTGGAGTCTTCATAAACATGAACAGCAGCAACATCTCCATGAGGCCAGCCATGCAGCAGGGCCAACTTTTTCCAATATGATGGACCATGCCATGTCTCCCAGTTGCTGTGTGTGTTGATTGCAGATTGAGTCATGGAAGTGATGTGGTGTCCTAGGATATGGGCAGTTTGGAGCCTATAGTCAAAGATAGCCACCCAGTAATGTTGGGATATGGTGAAGATGAAACCAACTTGAGTTGGAGGATGTTCTTGAGAAGAAGACAAAAAATGTCTTTGCTGAAAAGTTTGAATCTCCTTCAAGTCTGGCACTATCTCCATATTATTGACCAGCATAGGAGCCACAGCCATCATATCAGCATATCTTAGAGGACCTTGGCCATGCTTGGGAGACCACTTGGTCATAAGAAAGAAATTAAGAACAGCATTTCCAATAGACATCTGAGGATTTAATGTATGAAGCTGTTCTAGAGCAGGAAGCCATAGGGTGGGGCGTGCCAGGTTCAACAGAGGGTCAACATTTACTGGTTCATCAAGTCAGTCAGACTTTCAGCTTTATATTTTCAATATCATTTACCTGGTGATTTAATATTATCTTGAACCTCTGAAATGTCTGCTGAATTATCTGCCTGTGAAGTTTTGATCCATGCAGGACCACATTCTTCTGCACTTCCAGGTTGATAATCATCAGCTGGATCATCACCATCTGACTGTGACAGTGAATCTTCTATGTCAGACAATAATCCATGGCTTTGAATATATTCCTCTAGAATATCTGATAAATCATCATTCTGACTGATTCCAGAATCAGAACCATCAACATCATTCAAATCTCTCTAAAAAGATCACCTGACAGAATCTTCTTTGTTGTAGTCTATATCAGATACTATTTCTGAGCTATCCTCTGATGATAGCTGCAACTGAAGCCATGAGCTTTGAATGGCAGATGAATCTTGGCCTTGGTATAGGTCCTTTGAATTTGATGTAGAGGATTCACTGATTTGAGAGTTTACATCATCTTCAAATAATGATGTTGGTTGGATTGTATGTGTGCATAAAGTAGAAGTAGAAGTGGTGTTTCTATTATTGGATGTGTGTTGGAGATCAGAATCAGATGATAGCTGCATGTTCAGCCATCTTGAAGTATGTTGTGTTGAATATGATGAGGACTCAGACATGATAGCTATCAAAATTGATGAGCCAAGTCTTAGCATGTCAAATAAAATCCTACCCAGTAACAATTTAAGCTAGTTTGTGACCTGATGTATGATTACAGCAGATAGATTAAACAAGCAGTAAAGTGAGATGTTTAGAATTTGATTGATCTAGATATGACTTGGACATAGTTTCATAAGCAGTTTGACTCTATTTGCATATTCTGAATTAGTGCATGACAGATACTCTCACAGTCTGACTTTGAGTCCAGTGGATCAGAAATTGCTTGAAAATGTCAGGATTGCCTAAAGGCATGACACAAAAGAAATTCAATGAATTGCCTACTACAAGAGCAATCAGTAAGTCTATTTTTGTGCTTTAAATATTTTGGTCTGAGTTAAAGAAAATCATTCAGTTTACTCTGTTGTATCAGATGAAGGAGCAGAATCAAAAATTGAGTATAGAGTTGGGCAAAGGTATGTTTTTTCTAGAAAACAGTCTGATAATCAGTCTTGATGAACTGATTTTGATTGAATTCAGTGTTTCAGTATATGCTCCCAAAAAAGGACGGAGAGGAGTGGATGATGATGATTTATGGTATGGAATCATTGAGTGTTTTTGTGTGGACAAGCGTCCAAAAGCTTTTCATGTGTGTTTTGAAATATGAGCATCTACTGATTTTATGCTTGATTGCTTATTTTGTTTTCTTTGTAGCCTTTCTGGGTCAAAATTCGCTGGTATTGGTCCAAAGATCTACAAGAACAGTCTTTTAGATCAGCTTCTCAATCAGATTCCAGATTCTTTCATATGGGAACCAATGAACTTTTGCAATCAGATCTTACCCAATGGTCAGAAGCTTCAATATTGGCTGGTTAGAATTTTCTCTTCTTTTTATTCATCAATCTTACATTTTTACACCATAAGACATCATTAAAGTGGTCAAGTTTGATGAGAAGTCAGCATTTCAGAAACCTTGGAGTCCTGATACTCTATACACCCGTTGGTATGCATCCTCCTTGCCTCCTAAACTGCAGGTCTGTTATCACACTCAAATTTGCTTTACATATCTCAATCTCAATCTCATTCATCTCTATCTGCTGCTTCTAGGATGATTCAATTAGTCTCTCATGCATCTCAACCTGCAATAAACCTTTTAGTCCGGATAAGGAGACTCAAAGATTTTGCTTGAATTGCAATAGGTGGTATCATACAAGATGTCTTCAAGTCCTTTCACCACCAGCCTCCATCAAAACCAGACTTCCTTCTACTCAAGTCAATTCTGACTTCACTGATCAACTTTTCAAAGCACTTCTCTGCTGCCCTATTGAAAGAGGAGTTACAGCTGGAGTATCTGGAAATGGATGGGCTATGTGTCAGATCAGAAAATGGTACAACCAGTTAGTCATCAAAGGCCACCCTCTGCCTCATGACTGGACTATGTATCTGGATCAGGTTGATACTAGATGGATTATTTCTACAAAGCAGTTGGCTACTACTGTTTATTATCAATGCCCTACTTGTTCAACATTCTGGTTGTAGATAATTAAACACAGTAGAACATCTTCATAGTATTCACAAAAATCTGTTGACTTGCCCATATTTCTATAGGGCTTTTGCACACTTTGATTTCTGGTAGACAGCACTTTCTGCTTTTAGCATTTGAGTATGAGTTTCAAAAGCTTGAAGGTTTTCATAAAGTTATAATATTGTAGAACATCAACCAATTTGTTGGACTAAGACTTCATTTCTAACAGTGTAAATAGAACCTTGAATCCTATCTTAGACTCTTTAGGAAGTTCAACTGTTTCTTTCTGATGTTTCATCCAGTAGACATAACGGACTATCATATCCATGTCAGTCTTGAGTTGCTTCTGCAGAAATCTTAATACAACCAAACCAAGTATTATGCAAATGTGACATGCCTGGACATCATTGGAGGCCATTGACTTCCCGACTCTCTGCTTGATATGGCTTCTAAGCTCAGCTGATTGAGTCCACTCATGTCCAAGACCTGAAAAGAATTTGAGAAACTATGGTGATATGACTTCAGTATTATGTGATGATCCTTTCAATTAAAAACCCACTTTCTCATTCCACATCAAACTCTTAGACTTAGATAAAGTCTGTGTCTTTTGGCATGCTTGGGCCACTTTTGACATATTTGCAGATAGTGTCAAGGTGGTCATAGACTTGATGTTAGAACTAGAATGAGCTATGGATGCTTCATTTGAGTTCACCACCTCTTTTTTTTCCATTTTTGTTATGGTCTGAGTCTGAGATGTAGACTTTGGCTGCATCAGTTATTGTTGATGTCAAAAAAAGAAAAACTCACTGATATTTCATGGTTCTTTTGGAAAGATCTGTCAGAGTCTGACTGGTCCTTGGATTTTCCTTTGCCTTTGCCTTTGCCTTTGCCTTTGCTTTTGGATTTGGGCACAAAGATGACTGAATCATAGTCAAATCTACCATCAAGGCTTTCAGTAAAAATCAAAGTGCCCTTGAATGTTTTGCTGGTGATTGATGAAGGTTGAGCTGATTCTTCCTGGCTAGACAGAGACAGAGATGGAATAAATGGTGACTCCCTGTCCTCTATCATAGGTGAAGAAGGAGAGAAGTCAACTTGCATCTGCAAATTATCTTCAGATGGAGGTGAAGAAATAGGTGGAGCAGATGTGATTTTATCAAATCCTTCTGAATGGTTCAGACTGACTGTGGGTGAAGACAACATAACATCCTCTGACAACTCTGAAGATAGCTGCCTGTGATTAGATGTTGAGTTGTTTTGAAATGTGATGCTGATGTCCATAGCTTGGTCTACTATCCCTTCATCATATAGTGAAGATTCTGACTCTTCATTCAGAACCATGTAGGTATCTGAAGAATAATCCCAAGGCTGGGTATAATCAGAAAAAGATGATGGCTCATCATCATATCTGAAGCTATTGGGTTGTGTTTTCATCACATGAACTGGTGCACCAGTAGGCTCTGCAATTGTTGATTGCATCTGCTCTTCTTGAGATGATTGAGAGAGCTCTCTGGTAGACTGAAATTCCTCAATGAGTTTGAGTATAAATGCTAGTTCTTCAAAATAGTTGCTTACTGTGGAAAGCAGTAATGATTTTTTATAGTTTGAACTGAACTTTTTGTAGAGCAGTGTGGTTAGATCCAAAGCAGGTACATCATCATCTGTAGATGTTATCTTTGAGAAGTTGGATGATGCCTTAAAATCATCAGTTAATATGATTAACAAGATAAGATATATTATAACTTGGATGTAAAAAATAAGCACCTTATTTGTTGATGGTTGATCTGACTTGCACATTCTATATATTCAGATTATTCTTGGAACTCTGATATATAGATTAAAAAACTGCTCACTCATTTTCCAAAGTTTCAATTTTTTGGTAACTGAAGATGTTTCAGATCTTGAGACTGGAATGTCATCTCTCATGTCTATTTAGCTTGAATTAAAAACAAAATGTTTAGATCAGAAAATATAAACTGACCTTCAAGAACTTCAGAGAGATCTCCCTTTGAGATTACATCAAGATTTTGAGATATAAATGATGATTCAGCTGAATTTTTGCCACGGAGTTTGATAGGAGATCTAGGCAGTGATTGAATTTTCACAATAGTGCTATTGAGCACTCCTTTTGGACGGCCTCTTCCCTTCTTCACTGGCTTACACATATAATTCTCAATTATATCTGCAGATGATCTGTATGATTGGAATGACAAGATTAGTTTTTGATTTATATAAGTTAATGATTTCAATAACAGCTCACTTAAGCACATCTAGTTCAGACTTATCCTGAAAAAATTTGGTGAGTTTACAGCATGTGTGAAGATAATAAATATACATACTGTTTGAGTCATCATATTAATGATGCCTTTGCACCACATTTCAGAGCAAGACCCAGAAGACTCCATGTTAGGCTCCAGTGCAATCTTGGCTTGGATGGCTTCAAGCACAGCAGTCTGGTATTCTGCAGAATGTTCTGGAAGTCTTCCCCATAATCCAGGGATCTCTTGGTTGTTGGCCCAACTATACCAATCTTTTACAAGTAAATGAGTTTTCTCTTTGATACACAAAAAAAATAAACTGCAGACTTACTATATGTCTGAGGATCATCCACAAGTATAGTCATCATATAAGATTTGTGTTGTGGATTTATGGAACCACAGTAATACATGTAAGCCAGAAAAGAGTCTAGGACAGATGACATCCATTGTGTATTCTTTACTCCAGGTTGATGAGACTTGAATTTATTCTGGACCTCCTGAATAAACTCCTCTCTTATTTTGTCTAGCACCAAGATTTCCCTTCCAAAGGCCTCATATTTGAGCTGTAAGATGTCTTGATGACATAGAGGCTCTAGATGCTGTAGCAGTTCTTGCAGACAAACAATGATGTGGTTGAGAAATCTGACACCATTCTTGTAATGAGCAGGAATCATGACAATGAGTTCATGTCTGTGAAACAGCTCATAGGTTCTAGTGTCAGATATGAATTTTCCAATATGATAAGTAGGGATGTTGGATAAGTTTGAATGAGCAGGACTTGAATTATGCCACCACTTGTCAAAGTGTTGAAGATGGAAATAATGCTGAACAGCCATGAAGTTGAAGTAGATAACAAAAAAATTAAGTAGACAAGCTGAATAATTACAGAATCTATAATCTGACTAAATCTTACCTTATTTAGATGATTGATCATGACACAAATATAGCAGTCAAAATATGATCTGCAATGCTTGATAAAAATGTCTACTAGTTGGTTTTCATAATGTTATATACAGAAAAATATAGTTAATTGATGACATGACATGGTTCTGATCAGATTTCTGCAAACTCTGTAGTCAACTCTAAAATCCTGCTCCATTCCTGAATCCTAATATCACGGTCAGGCACTGTCAGATCAGTCCTGCTGTGACCCCATTTTCTATGAGACTCTGCAGGCTCTACCATGATTGTATCAAGATTAGGCAAAGAATGAGCTAGAAATGCTGCCACAGTGAAAGAACTGTGAGGAGGTGAAAATCCAACATGCAATGTAGTGATCAAGTTATTGGTGTCAGCAGATTCAATCTTGTGATCTCCCAAGCTGCAGCAAAACAACAGACCAAGTGTCTCTAGATGAGGACAGTAGTGGAGAACAAATGATATCCCCCATAGAGTGGCTCTTGGAGGTTCCTCCCAAAATTGTCTTGTGCCCAATAAGAGGCATTGAAGATAAGGCAAGCTAAGGGCCAAACTCAGCAAGGCATCATCATCAATCCTACAAGTCCCCAAGTCCTGCAGCTCTAGAGCAGTCAAATAGACTAGTCTGTGCAAAGCAGCCAACCCATTCCTTGGAATCTGAATACTTTCTTCATCTAGTATAAAGAAATCCTGGTCCCATGGCATCTGTAATCTGAAAGCTATCAGATTTTCCCAAGCCAGGAATTCATCATCATCATCATTGATTGGTGCAAGTGATGTAAGAGCATTGAAGAAATGCAGAATGACATCTGCTGAGCAATATTCTTGATGGATATTGATGCTGAGACCTTGGCAGGTGATATGATGGTTGGATAAGAGGGATAGAAGAGCTGGAAAACCAGTGTTGACAGAGATGGATTCCATATGTGAATCAGGTTCTATATGGATGTTTAGAACCTGGGTCTGAATATGGTGATCAGGAATTGTGTTGGTCTCCTTCATGATGGATAATCCAGGAATAATGACAAGAGTCAGACTGGTGAGCTGATGAAGACAAGACAAGAATACCATGGCCATGGGTTGGATGTAAGATAAAGTGAGGCGGCGCAAAGAGGAGCAACTGGCAAGAGAGTTCAAGATGATGGTTGTATGAAATGAGTCGGAGATATAGACCAAGGTATGCAGATGAGGCAGCAAGTGTTGCACATCAGGAGATAAGAGCATATGAGGTGGTAGTATAAGGGTCTGTAGTCTTGGAAGCATAAGCTTGTCCAGACATTGGATTAAGCAGTCTTCTCTGTCCTTCAACTCCATATGATGAAGATATGGTAAAAGAGAGCCAGCAGATCCAACCAGTCCATGTAAGGTCAACATAGTTTGAAAAACATGTTTGTATTGAGACCTCAGTGCTTTTTTTTCAGCACAGATGACTCTGACCCTTTGTGCATATACATGAAACCTTTTTAAATCAGACTGCTTTGGTGTCCTATGAAATCTCTGTACCAATTATGAGGCATAAGCCTTTAATAGTCTCACAAAATACAGTAGATGACTCACCAACTTCCATGCTCCATTTGAATTTACATGTCTTTCAATAAGATCATTTGGAAGGAGATGAATAAGAGGTTCCATAGAAGGTAGTTTCTTCCATAGAAGCTGCAGGACAGGCTCAGAGATGTTTGAAGATGTGGTAGCTAGTGCAGCAAAAGCACCAAGCTTGCAAGAATCTTCTTCAAGGATGAGAGTATAGAGCATCTGAAAGATAAGAAAAAGCACATCTTGCATGTTAAAGATGGAATGCATTTTCAAGCTTGTCTTAAGATAATAGACAAAGACTTGTATGGACAGAAGAATCAAAGAATGCCTGTGAAATTACATCATATTGTAAATTATCTATTAATACTCTTTCCACTTAAATGTAAGTGCAAAAACAGGGTTATTCTATCATACTTGTACACTGAAATCATTCAACTAATTCCTACATGTTTATTATATCTATAGCTAATGAACTATACTCAGTGCTATTTAAAGATCTTACAAGATCATTGACTTAGTTTTAAAGCTAAATATATATGGCAGTTAGAATTGACTTTAACTTAAAGATTCCACACATTATTAATCATCCAACCAAGTTTTTCTCATTGATTTATAATGCCACAGAAGATAAATGGCCAAATTTTGAAGCATCAGGAATTTTTTGTAAATAGATAACCTAGATATCTATGACAGTTAGATGTTGACTTCAACCCAAAAATCCTAGACATCATTGATCATCTAAAAAAGCTTATTTCAAGATCACAGAAGATAATTCACTAAGCCTTAAAGTTCTAGTAAGTTTTGTGAAGAGTTAGATCAGATATAGTGTTCAGAAGTTGACTTAAATGAAAAGGTTTCAAACATTATGAAACATTCAACTAAACTTATTCCCACTATTTAAAAGGTTATAGAAGAAGATTAACCAAGATTCTAAGCTGTATCAATTTTCTATGAAGAGTTAGTTTAGATATATATCATGATTAGGGGTTAAATTGAACTAAATGATCTTAGACATCTTGTATTATCTGATCAAACATCCTTCCACTGTTTCAAAGCCCATAGATGATGAATGACCAAGTGTTGAAGCTTCAGGAATTTTTTGTGAAGAGTTAGATCAGACATGTATGGTGGTCAGGAGTTGACTTAAATGCAAAGGTGCTATATATCACTCAACATCCAACCAAACTTCTTCTGCACATTTTAAGAGTCATAGAAGAAGATTAACTAAGTTTTGAAGCCTCAGCAATTTTTCAAACAGAGTTAGACTAGATATATATGATATTCAGTGAGTGAATTCAACTCAAAGAGTCTAGATTATGGACCATACAACTAAACTTGTTCCTACCATTTTAAAGGTTACAGAAGATAAATAACTAAGTTTTGAAGCTTCAGGAATCATTCATGAAGAGATAAACTAGATGCATATAGTGATCAGTGACTAGTGTGTCATCAGAAGTTCTATATATTAGCAAACATCCAAATAAACTTCTTTCTATTATGTTCAAAGGTCATAGAAGATGATTGACTAAGAATTGAAGCTTCAGCAATTTTTTGTGAAGAGATAGACTAGATGGATATAGTAGTTAGGGGTTGACCTCAACTCAAGATTCTAGACATGATTAATCATCTAAATAAACTTGTTCTTACTATGTTGAAGGTCATAGAAGATGATTGACCAAGTGTTGAAGCTCCAGAAATTTTTGTGAAAAGTTAGACTAGACATATATAGTAGTCAGAGGTTGACTTGAATACAAAGGTTCTAAATACCATAAAACATCCAACTAAACTCTTTCCTACCATTATAAAAGTCAGAGAAGAAGATTAAGCAAGTCTTAAAGTCTTAGTAATTTTTGAATAAGAGATAGACTATATATATATAGTAGTCAGGAGTTGACTTCAACTCAAAGGTGCTAGATATCATTGACTATATAATTGAACTTCTTCCCACCATTTTAAAGGTTACATAAAATGATGGAAGCAGTTCTGAAACATCAGGAATTTTTAACAAAGTATCAGACTAAATGCATGTAGTGGTCAGTGTGGTCAGAGGCTCTACACATCAGCAAACATCCAAATAAACTTCTTCCTATCATTTTCAAGGTCACAAAAGATGATTGACCAAGTTTTGAACCACACAGAATTTTTTATAAGAAGCTAGATCTAGTGCACCTAGTGCTGGGCTCTTGGTGGGCTGAGCCAGTACCAGGCATCACCAGCCATTGATATAAGCTGCTTCCCACCATTTGTAGAGTCACAGAACATGATTGAACAAGTTTCAAAGCATTAGGAATTTTTTACAGAGTGATAGACTATGTGCATATGGCAGTCAGATATTGACTTAGAACCAGAGGTTCATACCATCACCAATGATCTACCAAAGCTTGTCTCCACCATTTTAAAGGTCACAGAAGATGATGGACCAAGTTGTGAAGGCCCAGGAATTTTTTGTGATGATATAGCCCTTTCAGTCCTCCTCCATCAGGAGACATAATATGAAAATCTTGGAAATGAGTTTCAGATGATGTATTTACATCAACATAGTATATATATAGATATGAATATGAGATACCAGTGCATTTGGATAGAGTTATGCTGACTAATTATGGGAATTGAGTAGGATGACTTTGGAAAGAGTAAAATGACCATAACTCATGTTCCTGACCACAAAATTCTTTAAAAATAAGTACAATAGAATCCCAGAGATGTATTGAACCCAATGGGATATCAAAGCTCCAGCAATTTTTTGTGAAAAAATAGCTAAGACTCAGATGGTGATGAGGGACTGACTTTAGCTCAAAAGTCCACACCTCAGTAAACATCCAAATTAACTTATTTCTACCATTTTCAAGGTCACAAAAGAAGACTGACCAAGTTTTGAAGCCCTAGCAATTTTTTGTGGGGGGGTGGCCAAGACTCACATGATGGTGGGGGACTGACTTTAGCTTAAAAGCCTACACCTCAGCAAACATCTAGATAAACTTGTTCCTACTATTTTAAAGGTCACACAAGAACATTTCCTAAGTATTAAAGCTCCAGCAATTTGTTGTGAAGATATAGCTAAGACTCAGATGGTGGTGAGAGACTGTGGCTCAAAAGCCCACACCTCAGAAAACATACAAATAAAGTTGTTCCCAACATTTTTAAGGTCACACAAGAAGATTTCTCAAGTATTAAAGCTCCAGCAATTTTTTGTGAGGAGATAGTTAAGACTCAGATGGTGGTGAGAGACTGACTTAAGCTCAAAAGTCCACACCTCAATAAACATCCAGATAAACTTGTTCCTACCATTTTGACAGTCACAAAAGAAGACTGACCAAATTTTGAAGCTCCAGCAATTTTTTGTGAAGAGATAGTCAGGACTCACATAGTGGTGAGAGACTGACTTTAGCTTAAGAGTCCAGACCTCAGCAAACATCCAAATAAACTTGTTCCCACCATTTTTCAGGTCATATAAGAACATTGACCAAGTATTAAAGCACCAGCAATTTTTTGTAAAGGTTTAGTCAAGACTCACATGGTGGTGAGGGACTGACTTTAGCTCAAAAGTCTAGATCTCAGCAAACATACAAATAAACTTGTTTATACCATTTTCTAGGTCACACAAGAACATTCACCAAGTTTTGAAGCTCTAGTAATTTTTTATGAAGATATAGCTAAGACCTATATAGTAGTGAGAGACTGCCTTTACCTAAAAGAGTCAAGACCTCAGTAAATATACAAATATACTGGTTTCTACCATTTTACAAGTCAAAGAAGAAGAAAACCTAAGTTTTGAAGCTCCAGTAATTTGTTGTAAGGAGATAGTCTTGATGTATGCAGTACTTAGGGGTTGACTTTTGCTCAAGAGTCCCAAACATCATTAACCATGCAACTAAACTTGTTCCCACCATTTTCAAGGTCACACAAGAAGATACATCAAGTTTTGAAGCTCCAGGAATTTTTTGTAAAGAGATAGCTAAGATCCATATAGTACTGAGGACTGACTTTACCTACAAGAGTCTAGACCTCAGCAAACATACAAATACACTTGTTTCCACCATTTTCAAGGTCACAGAAAAAAATTACCCATGTTGTGAAGCTCCAGCAATTTTTTGTGAAGAGTTAGCCAAGATCCATATAGTACTGAGGACTGACTTTAGCTCAAAAGTCCACACCTCAGCAAATATATAAATATACCTGTTTTTACCATTTTCAAGGTCACAAAAGAAGATTTACCAAGTTTTGAAGCCCTAGCACTTTTTTTGAAGAGATAGCTAGGACTGGCATAGTGTTAAGGGACTGACTTTGGCTCAAACATCTCAAACCCCAGCAAATATCCAAATAAACTTGTTCCTACTATTCTTGAGGCCATGAAAGAACATTTATCAAGTTTTGAAGTTGCAGCATTTTTTTGTGATGATATATCCAAGACTGATATGGTGGTGAGGGACTAACTTTAGCTCAAAAGTCTAGATGTCAGCAAACATACAAATAAACTTATTCATACCATTTTCAAGATCACAATAGAAGACTGGCTAAGTTTTGAAGCTGCAGCAATTTTGTGTGAAGAGATACCCAAGACTCACATAGTTGTAAGAGACTGACTTTAGGTTCAAGATCCCACACCTAAGCAAACATCCAAATTAATATGTTTCTAGCATTTTCAAGGTCACACAAGAACATTGACCAAGTTTTAAAGCCTTAGTAATTTTTTGTGAGGAGATAGCCAAGACTCACATGATAGTGAGAGACTCACTTTAGCTCAAAAACCCACACCTCAGCAAACATACAAATAAAGTTGTTCTAACCATTTTTGAGGTCACACAAGAAGATTTCTTGAGTATTAAAGCTCCAGCAATTTTTGTAAGGAGATAGTTAAGACTCAGATGGTGGTGAGAGACTGACTTAAGCTCAAAAGTCCACACCTCAATAAACATCCAAATAAACTTGTTCCTACCATTTTGACAGTCACAAAAAAAGACTGACCAAGTTTTGAAGCCCCAGCAATTTTTTGTGAAGAGATAGTCAGGACTCACATGGTGGTGAGGGACTGACTTTAGCTTAAGAGTCCAGACCTCAGCAAACATCCAAATAAACTTGTTCCCACCATTTTTCAGGTCATATAAGAACATTGACCAAGTATTAAAGCACCAGCAATTTTTTGTGAAGGTTTAGTCAAGACTCACATGGTGGTGAGGGACTGACTTTAGCTCAAAAGTCTAGATCTCAGCAAACATACAAATAAACTTGTTTATACCATTTTCCAGGTCACACAAGAACATTCACCAAGTACTGAAGCTCTAGCAATTTTTTATGAAGATATAGCTAAGACCTATATAGTAGTGAGAGACTGCCTTTAGCTCAAAAGTCCAGACTTCAGCAAACATTCAACTAAACTTGTTCCCATCATTTTCAAGGTCACACAAGAACATTCACCAAGTTTTAACATTGCAGTATTTTTTTGTGATGAGATATCCTATATATACATGATAGTCAGAGATGAAACTTTAATCCAAAGATCCTAGTCATCATTTATCATCCAACTAACTTTCTCACCATTGTTTTACAGGTTGCAGAAGATGATTGGCTCAGTTTTAATGCTTCAATAATTTTTTATAAAGAGATGGACTACATATACATGGTAGTCAGTGACTGGTCAAACATTGCACACATCAGCAAACATCTAAATTAACTTATTCCCCACATTTTCAAGGTTGTCAATGATGATTGAAATATCTCAAACATCATCAAGCATCCAGCTAACTCTAACCCCCCTCATCTTGGAGGTCACAGAAGAACATTGACTAAGTTTTGAAACCTCAGCAATTTTTTGAATAGAGATGGACTATATACATATGGTAGTCTGTGACTGGCCTATAATCAAGGCTTACACACATCAGCAAACAGCCAGATAAACTTCTTCCCAACATTGTAAAGGTCACAGAAGATGATTGACCAAGTCTTGAATGTCCAGGAATTTTTTATGAAGAGTTGGATTAGATGTAGATGTCAGTCAGGAGTTGACTTAAATGCAAAGGTGCTACATATCATCAAACATGAAACATCCAACTAAACTTCTTTCCCACTATTTTAAAGGTTATGAAAGAAGATTAGCTAAGTTTTGAAGTCTCAACAATTTTTTAAAAAGAGTTAGACTAGATATATGGTATTCAGTGGTTGACTTCAACTCAAATATTTCAGAGATCATTGACCATACAACTAAACTTGTTCCCACCATTTTAAAGGTTGCAAAAGATGATGAGCCAAGTTTTAAAGCTTCAATAATTTGTATAGGTAGACTGTGTGCATATAGTAGTCAGGATTGACTTGATTCAAATGTCTTGGACAGGATCAAATATCTAAGCAAGCTTCTCTCTACTATTTGAAAGATCACAGAAGATGATTCACTAAGTTTTGAAGCCTCAGGAATTTTTTACACTATGTGGATATGATAGTGATATGTTGATCTCAATTCTGATGTCTCACACAAGGTTAAACATCTAAGTAAACTTGTCCCTTCCATTTCAAAGGGCAAAGAAGATGATCAACCAAGTCTTGAAGGCTCAGTATTTTTTTATACTGAGATACACTTTATGCATATGGTAGTCAGGGGTGACCTGAAACAAAATAGATCAGACATGATCCAAGTAAACTTTTTCTCACTATTTCAGAGGTCACAGAAGATGGTTCACCAAGTCTTGAAGACTCAGCAATTTTTATGCCAAAAAAAACTATATAAATATGGTGGTCAGGGGTTGACCTGAATTTTAAGATCTTACACAAGGTCAAACCCTGGATAAAACTTCTTCCCACTATTATAAAAGTAACAGAAGATGATCCACCAAACTTTGAAGCCTCAGCAATTTTTTACATAGAGATAGACTATATGCATATGGTAGTGGGAGTGGACCTGAATGCAAATGTCTCACCCAAAGTAAAATCTTCAAGCAAACTTCTCCTTACCATTTTCAAGGTCACAGAAGCTGATTCAGAAAGTTTTAAAGGTCCAGCAATTTTTTAGACTGAGATAGATATATGCATATGGTAGTCAGGGGTTGACCTCAAATCAAATATCTCAGATATGATCAAATCTTGGAATAAACTTCTTGCTACCATTGTAAAGGTCACAGAAGATGATTCACCAAGTTTTGAAGCCTCAGCAATTTTTTACACTGAGGAAGACTCATGCATATGGCAGTCAGAGGTGTCATGAAATCAAATGTCTCAAACATCATTGACTAACCTATTGAACTTATTCCCATCATTCTAAAGGTCATACAAGATGAATGACTAAGTTTTGAAGCTTCAGGAATTTTTTATGATGAGATAGACCAGATGCATGTGATGGTCTGTGACTGGTCTATGATCAAAGGTCCATACATGAGTAAACATTCAAATAAACTTCTTCCCCCCATTTTAAAGGTCATAGAAGAAGGTTAACCAAGTCTTGAAGCCTCAGCAATTTTTCACAAGGAGTTGGACTAAATGCATATGGTAGTCAGTGACCAGTGTGTGGTCAAAGATTCCACACCTCAACAAACATCCAAACAAACTTCTTCCTATCATTTTAAGGGTCACAGAAGAAGATTAACCAAGCTTTGAAGCCTCAGCAATTTTTTACACTGAGATACACTATGTGGATGTGGTGGTGAGAGGTTGATCTCAATTTTGATATCTCACACAGGGTCCAACCTGCAAGCAAACTTCTCTCTATTATTTTCAATGTCACAGAAAATGATTCACCAAGTCTTGAAGGCTCAGCAATTTTTCAGACTGAGATAGACTGTATGCATATGGCAGTCAGAGGTGTCATAAAATCAAATGTCTCAAGCATCATCAAATATCCAAGCAAACTTCTCCCTACCATTTTAAAGGTCACAGAAAATGATTCACCAAGTTTTAAAGCTTGAGCAATTTTTTACACTGAGGTAGACCAGGTGCATATGGTAGTCAGAGGTGACATAAAATTAAATGTCTCAAACATGATCAAACATCCAAGCAAGCTTCCCCCTACTATTTCAAACATCACAGAAGATGATCTACCAAGTTTTAAAGCCTCAGCAATTTTTTATACTGAGATATACTATAACCATATGGTAGTCAGAGGTGGGCTGAAATAAAATGCATTAGACATAGACAGTCATCCAACCAAACTGCTCCCTACCATTTTCAAGGTCACAGAAGATGATCTACCAAGTCTTGAAGGCTCAGCAATTTTTCAGACTGAGATAGACTTCATGCATATGATAGTGAGGGGTTGACCTGAATTCAAGTGTCTTATAGATGGTTAAACATCCAAGCAACTGTCTCTCCAACATTTTGAAGGTCACGGAAGAAGATTAACCAAGTTTTGAAGCTTCAGCAATTTTTTGTGAGGAAATAGCCTAGATGCATATGGTAGTCAGGGGTTGACTTGGATGCAAAGTTCTATATATCATCAAACATGCAACTAAACTTCTTCCCCCCATTTTAAAGGTCACAGAAGAAGATTAGCTAAGTCTTGAAGCCTCAGCAATTTTTTATAAAGAGTTTGACTAAATGCATGTGGTAGTCAGCAACTAGTCCATGATCAATGTTTGATACATCAGCAAACATCCAAATAAACTTGTCCCCCCCATTTTAAATGTCACAGAAGATGATTGACCAAGTCTTGGAGCTCCAGCAATTTTTTGTGGAGAGTTAAGCTAGACTCATGGCAGTCAGGGGTTGACTTGAATGCAAAGATTCCAAACATCATAAAACATGCAACTAAACTTCTTCCCCCCATTTTAAATGTCACAGAAGAAGATTAGCCAAGTCTTGAAGCCTCAGCAATTTTTTATAAAGAGTTAGACTAAATGCATGTGGTAGTCAGCAACTAGTCCATGATCAATGTTTGATACATCAGCAAACATCCAAATAAACTTGTCCCCCCCATTTTAAATGTCACAGAAGATGATTGACCAAGTCTTGGAGCTCCAGAAATTTTTTGTGAAGAGTTAAGCTAGACACATGGCAGTCAGGGGTTGACTTGAATGCAAAGGTTCCAAACATCATAAAACATGCAACTAAACTTCTTCCCCCCATTTTAAAGGTCATAGAAGAAGATTGACCAAGTCTTGAAGCCTCAGCAATTTTTCCCAAGGTGTTGAACTAAATGCATGTGGTAGTCAGTGACTGGTGTTGGGTCAGAGGTCCTACACATCAGCAAACATCCAAATAAACTTCTTCCCATCATTTTCAAGGTCACAAAAGATGATTGACCAAGTTTTGAACCACATGGAATTTTTTACAAGAAGCTAGATCTAGTGTACCTAGTAGCTGGACTCTTGGTGGGCTGAGCCAGTACCAGGCATCACCAGCTATTGATATGAGCTGCTCCCCACCATTTGTAGAGTCACAGAACATGATTGAACAAGTTTCAAAGCATTAGGAATTTTTTACAGAGTGATAGACTATGTGCATATGGCAGTCAGATATTGACTTAGAACCAGAGGTTCATACCATCACCAATGATCTACCAAAGCTTGTCCCCACCATTTTAAAGGTCACAGAAGATGATGGACCAAGTTGTGAAGGCCCAGGAATTTTTTGTGATGATGTAGCCCTTCTGGTCCTCCTCCATCAGGAGACATAATATGAAAATCTTAGAAATGAGTTCCAGATGATGTATTTACATCAACATAGTATATATATAGATAAGAATATGAGATACCAGTGCATTTGGATAGAGTTATGCTGACTAATTATGGGAATTGAGTAGGATGACTTTGGAAAGAGTAAAATGATCATAACTCATGTTCCTGACCACCAAATTCCTTAAAAATAGGTGCAATGGAATGCCAGAGATGCATTGCACCCAATGGGACATCAACAATAAGAAGAAAATATGTTGAGTTATATATAATATATAGCCATAGAGTGTATAGTGCGCCTCCTATCACAGCAACCTATTCGAGGCCGGGAACACCAAGGCATACAACCTCGACCTCTGGGACCGAGGGGAATCGAAGGTGATGGCGTGCACCACCGCTTTCGCGCAGGGCATGGACAGATCCAACGTCAGATACGTGCTGATCTTCAGGCCGGCGTACGGACTCATAGTCAACAGTCAGATGATGGGTCGCGCGGGTCGAGATGGAAAGGAGTCTCATGTGTTTTTCGTCACCGACGCCGAAAGGGTGACCTCCTTCCGTGGAGAAAAGACCGGGCGGGAGCAGTGCATAGAAGAACTGGACGACGTGGTCCATGGCGAAGAATGTCGCCGATACTCCACCACCCTCTGCATGGACGGCGAGATCCTCGCCGTACGTTGCACCCAAGAGCCCAGCTGTATCCCTTGCGACGTGTGCTCTCCCGACAGTCCCATGCAACGATTCGCCATGGAAGCCATCCAGACCCCTTTCACTCCTGTTCTCCCACTGATGGATGCTGCGGCAAATAATGCTGTGCAGACCTTGCCTTCCATGCCAGCGCCAGCACCAGCACAAGCACAAGCACAAGCACAAGCATCCAGTTCGGCCTTGATCCCGGACGTCCCCATGGGATTAACGATGTCCCATACCACCTCCCTTCCAAGCCTTCATCATGCATCGCAGGAGGCTTCAACGTTCCAGGACAGTGATGAGATGTACGACCTGGACAGCTCGAGGATAACTCGATCTCAAGCTTTGGTCCTCGATGCCATGGAGGCCATTCATCGGCCCGTCAGTTTCCATGAATGCTGCTGCTGCTTCTTGAAGCACTGACCGACTCTTCTTCCTCCCACAGCGTACCTCGGAAATGGAGAGCGACAACCCTTTCATGGTATGACTTCCCTCGCTTCTGTCCTGTCTGACCCGACGTCGCTCATGCATCCATTGTTTCCTCACAGTCGGCATCACAACCCGTCGCGTCCACCTTCTCGAGGCCAGAACTGCCCCCTCCTTCATCGCTCCCAAATAATCCCCGCACCTTTGCATCGAGAGCAGGGCACAACAATGATGCCTTGATGAGTCGCCTGGCACGGACCTCCCGGCTCAACAAGTACATGCCAGTATTGAAGAACCACTGCCCCATTCACTTCGGAAGGCTCGCGCAGCTGGTCTCGCAAGACGGCCACAATTGCACGGAGGCGAAAGCCGTGCAGATGGACGAGTACATGATCTTCAAGAAGTCGTTCAAATTCGATCTATACACTTACTGCTTCCATTGCTGCTTGCCCCAGTCGAAAGGCTTCACGGGCGAGGAACCAGCATGCCACGCCGGTTTCTCATACAAGAAAGGGCAGACGTGCGAGTTCGTCGGATTCATCTTCAAGGCGGTCTTCAGCATGTGGACGGAAGACAAGTTCAGGAAACTGCTCATAAAGCAACCCATCTGCAGAGGAGCGACGCTCTCGACCCTAGACGAGTTCCGTGCTTGGGCGGTCCAAGAGCATGATTCGCAAGGGAAATACGTCAACTGCTTGGAGGCCTTTCTTTGGTTCTGCGGGGAGATCGAGAAAGCCAAGCCCCGTTTCTTCATGTGATGCCGCCCCGCGCGACGTGAGTCTCATCTTTAATCAAACGCGTCTCTGCTGGATGGGGGAGCTGACGGCAGAGTCAGTGATGCTATCATAAATACGGGTTTTCTGGGGTCGAGCATAGGAGCGTAGAAATACATGACATCTATCTACAACGCGTCGCTGTTTTGTTCGAAATCTGATTCGATTTGCTGTCTCATCTCGCGCACTCGTCTGTCTGATAGGACACTTCAAAACGTGTCGTTCATGTCATATTACAGAGGCAGGAGATGCTATGCCAAGGAGTACTACTACTATATATCGCTGCCTGCGTATCAATCACCGATGCTCGGAACTGCTACGCGGACTGACACACCGTGGTGATCTATACCAGTAGTTCTACAAGGCATGGGCGGTGATATTTCTTCATGCGATGTGCCCACAACGCGAGCCTGTTTCCTATTAATCATGTCTCCAATGGGGAGCTGACTGCAGAGTCAGTTCTACCGTCGTAAATGGGGGTCGAGCACAGAGCACATGTCATCTACGACGCGTTACTGTTTGATCCAAAATCAGATTTTCTCTGCTGTCGTCTTGCACTCATCTGTCTGATAGGTCGCTTCAAAAACATGTCATTCATGCACAAGATGAAGTTTTATACAGAAGTATTACTGCTATATATCGCTGCTGCTTAGAACTGCTGTTGACCGGCGCCATATGTCACTACCATGTAGAACCTACCGCTGCGTATCACTCCTATACATCACTCCTGCTTAGAACCGCTCGAAGCTGAAACTACTGACTGTCGCACAGTACCTACCAGCACATATATCACTACTGCATGTCACTGCAGCTCAAAATCACTACGTATAAACTGCTGCCATGCATCGCTACCGCCTGGAACCTGCTACTATGTATTACTGCTATATATATGTATCGCTGCTGCTCAGATACCGCTGCCCACGTCCTTTTTATCTTCCATGTATCCCAGACCAACCTTATATGTTTTAGGAATGAAGTAAACAACATGTCTGATTTCATTTCTAGCTGCTGATCATCGTTCGGCAGATATATCCCCGCCCGCAGCGAGTCAGTCGTGTTCTGGGCGTGTCTTCTGGGGTGAAAAGTAAGCGTTACATCGATTCAACCATCGATATGGCCTGATTTTGAGCAGGACGCGAGGTCCCTTAGGGTTTTCGTCCATGGCAAGATAGGGCAAGAGATCTGGAGATGGTACTGGCCCTTCTACCGATGAACGAGGTAGATATTCATCACTCGATCAAATCATTTGGCGACGTTTTCATTGGCATACGTGGTCTTACCTGATCAGTTTGAATGATGCTCACGCTTTGCCTAGTTCCCAACACAGCGTGTCACGAGTCAAGTCGTGTTCTTTGCATCCTCCATCATAATCTTCTTCATATAGCCGAGAGAACAGGATCGAGAGAGCAAACGACCGGTATCGTTCGAATTTGGCCATGAAGTATGTCAGGTCTCGATCTCTGTCTCAGCATGCACCATTGACTTGTTTGGCAGAATCAGCGCCATGCTTGGAAGGCGTCAATTCGCTGCCAAGGTCAGGTGCGCTCGAGAAGCTAGAAAGCTCTCCATTCATGATCATCGGTGCGTACCATCCCTGTTTGGGCCAAGGTCGGGTGTGCTGGAGAAGCTAGAAAAGCTCTCGATTCATGATCATCGGCATGCACCATCCCTTGTTTGGCCTGGGAGACTCATCGAAGGCTGGTTCATCCTGCGCCAGGTGCGGGGCATCCTGCACCAGGCAGGGTAAACCAGCCCTCTGTGGCTTCTCTCGTCTACTCTTTTGATCAGCATGCTGCGCGGTACTCAGGCTATGATGCCTGTCCAGCGCCCCCGTCAAGAGAAAGATTGATGAACTGCGCAAATTGGTATACGTGAGTTTATTCTACTGCATACATCGGGAAAAAGTGAGCTGAATACATAGTACTATATAGTCCGTGTAGTGCATGTAGCTCGGTGGTCGCATGCCTTCTATGAGGCGACTCTGTGTAGTACCGCATTGAGCTACATAGTGCTACCAGGTACCGCTGTAGTAGTAGTAGTAGTAGTAGTAGTAGTAGTAGTAGTAGTAGTAGTAGTAGTAGTAGTAGTTCGTAGTTCATGGGAGTGCTACTACAGACAGCTACCAGGAACACCAAGCGACTATAAAACAGCACGTAAACGAATGAATTCAAATAAGTCAGCAACAAGCTAGTATATTCACCGGTAGTTTGGATATCACGCAGACCGCTCAGAAGAGAATCAGAGCGCATCAGGAAAACCTAGAGATCGAAATTCGCATGGGCAGGTCTCACGTAAATATGCCTGTAATGAAGATGGATCAGAACCATTTTGTAAAAAGATGACCGACCAGCAAAAAACGCTCGACTGAGAGTTCGAATGGCGTGAAAAGAAAGAGCAAGAGGCCATGGCAAGGGAGGGAAGAAGGCATGAGACCGGAGGAGTGGCACCATGAGGGGGAGAACTCACCGTCGAGGAGGACGACAGGCCATGAGGAGATCGGAGCATGCGGGAAGGGGGAATGCATGGGCGAGAGACAGACAGAAGATGGGGGTTTGGGATTAATACGTCGCGACATGGGGGGCATCGCTGCTTAGAACCGCTGCGTCAGAACCACCGCTATATATCATGCCGCCTACTGCTGTATCGAGCATCACCACCGCTTAGAACCGCTTTAGAACGGCCACTGCACATCGCTACCCTATGTACGACAAAGAACTACTGCTATACATCACCGCCGCTTAGAACGATCATGTAGAACCACTGCTATATATCGCAGCCACTTAGAATTGCCATGTAGAACTACTGCTATATACATATCGAATATCGACGCTACGTCATCACCACGCTACGACACAGAACTACGGTACATCCCACATATCACCGCCGCACATAGAACCGGGAAGGGGAGGATGTAAAGACAGGAACGGACGATTTGAGGAAAAGAGGGGGGACGGGGGACTGAGAGGACCGGGAAATGTGGGAGAGGGGACCAGGAAACATGAGAGAGGGAATGGGGGGATCTTTGTGATGGGACCAGGAAATGCAGAAGAGGGAATCAAAAGAAGGGGGGGGGGGACGAGGGCTGTGGGAATAAAAAGAAGGAGGGGACGGGGGGGACGTTCGAGGGCTGTGGGAATAAAAAGAAGGGGGGACGGCGGGGACGTGGGAGAGGGGACGGGGGGACGTTCGAGGGCTGTGGGAATAAAAAGAAGAGGGGACGACGGCCGTGAGAAAGGGGACGGGGGGACGGTGACGAGATGAAAATTGATGCCCGAGGCGTCCCCCCGAGGGGGACGCTACCATAAAAGGAAATAAGGGGACGGGGACGGCCGAAGGCCCTTCTGCTTGGAAAACAGATAGATAGGACGATCTGGACAACCTATGGATGCCGTTCTCCTCGCATACTTGTATCACTTCGCTCCCTGACAAGCCAAATGCCTCGTGTACTACTGAATGGTACTCACAGCTTATATACCTTCAAAGCATAGTCCAAGATTACAGCTCGTAATACATCATTATAATATCATCACATCGCATGCGTGTTCACATTGGCACGACTGTATAATACAAATATAAGTTGCGGTTGGAATGTCAACGCCAGAAAATGATAGTCTGAGCCGTCACAGGGGTCTTCGAAAGCTCATGATCAACAATTGAATAGTCTTGATGGGAAGGGACAAGATGAGAGGACGATAGATACAGAGCCTTGATGATGAACAACGAATGTGATGGGCCAGGCAAGGCCCAGGAAGAGACCGTCCTGTGCTCGTATTGGAGGAAGGTATAAACTGAATAATTCCAGGCCATTTATATAGAAAGACCGCATCAGATTCCTTGACTACTCGCTTGTTCAACAACGTTCAGGGGGACTACTTACAAGTGACTTTCCTTCCGAAAGTGTAGAATTTGTAAATACAAACGGAGGTAGAGGCCACTGTGAAAGTGAAATTTGAGCGGCCAATTGTTCTTCCACCACGCTGCGCTCACAAGTCACTCTTAAAGACTGCTAGAATCCTCTGAGCTGCGAGTCGCCTGCGACGTGCGGAGGGCTTAAAAAGTACCTATAGTAAACCTCGCCCGCTATGAAGGAGACCATAACCAATACATGTTAAATACATGCCGAAGAAAACAGTGGAGATATATAATGTTCGGTTGGAGCAAACTCCAACTACGAGTCAAATGTGGCGGAAGCTTTTTCGGACTTGTCCTGATGATGATTTGATGATTTATTTGATTTCGTTGTTACCTGCGCCACAAACTTAATCGTGAAATTGGCTCTGCCATCAACTACTTATCGATTGGGACCTTTACTCGAAATATCTAACAATGGTGTTGTGCTAGTTTAAAAGCCAGCTCAGGTTTACGCATTCTTATTCTCAACGTTCACTTTTCTTTTATTTCTGAGCCTCCTTGGGCATCATCGACGTTATCATGGCCAATAATGCTGGCGCCACTGCACCAAAGACACCTCCCCATAACTCTGCCTTATCTGCCGAGGCTGTGAAATCCACCCCACAAGCAGTTGGTTCTGCTGCCATCAGTGAACATATCAGTACTGTAGGCGTTGAGTGCGTCAGCTCTTCCTTTTGTTCTCGCCACCATCACCCATATTAAACTTCACCATTTACGCAGAGTCAACAATGTCCGCCCATGGATCGCGAGGGATGTCCAAAGCTTTGAGAAATGTGAGGCGGACACGATGCTGCAGGAGCTCCTTGCAAGGTGCACAGGTTCTTCTCAGTCCCTTTCTGCCTGTGCAAAATCGACGCTACTCGAAACTTCCCTCAAGGCTGTACTGCCTATCTGCAATGTGGGGACCGTAGCGCAGGAAATTAAAGGATACCTGACTGATTTGTAAGTCAGTGCTTTGAATAGTACGAAAGAAGACTGACGCTATTATCAAGTTGTGATATCGAGTATGAACCATCAACATACGCTCCTTTCGTCAGAGCCGCCAACTGTGCACTCCGCGAACTAAGCGAGGTGACCGTCGATGGAATGCCTGCGTTTGAGGTTGACGACAAGACCAACATCCTACTTCATGTCAATGATCCAATGCCCATATACCAAGACCACCAGGGCAAACAGTCCGAACGCAAGCCTGACGTTGTCGTCGTCTCTCGTCAAACCGCGAAAGCACACCAAACGCAAGAGTCCCAGGTTCTTACTGAGATAGGGTACAAATCACCCAAGAACAACTTTCAATGGACTGATATTCGATCGACATTGGAGTTAAAACGCTCACGGAAGCCTCTGACTCATCCACCAGCCACTTATAAGACAGATTACGTTGTCTCTACTCCTTCTGCGCAGTATATGGAGCTTAAGAAGGACACCAATGGTCCTGCTAAGCCAATTGGTTCAACACCTGCCACTGATCTGCCAGACCCCCACGAAGCATCAAATGAATGTGAGTTGCAGTACATCCGTCTTCTGCTTCCTTACTCATGTGTTCGAGTTAGTAAGACCCTCGTCGCAGCAACTCAGCAAAGGGGTCAAGCGCAAGCGAGCCGGCAATGATGATAACCAGTTTGAAGAGAAGGAATCGACGAAACCCCATCCCATTGTCCAGAACGGCTTGTACGTCGCGGAGATGTTCGCGGCTCATATCGCGCGGCAACACGTCATCTCCTTTCTAGTAAACAGTAAGCTGATGGGATGCTGTTGACCTGGCATCAAACTAAGAACTTGTTCCAGACGACCTCATTTACGTCTGGTTTTTTGACCGTGAGAACACCATTCAAGGCGCCGCCATCAACTTCATTCAGGATCTTCCACGCTTCTTGGTCTTGCTTCTCATCATGCAGCGGATGGGATACGAGCAATGGGGCCTTAACGGAGTATTTGAGCCTGTGCCTGGATTTTCTGGCGAGGTGACGGTCGGGGATACGGGAATAGACCTCGAATTGGATGTGAAGTCTGATGAGCGTGTGACTCATTTTGGTATACGCGGACGTGCAACCACCGTGTTTCCAGTAAAGAGCAAGGCACTATCAGGTCTGCCACAGGATCGTCATTCTCTCAACGAATCCCCTGAACTGGTCGCCAAGCTTTATTGGCCAGAAGAGACACGTCAGAGTGAGCCGGACATCCTGAAGGAGGTCTACAAGATTGCAGAAACAGATCTGGATGTGCAGGGCCACGTCCCAGAGCTGGTCTGGTTCCACAAGTTTGAAGGAACATCCACCTCCAAAATCAGAATCGCACTAGGACTGAAGGATGCTGAACAGGCTGAACAGGGGAGCCGTGTCCTGTACATACTTGTATTTAGAAAGCTTATCCCGATCACCACGCTTTCCGGCAAGGAGTTCCTTGCCGCATGGTGGCAAATTGTAAAGTGTAGGTTTTTCCCCCTTCTCCTGCTCATTAACGTTCATCCGCTACTTCAACAGGCCATCGCGCCCTCTGGAAGGGAGGCGTGTTGCACCGGGATGTCAGCCCTAGCAATCTCATGGGGTACCGCTTACGCGGTCGATTCATAGGCGTTCTCAACGATTACGACTTATCGTCGTTCAAACGTGATGGTCCCAGCAGCCTCGAGCGCACAGGGACTGTACCATTCATGGCGGTAAGCCTTCTCACGTCAGAAGCCATGGCAGGCAAGGTCGAGCACGTGTACGCGCATGATGCTGAATCGTTCATCTGGGTCCTCACCTGGGTCTGTCTTCGGTATGAAGATGGCAAACTCCTCAGCAAGAACAGACCACTGGAAGAATGGCTGAAAGTGGATGCTCTTAGATGCGCGGAGCAGAAGGCCCACTTTTTATTAATGGGGCTCAGTACTCGGCGTCCATCAGAATCGCACAAAGCGTCCTGGGACCTTGTAAAGAAGTGCCTTTTGGTGATTCACTCGCTTTATCCACCATCTGGTTATTGCGAACTGGCCGATCAACTGGCGTTCGAGTTGTTACTTCAGGGGCCTATGCTGGAGCACGACGTAGCGTGAGCATAATTGTAGTTGAGGCAGCGTGCGTCCCGAATTACGAGACGTTACTATATTTTCTAGAATAAACAATTGTAGGCGAGAAGCAGTCATGGGTACCACTTTGACTTTGCAATGAATCTTAATGCCACTAATGTTAGCCGCACGTTGTGCGGGGGCACCGAGTACATTTTTCGACCGTCCAGCTAGAATCATTGCTAGAATTTATTTAGCGGCTGCCAGTGCCCCATCAACAATTTCAGTCATTTTTATGACCGCCTCTTCCTCTAGAGTGCGACCCACGAGTTGTAGGCAGATCGGCGCGTTCTTGAATGTCTCCGGGTCATCTGAATCGATCATCGGCTCATACAGAAATCACTGGGTGCTAGTGAGTACTCACACATGTCATAAATACTCTTATCAAAATCGTCGTAAAAAACATGACGAGACTTCTTCGTATCCAGAGTGGGGTCAACAGTGGTCACAGGGAAAGTCGCAGCGGGATAGTCGAGCGCGTTCCAAACCGTGGTGTAATTAGTGTACCTGCACATTGTTTCTCAATCACAGTCCCTCACTCCAGAAAGCAGACCCTGACCTGTTCTTCCCATGGGGTGTTGCTGCATACGATGAGGCTGGACAAATGATAGCATCAACAGGCCGTCCGGTCCCAGTCTCTGACACCGTTGCTTCCCAATGGTCCAAATATTCTTTCCGAATATCTTTGCGCAGTTTCTGTACTTGCCAGAGCTGGTATGCGGTGATACCGATCTTCTTCGGACGGAAGGGTGCTGCCGCAGCATTCGAGTTATCTAGTTCCATTGTCGCAATTATTGGTTCCCCTGTAACAGAGGTCGTGATCATGTAGTCTTCAGAGGAAGCAGCATTCCAAATGTTCCGCTACATAGCGCTGCTAAGTCGATAGGTAGTACAATTATAAAAACACAATTTCTTACCGTGGTATCTGCGAGCAACCTATGCTTGATGGGCCTCCAGTCAATAACTACCGCCAAATAAGTGTAATCCAACAGAGGAGTTATACGAGAAAAACCTTTGTGGCCCGCCTTCTCCAAAGCCACTTTGGTCATTTCCAGAGACCTCCTGATAGGCGGATGGGGTACGACGACGCCATCATCCCACATGATCGCAAAGCACAAGTCCTTGCCGGATCCATGGTCCGCGAGATTGTACTCGTCTTCTTGCCATTTCTTCCTAACTGCAAGAGGATCTTTGAGCCATGGTTTTGCATTGACAACAGCTTTCATGAAGGCCTTGACCCCGCCAACGCTATTTGTCATGGGACCGAACACGGATTGAACCGAATCTTGGCCCTCGAGCGAGTTGAGGGCGCCACAGTACGGTAAACGTCCGTATGACGGTCGCAGGCTGTATAAGCCGCAAAATGCGGAGGGAATACGAATAGAACTGTGGAGAAGGCATCAGAAGGTTACTACCAATCGTAGTTCCAAACCGCTTCTTACCCCCCGATATCAGAACCCACCCCCAAAGGGCTTCCTTTCAGGGCAACCAACGCACCCTCTCCTCCTGAGGACCCACCAGGGGTAAGAGAGCGGTTGTGTGGATTAGTCGTCCGGCCGAAGATATTATTGAAGGATTCTGGCCACTGAAGATATATTTAGCCCCCAAGTAGCAACATGAATCACTTTGAGGATGCGCTCACCATGACTGTTTGTGGAAGGTTGGTTCTGACGAATGGCACGGCTCCACACTCGATCAGAACGTCGACCAGTACTGCATTTTTCTCTGCGTACCGCCCAATCCACGAGACATAACCTAATATCAATGATTCATAATTTGTCAGGGCTAGGGGATCATAGACCATTACTTACCCATAGTAGTTTCCAGTCCCTTGATACATAATTGATCCTTAAGAGAGATTGGCAGCCCGTGGAGGGGACCAACAACCTTCCCTGTCTGTTTAAAATGATTATCGAGTTCAGCCGCTCGGGCTAATGCGCGATCAACAAAGATTTCCGTCAAACAATTAACCTCATTGGCCAGTTAATACAATCTCGTCATGCAAAGGTCCGCCCAAATTAACTCACAAGCTGATGAGCCACAATAGCCCTCTTGTAGAACGCGGTGGTAACGTCAACAGCCGTCCATTCGCCACACGCAAGTTTCTCCAACAAAACGTTGACTGAACTATTGGTAATCTCAATTTCTCGCGTAGTGAGAAGGTTGCACGTCTCCGGGAAACTGGTCACGTCCAAGGTAGAGTCTGGAGGAGGGGACACAAGCCACTCTTGTGGAATGGACTCGAGCTGTCTCTGCTTCTTCTCTGCAACAAGTTTGGTCCAATGCGGCATGTCGTTAGGGATGGTGCGGACAAGGGCAATATCGAGGCCTGAAACTTCATAAGAGATAAGACGGGCAGGTTGATAGAAGGCTCTCCGCACCTGATATTAATAACGTTAGAGATAAGACTTTCAAAGAACACTGATAGGAATACCCGAGGAAGCCTCTCGATTTCCTCCGCTAGGGGACAGGACGGTTCAGGGCGAGGACCTGCAGTGGGCTCGGATGCCGAGCACCATCTTCAGTATGCTCAGGTCGGGTCACTGCAATCACTGGCAGGCTAGCAAGAAATATCAAAGATGGAGATTGAGCTTGTGGCAACTCGCAACATATGAATGCACAGCTGTATGAACGCAATTTGGCCAGTAGTGATGCGGTCGGACGGGTGTCAGAGAGTCGGCCCAGCATCATGAATCAGACTCATGACTGCTCGATAGCCTGAGGCGAGGTAGTAAGAATTTCAATTCTCGACAGCAAGCGGCGGCTGAAATTTAATATATGGACTCTGGAGGCCTGCTTCAAATGCGCGATCTGCTCATCTCTGGATCGCTCGAGACCATTACCAGAGTTTATTGAGGGGGGATTTGGCGGAGTGGCCCGGAATGATCTCCCCTGTAATACGTAAGTCTAACTTTGAATACAGGATGCCCTTCAAAACTTCACCACGAGTTTATGACAGGCAGCAGTGATGATCTTAAATCCTGCATACTTATTGCAGTTGACGAACTAGCGCTCAGCAGACGCTGACGCTCTAGGTACCGTCGAGTCATGCATGACGTAAGTACGAAAGAATCGGGTAGAAAGTGGTAGAAGTTCGATATCACACTGTGGAGCCAGCGTCCACTTCAGTCCAAAAATCGTTTGTATAGCAATTAGCTACGGCAAAGATGCTCGTGAGGCGTCCTGATCACGGTGGGCTCCTCCAACGAAACGAGCTAATTTCTGCAGCAAAATCGTGAGGAAGCTTCGCTGATCTTTGATAGTATCAGTGCCCCACGTCTTGTGAGGGGTCCACGAGCAGTGGTCTAGGATGCATTTGCAGACGTCTTCGTAGGACTGTGCACGACGTTGGTGAATATCCGGGGATTCCGTGGGTTCATCCTTCAACGTCGTGACACAAGCATATCCAGAGAATTGCATTCCATATGTCGCAAGCTCGTCCTTGTTCTTGTTCCACCACTCTGCCATCATCGGACGGAAGTCTTCCAGGCACGTCACCACGACAATAGTGGGTACTTTGCTATCATGAATGACTGCTGAGAATATTTTGTAGTGGGTCTGCAGAGCCTTTGTTGCTCGTGTTCCGCGCACACAATATATAAGAAGATGGACACCAGTCTTCCTGGTTTAGACATCGGAGGAACGTAGTCAAGTTCCTTTCAGCCATCACCGCAGGCACTGTGCCTTCTGAGCCCTCGTTTAACCCTGACAACATGATCATTAAGCTATTCTGGATCAAAACCTTAAGCATGAAAGAATGCATACCTGCTGTATCCCACAGTCTGAAGCACTGCCCATCGATCGTCACATCATAAGGAGCATGTGTAGTAGTACACGCGAGGGCGTCAGGAGATGTTTTCGCTGCATCACAGCCCATGATAAGGTTTATGAGCGAGCTTTTGCCCACACCACTCTCCCCATAAAGTACCACGTTACGCGGTCGACCTTGATATCCCTACAGACAGGCATCAACATCAATCGCATCTATTGACCGATCTCGCAGATCACGAACCTGCTGAATATATGTACTCCTTGTGTCTGCTGCACTGGTCGTATCTGTGGAGCCGCGGCTGTTAGACATCTTCTCTGGCAGACCCAATTAGTCTTGCAACAAGAGATGAGCACAAACTTACTTCGCCTTCGAACAGGTGAGTCTCTTGAACAGATGGATAACGGCCGCTAGCGTATACGCAATTGGTTCCGTGGCAAGCGCTTTCGGCCAGAACCAACGTGTTGCACCCTGAGCCACGGCTATAAGGGCTGCAATGCGGGAGCATCCGATGAAAGGACTTCCACATCAAAACGTGGCGAGCATTGGAATAGCTACATTCCTTTTCGGAATCGTATGGTAGGCATGGCTGTGTACCTAGGCCCTGACATTCGCTGCACTTTCATTGCAAATATTGAGTGTCGCCGTCGACTCGCCAAAAGATCGATCAAGGAAGCTGGCTACTGTGTGCCTTCCCTGTTGGGCGTCTAAAACTTAAGATAAAAGGATGATGTAAAAATACGAAAAACGCACCGAGGGGGCGTGGTTACACCACCTTTCGCACCATATATACCAGTTACAAACAGGATCATTCTTGGGTAATCCCCACTGAACGGCACAGCGCGGAACCATCACAGTACACAGGTACGAGTAGCGCTATATCCAACTTGAAAGATTGAACACCACTGACCGCAAGTCTAACATAGCATGATGGCACCAGGGTTGACTCGGAATATCGTTATCTTTGGAGAAACAGGAGCGGGCAAAAGCTCAGTCATCAACCTGATGGCCGGCAAACAGATTGCGCACATATCGCCCGATTCCCACCGCTGTACTCTGCATTGGACGGAGTATCCAATAACCTTCGAGAATGGGACTCGATACAAGGTGTTTGATACGGTCGGCCTCGAGGAACCCCGTCTACAAACCAAAGACTACCTCACTGCAATTTCTAACGCTTATGGCCTCATCAACACCTTGAAAGAACGTGGAGGTATTGACCTCTTGCTCTTCTGCATACGGGGAGGTAGAGTCACCTGCAACCCTGCAGAACAACTATAGGTTGTTCTTCGAATTTCTCTGCGAGGAAGAGGTCCCGCTCGTGCTAGTCGTCACAAACCTCGAAAGAGAGGTAAATATGGAAGACTGGTACACGCGGAATGTGAGCCATTTGGAGAAGCACAACATCAGATCCGCGGGACACTGCATGCATCACTGCAGCGAATCTTCTCGACGGGAGACATAGAGACAAGTATGAAGAGTCGCGCGGAATACTCCGTAGAACGGTTGAAGCTCATTGCAATGCATCCATGGAAGGGTGGACCGGTGGACAAGGATGGCTTTCTTCGTTCATTAGCAAGCTCGTGGAATTGGTCAGTCGGACGTCCCAAAAAGACGGATATCATTGGGATTCTCACAAAACGATGTGGAATGACCAAGGAGGTGGCTCGGCAGGTAGCACAGCATATTAAAGACGAGAATCAATCGTAGGATGATAATCTCGGATTTGTCACTATAGTATGATTGGGCATTCCACTACTACCGTGACAACGACCTTTCAACATGTAGTGTAATGTTCCCTGGCACGTACTAGTACTTATAAGCGCACATGCATTGCATCACCGTAGTACAACGATCCCTTGAGCTGACAAGCTAGTACTCAGCGCATCCAAATAGCAAGAACGAGCTAGTAGTCAACATATCTGAAGTTCGAGGGAACACAACCAGCTAAAGCTTCAAGACAAAGTCAGTAATGGGAATTGACTGACTCGAACTTGTCGAGCGTAGGCCGATAAATTGTTATACATACTTCAATCCGACAAACTTCTCAACACATCTACTAGCTCCACTTGCACCTTCTCAATCCTTGCTGCTTGCTTTTGTGCTTCTCCTGAATTGTGCATTCTCAAAGCCGTCCGCACTTCTCTCACGAACGCGTATGATTGTATTGTAGACTCTTCAATCTCTTTCGGGGGCTGTGAGGACGGCGTATCGTCAGCAATCAGACCAGAGAGGTCTACAGAAGAAGCCCGCAGAAGAGCGAGGTCTCGTAGGGTGTCGTGAAGAGGAAGAGGTGTTCCCTTCGATGCCATGATCAGAGTTCAAGCAAGTTACTTAGTATTAGTAATAAGCATTTCTACTTCTAACTTCTAATTCACACCAATGCTCTAAGTCGCGTGCAGCTTGACTTCTGAGCGCGTGAGCAAATATTAGCAAGTCTCGGGGTGTACATGAATATTCAATGTTGTAATATGTGAGTCACATCATAATACAGAATAAGCATCACAGAGCAATCAAAACTATGCTCTGGGCGAAGAAGTTGTATACGCGAACAAGTCCATAGAGTCATCAGAAGGCAACATAGCTGCAGGTGGACAGACAGATAGTTTTCGAGATAACGAAGGCCGTGATTGTTTGGAACTGGAAAAGATGTTGGTTGTAGGACGTTTAGGATCATGTAGATCAACCCTGTTCTTTTGGGCATCCATCAGAATTGAAGAGAAGTTGGAGTGGCGCGGTCTGAGTGCTGGTCGACGATCCACCTATAGGCGAACTTGGCATTAGATTCTCTTTCTCGTTTTCTTCACCCCACCAAGAATGATCGTATGAGTCTTCCGCAAAGTTTTCGCTTCCCCGCGAGGAAGGCGAAGAAAGACAATTGCGAGCCCTAGATACGGTAGACCCCATTACAGACCTTGCGGATTTGTGTGGAACACTGACACGAGAGGAGCCCTGGGTCACATATCGACGAGTGCCCCTACGCAACAAACGTTTAATGAAAACCGGGCTCTCGTGCAAACCGTGCGCAATCTTCCTCTTTTTCTTTACATGAGCAGGCGTCTTGCGGATCCAGCAGCCAACCATTTCCTCCCACTCCCACTCTCCACTCGGTCTACGATGATGCAGCGCCGCGGAACTTCTTGGTCTGTCCTGGTAGCCGGACGACTGGGCTGCTATCAGGTGGGACCAGTTCCAAATAACCGGCGCTCAGCCTCGTCCACGCCATCGATCAATAGAAGCTTGAATCTTTGGATTTCCTTTGAGGTACCTTTCGGGGTGCTCTCGAAGACACGAAGGGCGCAGGCCCACAGGGAGGCATCCAGGTGTAGTAACTTGTGAGTTTGCAAAGCCGACGAGGTTTGCTGTAGCGATGTCGTAAAATCTTGTGCAGAACCTCGATACATATGCTCAACGAGGCGAGTGAACGTTGTAGGAATAGGTGAAACCTCACGAAGCAAATCCAAGAGATATGGATCATAATCCTCCAGTGAGTATGTAACATGAAGGTGCGTGGCGAGTATCGTGATTGCGTCAGGGAGTTCAGCTTGTGAAGGTTGAGGTGAAGCACCCAGTCTCAAGGTATGCATTCCGTAGCTTCGACATCGGTCGAGTAATAGAATGATAGAGTTGATATCGGGACAGCGGGATTCATCTGCAAGCGCTGCAGAGGTATTAGCGATGACTGCAAACAGCCAGTTCATCCAATCATGCAAACAGTGGCGAATAGCCACAATATCTGGAGTTTCCTTCTCCTTCCCTTTTCCGGATCGCACCGGATAATGATAATGCATGGTTTCAACCAGAGAATCCAGAAGGGTAACAAAAGAGTCAATGTCGGTCACCTCGACACTGCGGGAGAACCTAGCGACCGCTTTGCATGCCCATAAAGAGATATTTGATCGAGCTAGAGTATCTACAACCGCTCGTGAGAACGTCGAGACCTGAGAATAGTGGAATGGCATCAGAAGACATTGTGTCACTGTTCCCGGATACCCATCGAGAAAGAAGATCGGCAAGGTAGAGACATGTCCTGGGTGCGTGATTGGAGGAGGAGTAGGTAGTGGACAGGAAGGCAATGTTGAGGATGATGCCGAGCAAACGACGGGATTCGTAAACTAGACCAAAAGACAAGCAGATATCCAGAAGAGTGCTGACAAGCGTGTGGTGGTGCGGACAAATTGCTAGCACAAGGACAAGTGCATGGGACGCGATCGAATGTCTGCAGGGGGGACGATGAGGCTCCGTAGAGAAATAGTCGGACCCACTCACCGTCGATAGTAGGTTGGAATAGTGTCATAAATATCCTCCACGGTTTTCATCAGCTCATCTTCATCTACCGATTGTTCTTGGCCGTCACACGTTCTGATGCCACTGAGTGGGACATTTTCTCCGACTACAAAGCAGCACATAGCTGCCAGGCTGGGGATTGAATCCCCTGGCACTGTTCCGTGCGAGACCTGGAGGAGACACCGAAAAGCACCACAAACTGCGTATATCAAGCGAGAGAGTTCCAGGTCTTCTGCTCTGTCAAAATACAAGCTTCCTCTAGTGGCAGAGGACGGTTGGGGAAGGTGGGCAAGTGGTGGAGGGGAATCGAGTGGCCAGTCTTGACTGTGCGACAAGGACGTGCTGCGAGACGCACTATGTCGAGCGGTGGACAACACCTTGCTCAAACTCAAGCATTTGTTGCGCAAAGGTCTCAGCAACCGATTAATGCGTGAGGTGGTGAGGTGGCTACCACTGGCATCAGTGGCCGAACAGATTGCCATGGGCAGCTACCACAACCTGCAGATGCCCAACTTTAAAAATAAAATGAGGTCTCTGTTGAACCAGTGCGGAATGATGAAGGTCGCGTGCACAAGGAGATCCTACGTGATTAGAAATCCCTAGAATTCACACGCATAAAAATGATGGTACAAGTAATGAACATGGTAAGTATTTAGGATGACTGGGTATGGTAAATGATTAATTTAAAAAGAAAGGAAAAAGAGGGCAATGAAAGAGCGGTAAAAAAAATCCTAACATATTCCGAACGATTAAGCATCGCTGTCACTTGCATTACTATCAGACTCATCATTGCCCCAGACAGCAAAGGCGCGGGGATGGTGTTGGTCGTAGTCCCTCAAATCTACTCGGTGATGGTTTCTGCGACCCGGGGGCGTATCTGCCATGGTGGGAGTCTGAAGGTTGTCGTCAAATTCCCTGTCCCTGGGAATGCGATTACGACCGCTTGCTAATTGCTCCCGAGAATGTATATCATCCCGAGCACCACGCTGAGCAACGTCCATGTTCGACAATGAGTCATCTGAAGAGTTTGAAAGTGCGGGAGAGGGTGTCCTTAATCGATGGTCAATGTGGTGGGAATTGATATGAGGTGGACGATGTGCGGGTCCAGCGAACCGTCCTGGAGTGTCAACACCAGAATGCATACCCGACCTTGAACGCGAACGTGATTTGGCCGAACGAGAGAATTTAAGGCGACGGCCTTGAGTGAGCGCAAGTGCAGCCAACTCCGGTGTCGAGAGCAAATCTTCATCTGTCTGGGAGCCCGTTTCCTCGCGAGCTTTTGCAATGCCGACTGCAGCATCTCTAGCATTTAGCTCGTTTGGAATGTGAGTACCAATACGTCTGGTGGTTGAAGCCTCGGGCGAGGAGTCATCGATGTCAAATTTGTCATCTTCCTCGTCAGACGTTGTTTCATCTTCCTCTTCATCCTCCACATTTTCTTCAAACATGGCATCTTGCTTCGTTTGTTCAGGACTCCTCGTTTTCCCCACGCTAGATTTCCGTGATGGCCCCTCTTCGACTACGACAAACGATTTTTGACGCTCGCGTTCATTCCATTTCAGGGTTCGTGAGATAGCATGGAACCAGTCAGTCGACTGTTTGTCCGCGCAAACAGTTGGGAAAGGGTATTTGGAAGCAGTTATTTTAATATGATCACCCTCTGCAAAAAAGGTAAGCAAATGAATGAAAAGTAGCACCTAATGACAAACGTTGCAGTTCCACACGGCCTCGGCCGTCGAAAGACACCCAGGCTGTGCTACGAGAATTATATGGGACACATATGCGGAGCTCCATACTGTCGGGAAGAAGCATGGGACGGAAGGATAGCGTGTGAGGGCAGATGGGACTGATGAGGATTGCAGGTATCTCGGGGTGAACCAAGGACCCTCCGGCAGATAACTACACCGAGAAAATGATTAATATCGGTGACCGACCAGTGATGGTGAGAAGCCTACTGAATAAGCAGTGGAACCGGTGGGCGTCGCTACACAAAGCCCATCGGCTTGCACGGTTGTCATATGGTGTTCGTCGCCTTCAGAATGATAAACATACACACCCCGAATATCGGAAAAGGTAGCGCACCAAATAATTCAAGCAAGCTGACATAGGGACTGGGTCCCCGGTCCACCACAAGATCATTGATAACCTCAAACGTTTCAACTGGTCTTGTTGTGAAGCACATGATCTCCTTGTCCTTCGAACACTTGCCACCTTCCGAGGTGGTAAATCCGCCAGACCAGCCTCCTTCGAGCGCCTCCCATCCTCCTTTGTTGACGTCCTTCATCATGATTTCACCGGTTTCACCCTTTTTCACTGCCTTGCGGCACTTGTCCTTGTCGAACACAGCACGGTAGACAGTACAAGTAAATCGCATGCGTAGGTTGACACGGATACCTGAGTCGATGGCTGAGTCTACGACCGCTTGATAGTCAGCGAAGTCGAAATTAGTGAGAAAGCCAAGGGAGCCGAGTGCGAACGAGAGAACGGGAGGGACGATTCGCTGAAAGAGCCATGACGTGAAAAGAACAGTGCCATCTCCTCCAAGCTAAGCATCGAAATGAGCGGGCTCAACGAAACAAATGAGGTGGGTCGCTTACCGTAATGACAAAATCGAACAGATGAGGACTATTCCTGCACATATCACTAGTCCAATATCGTAGCTGACCCTCCTGGTTCGTGTTGTAATCATCTTGATGTGTGGATGAAGATGACAAGGAAGAAAGAGAATTGCTGCTGGACGTCCGTCTTCGTGGGAGAGGCTCAAACAACTCTGGATGATCTCTCTGTATGCCTTCGGCGTCGAACCTCCTCGAGTGGCGCAGCTGATGATCTACATAGCTGGCAAAGTCCTCGTAAAAACTTTGAATGATATAAGCCTCAAAACTCACACAATAAGGCCTCGACCCCCTTGGCGTGGTTTGAGCATCACATACAATGCAAGCTCACGCGTCAGTTTGATCAGGCGGTTATCCCTGGCCTTGGTTACGATAAGGATGCTCTGGATATTGGATCTTATTCGAGCACGTCCTGAGGGTGCATGATTGTTGAGCGGATGGAAAGTCCAAGAATAAAAGAAGACTTACCGAGTTGCTTGCTCATCTCACGAACCCCAGCTGCTGTCTCTGCCAGCTGTTTCGTCAGGTTGCCTCCATACGTATCGCTGTCGTCATTTTCTGAAAGCGCATGGCTGCTTCCATCAGGGCAAGGCAACTCAACGTGGTGTTGAGGCCGATGATGTGGCTGAAGAGCCTTGGCGACTCCGACTTCTGAGCCAAGTACCTCGTTATCTTTTGCAAGCCAGTCCTGTAGCGATGCCCCTTTGTCTAGGTGTGAATGTACGAAGCAAGGTGATTTTGCAGACATGGGCATTAATGATGATGAAATGGGACTGCAGCTTGAGCTCGAGCTTGAAATTGATCTGGGCGATTCGATAGATAGAGGTGTGGGATTATCACTTGGACTTAGCCGTTGTGCCACTGCCTTTGCTCCTGAAGGCGATTGTTGCTCTACCAAAACGTCATGATGCCATATGATATTCGTATGCAGCGACGACAACGGCAATAGCGACGGCCGACTATTTTTTCTCGATAATGAGGGTCGAATGACGTTTTCTGTGTGCATACCGTCCGCTCGTCCGTCTGCTGGCGAGGTGGGTGGAGTGGAATACGTCTCAACCTCTTCAGACATTTTAGGCCGCCAAATATACTCTTCGGTGATTATTGGGCAAGTTAGCAATACAGCTGGGAAGTTAGTATCTCTTTTGATTCCCAAATGTCTTGACACTTTATATGTGTCCGCTTCAGGTCTCGATAGAAGTCTCCCAGACAACTCAGATGTCGTCGCAGCCACCCTGATGGCCGATACATGTTTCGATGGCACTGTCTATACCAGGATCTTCGTTTCCAGCACTGTCGAGCATCGCCATCGAACATTTTCACAACGAACGTGTTGCATATTCTTCTCACAACTGTTGGTCCTGACTTCTGGGACCCTTCACACCTAGATCTGGTACTACAGATTAGACGAGGCATTTCTTCCCATCTAAACATCCTGCGAGGAACACTTCCATCTGCCCAGGCGTCCTTACTTGGTGTTCAGAGGTGTCCAGGGACTCCGGGGCTGTCCTTTTGATAATTGATCATCTCTTGTCACCGCTATTTTCTATTTGATCATCAATCACTCGTTTAGAAAATTCAGTAATACCTCACGGAAGCTTGCTTACACATGGATTGCGTAATCAGTTAATTATGGCCTAGGCCTACGTAATTAAAACAATGTAGCATTACCTGGCTTGATTTATATAACACCCAATTGACTTCTCCGTCCGGACAACTCAGCAATGATCACCCACGATTTCCAGACGACCATATGCATGTTTCCATGGCAAATTACGATTATATACCTCTAGATGTTGCGGCCTCTGAGTCTCAAGATTCTGGGTAAAGGATTGCAATTGGCTTATCAAAATAATCATGCTCGTCAACGCACAAGAACACACAGGTCCCCCCATGGGTGATTTCGCCGCCTGGATAATATACGTGTGACGGTGCCATAGTAACTGAGTTGGTCGTTCATACTACTAAACCACGACTAGAGACTCTAAAAGAACACCGTACCCCGCAGGACAAATCTCTCCAGCTTTCTGTAATCTGGCCGGTCTTTGGCTACTGCCCAGAGCCAGATATCTAGTTCGGGCAACGTGATATCCTTCAGCCATGTCTGCTCTTCGCTGTTTTGTCCATCACTCCTTGCATATTCAACAATCTTCTCGCAAGCGTGTACGGCAGCCGCACGCAGAATATAGGCCTGCTCCGTCGTGAGTACAGGACCATCCTTCGGGAGTGCCTTCTTGGTATCTTGCGCCTGTGAAGCCTCAGGAGGTAAAGCCAAGAGAGTGTTAATCTTATCTTCGCTCTCGGCACCAGGGAACAATTTATGAAGTCCGTGAGATGTTGCGCCAGTCAGGTCCAAAACTCCCAAATGGACCAAAAGGGACGGCAGAACGTTATCGGTGAATACGGGTGCCTGAGCTGTACTGGGGATGGGAAACGGTGGCGAAGAACCAAAACGGATCTTTACTGCATGGATAAGAAAAAGTGCCTTTTTGAAGCAGTACACCGCTTCGAAATTTAATGAGCGCGAGGACAGTTTTAGCTATGATACACCGCCTACTCACGTTTCCCGTCAACAACTGCCATGTCGCGGAAAGCTGGAATAGCTCTGACCAGCTAGTTCAGAAGAGTTGATTATTTGGTTGTTGGGAGATGTAAGAAATCGCGGCCCACCCTCTCTAGCACAATTCCAAGACTTGCACTAGGGTCGACCTTTGCTCCTTCCTTCAAGCTCTCTAAAACAAAGCCCCCCAGTTCTGAATATCCTGCAGCATCCAGGATCTGACCCGTCTCGGTTAGGGTTGAGCTGATCAATTTCACTAGCTCATATATTGGTCCACCGAGTTCCCCGACCGTGACACCGGGAATCTTTTCATGAGGCCGCTCTACATGGATCGAGACACCCATGTGTTGTGCGACTTGCTGCTCACTCATCGTCTTCATGCCTTTCGCGGAAAGTAAATCTCCCTGTCCTGAGGCGGAGGACAGATAAAGAGAAAATGTGAATGCCCGTATATTATCCCATGCACCTCGTCCTGTCTGTTCGTGAAGTGGCACTCGATAGCCTGAAGCGAAGTTGAGGAGAGAAAGAACAGATAAGAAGTTTAGCTCTGATAAGAGTGAGGGGAACTTCAGAGGAAATGCAAGCCCATGAGAGCCTGAGACGCGATGAAATGAGGATCGAAAGGACGGAGATTCCAGGAGGCGTTTGATAGCGGCATTTTCGACCTAATTTATCAACCAGTCAAAGGCTATTCGCAGAAAGAAAATCATGGCCAATTGACATGAAATCCATGGGATATGTTGCAAGGACAACAACAGACATAGATGGTGGATTGAAGCGAAACACGAAGACAAAATGAATGCGGAGGAGAAATGTGTACCAGTCCCAAAGCTCACCTTGATATGTGCGGCCAGTGTCACGATCCGGCAAGACTCTTTGATCGATGAGATAAACGTCCCAGATGAGGGGAAGGCGATATCCATGGGCCACAAACCCCTGTGACGGCGCTATTGATGCAAGACTGTAAAAGTGCAAGACGACCAAAACTACCGTATGATGACAAGACTGACAGATTGAATCCAGTCGCAGTTTAGGTTGCAGTCCGATTCAACACTGTTCTGCAGTCGATTTTCATACGTCAAGCAGAAAGATCTGATCAAAAGGTAACCGAGTGTCAAATACAAGAGAGACCTGCTGAGGGAATCCAAACAATGCCGATTTGGGGCTGCTTATATAATCATCAACATGATCGAACCAAATTGGTAAGGGATAGTGACTCTCTGTCCCTGTCGACCGACAAGCCGTGACTACATATGATCACGCTGCTAATCGTCTCACGAGTATCCCTGACTTAACGCTTGAGATCATGTTCACGTTCACCTGGTTGGCAACAGGCCCCAAGCTTCAAGGATGTATCATTTGTGAAGTTGTCACGGTGCTGCCGAAAAACAGACTCCGAGGCTATTTCAGGGATGTCCTCAGAGCTTCATGCTCGAGTGCGGAGTTCGAAACTTGACTGTTTTCAACGATCATCATGATGGTCGTAGCACTTCCACTTCGGCCCTTGAGACAAACGCATTGCAAAATGCTAATGATATCGCGCGCTCTGTCTTCTACATCAGGGATAGCCACAGGTCAGTAAACATTTAGCCGCACTGGCAAGCGTGCTGTCAGGTTCAAAAAATCATGCAGATATCCGCCAACAATTATTGTCCGGAGTCAAGACCGCTATGAAGGTGACTGTCCCGTTGAATTGATACTATTCACCTGCCAATAACGCGCTTGAATAGACCAAGGATTCAGTAGCTTCCACAACGATACGTGTGAGTTTTTATTCTTGACAATGAAGCTGAGGCTCTAACTTCCGAGGTGCCTAATGACGCAGTCCATTCTCTCAGAAGTCTATGCTGCTGACAAGTCAACCGGTTCACCCGTGCCATCTTCCACTATAACTGCAATCCTACGAAAAGCGACCTTGCGACGTGTTAGTCCACAATTTCATTTCATTGATGTTGCTCATAACCTGTGTTTTTTCTTGCACAGCACGACTCTGCCATTCAGTTTATCAATGCATCTAGACCGGACTTGGCACAAAAAGAACATCGCGAAGCAGACATTCTTGCAGCTTTCCTGCCCCCTTTGATGTCGGATGCGGATATTGACCGTGTTCTCAACGAGGTGATCGCTGAAACAACACTCGATGGGGATTCCCGCAAAATCCTGGGGCAAGTATACAAGGCCTTCTACTCTAAAGTAGATAAATCAAATGTGGATACCAACACTGTAAAGCGTAAGGCTGAAGCGCTCCTGTTGAACATCAATGCTTGAATAATACCAATTGAATAATCCAAGTATGCAACTTTCTATGGAGTTGGGTCAGAATATATTACCGTGTAACAACAGTACAAGTATGTTACGTGTTAGATTCTTCAGTAACAGGAGGTGGAGTATCATATGATTGAGCAGAAGTTGAGGCTAACGGTGTGTTGCTGGAAACTGGCAAGGCACTTCGTACTCGCGTGAGATCCTCCACACAACGACTGACTGCAACCGAAACTCCTTCAAGTATCCTCAGCCTCTCGTCAATAGCTTCTCTAGTAATCCGATCCATGAGCATTAACTGCTCGTCTGTCAGATTGGGTGGCAACCCACTCTGAACGGCGCCCACGGAGACAGAAGCGCTGGGATTTGGCGTAGGTACTATACCACCATTTGAGGATGATGGTGGTGACTGCCACAAATGAGTATGGGACGGGTCAACACCTTGTAATGATCCTATTCGAGATGGAATTTCATGGGAGTGTAATGGGATGAAAGAAGGGATTGCCAAGTCTGGATCTGGCAAAGCAGCAGGAACACCAGCATCAAGTGATGATACGCTGGGCGCCTCACTAGATGCAGGCTTGACAGCAGGAGCCTTATTATTAGATCCCCGGGTATTCTTGTGTTCAGATCGCTGCGATGCGGCGGCAGCGGCAGCATCTCGGGGATTCAACGGTAAGTCACTTGTGATGGTCGAGGATTGACCTGAGGGGCCCGAAGGCTCGTCACTAAACCACCGGGCATCCATACCCCACTGACGCCATTGTCCATCGAGGCCAGTGAACCCAGGAAAAGCGAGGCACAGGTTGAGGAGTAGCTGAAGCCGAAGCCTGAGATGCATCTCGTGAAGGTGGCGGGCCCTGGTATTGGATGTTGTATTGAATAACAACGCCTGGTGCTTGCCCAGGTAACCATCCCTGAGCAGCTGCATTTGGCGGGGGCTGATTATTAACGTTGCGAGGTGCTTGGGGTTGGTTTCCTGCGGCCACCGGGTTAATTGGTTGTCCAGGTATTGCCCCTACCTGAGGACCCGCGGCACGCTGCTGTTCTTGCGCGGGGTTCTCAAGCACACTGCGTCGACTGCGAAGAAAATATACCATGAGCGATCTCAAAATTCCACAACGCAAAGCAGGCGCACCAAGTAGGGCAGCTTTGCTGACGTTCAAGCCAGGATCGAAGACAATAAAAATGGAAAATATGACCGCAGGGCAGCTTCTTTGGCGTGGTGTTGGGGCCATCAGAATTCTGTTGTGCAGGGTTCGAGCCTGAATTCTCTCCCTGATTCCCAGATACGCCATGGACGAACATTTCCTCGCGGCAGATAATGCACGTTCGATCTGTCATAGCTGTACATTTCTTCTTCGCTCGCATCAGGGTAGCGTTCATCCATGTTGCGAGTGGCAGCTCTGTATCGAACGAGCGCGCGTAATCGTGTCACAAATGACCGCCCAGTGAGATAAACATCTCGGATGATGTTCAGCGGCAACCCATAGAATGCGACGATAAGGAGGAAGAATAGAAGGTACGTAGTGAGTTTTAAAAAGTCTAAAGAAAAACAAAGGTTTATGAAGGTTCGGAATCGATATGGATATTGCGTACCGGTAATCAACTCGATATAGAATACCCACATACTTTTATTCTGCCATGGAGGCGCATTTTCACCGCCCCTTTGTCTTGCGCGTCTCAAATCGATAACACAAACGCAATACTTTGCCGTGGTATTCATAGCACTCGCCATCAAAATGGCGTACTGAAAAGAATGTTAAATATAACTTAACGAGACATGGAGAGTACGCGCCTCGCTTGCAAACATCATGATGCCCCCTATGCCGTTTTTCAGTGTACTTTCAACGGCAACCGCAAACATCACTAGGTCTGTGCACCAAAGGATGACAAAGAGAGTGGTCATTCGAACATGAAAAAGTGTAGGTGGGCCAGGATATGGGCGTTGGTCCATCTAGGATCTGACTAAGTACATCGCAGCACCAGCCGAAGGAAGACACGTACCCACTCAACTCGGTCCGAAGCAAGCCAATGGAATGACCTGACAAACAGCAAAAAGCCGAACATCAAGGCAAATGGAATGTCAAAGTCATCCCGGAAGATTGTGAACGCGAGCAAAGATTCTGTGACGAAAAACCATAGTCGGTCATATAGCCGCTAGGTGGTAATTAAGCACATAGTTGACCATGAATTCAATGAGAGCTACCTCAACCTCCTGAGGACGAAGAGCGCCGAAGAATATCTGTTGCACGAGCTGCCCACACAGCAATGCAATAAGAAGACCGAAATTTGCAAGTATCTGAAAGCTGATTCAGTACACACCGCGAATCACAATTGATATATCGCTCACCAATACACTTCTATTGCTCTTCGAAAGATAGATTGCCACAGAATAGAAATTACTGTGACACCGGAGTGCATTTGTGATGGTTGCCGAAACTGCAATTGTAGACACTAGACCATATAGCAGAACTTTGTGATGATTGAATGAAGCGACAATTGGGTGAGCTCTCTGACGCAGAAAGCCATTGAGGGGCATTCCTGGAAATGCTGGAGGACAGTAAAGCTCAACGGAGTATTGTTCGATCGTCGACTCGGATGAGAGTGAGGTACTGAATGCATTGCGTGTCATAAACCCGACGTCTTCTCACGGTCACGTCACTATCGGTTCTGTTCGTTCGTTCTAACGTCCGCGGACGTGAAGCCAGTTACGCTGGCATGATGTCAACAAAAAAGCCGCACATACCACGCAACAGGCCAGTAATAGCTAGTATATAAGGTACGCAATTGCTGAGCCTATCATCCCCACAAACACATGACAAACTCGTGTTGGGCTTGACAGTCACAATGCACGGACGAGTATACAGCGAGGTATTATACATAGTACCTACTCCTACTGACAGTCTTCGAGTTGTATTTGTATCACACGGTAAACCGTTGTTGACTAATTGAATGCTTCCTAGCGGCCACTTGCGTGGGTGATGAGCTTATACATATGCTCCTACAAGTCTCGCTACCCTATTGCGCGGTATTTGTAGGCCCCGTTTGGTCACGATAATGAGCACATCATGAAATTAACGATTGCGAGGGCATAATGTGAACCGGTAGAAACAAGAGAAAAAGTAAAAGTGAAAATCACCGTACCGAGACAGGGACAGCGCTAGGCGGTATGAGAAAGTGTGAGAGTAATCCAGGGAAATTGCGAGATGGTGCAAAAAGGTGAAAGGAAGTTGTAGATGATGCAGGGTGTGTGCACAGAAAGGCTACTAAAAGTTAGAAGACGAAAAGAAAAGACAAAATTCATATGCACAAGGTAGCAGTAGAAAAAAGGAAGAAGCGGAAAACTTACCTTGGAGTTGAGATGCCAATAGGTATATGTGGACAGAAGAAGGCAGGAGAACTCACTCAAATGACGCAGGAGGGTGCGAGAGGTGCGGTGAGGGGTGGCAGAATGTAAGATGCGGCAGCTGCATGGTGTGGGCTGTCACAGTAGGGCGTACATAGTATACAAGGCAATGCAAGGAAGAGTTTCTGAGCAGCACTAAATGGAAAAGGACTTAGTACAACGGCAGCTGGGTAAAGGAGTCTATCAGCTGAACACCGACCAGTGGCGGAACAGTATTACTCAAGGTATGAACTTCCATTTCGTAGTTCACGTGTTGTTACAAATTTAAATGGTAACGGAATGTTACAAAAAATCCCTCAGGCTGCGAAAAGTATGACTGGTGAGATAGCTGTCCTACATAGCGAATAAGACTTACAGTAACCGATAGTAATATGAAGCTCAACTAGTTGTCTTGAGGTGTGGATGCGGACCCTATCTAACCTTTCCTGATTTGGTCACCACCACGTCGAGCAGTACTTCTCGCGCGAGAAAGACCGTCCAGTTGGGCGCGTGACCAAGACCTTCACTATTTCTACTGAAAATAATACTTAAGCAAGTCGAAATGTTTGCAGCAAGAGCGAGACAATCACGGGCCGGTGTACAGCTGACACTGAGGCGAGTTGGCTATTGGCAATTTAGCAGCCGATGGGAAAGCGAGTTTAGCTCTCGGACACGCGTAACGGAGTGATTAGCCAATGAGAATTTCGTTTTCTAATGCTCGCGCGACTGGAAGCGGGTTTACTTATTATGCAGTTGCTAGTAGTATTCGGTTGAGTACTTACTAGTGAGTGAGGCTAGTCAGCTATTGGCGATTTGGCGGCCAATGGGAACGTAAATTTGACGCTCGGTTACACGTGACCGAGCCATCAGCCAATGAAAATGTTTCAAGTTCTCTAATGCACGTAACCGAGCTCTATATGACCCCATTATATAGGACAGGATGTCAATAGATATTAGCTTCCATCCCCATCTACTAAAACGTCTTGAAATCCCCCCTACGACTGAAACTTAAAGGTGGAGTCGTCCTTCAATATTTCGCATATTTATAACTCAGGGTATTGTGCCAGACATGTCTGAACTGCGTAAACGCCAGGGTCCTGGCAATTTTGTTGATACGGGCCCTCAAAATGTTTTGTCTCGCAGAAGTCCTTCTGTATTATCTTCCGTGCTTTCTGGTTCTCGTCTCGTAATCCTGATATTTCTTGCTGTCTTTGCCGCTTGGTTCCTATCCTCCGAGGAATCCTCGTCACTCTCACATTCTTATGCAGTGTGCTCCTCATCGGGTGCTCGTATTTATACTATAGATCATGTTGTGCCAAATGTTCAGTGCCTAGTTGTGGATGGGTCTTTCATAATGGATAGTGGTTCCTTAGGTATGTCAAAATAGACACGGGCCCAACACAAGCAGCTGAATCAGACTTATCCATGGTTTTATCTCACTAGAGGATGTCATGGCACGTTGGGTTGCCAGAGGTCGCCTTCGTTCTTCTCTTCAAGTACATTATTTGGACAAATCTTCGATCGTGGTTCCGGGGTTTAGTGGTAAGCTGCAAGTAAACAAACAATTTATCTGGAACTTTTCAACACCTCAGATTCACACGCACACATTCTCGAATACGGTGCAAATCAGGAACTTCCTCTTGAAGGTGCCAAGACGATCGAAGGTTTGCATAAAAATGAGTTGTCTTGGGAGCGATCTGAGTATGGTAATTGTAATCCAGATACAGTTGCGCTCGTCCGACAATATATTTTGGACAACAATGACATACTCAATGACCCTTCAAAAATTATTGAAGGTTGGGGATGGGACCACACTTCTTGGCCAGTGGAAGAGTGGCCAACCTCGGTGAGCTTCATAAAATCTTGTGCTACACGAGTCTAGAGTTCGTTACTTTACAGGACGCTCTAGAGATGGACCCAATAGTCCGTGGCCGGCCAATCGTCCTAAGTAGCAAGGACAAACATGCATCGTGGGTCTCGAAGAAAGCTCTTGCATTGAGCTCTCCGTTGCCATCGGAAGTGGAAGGTGGCATTATTATGAAAGATTCATTTGGGAATCCAAGCGGTTCTGTTCTTTCTTTGTGGAGATATGACCGAAAGATAGCTTACATCAACGATCAGGTGTTTTTCTTGACAATGCCCAGGACCTTGTGACGAGACCAACTCCAACTGAACGCGACTTGCTGCGACGTTTCAATGCCGCAGTCAATGATGCCTTGTCTTATGGAATAACCTCCGTCCATGATGCGGGGTTACAACCTGTTTCACTTGATTTTTTCAGAAGGTCTATCAAACATCATTGTGCAAAAACGTATTTGACGTTATTCATGCAGGCAGGCGGCAGCAGGAAGTCTTCCCGTAAGTGCTCAAGGATACCGTCACTGCGTTGTTCACAATAGCCCATAGATTCGAATTTATGGGATGAGATACTTCGAGGAAAACGGTCCTTACTGGGGAAATCTCTCAAAACCAATCCTCAATGCAGGGAATGGCAGGCTAAATGCTCGCAGTGTTAAGATTTTCGCTGACGGTAAAATGATGGTGATAGTATCAAGGTGTCAGACTGACTAGTTATCCAGGTGCTTTACGCTCTGGTGGAGCAGCGGTGAGAAGCTCCTTGGCCATGTTTGCGTATTTTTGACGTCTCTCAGCTACATGCGCCGTACAGTGATAACCCCCACACGAAAGGATTCATGCGTTTGGACCCCAAAGTTTTGACTGATGTTATACTCGGATATTTAAGAGATGGGTGGCAGGTTGTAAGTGCCGGCGATCACATCAAAAATGCACCTCATTTACTTTTGTCTGGAAGAACGTCCATGCAATCGGGGATTATGCCAACGGTGTGGTTCTGGACGCATTCGAGACTGCCTCGAAGGACGTCAATGTGACAGCACTCAGACCTCGACTAGAACATGCTCAGATCTTAACAGAGACTGACTTGCAACGTGTCGGAAGGCTCGGAGGTGAGCATTCTAGTTTCTTTGATGTCAATGAAGGTAAATTGTCGTTATCTAGTTATTTCCAGCATTCAACCTACACATGCGTATGTTGAATTATTTATCCGAATGTGTTTGCGAATGACATGTTGTGGAATAGCATCAGTGATATGTGGTTTGCGGAAGACCGTCTTGTGAGTTCAGGGGATCATAGTTTCTGGCATTCACAGGTATTCATTATTTTCTAGGGCGCTGACCGAGTAAAAGGTTTATATGCCTTCCGTTCTTTACTTGACCACGGCTCTCGACTTGCCTTTGGCTCTGACTTCCCAGTGGAAGACATGAACCCGCTCTCTGGATTCTATGCAGCCATTACAAGATTGTCTCCTGGAGGAGAATCACCCAATGGCCCGTTAGGATGGTATGGCTTTCTGATCGAAACCCTTCATTGAACTCATTTATATTTTGCAGGTTCCCAGAACAACGACTGACTCGCATGGAAGCCTTAAGAGGTACTTCACGAGAGTACTCAGATATGAGCGTCACTGATATGGAAAACAATCAATAGCAATGACGATCGATCCTGCATATGCTTCGTTTACCGAAGACAGCCTTGGTTCCCTCGTTCCAGGAAAACGGGCAGACTACGTGGTGCTATCTCATGACATCATGTCTATCCCTGTCGATCAAATTTTAAGCACTAAAGTTCAAGCTACGGTGATTGATGGGCGTCCTGCCTTTGGGCAAATTTAAGGTAGTGCGATGGAGGTGTGCTAGGGTGTAACCAAAGTGATTGGGAGTTCTATAGATAGAACGGGCTCCCTTGCTTACCCCCAAAGTATTTTATTTGCTTTGCTTTCGATGTTTTGTGTTTTGCTTTTTGGATCTGTACTTGCAATCGATTGCTTTGAACCATCACTTCGGATCAGTCATTCGGAAATAACCGAAACCAATAATTATTACTCCATACGTCGACGCGCCACAGACGCGTCTCGACGCATCTTGAGTCGCACATTTACCGTTTGCTGACAACATTTTGGAACTTCTTTCTTATTTTGCATCATCAAGTCTAAGACTACCACTTCTTAATTTTATGCCTGCATATCAGTCGCCACTCACGGGTGAGAAACGAAAGCTGCCACTCGATACTTCCAGCAGGAAGAAAGTCGCGATCGAGAATACACTCGGAGGTCCCTCAGCGCACCGTGAAAGCAGTAACCATGGAGGAGAAGAGTACTGGATGATTCAGTGGTATGTGCGGGTCTCAATTCGAGTCCTTCGTGCTCACCCCAAGGTACTAGGAGATACCCTCAGTATAAGAAACATAAAACTTGGGATGGGGACGCTGTCTTGGTTCTCACAGGCATTAGAGGGTCAATGTTCGACTTAGAAGGAAAGATGTACGTTTCATTTTCTGGCCGAGAAAACTGAGGGTCAAGGTTAATCTGTGTTGTCGCGCTCACAGAATGGGGGCTGGGTCCTTAAATGCGCCCAAGGCTGAGGAAAATGGAGAGTATAAATTTGGAGAGAGAGAGATCAGGATCGATCATCCAATTCCTCGTGGAGAATACATATCTAGAAAGTGCTATGGTCGAGGAAGCGTGCCATCTTCTGCAATGACTAGCAATAACTCCGGGACACCCTCTTTGCGTGTCACCCCCTTACCGTCAACGAAGATGAATGTACCTTACAAGACGCCATTGAAAGCCATAGACAAACGGGCTATTGATCTCCATCCTGTCAATCTTCTGTCCACACGGGACTCCCCCTCCGCAGGCTCTTCGAAAACAAATGTGCCATCTACTTACTGGACTGCTAACTGGTGAGCGAGGAGCGAGGATGTTGCATATATGCTGACTCTCGTAGGCGGAAGCCGCAGAGCAAGAAGCACAAGACCTGGGATGGTGATGCACTTGTTAGCCATGTCGGTGATAAACTCACTGTGATATCAGAAAAGGGGAAAATGTAAGTAGGATTCAATTACTTCGTCGACCGCCTCTCACTGAATGGTTATCACAGACTTGGCCGTAAGGAATGGGACGGACTCGCTCTACACAACGGGTACAGCTTCAGCGCTGGTGGCAAACAAATCGAGTTAGACTCACAAGTACTAGCATCGCAAATGCCTTCCATCACTGGGATGGAGGATGCATTGCCAGGACCAGAGGAAGACGTGCCGATAGAGCTTTCTTCATCACCTAAGCCCTCGTTTCTGCTTCAGGCGAAGAGCGTTCTCCCTGGCAAAGAGAATGACATCACAGTTGCATCTCCGGGTGCTTCAAAAGCGTTTGTTCCCCCCGCGTCGTTCTATGGCCAGAAGTCAATTAAAAAGCCCAACGCACCATTGTAAGTTCCTTCAGCTCCTTTTTGACGAGGCTCTTGAACCGGCTAGGCATGATCCCGAAGCTGAGGGAGCAATCGTCATGAAAGCAACGACCCCAGAGCACGCTATGAAGTTCAACAAGAAGTATGTTTGACGTTACGCTTATATTGAAGCAATCTCGAGACATTGTTGCAGGAACTTGCCCACTGTAGCAGTCGTCCTAGACCCCATCATTACAAGATATCTTCGTCCACATCAGATCGAAGGTATTCATGCTATTTGGATGTTATTTCTTTGACGGCACACAATGTTACAGGCGTCAAATTTCTGTATGAATGTGTCATGGGCCTACGAAGACACGAAGGCCAAGGGTGTATACTCGCCGACGAGATGTACGTATTCAATTTGTCCGCTTGCATGTCATTGCTGATATTCAGGCTGCAGGGGTCTGGGGAAAACCCTTCAGGTTTGTTTGTTTATTCGTTATTGTTCCCACTCAGTAACACCTTCTACAGACGATCTCTCTTGTGTGGACACTCCTCAGTGAGTTCGCTGTCTTGTCTCTGTGTTACAATCTCCAAGTCAGCCACAGAGCAGAATCCCTACGTCGGCGCTGGGCCAGTAATCGGCAAGGCCTTGATCGTTTGCCCCGTATCGCTAGTCAATGTTCGTTTCTATTCTTCAGTCATGCTCGTTCTCTTCTGATTTTCAGGCAGAATTGGCGCGCCGAATTTCACAAGTGGTAGGACAGATTCGTGCTGATGCGAGACTTGTTTCAACTTGGACTTTAAGGTTAGGGAGAGATCGTGTTGGTATTTTCACAGGCGACAAGGACAAATCTACCATCAAGCAATTTCTCAATTCGTATGTGTTGGCACCAGTTGATTAGGGCTCTCCGCTCACCGAAATATCAGACGGCATCAGGTTTTAGTTATTGGCTATGAGAAGCTTCGGTCTATTATGTGAGTGGCACATTTTTCACTAGTTGTACATTATTTACGCTAGTCAGAGATGATTTAGCATTTTGCAAGCAAGTAGTATTTTTTGTGCCGCTGCAGTTATTACAATTCTAATGCTCTGCATAGTCCTCCGATTGGCCTGGTTATTTGTGATGAAGGTCAGTTGATGCGGGTAGAGTATATATGCCATTGACCCCTCGCAGGACACAGATTGAAGTCTTCAAACAATAAGACCTCGACAATGTTTAAATCATTACGTACTGTTCGAAGAATTATTCTTTCTGGTACTCCTATTCAGAATGATTTGAGTGAATTTCATGCCATGGTGCGCACGATGCATCTAATTCTATCACTTCCTAGTACTGACATATTAAAGGCGAGCTTTTGTAACCCAGGACTGCTCGGTGAGCTCCAGAGCCTTTCTTCACAAGGGATAATTCAATGAAGGAATGTTCGCAGATGATTATGCTACATTCCGTAGGGTTTATGAGGTTCCTATCCTCAAAAGTAGAGCACCAGATTGTACGGATAAGGAACTCAAGCTTGGCGAGGCTCAATCAGCTCAGGTTCGTAGAACAATTCTGCTTCGTTCAGCAGCTAAAGGACACCAAAAGTTATCTTTGATCGCGAAGAGTTTCGTATTGCGACGGGAAGCCAGCATTCTCAAGAATTATCTTCCGCCAAAACGTAACCTCTTTCTCTCACCGCGGTTCAGATATCTGACGTCCTGAACAGACGAATATGTCGTGTTCATTACTCCGACGCAATTGCAATTGTCCATCTTCTCGGCTATTCTTAACCCCGATAAGCTAGATAGGCTGATTGATGGACCGACTGCAGAGTCGCTGGCTTTGATCAACGTGCTCACAAAAGTCAGCAATAGTCCCGTGTTGCTCAAGGCTCAAGCAGATAAGGCAAGAGCGACAAACACAGATGCAATTCGCCGCCCAGGTATCGATGACGCCTTGAGTTTATTACCTAAAGATCTCCGAATCGAAGACTTCTCCATTAGCGGTGGGCCCGTGTTCTTTAATGAGGTCCATTGGCTGATTGCATCTTCACATCAGGCAAGCTTTTGGCATTGTCGCACCTCCTCAAAGTCATCAAAGAGGTAAGTCTGCTTGATTAATCGCACGACTTTATTCGACCGCTATTTAGCGCACCCAAGAGAAATGCATCATTGTTTCGCATTATACATCAACCCTCAATTTGATCGAAGCCTTCTGCAAGAAGAAATCTTATACTTATTTCCGGCTTGACGGGTACAGTTTTTATTGCACGTTGTATTTTTGATTTTTGTCTCATATCACACTGTCATAGTCAGACCCCGGCAGCGAAAAGGCAGGAGTATGTCAACACCTTTAATAAATCATCGCAATACAGCCATTGTAGGTTATTCAGTTCGCATTTATCAGCACCATTCTGACCTTATCGGTGAAAGTTCTATTCTTGCTGAGCTCAAAGGCGGGCGGTGTTGGGCTCAACCTTATCGGCGCGTCGAGATTATGTTTGATAGATTCCGATTGGAACCCGAGGTGTGTGGCATATATAAATGTAAAGATACGATGGCCCTAAAAGGACCTTCCATTTAAGTCATGACCTTCAGTCCATGGCACGCATTCATCGGTGAATAAGCAAACCTTGAAAGTATTTTGTCCTTATCAAATAATCATAGTGATGGACAGAAACGGCCAGTTTTCATCTATCGATTTCTAACTGCAGGAACGATCGATGGTGAGCCTCTCTACTGACAAGTGTGTAACGCGCTTATATCGCCCCTTGGAAGAGAAAATCTATCAGAGGCAGGTGACCAAGATTGGACTGAGCAATTGTGAGTGGATTATTTGTTCTGTCGGATTCCGGTGCTAAACTATAGGTGTCAAGCTCTTATGGGCTCAGTAAGCTGATATATTTTTTTTACCTGATGAGGGTTTATACTATCACATTCAAGGGATCATCCGGCTCCAAGTCAGACTCGTTTTCACGGAAAGATGTACTTCTTTCTCGCCTAGGAGGTAACTGGTGGTTGATGCGTCTATTTACAGCTTCGGGACATTTTCCGTGTCCATCCTGAGACAGGCTGTAATACCCATGACCTTTTGGATTGCGGATGTGATGCCGGTTCAAAGCATTTCAATGACATGCCAAGTGTCTCCGGGAACGATATAGAAGTTGGTGAGGATGATGACGACGATGATCCAGCAGGAACTGGCTTCGTCAATGCGTCGCAAGTCAAACCTCGCCACATTGAAAAGATGGATAAATCAGTAAGGATTTTCAATTCTGTTCATCGTCTACATAATTATGCTGACCATGGTTCTGTAGTACATGAAGAAAAAACAGGCGGAGCTTGCATCACTTGGAGAGTGGACACACATCAATTGCCTGCGGAGATTGGCGAGTGACAATATCCACGATGCCATTCTTCGTCATCTGGTGCTTCCAAGTGTGAGCGATGATAAGGAAGACCTAGGGCAGCCGAAATCAAGGCTAGATTCACTTTTGTCGGCCGTTGACCTGGACAACATTACGGCTATGGATGAAGTAACACAACCGCTTTCTGTTCGTGATGTCCCTGGCGGAACCATTTCGTTTCTTTTTGAGAAGACGTCCGTCTCTACCTTGGAGGAGAATGATGTAGAGGAGGGCTCGATGGTTTGATAGCACTTACACCTTTTCCTTGATGCCTTCGACCTTCAATTGCGCACTCTACATACGACAATTTTCTAATGGTCCGAACGAACTTAAAGTTTATAACTAGAAATAATGGTTGTCTTCCTCCTATTGGTCTGCCTACGGGAGACTCAACCGAACACTTGCGAGAATTTGGGGAAGTGAGTTTGTTGAGCACACAACCGATTACATGGGAGCTTGAATCTCACTGCCAGTAGCAGTATATATACATATTATATACCCCGCTATGAATTTTTGTCGTGTTGCCAACTCGTACAATGTCGTACAACACGAAGGCGAGCCGCTGGTGGTCATTAAAGATGGAATCTATTATGTAATTGTGCGTAGAGAGGTCGGGTCTCGTTGATAACTTTCCCATAACAATCGTCAACGAGATGTAAGCTGACCGCTTACTACGCGCTTACCTTATCATAGATCATGTGACCCATCCCCTTATATTCCGTGATCTTTGTACCGTCCAGTTCAGACTCGGGTCTCCTACCTACCATCACATACTCATTAGTACAGCGCTCAAAAGAATCCACAGTTTCGTCCTGTTATTCTCGCCCGATTCGATTAGTGTTCCTCGCCGTTTCCCGGACGAGGTTCCACTTTTTTTTTAACAGAAACGAAACCGTTGATATCTTGAACTTGTCCTAACGGATATTTCTCAACCGCCGGGCCACCCGCCCGCTACCTGACCTGTCAAACTGCCTTCGCGAAGGAAACCCACTGTCCCTGAACCTTTAACCACGCGACAGCATGCAAAGAACCAAAGACAACAAATTCCCCCTGACCCACCCTTGTCTCCTCTATCTTCGATACCTTCCAACAATACACCCGTCAGATATACTGCTCGAATTACTACATATTGTGACTCTTCATCCGACTCAGATCCTGATAACACGCATATAAGACATCCCTGCACTCGTAAAATGACCAAATCCGCTAGTGTTGAGCAGCCTGCTCCTAGCAAGCCGCCGACGCTCCTCGCTGGTGAACTTACGCCAGAAGTCGCTCGAGACTGGAATAACGCTTGCACTACCTACTTCATGCACAAAGCGATTGTCGAAGCGGACCAAGTGAAGATGATAGCGTCCGGAATGAAGGACCCACGTCTACACACTTGGTACCTGACTCAACGAGCCATCTTAGATGCAGGAACCTTCGCAGATTACATGACCGCTCTTAAGAATGCCTGGCTCGAGACGCACTGGGACACAAAACTCCGCAGGAAAGTTCTAGGTTCACAACAGGGCAATCGTACGTTCTACGAATGGGCCTTGGAGCTTCAGACCCAGAACGCATTGCTTTTTGGTAATACTGCACACCTATCCGATATCCAACTACGCAACCAACTCGAAGCCAACATCTGTGATGAGCTCACTATCCCTGTAATCAGAGCAAAGCTCGCCGACACTCTGACTCTCAAGGAATGGATCGAGGAAGTCAAACATCTCGACGACAAGCATCTCGAGGACCTCGCCTCACACAAGAGAATCGCTGAGGAATTGTACAAGTCATCAAGACGAACCACAACCTCCAACAAAGCATCTTCCTCCAAGACGTATAATGCATCATCTTCTCGCCTAGGAGCCCTAACAGAAGCCGAACGTGTCTTATTGATGAAACACAAGGGATGTTGCAAATGTAGGAAGTTCTACGTCTCGCACCAGTCTAAGGAGTGCACCGATGGCACACCCGACGCGTCTTCCTACAAGACGCTTACCGAAGCGGACGCCATCGCGGTAAAGCCAAAGACTAGATCTGTCGCAGCCGTCGGACCTGTGGGAGCTGTCATGCCGTCGTCAGTACCTGATGACGGATCAGACTCGGAAGATGACATGTGCGTAGCCCCCTTTGAAACCGCCCACCTTATATGGCCCTGTCTCTTGACAGGGCCCTCTTCCACTTCATTTGAACGTTTCGACGCTCTAATTGACCACGGGTCACATTTAGTTCTGATTGACGAAAGCGTCGTCACGAAACTTGGACTGCAAAAGCACAAACTGCACGCAAAGATAGAAGCAAACTCTGCATTCATTAGCAATTCATCATCTTCTCCTTTCTCTTTTTCTGAATACGTCTTATTATCCCCTTCTTCCATTAATCATGATTGGACATCACGTACAATACGCGCTATCATCGCGCCAGGACTTGCAGTCCCTCTCCTCCTCGGAGGACCTTTCTTATCACATAATTGCCTTGTTATAGATCATGACAGTCGAACATGTATCGTCAAAAATTCAGAATACGACCTCCTAAACCCGCTGAAATACAAACCAAAAATGAAAACACCAATCGCAACATGACATGAACTAAAGCGCCTCCGTAAGGATGTGATCTGCGAGCTCAAAAGCGTCCTACAGAATCGACACGACGACAATGAAAAGGAAACAACCTCTGAATCTTGTAACGTGATCGCTCTGTTACGTCGCCGAATTGAAACGCTTGCATTCATCGAAAAGAATAAGGAACATCTCGACCGACTTGATAGGGAGATGTGTCAAAAATACAAAGATAGGTTCCCTGAGGATATTCCTCACATTGACCAATTGCCCACAGACATCGTCCACCGTATCACGCTGAAGGATCCCAACAAAATCATACAGTGCAGACGGTACAATACACCACGAAAGTACCGAGAGGCCTGGGATGCTCTTTTGAATCAGCATGTTGCAGCTGGACGACTAAGACCCTCTTCTAGCCCATTTGTATCTCCCGCCTTTTTGATACCCAAGAAGGATCCCACGGCTTTGCCAAGGTGGGTGAACGACTACCGGGCACTAAATGCAAATACAGTACCCGATAACCACCCACTACCACGCATAGACGAAATCCTGCGAGATTGCGCAAAGGGTAAGATCTTCGGAAAGATTGATATGACAAATTCGTTCTTTCAGACACGCATACACCCCGATGACATCAAGTATACAGCAATTGACACGCCGAGAGGACTACATGAATGGACCGTAATGCCACAAGGAGGAAGGAACGCTCCCGCGACACATCAACGAAGGATGTTTATTGCTCTACGCGGCCTCATCGGGAAAATTTGTCACGCCTACCTTGACGACATCATCATCTGGTCGCAAACAGTTTCTGAACACGCACGGAATGTCAAGTTGGTACTAGACGCATTGAGAAAAGCAAGTCTCTTCTGTTCACCGAAGAAGACTTCTCTATTCTGCACCGAAATTGACTTCCTGGGACACCACATCTCAGCTGACGGTATCGAAGCAGATGCCTCGAAAGCGAAACGGATCCTCGACTGGCCCACTCCACAGTCAACCAGTGACGTTCGATCGTTCTTGGGACTAGTAAGGTACCTCGACCAATTCTTACCCAGCCTCGCAGATCACACGAGACTGCTAACACCGCTGACAACGAAAACGAGCGAACAAACTTGGCCTGGATGGGACGACACGCACCAAGAGGCGTTCGACGCAATCAAACGTCTAGTTGTCAGCCGCGACTGCCTGACAACCATCGACCATGATAATCTAGGAGAAAACAAGATATACGTAACTTGCGATGCCAGCGACTGGCGTGTAGGCGCTATGCTTAGCGTTGGACCTACCCCGCAAAATGCACGCCCTGTAGCATTCGACTTGATGCAGCTGCGTGGCGCTCAGCTCAACTATCCTGTACACGAGAAAGAACTATTAGCGATCGTGCGCGCACTGAAGAAATGGCGAATCGAGCTCTTAGGCACACGATTCACTGTGTATACGGACTACAGGACATTAGAAAACTTCATGACACAACGAGAACTCTCACGACGACAAGCAAGATGGCAAGAGTTCTTCGGACAATATGATTTCGACATCCAATACATCCGAGGAGAAGATAATTCAGTAGCTGATGTGCTATCACGTCTACTGCCTGAAACGGATGACACACCGATATATGCACGACAAACAATGCACATGCCCGCGAACATAGGCGACAATTTCAAACCCGTGGCCCTCATATTGTCGGTAACGCCTGATGCCTCGCTATTGAGCGACATCAAATCAGGATACCTAACCGACGCTTGGTGCGTAAAACTAGGAAAACTAATTAACTCACTACCAGGTTTACAACAACGAGACGGACTGTTATATCTCAACAACCGATTAATCATACCACGAGTGACGCACTTACGAGAGACTATCTTTCGCCTGGCACACGATCAACTCGGTCACTTCAGGATCGACAAGTCCTACGCAGCTATACGGGAATCTTATTACTGGCCAAACATGAGACGCGACCTCGAGGAGAGCTACATACCGGCGTGTCCAGAATGCGCAAGAAACAAGACCCGCACTACGAAACCTGCTGGACCTCTCCACCCCCTGCCAGTTCCAGACAGCAGAGGCGAATCGGTTGCCATCGATTTCATCGGTTGCCATCGATTTCATCGGCCCACTTCCAATGGAACAAGGATTCGACGGTATCATGACTATGACCGACCGAATGGGAGCAGATATTCGACTGGTACCTTGCCGCATGAACATGAACGCCCGCGAGATCGCGAACCTCTTCTTCGACCACTGGTACTGCGAGAATGGACTACCGCTAAGTATTGTCTCAGATCGAGACAAATTATTCACTAGCAAATTCTGGAAGGCACTACACCGTCTGACCGGGGTCAAACTGAAGATGTCAACAGCTTATCATCCTCAAACAGACGGCGCAAGTGAACGTACTAACAAGACAGTTGACCAAGCCCTCAGATATTTTGTCGATCGGCACCAAACCGGGTGGATCAAAGCTCTGCCCCGCGTACGATTCAACATGATGTCAACAATGAACGCATCTAGCGGATATGCCCCATTCCATCTACACCTCGGAAGAATGCCCCGTCTACTACCGCCACTACAAACAGAAGAGATCAGAAAGACACGAGAAAACTTCCCCAATGATATCGCAAATGCGCTCGACGCAATCGTATCACTGAAGACGGACATCGCAGATGCGCACGACGCACTGTTAGCTTCGCGAATCGCACAGGCGCACACAGCCAACGCTCACAGAAACGAGGATCCTGCGTTCGAAGTCAGAGACTTCGTTTACCTCAGACGACGCGAATACCTCAATGGCAACAAAAAGCGCGTGGCAAAGTTCATGCCTCGATTCGACGGGCCATACACTATAGTTTCGGCAAACCCTGAATCATCCACCTACACCCTAGATTTGCCAGACCATACTAACGTTTACCCAACGTTTCATGTCTCGGAACTGAAACGCCACGTTCCAAACAACGCCGAGCTATATCCGTCACGTGAACTGCAACGTCCTGCCCCTTTCGTCACCAGCAGCGGAACGAGCGAATGGGAAATCAGGCTATACTGTTAAAATTAAGCATAATACTCACTGACTAGAAATGGTATGGTTTTGTAAGTTTGTTTGTAGGCTATCAATCCCCTACAATTAAGCTTAACGGCTTCTGATTCCTTTGGTGATTCTCAGGCTTCCAAGAATAGCGCTACCACCGAAAAATTTACCAAATTGGGATATTCCAATAATCTCACTATTCCCACATACCTCCCTGGCTCTACTGCTCACCTGTTCATGGCAGGGTGATACTTAACCATGTCTAACTATACACAGTACATTTTGTAAGTTTGTCTGGGAGCCACCAACATGAAGCTTCATGAAGCTTAACAGGCACAATGCCTCACTGGTTCTGAAGATCAGGATCTCTCTTGTGATCTCGATGCTACTGGAAATGTTTTTCTCAGGCTTCCAAGAATAGCGCTACCACCAAAAAATTTACCAAATTGGGATATTCCAATAATCTCACTATTCCCACATACCTCCCTGGCTCTACTGCTGCACCAGAGCTTTCCCCTTGCTCACTCATGTATATAAGTAGTAGAATGGAATGTACATACATAAAATGATACAATAGACCGCTTTTTCATTGTCTGAGAGCTTGTACAGCAGTCTACAGTGCTGACTACAATATGTGCATCCCAGGACTAAAACATATTCGGATTTTTGCCCCTTTAGCAGGGAAGCAATTCTGACTGTATATATCATATATTGGAGTGTTAATGAATATATTACACCGCTTGTTTGAGCCTCTGTAGTGTCCTACATCAGTAGATATGTTAAATTCATGAATACCTCTCAAAAAACATAAACCAGTTCGCATTTTTTAGTGTTTAGGTATATAGACTGGTGAATATTATTTCTAACATCTCTTTACTAGTATATACATTATATCAGGAGTATAGGCCAGTAGGATCAGTCCCTAGGGTCATATGTATTGTCATCTTCCTGGTGGTTCACTCCCTGAGAAATTTTTTCCTGCAGCTCCGGCCCTCTAGGATGGTAGGTAGTCTTTTACTATGAACATATGGAATATATTTATCACATAGGTATACCAGAACAATACCAGGATCCTTGTCTACAATCCAAAGTCACTTCCTGCCTACAGTGTACCATATTTTCGCATTTTTGAGGGTTTTCACTACATTCTCACTACATAGACTATACCAGCTGTTCATATTTCACTTATAGTACATATTTGAAGCCCTCCCAAGGCCATGATCAGGCAGAAATATGACATAGTAATGATATCAAGCACATATCTCCTATTCTCACTGATAAGAATTCCCAGACATGAATATAGTAAAATATTATAATCAGACTATCTTTGAGTACACTATATATACCAAGTAATACAGTCCTCGACTACCAGAAGGATCCATGAATAATTGACAGCAGGGGAATCCAATAGATAAGAAATAGGTCGTGGGAAAGTCAAAAAGTCCAAACATCGAAAAAGTACTATGCACCAACAGTTGATGCAAGGGTGGTCTCACCATAATAATGCAACAAATTGAGACCACAACACTTCCACATCACCTTTACGTTCACAACATATATTAGTATAGTATATTTAAGTAGTTTACAATGTATTCTATACATTTTTAATGAAATCTTCGCCCTAGACAGGGTTGAAATATAACATTTGCATGATTGTGGGGTTTGCCCCTATATCATTGATATCATTACTATGATATATTTCTGCCTGATCATGGCCTTTGGAGGGCTTCAAATATGTACTATAAGTGAAATATGAACAGCTGGTATAGTCTATGTAGTGAGAATGTAGTGAAAACCCTCAAAAATGCGAAAATATGGTACACTGTAGGCAGGAAGTGACTTTGGATTGTAGACAAGGATCCTGGTATTGTTCTGGTATACCTATGTGATAAATATATTCCATATGTTCATAGTAAAAGACTACCTACCATCCTAGAGGGCCGGAGCTGCAGGAAAAAATTTCTCAGGGAGTGAACCACCAGGAAGATGACAATACATATGACCCTAGGGACTGATCCTACTGGCCTATACTCCTGATATAATGTATATACTAGTAAAGAGATGTTAGAAATAATATTCACCAGTCTATATACCTAAACACTAAAAAATGCGAACTGGTTTATGTTTTTTGAGAGGTATTCATGAATTTAACATATCTACTGATGTAGGACACTACAGAGGCTCAAACAAGCGGTGTAATATATTCATTAACACTCCAATATATGATATATACAGTCAGAATTGCTTCCCTGCTAAAGGGGCAAAAATCCGAATATGTTTTAGTCCTGGGATGCACATATTGTAGTCAGCACTGTAGACTGCTGTACAAGCTCTCAGACAATGAAAAAGCGGTCTATTGTATCATTTTATGTATGTAAATTCCATTCTACTACTTATATACATGAGTGAGCAAGGGGAAAGCTCTGGTGCAGCAGTAGAGCCAGGGAGGTATGTGGGAATAGTGAGATTATTGGAATATCCCAATTTGGTAAATTTTTTGGTGGTAGCGCTATTCTTGGAAGCCTGAGAAAAACATTTCCAGTAGCATCGAGATCACAAGAGAGATCCTGATCTTCAGAACCAGTGAGGCATTGTGCCTGTTAAGCTTCATGAAGCTTCATGTTGGTGGCTCCCAGACAAACTTACAAAATGTACTGTGTATAGTTAGACATGGTTAAGTATCACCCTGCCATGAACAGGTGTGGGAAATAGACGAGATCCTAGACAAGAGAACACGCGGACGCGGACATCAGTACCTCGTACGTTGGAGCGGATACGGTCCTGAAGCGGACGTCTGGGTGCCTGGAAAAGAGCTTGAAGAAACAGACGTACTTCAAGAGTACAACAGAAGACACACGAGGACTGAAGAAGACGCGTCCAACGACGTACACACGAAGACTGAAGAAGACAACGGAGAACACGCAGACCGCGGATAATGCTTTGGAGAATGAGAGGGTGTAAGCTGACCGCTTACTACGCGCTTACCTTATCATAGATCATGTGACCCATCCCCTTATATTCCGTGATCTTTGTACCGTCCAGTTCAGACTCGGGTCTCCTACCTACCATCACATACTCATTAGTACAGCGCTCAAAAGAATCCACAGTTTCGTCCTGTTATTCTCGCCCGATTCGATTAGTGTTCCTCGCCGTTTCCCGGACGAGGTTCCACGAGACCCTCTATAAGCACCGAGATGTGTTGCCTGAGGCTCCTATTTTCTCGAATAATCAACCTTAACTTTGTCTCCCTTTGCTCCTCTACGATGGCCACCATAGCTTTCGATCACAGCGCGTCCGGCATTTCCGACCTACTTCCTTCATATGATGCATTTTATACGTCCGTATCGACGGATTCCAACCGATGTAAACAATCGATATTTTCATTCCTACATAGGCTACAACCCAAGCAAAGAGTCTATCTCGCCGCATCTATGAAATTGTCTCCTCTCCTGATTTCACCATTTCCTCTGTTGCGCCAATTGTCGAATCCTGTGCTGCTACTCTCCCGGCAGCAGCGTTCTCCGACCTCCTTTAAAAACCTCATATCGAGAATCACACGGCCCTGTATTGGGCGATTGTCAACAACCAGCGAGAAGCCTTTTTTGAGTTCATTAAATTCATTCCCATATTCTCGCCTATTTGCTCTTCTGAATTGCGGCTTGCGTGCATGGCGGTCAGCGACCACGATTCGTTTATGCTACTGAATTCGAGGGAAAATGATAACTGTAAGTGCAGGTACATCAGAGCATTATTTAACTCACCGCATGTTATCAGCCAAAGATAGGTCTTTGAGACGTATGTTGGGTTATCAGCGAGATGAAATTCAAGTCTATGAAAGGGATAGTGTGAGTGAAAACTGCTTCTTCGTTCGTCTCGTCTTCAGGATGTTCCAAAAACGTCTGCGTATTGCACGGAAACTAGAAGTAGAATTTGTTGCCCGGGGTATGTGGTCCGTGCTTTGGCCTGTTCCTCACGCTGATACGGACACCCTAATCGCTGAAGGACGTATATGGGCGTTACGCTTTTACACTATGGGACCAAATGGGATGTGGCAAGTCGGGTACGGTCTGTCTGAACATAGCTCGCCAGTCTTGCATCCAAAAGTCGAACTTGCGATTTGGGCTTACGGCGGGCCGCCTCACTCAAGCTGTGCGACCCAGAAACCTCTAATTATAAACATGAAACGTCCATGGTACACGCTTGTACCTGAGGTGTAGGTTTATCTTTCCCACTCATCATATACTATTCTTCTTCCTTGCTCTGATTAATGCACAGATCATTTTCTCGTTACGCGAATATTGGACCAGGCATCAATATAGCTGCAGTTTCATGCCAGTTGGATGATTGGCCGATGGGCGAGTAAGTGTTCTTCCTTAATCTTCCTCGTAGTGCCATTCATTTGCATTGTCGTGATTTGCGAGTCTCCTTAAACTAACTTGGACTGTTTTGCTTTAGCAATAGTGTTTATGTAGACTGCGATGACACCCTAAGAGCAGGGCTAACGATGGTGATGGAATAGCGCCGCCCAGCCAAGCCAGTCTGAGTCAGCCTATCTCTTTGATCCAAACAACCACTCATTACTATTCTCCATGCAGTACAATCAGCCATAGTCTTTTGTTGTAACGAGCAGTGTCGATGAGCTAATGGCACGGTACAGAAACACGTCTGAAACGTAGGGAAGAAAGATGCCACATACACGAGCGGGAAAGTATGACCTTAATCTCGCTGCATTATATATTGCAACCATCGGCTGTTCCAGGTTAGATCTGCTTCTAGTGTGTAGCTCAGCAATTCATCTGAATTTCCATGTCCATAATATAACTGACGGAAGTTGTAGCGTAAGATACCAATCCGCGCTCGTCTTGCTTGCATGGATACCGACCAAATCCCATCCCGGACTGAAAGGTCCGAAGCGGATCCTCGTGTCGGTCCCCTCCGGGAGCGGTGTTCTAAAGGTTAATATTGAACTTCGTTACCCTCCTGCCACAACTAAGTACTCTTCAACGATGGGTGTCCAAGGCATTTGGGAGGTAACGCGGTCTACTCTTCCCGAAAGATTGTTTTGATTCAACTGCGCAGGCCATGAACAAAGCAGGACAATCTCGGTCACTATCCAATCTCGCAGTGAAGGAAGGATTTTGAGAAGAATCATTCCGGGAAACGTGCCTTTCGTATTGGCATCGATGCGAGGATATGGTGTCAGCACTGTGTACACAGCAAAGGCGGCGAGAACTAGAACTCCGCCCGTTGTTCTTCCTTTTATACCCTTGGTGCGCACGCACCAAAGAGGCAGATCTATCATCTCTCGCCAGCAGAGTGACCTAATCGTGGACAACGTGGAGATGATGATCGACCTCACTTGATGCTAAACATATAAGGTGATAATCCCCCTTCCCATATTAATCATCACATCGAAAGCTCGCGGGATCGAACATGAAGTGATAATTGTCATTTGTGGTAGTAACCATCTAATGACATTTAATGCACACACATCTACGCAACTGCCGATCTTTCTGAATATGCAATTTATGGTTCCTACGCCTCCTGACAATTGTTTCTGCGTCAACATTTGCACCATCTAGCTCTATCATCTGTTACCTCCTTGTATGTTGCTTGACACACAATGCGAAAAAGGGTCACAGTGATATATGCGTGACTTGTAATATAAATCTCGAACCTGTCGAGCTTCATCCATGTTCCAATCCTACCAGAGTTCCATAGGTGTTGCAGCTCCAAGACTTGTGACAAGAGCGACAGCAACCTGCTGACGGCAAAAGAACGAGTCGTGAAAGAATCAGCAGTTATACTGTGCTGCACGAGTGATTCCATCATGAGGAAGAGAGGGTGGTGGATTTCCGCGGAGCTGGTGAGAGGTAAGAGTGCACCCCATTGTCACCCAATGCTCTTCCCACTGCTTAAGTTGACCAGGGAGTCCTGTCCGCGCTAGACTCTTCGAGCACGACAGTCCTTCGGTAAGGCTTCTCCAGGGGAATAATACTAGGTCTAAATCACAGTGTCGTGGACGTTGCTTGTATGTAAAAATTGCGAGTAAGGCAACCTCTCGTGTAGATCGAATGTCCTTGGAGATAGTCCGCGGGGTCCGCAGTTACGACACAAGTGACTACAGCAATGACTGGCAGCAGTTCACAGTAATCTCTGTCGAATTCATGTACGTGGACATCCGCAGCCCACATACTTATATAATGCCCAGCCTAACCGTCGCTGTGTACTGGATGGGTGACGCTTCCTTTCTTAGCTGGGCGTCACCTTCCTCAAACGGAATTCGTCGTACACCGTGGCTGGAGAAACCATCGCACTGAAATACAAGATACAACTGTTTACAAATATATAATATGTACTGATACATAACCAGTACAATTGACAACAATAGTCTATAATGAGATGAGGCATAAATTCAATCGGAGGTCAACCTACGTCTTGCCTGATCATTGTAGCCAACTGTTTTGCGGTGTCTGAAGATATATTACAACGCTTCGTGAGATGAGAGACAAGATCCTTCTTTTTCACATTCGGACCCCCTGAAAGAAACTCCCTCAGCTTACGCAACAACGACGCGAACAGTTTGTCCCCTCCCATCCATGCTCGCTTCTGCTTGTCATCAGTGAATTCCTTTACAAGGTTGCGAATCGTGACGCGTGATTCTTCATAGAGTTCTTTGTGTCTGCCGTCCAACCTATTGGCGGCGGTGATGCACGCATGACCGGCGACCTCGATCTGATATTTCTCGAAGGTCTTGTAGTTCCGGTCCCACCATTCCTCCATCTTCTTCTCTCTTTCAAGGTTTGTTATCGCAAGAACAATTGGAACTTTCTTCTCGCAGAGGAACTCGTGAAAGAGTCGGTAGTTGCTCTGAAGCGTAGCAGTGACTCTGCCGGCGCGAACGCAAAATAGAAGCAGATCAATACCGCCTCGGTTATCCAGTTCCTTGATGAGCTTATAGGCGTTCTCGACAGACTCGAGGTACTCTTTGATTCCCAGCTGCGGTTCCTCGAGCCCGATGGTATCGAAAACCGTATACGAGTTGTTATCGAAGTCGATAGCATACTCATTCCACCGCATCGTACAACGTTGCATGTCAGGAGATGTGTGTGCTATCTCCTTTCCCGCCATGAGGTTGATGAGCGAGCTTTTGCCTGCGCCTGTCTCTCCAAATAGTACGATAGTTTTAGGCCTGTTCTCGATTATCAATCATCAGTATAAAGAGCATCTTAGGATGTACCTACCGGTGAACCCCTTTCAAATGACACTGTTCGATTAATTGACAGACGGCCTTGTATGACTGATCATGGCGCCGCTCGAGCTTATCTCCTGCATCTTCGTTGATTGTCGCCGTAGTGACACACGCGTGGCCAGCAAACGTCATCCCGGAGTCTGAGATGAATCGTTCGTTGTTCCTCCACCAATCTTCCATCTCTGGTCTTTGGTCTTCCAAACCAGTGACGACAAGGACGATTGGAACGCTCCCCTTCACTTCGGAGCGGACGAGGTTGTAGTTGCGAGAGAGCGCCTTCCTCGCTGCTTTGAATTTCACACTCTGCACGCAGTACATGAGGAGATGAACGTCATCCCCAAGACTTCGAAGGAGATTCTTCAAAACTTGTTGGGCTACTTTATCGGGCACTGCTCCTTCAGAATTCTGATCAAGACCTATAATCTAGTTCAGAAACAGTCACCAAGAGTGGCGAACTTGCACTGACCAGGAGTATCAAAAAGCTTCACCTTCAAAAGATTGCTCTGATTCGACCCAATCGAGAGGTCGTACTCGTTGGTTTGAGCCGTACATCCCGCACTGTCGCAGGATGTTGGCGCCGCGTGCTTCTTAGTGATCAAATTGACCAAGGAGCTTTTACCAGCGCCACTTTCTCCAAATATGACAACATTGTAGGACGACATTGCGAAAATGATTGAACTTCAGACAAGACAAGAAACAGCGAAGGGCAGGTCTTGACTTATGCGTTTGGTGTTTGGGGGGTAGTATCCCCCGATCAGTCGAATCATTTATTCGGTACGTCGGACTCGGACGTCCTGGTGCCAGATCAGTGAAAATCGATCACGACGCAAGGATACTGCATGTTTCAAACGCTGTTGAAATGACATAATAGCCATGCTGCGTATGCGTTGGGCTTTGTACATGCTCTGGGTAGCTGCAATGGCTGTGTACATGCAGGGGGTTATGAGGTAATTGATTATATAAGACATGTATTCAGACGCGAAGGAAAAAGCGGTGCTAGAGACGTGCACGTGACAGTCAGGCATCCGTGATTCAATCCCTGAGGCCTGAGGTCCAAGATTTAAATCCAAGACCTGTCAGATCTATCCGAGAGAATAATCACCCGAAGTTTTTCTCTAACAATTTTCCGTCTAACGTTCGATTCGCATAAGTAGTACTGCTTGCAGCCACAATGTATGTACATAAATGAGCCAGAAAGGGAATATTCTCACCTTGGCCCGCGGTATGCCAGTCAACTTTATGCAGGGACTAAAAAATCAACCCTATACCGTCTGTGGTCGATTGATCACCGATGGACTATGAACGTGAGATTGGAACACTCAACCTATAGGTGGTAACCAATCTAATCCTCGGATACCAACACGAGTTTGCCTCAAGTTGTTCAAGTTAATGTGGCGGGTGCCGGTTTTAATGCCATAGGGTTGCATCTAAGATCTGAAGGATGGGCGCAAGAAACGTGACCTCCTGCAAGTCTGCGTCTGTCTTTAGGACTACATCACTAAGCTTCGGCCAAACGATTCAATTGAGCACTATCAGGAGCATCCCTCTTTAGCGAGATCGTAAGTACCAGTCCCCAGATGAGACTCTTCGTATTGTAGTTGTCTTATTGATAAGTAGCACCAAGAATGACACCACTTCAACGATTAACTTGGAACCACCGGATTGCTCTCCCGGCAGTCTCAGACCTAAATCTTGAGCCTCAGACCTCAGGCCTCAGGCCTCAGGGATCGCAAGCACACTGAAACACGGATGCTACTAATATTGGCATGTCTCTGGCTCCACTTTTTCAAAGAGGCGCCTTGCGTTTGGAGTGCAGTCTTAATCAATTACCTCATAACCCTATTATAATGTATATACACGACGGTAATGGTATCATCTCGCCGGCACCATGCGTCCAGCTGAGTGGTTGCGCTATTGGCTTCCCTTCATTTGTTTTCTCTCGGCTACGACATCGAGTTTGTCGTTTATCATACTCCTCACTCACTCGAACAGTCTTTCTATCTACTGATATCTAATTCTCACCGGTCTGATGCGGCCAACGCTCGGTCCAGCCTAACCTAATACATGACTAGGACTCTCGAACCAGACGAAACTGGACCTTTTGCTCTGCTCAACGAGCTGATCTGACTATATATAGTGCCTGGGTTACTAAAACACTATTTAATAGGGGCGCTCAAAGTTAACGCCCAACCTCGTGACCGAAATGAGTATACCTAGAATAAATAGAAGTAAATACAAAGTATACCTACGAATATTAAGTATTGTATCATCTCCTCAAGGTATTGCTTACTTATTTTTTCAGGATATGAATTATCAAGGGTCTACATGTACCTGTCGCATGCCTAAAGCACAGGTACGGTTGTGGAATACGTTCATTGCGTTAAGTGTTAGAATTTCTGTTTCTCGTTTATGACTGACCTTTGCTTATATAACATCTGATTGACTTTGTATTTACTTCTATTTATTCTAGGTATGCTCATTTCGGTCACGAGGTTGGGCGTTGGGCGTTTTAACTTTGAGCGCCCCTAATAATTGATCCAGGAGAACATGTACAGTCACTATGCCTGAGCCCACGCATACACAGGCATTTGAAACATGCAGTATCCTTGCGTCGCGATCGATTTTCACTGATCTGGCACCTGGATGTCCGAGTTCGACGCACCGAATAAATGATTCAACTAATCAGGGTTACTGCCTTAAAAACAATAAATGCATAAGTCAAGACCTGCCCTTCGCTGTTTCTTGTCTTGTCTGGACTCTTGAGTTGAGCCGTCTTCGTAATGCCGTTCTGCAATGTTGTCATTTTTGGAGAAGCGGGATCTGGTAAAAGCTCCTTGGTCAATTTGGTCACTCAGAAACACACGGCGCAGACAAGCCGGGACGCATTGGGATGTACCACTCAAATCAACAAGTACGACCTCTCGATTGAGTCGATTCCGAGCAAGGTGAGGCTTTTCGATACTCCTGGTCAGTGCAAGTTCGCTACTCTTGGTGACTGTTGCTGAACTATATTATAGGTCTCGATGAGGGTTCTGAAGGAGCAGTTCCCGATGAAGAAGCCCGGCTAATTTTGAAGAAAATCCTTCGAGATCTTGGAAATAACGTCCATCTCCTCGTGTACTGCGTGCAGAGTGTGAAATTCAAAGCAGCGAGGAAGGCGCCACTCTGCCGCAACTACAACCTCGTCCGCTCCGAAGTGAAGGAGAGCGTTCCAATCGTCCTTGTCGTCACTGGTTTGGAAGACCAAGGACCAGAGATGGAAGACTGGTGGAAGAATAACGAACAATTCATCTCAGACTCCGGGATGACGTTTGCTGACCACGCATGTGTCACCACGGTGGCAATCCACGAAGATGCAGGTGATAGGCTTAGTAGGCAGCGCCATGACCAGTCATACCAGGTCGTCTGCCAATTGATCAAGCAATATCTTATAAAAGTGGTTCATCGGCAGGTACCTCCTAAGATGCTCTTATACTGTATTGATAAGCAAGAATAGGCCTAAAACTATTGTAGTATTTGGAGAGACGGGAGCTGGCAAAAGCTCACTCATCAACCTCATGGCGGGCAAAGAAGTAGCGAAGACATCTCCTGACATGCTACGCTGTACAATGCAGTGGAAAGACTATACTATCGGCTTCGGCGGCGACTCATATATGGTTTTCGATACTATCGGGCTCGAGGAACCGCAGCTGGGAATCAAAGAGTACCTCGAGTCTGTCGAGAACGCCTATAAGCTCATCAAGGAATTGGATAAAAAAGGCGGCATTGATCTGCTTCTATTTTGCGTTCGCGCCGGCAAACTCACTGCTACGCTTCAGAGCAATTACCGGCTCTTTCACGAATTCCTCTGCGAGAAGAAGGTTCCTATTGTTCTCGCTGTCACGAACCTTGAAAGAGAGAAGAGGATGGAGGATTGGTGGCTGAGAAACCACGGCATTTTCGACAAATATCAGATCCAGGTCTGCGGTCATGCGTGCATCACCGCCGCCAATAGGATGGAAGGCAGACAGAAAGCCCTTTATGAAGAATCGCGCGTCACGATCCGCAACCTTGTTGAAGAATTTACTGCAGACGGGCAGAAAAAGGCATGGAAGGGAGGGGACGGCCTATTCGTGTCGTTGATGCGCAGGTTGAAGGAGTTAGTTGCAGGGACTCCGCATGTGAAAAGGAATGATCTTGTTTCTCGTCTCACGAAGCGTTGTAGTGTATCTCCAGACGTCGCAAAACAGCTGGCTAACATGATCAGGCAAGACGTAGGTTGACCTCTCATTAAATTTATGCCTCATCCGATTATAGACTATTGTTGTCGATTATGCGGGTTATGGATTGGTACATACTATATATTTGCAAACAGTTGTATCTTGTGTTTCAGTGTGATGGTCTGTCGAGCCGTATCATATAAATGTGTAAGCTGAGGATCTCTACAAATGTGAATTCGACGAAGATTACTAGGAACCAAGTGTAATGCACCGACATAAGATATCTGCTGTCAGGCATTGTTGTACTCACTTGTGTCGCAACTGCGGACTCTGGACTATCTCCAAGCACATTCGATCTATACGAGAGGTTGCATACTCGCAATAACACAGGTGATTCAGACCTAGTATTATTCCTCTGGGGAAACCTTACCGAAGGACTATCGTGTTTGGAGAGATTCAGCTAACGCGGGCATATGGTACTCCCTCGTTAACCTGATTGGTGGGAAGAGTGTTGGGGGTGCATTCTTACCTCTCACCAGCTCAGTGAAAATTCATTCACCATCCTCTCATCCGTGAGGTGGAACCTCATCGTCCAGCATAGTACAACCCCTAACTCTTCTACGCATGCCAGCTGGTTGCTGTTACTCTCGGTCTTGGAGCTACAACCCCTATGGAACTCTGGTGGGACTGGAATGTGGGCGGACAGGTTGGGGATATATGTTGCAAGTCACCCATATATGATATATCACTGGCCTTTTTTTGCATGATGTGTCAAGCGACATACGAGGTAACAGAGGGTAGAGTAAGTATTGACCGGTTGACATATTGCACATGTTGACGCAGAAACGATTATTCCCGCTACCTTTAGGTAGCTGGGTTTTTGTGGATCGTTTTTTTCGAAAATAACACAGGATCTGCGCATATTGAAATTCACTCGCACACAAGCGGCAATCATTTGTCATCATGGTTCGATGGAGTATTCTTTTCTCACGATTTATCTGGGTGCATGTCTGTATGTGATGCGAGAAATTGATTGTTTTATTTGCTGTCATCATGTCGTTTATGCTCGATGGTCGAAATGTATCAGTTGTGCGGGACCACTCTTCTTCTCATTCGCTGGTTGCTATGTCGTTTGTGTCGCTCGATCGTTCTCGAGACGGCGTGTTTCGGGCGCTCGTAACTTTGCTCAAAGGCGACGTGCGGCTGTCTACCCAATTTCTGTTTACTGTCCGTGATACTGTATTACTTTGCCAGCCACGGTTGTCTTGGGACGTGATTGGTTCGCGTTTTGTCGCGATATTCTGCACAGTCATCCTGAGGTACGCCTGCCACTGTGCCAGTGGACGTTGGCGGAGGATTTTGCTCTTCCTTCTCTTGGTGGGACAATTTTAGGTGCTTAGGCCCTAATCCACGACCGTCCGCTGTTAGCTTGTGCTTCTCGGTCCCCGAACATTCAAGGACGTCCTGAGAAAACTCAATTGTTGATTTTTACGGGTGAGAGCCCTGCTATGGCTGGAGGTCTCCGTGCGAGCTCTATGACCCCGTAAAATGATGCACATCGCCTGTGACATTATTTGTCTAAAGATGTTGTTCATGCACCGCTCTAGCATCGCCCATGACATTATTTGTCTGAAGATGTTGTTCATACACCATTTCAACCCTAACCGTAAGCAAACTCTAAACGTGACGCAACTCATAAATATAGGGCACAAAATTCCTGCCTACAGAATCCCCCAACCTCACGAAATGATCTTTGTCTGATTTGTGTACAGTCACGCTGGGCGAATGGAAACCAAAAGTTTGTGCGAAACCTGCCATGTGGAAAGACGCTCGAAGATGGCAACCCTGAAATGAAGTCTGAAGAGCGCGCCGCGTTGTTGGACTCACTTATTTTTTTGACTTGCATAGTAACAATCGTACTTTGGCCGAAGTCCTTGAGCAGCTCGACGACATCACGCCGACCTTGTCGACACTTAAGGCTGATCATCTACTTAGCCACTTGATTACTGCTAGTTACTTTGTTACTTGTACTCGAATGTCGTACCGTGGTTCTGATAGTCCCAATATTGTGCATCCGCAGCCCCAAGGAGGAAGGAAAAAAAAGCATAGAGAGACGATTGAACTTAGAACAATCAAAACAGGTAGCGGGCCCTGCCACGGATGTGGCCCTGCGCGACTTATCTGGAGAAATGTTGAAGGCGTGGGTGCATATTCAGAAAAATCTGTGTGCATTAAAATTGCTAGATGGTTATGACACAAAAGTCAAGCTTTTCAAAATTTCAAGCTTCACGCGTCACGTTCGATCCCGTGACGAGTCTATCACCGTTTGGAATGTGGTCTTGATGAATACATATTACAGCCACTTTCATAACGCTAGGCCACAATGTAAAAACTACACACACAGGCTGTGTTTAAATTTCTATCTCCGATCGGCTATGTAGGGTATTACTTATGACGTGGTTGGGGTAACCGGGCTCAAGGGCACAGTTGAGCTCATGGGCGTAATAGGAAAAATCGCAAGAAATTTGTGCCCATCGAGGAGCTCGCCCAAGCACCATTGATCCTTCTTTTTGTAAAGCGACAACACCTCTAGAGGCTCAGTGTGATCAACGAAAAACTTGGTGAACACAGATGAGATGGTGCCACTGTTGCAGTTGTCTTCAAAGAGTGCGCCCGTCAACTGGGCAGCTTTCAGGTAGCTGATGGGAGAAGAACCCAGAATCCCACTAGCATGTTCATGAATAAAGCCCAAATCAATGTTTTTGATATCAGCAGCTTCATGTTGTTAGTTTCGATGTCTAAATATGAAGGTGATAATAGCAACTTACTGGCATATTTTGCCAAAGCATTACAAGCAGCGGGGTGAGATGAGACCAGACCAACAATATAAACACGGGAGAATAAGACATGCAACTTAAGAGACTGCAAGAGCTGAGTCGCAATGTAACATTGACAGACTTGTTTGTCAACAACAAGCTGGGTGACCCCAGCCAACTTGTATGAAATCAAAACATGAATTTTACAAAAATTGTAAGACAGGTACCTCTTCTTTTGCCATAATCCCATACAGTAGCAAATGTGTGACTATAGAGTCAGGGACTCTCGAGTGGGTCGACCTGAAGGTAGCAGGTTACCAGAACTGTATGCTCTGGGTGAGATAAACACTGAGCTCGTAGTCTTGCACCTGTCATCTTGACATGTTTTCCTGTGCAAAGAACTCAGTGATTGCAAAGGCTCAGATGCTTGATCACTAACCAGGTATTGTGTGCTTTGAGATGGTGCTTGCCTGTTGGCCCCAAACACCATAGTTAGAGCTGAAGAGATTGGTGCATGCAGTTAGTGTATCGTCTGAGATCTCATTTCCCATTGTTATCCTGAAAGAGGACGAAGCTTTGGAGGGAGAGATGGGGCAACTGGGAAGGACAACATGGGTTGTCGGGGGAGTTACAGGTAGCGGCATGGTTACAGGAAAACCGTATATGCAATGAGGCCTATATATAACCAAACATGGTCCGTGCACACTTGACTTTCGACAACAAGAAAATAGTGACATTTTGTCCTGACGGTACACTGATATCTCTAAGTACTATTATGGTGCAATACTGCGAAAAATGAAAGCTATAAGAGCCCCCTCAAACATGAGCTTGAAGCCCCATCTTCCTAACATGTCGAGTACTCCTCCTGGTTGGTCTGACATGGGTAATATTCAAAATGCACCTAATATGCAGCATCTGTATCCTGCTCACCATTATTTACCACTACACCACCAGCAACCTTTCACGCAGTATTATCCACAGATACCATACCGCTATGCACCACCTTGGCAACATTATGAGCCATTGCATGCTCCTTCTGGACAACACAACCCGCTGCCACCACACTTCACTCAGCAGTATGCTGGCCTGCCACAGTACCCTCCAACTCAAGCAGATACTGAAATCCCAGTGGCTCCAGCATCAGCAAAGTTGTTGAGAGCCCCAGTGTCATTGAGGATGCAACTGAACCTGGAAGCCCCAGCAGCATCCCCAGCATCTTTGAGATTGCGGCCAAACCCTGAACCACACCCTGGTGGTAAGATCCATTCTTAGTTACTGTACCAACACTGACTGAATGACTCACAGTATTTAGTTTCAATGTTGATATCATTGCCGGCAACATGAAGCGCAGCTTTTGTGGTGAGACTGATATGCCTTGGGAGGACTTCAAAAGCCGTGTTGTTGCATACCTTGACAGTACTACTGGAGAGGTTCAGCTCATGTATAAGTTTGCGGGTAATACCAATAGAGCTACTCACCTAAATGATGCTGAAGCATTCAGCATCGCTATGGATCAGCTTTGTCACAAAGTGTCCAATGCACGCACACGAGTGGTTGCTTTAGAGGTAAAGAATGCAGTAAGTGATTATTTATCACATTGAACAAAAACGACTCACAGTTACTGCAAGGTCAAACAGATTACAACCAAACTGAAAAAGAGGACACACGAAGACGATGTTCCTCTGGCTTCAAGTGACAAGCATCCTACACAACTCAAAGCTTACAAACAGCTCAAGAGTCAGATATGATGCGAACTTCACCATGGACATTGCTTCATAGATCGCACCAGCAGTTATGATAACCATCATCATCTCGATCATGCTGAGATGACTCTATGGGCTAAAAAGATTGTAAGTTTCGCATCCATCAGACATAAATAAAAATGACGCAACTGGGTCAGGCTCTCAATCATGCAACAATCTACAATCCACCTCACTGCCTGAATTTTGATCGTGGCCCAGCCAAAAGGCCTCGTCATTCAAGGTCGACGTCATCACCTGAAGTCCATGTTACCATACAAAACATAACACCACCACTTTCACAGCCACACAACTCAGGTCCTCCGCCACTTTTGCAGCCATGCAACTTGAGTTCTCTGCCACTTTCACAGCCACGAAACTTGAGTCTTCCACTGCTTTCACAGCCATGCAGTACAGACAACTATCCAGGAATTGGGGTGCTACTTGGACTGATCAACGTTGACGAACCAGAACTGCAATTCACTGACCTTGAGACATCTCTGCTAGATGCAGGGGTAGTTTCATCTAGCCAGGTGATTCTTCTACCAGAGGATGTGCTGAGCATCATCGGTGATATGGGGCAAAAGTGGGCCAGAGTCCTCCGCAACCATGCTAAGCGCATCATTCTACCACTGCTTGGGCTCATCAACTCCTATGAGGAACCAGAGATACAGGAACCAGGGACTCAGAATAAAGGCAAGGAGCGCGCTGTTGAGATGGAGGATGACATGTGGCAGGAAGCAGGTTCATGGATTGATCAGCATGAAAGCGGCGAGTATGACGAGTATGAGAGCGACAAAGAGATTGAGCAAGATGAGGAATTCCTGAATTAACCTGTGAATCACCAATACACATAGCATCGCCGGCAGTTTCAACACGCCTGCAAGGGCAGTTTCAACACGTCCATAATGTCTTTACTAACACCTATAATCCTATGCAATATATTCACTATGTTTGAACCAACCACGAACCTTCTCACATGTAACAATGCTGTACACAGCTTCCCATATCAAAGCATAGGGATCACAAGCTGGACCTTCAGTCTCGCCGAGCACATAGTCAAGGTTCGACCGAAGCCACACTTTGATAGCTGAAAAAGCTTCCTCAATAGGGTTTAGATCAGGTGAACATGACGGCAGGTACAAGAGCCGCATGCCACTACAAACATGTCAGTATTGATGAGCACATAATAAAAACTAACATACCGCTCTTTGACCATATCATGGATACCTGCGACTTTGTGGATGCTTGCATTGTCCATGACCAACACTGATTTTGACATGGGCCAGGGCTGCATTTGGTCCAACACGCCAGCAACAAAATGCCCAAACTCTTCACCAGTAAATGGGTGATCTAAGACTTCCAAATGTATGATGCCATCGAGTGACAATGCCAGTAGAATTGAGTACCTAACAGAATATCAACATATTGATGAGGGAGTCCTTGCAAAACTACCTTTTGCCATGTACGAAAAAATCCGACCGTCGTGCACGCTTCCCAATAGGAGCCCAGGCAAAATCATGGTGCAAAGACACTTGGTTGAAATGACATTCGTCGGCAAATACAAGGTGCTCCGGCAGGAAATGCTCCTCCACAAGCATCTTGAAAGAAGTGTGGTCATCTTCATCACATTCAACAGCAGGGCATGTCACCTATGTAAATATTGCAGTATTGAATCATAATACATAAACAAGGAAGATGGGTAATGACTTTCTTACATGTAAACCCTCACCTACGTATTGTTCTTGAGATCGTTACAGTTGAAACTTCAACACCACAAACCTCCCGCAGTTGATCTTGCAGTTCAGTGAGGAGGATATCTGGTTGTCGCTCAATACATGCCTCAAGGAACTGAGAAGTCACGATATAAGTCATACTAAAAATAAACAATAGCTCACATTTGTATCAAGGCTGTCAAGGATGCGGGGTCAACCTGTACAGACTGGCATCCTCACAACTTCGCCAGTCTCTTGAAATGTCTTGTGCAAGTAGTGCATTGAATGTTCACTTATCCCAGTGTAATGATGGATCATTGGATCCCTGACATTTAGCAAGCTCATCTGTAGAGCAATCTGTTTTTGTTCCTTGCATATGTATCGTCCCATGGTAGATCGAGATTGAGCGTCGGAAGTTGAAAGGTTGACGGTCCGACTTGTTGCCGAATGTATGTATTTTTTTTGCCTAGGCCTAGTGTTATGAAAGTGGCTGTAATTACCTCACCCTCATATTCAGGAATACACAGCCACTACGCCTCAGGTATCCAGCAAGCCCAACTTGAATGCAAATAAGCGGAATGGCTGTTACGTTGCTCCAGCAGCGTTTGAAACATGCAGTGTCATTGCGTCGTGGTCAATTTCGCGCCTGGACATCCGACGTACCGAACAAATGATTCAACTGATTGGGGGACTTCAATACCTCAAAAACACCTAACGCGCAAGTCAAGACCTGCCCTTCGCTGTTTCTTGTCTGGAGTTGTTTCGTAATGTCGTCCTACAATGTTGTCATTTTTGGAGAAACGGGCGCTGGAAAAAGCTCCTTGATCAATTTGGTCACTAAGAAACACACGGCGCTGACATCCTGCGACAGTACGGGATGTACCACTCAAACCAACGAGTACGACTTCTCGATTGGGTCGATTCAGAGCAACCCCTTGAAGGTGAAGCTTTTTGATACTCCTGGTCAGTGCAAGTTCGTCACTCTTGATGCAGTCACTGTTTCTGAACTAGATTATAGGTCTTGGTGAGGGCTCTGAAGGAGCAATTCCCGATAAAGAAGCCCAACAAATTTTGAAGAATCTCCTTCGAAGTATTGGGGATGACGTTCATCTCCTCATGTACTGCGTGCGGGGTGTGAGAGCGAGGAAGGCGCTCTACCGCAACTACAACCTCGTCCGCTCCGAAGTGAAGGGGAGCGTTCCCATTGTCCTTATCGTTACTTGTCTGGAAGACCAAAAACCAGAGATGGAAGAATGGTGGAAGAATAACGAACAAATAATTTCAGACATCGGGATGACCTTTGCTGGCCACGCATGTGTCACTACAATGCCTATCCACGAAGATGCAGGAGATAAGCTCAAGCGGCGCCATGACCGGTCATACCAGGCCATCTGTCAATTAATCGAACAGTGTCATTTGAAAGGGGTTCACCGGTAGGTACATCCTAAGATGCTCTTCATACTGTATTGATAAGCGAGAACAGGCATAAAAATATCGTACTATTTGGGGAAACAGGAGCAGGTAAAAGTTCGCTCATCAACCTCATGGCGGGAAAGGAGGTAGCACACACATCTCCTGACACGCAACGTTGTACGATGTTGTGGACTGAGTATGCTATCGACTTCGACGGCAGCTCGTATACGGTTTTCGATACCATCGGCCTTGGGAATTCGTGGCTTGGAGTCAGAGAGTACCTTGAGTCTGTCGAGAACGCCTATCAACTCATCAGGGAATTGGATAAACGAGGCGGCATTGATCTGCTTCTATTTTGCGTTCGTGCCGGCAGAACCTCCTCTACGCTCCAGAGCAACTACCGGCTCTTTCACGAATTCCTCTGCGAGAAGAAGGTTCCAATTGTTCTCGTTATCACAAACCTTGAAAGAGAGAAGAGGATGGAGGATTGGTGGGAGAGGAACCACAACACCTTCGAGAAATTTCAGATCCAGGTCTGCGGTCATGCGTGCATCACCGCGGCTAATAGCTTGGATGGCAGACGCAGATATCTTTATGAAGAATCACGCATCACGATCCGCAACCTTGTTAAGGAATTTACTGCCGACGGGCAGAATGAAGCATGGATTGGAGGGCACAACTTGTTCGTGTCGTTGGTGCGTAAGATGAAGGAGTTATCTGCGGGGAGTCCGAATGTGAAAAAGAAGGATATTGTCTCTCATCTCACGAAGCGTTGTGGCGTATCTCCAGATGCTGCAAAAGAGTTGGCTGAAATGATCAGGCAAGACGTAGGTTGACCTCCTATTGAACTTGATAATACTTCATCCGATTATAGACTATCGTTGTCGATTATACCAGTCTTACCCTCACAGATCGGTACATACTATATATTTGCAAACAATTGTATCAGTATGGTCTCTCGAGCCGCACTATATAGATGTGTGGGCTGACAGTCTCCACGTAAGTAGACATACGCTGGTTACCTAGTATAAATTATATATAATATTTAGTTAGCCTTGCTGGTACAAATAAAGTTAAACTCGATTACATAATTACCTCATACATAATGCATGACCCCTTGCTAAGTACGGTATACATATTTAATGATAAACTAATCACATATCCAAGAGTACACAGCCACTGCGCATTGCTCCAGCTACTTAGAGCAAGCCCAACGCATACGCAGCATGGCTGTTTCGGTGTTCCAACAGCGTTTGAGACATGCAGCATCATTGCGTCGTGGTCGATTTTCACTGATCTGGTACCTGGATGTCTGAGTCCGACGTGCCAAACAAATCGATCAGAGGATACTACTTCAAAACACCAAACGCGTAAGTCAAGATCGCAGTGCCCTTCGCTGTTTCTTGTCTTTTTTGGAGTTGAGCCATCTTCCCAATGTCGTCCTCTGTTGGTGGGGGATTACGTGTTACTGTAAGTGCTGGCTCTGGTTCTTCCTCAGCATAAAGTTGACGCGAAATCATTTTGACATCCCAAACCAGAGTGAGGCTTCACATCGCACAGAGGAAACCTGCAATATTGTCGTTTTTGGAGAAACGGGTGCTGGAAAAAGCTCCTTGATCAATTTGGTCACTAAGGAGCACACGGCGCTGACATCCTGCGACACTATGGGATGTACCACTCGAACCAACGTGTACGACCTCTCGATTGAGTCGACTCAGAGCAATCTTTTAAAGGTGAAACTCTTTGATACTCCTGGTGAGTGTAAGTTCGCTGCTCTTGGTGACTGTTGTGGAACCAGATATAGGTCTTGATGAGGGCTCCGAAGGAGTAGTTCCTGATAAAGAAGCCCAACAAGTTTTGAAGAAACTCCTTCGAAGTCTTCGGGATAACATTCATCTCCTCATATACTGCGTGCGGGGTGTAAGAGCGAGGAGGGCGCTCTACCGCAACTACAATCTCATCCGCTCCGAAGTGAAGGGGAAAGTTCCAATCGCCCTTGTCGTCACTTGTTTGGAAGACCAAGAGCCAGGCATGGAAGAGTGGTGGAAGAATAACGAACAAATAATTTCAGACATCGGGATGACCTTTGCTGGCCACGCATGTGTCACTACGATGCCTATCCACGAAGATGCAGGAACCAGGCTCAAGCGGCGCCATGACCAGTCACACCATGCTGTCTGTCAACTGATCGAGCAGTGTCGCTCAAAAGGGGTTCAACGTCCGCTGTCAGTCGCCGGTGAAAGGCAACATGGCACTATTCGGCAGGTACCCCCTGCAAGGTACTCAGTTTTCAGTTGCTCCTCGTGTTGTATCTTGCTAACTTTAATTATAGGAAAAATATCGTATTCACTGAGGAGCCAATGGCCAGCAATGGCTCACCCGCCAACGTCAGGGAGGTAGCAGTCACGTCCCCTAACCAGCCACGCGGTATCCTGCGGCGTAAAGAGACCATTGACGATTTTAAGGTATTTAACACCACTAAAAGGTACGTAGTCTTCATATGCTTTTTATGCTGTATTGATAAGCGAGAATAGGCATAAAATTGTCGTAGTCTTTGGGGATACTGGAGCAGGCAAAAGCTCGCTCATCAACCTCGTAGCGGGCAAAGAAGTAGCGAACACATCCCCCGATACGAAACGTTGTACGATGCAGTGGAAAGAGCACACCATCAGCTTCGGCGGCGAGTTTTACAAGGTCTTCGATACCAACGGACTCGATGACCCGCAGCTGGGAATCAAAGAGTACCTCGAGTCTGTTGAAAACGCCTATCGGCTCATCAAGGAATTGGATAGACGAGGCGGAATCGATCTGCTTCTATTCTGCGTTCGCGCCGGCAGAGTCACTGCTACGCTTCAGAGCAATTACCGGCTCTTCCACGAATTCCTCTGTGAGAAGAAGGTTCCCATTGTTCTCGCCATCACGAACCTCGAAAGAGAGCAAAGAATGGAGGACTGGTGGGTGAGGAACCAAAGCACATTCGAAAAATATCAAATCCAAGTCGCCGGTCATGCGTGCATCACCGCCGCTAATAGATTGGAAGGGAGACACAAAGACCTTTATGAAGAGTCTCGCATCACGATCCGCAACCTTGTTGAAGAATTTACTGCCGACGGGCAGAAGCAATCATGGATTGGAGGGCACAACCTGTTCGTGTCGTTGATGCGTAGGCTGAAGGAGTTGCTTATAGGGAGTTTACATATGAAACCGAAGGATCTCGTCCCTCATCTCACGAAGCGTTGTGGTATGTCTCGAGAAGTTGCTAAACAATTGGCCGATATGATAAAGCATGGCGTAGTAACAGCTACTTGACTTTCTCTCTTCGAGAACTCGATTTTGCGTACTTTACGATGGGTAGTAGATCCAATGAATCGTATAAGATGCTTGCATACTAACCTTTTCCCCTAATCGAGTCTAGTAACTAAGACGATTATGAATATGAATATTTTGTTTGGCCATCATGCTCACACAAGCTCAGCCTGAGGTATCTAAGTACCTCGATTGTTTAACTATAAATCAAGCACATAAGGAATCAAAGCCAAGTTCGTAAAATATCGGGTAAAAGATACGAATGACTATCGAGTGAGGAATGTGGGATTGGCGTTGTGTATGGACATGTCGTTTGTATTCTCCTCAAATATGACCCGCAAGCCGAACACCACGCACATGTCACGCCTGGGCAAATATAGGTTCCATCATCGTACTAGCAAGCTGCGGGGATAATGCACCCACACTGCCCAATGATGAAGTGTCGCCCGAGACATTGGACGGTGCGGGTGGGACGCCCACTTGTGGCCCAACGTCGGCTACAGCATCCGTGAGGGGGTAATACACCCACATAACAACATATTGTGACCACAACCCTGCCTGGTCAGAAAACAAGCGCAGTGCGGCCCTATCGAAACTCTCCTGATATGATCTGTAGTTCTGCCCTCGAGGAGCGAGAAGGTCTCACCACAGAGCTGCACGTTATGCACGCAACGGATAGTTGAGAAGACTGGGCAGAGAGCGAAGATATGGTATGTGTTCTCAAACGCATAACGATCAAAATGACACCAAGGTAGCGTATCGCGAACACGACGATACCGCACCCGTGCGGTGTCAAGTTGCGATGATCGGGCATAAAATTGTATAGTGGCAGAGAATGAACGAGACGGCCGTGTGTACCGGAAATCAAGCAGGAGATGGTGGTCGTACGGTGCGAGAGTCAGGGCTTGGGCTGGGTGGAAAACATTGTTTGGCGCATAAGCATCCTCAACAACGAAAGAAGACAAGTTACACCCGATGAATCCACGACAGACAAGATGGTATAATCATCATAGTGAATGTCACGAGCAGTGCAGAGGGAAGAACTCCCCCTCGGTTGTGTTCTACCATGTTGCGCCGAAGAGGCCATGTGATAATCGTTGTCTAGACGTTCGGATGTGAGACAGCCTATGTGAGCACTGAGCAGCAGTCCAGAACAGCGAGAGAGAAGAAGATGGGAAATGAAGGAGGGAAATAATCATCAGTACAACGAACGAGCTGTCTGAGCGTTTCAGATGTGGGCAGGCGCCCGGACTCATGAGCTCAGGACTTGAAGTAAAGCTGACGAAAATCAATACCGATCACGTGCGATTCAAGTTAATGTGGAATCAGTAATTCAGTAATGTAAGTCAGACGTATTTCCTTCCACACGCAGCTGCGAGCCCTGCTTGTTTTCATACAACTCGCGCAGGATCATCTACAACGTGTTTATTCGCGCTGCCCGGTCCAAACTACCACTCTGGCACTCAGGAAAGTACTGCCAAAATGTTGAATACAACCTGAACAGTACTTGTCGACATAATCCTCACGAACTTCACTTTAGCAGTGTCAGCAAGCTTAAGCACTGTGATCTGAGAGGGTTCAGAGCCTAGACCTGGAGCCCAGATCCTCCATCGTTCTAAATTTGTCTCTATATCAGTCTGTCCAACTCGGCAAGCTAGCTCCAGCTCCAAGGCGCATGTACGAAGTCAGTGCATAATCAACATGCTGCAACAGGTTGCATTATAATATGTCGCTCGATACTAGCTTTCTCACACCCATGGAATGGCATGGAACATTTAACATGCTGAATGCATGCGTCGTGATCGATATGCAGATCTGGCGCCTCGAAACACCGACGTTTCTGACGAACTGGGAAATCTTACATGAAGGCATCAGACTACAGACTCAAAAAACCGAACACGCTGGCAGGTCGAGACTGCCTCTCACTATTCCTTGTTCCAAGTTGAGTCTTTTTGACCATGTCTTTATTCACTGAGAAACGATCATCTACTGTAAGTGGTGTTTGGCTCTTCCTCGGCCCACATTTGACTTGAATGCTGATCAGAGTCTTGACGATATCGACGACATTCGAGCCGGAGAAGTTTTACATCGCACGGAAACATGCAATATTGTCATTTTTGGAGAAACAGGAGCTGGTAAAAGCTCCTTGGTCAATTTGATCACTAGAACGCAATCGGCGCCGACCTCGTCCGACGCCATGGGATGTACCACTAAAACGAACGTGTACGAGCACGACGTTGTGACTCAGAACAAGACCTTGAAGGTAAAGCTTTTTGATACGGCCGGTAAGTGCTGTTAGCTGCTCTTGTATGGCGTCACTGACTTCATTGCAGGTCTTGATGAGGGCACTGAGGGAACAGTCCCCAATAAGGAAGCTCAAAAAGTTTTGAAGAAGCTCCTTCAAACCCTTATGGAGCAGGATGGCATTCATCTCCTCGTGTACTGCGTGCAGGGCACGAGAGAGAGCAGGGCGCTCCACCGGAACTACATGTCATTGTATTCCAAAGTTAGGGAGAAAGTTCCGATCGTCATTGTCGTTACACGTTTGGAAAATCAAGACCCAGACATGGAGCAATGGTGGAGGAAAAACGAGCAATCCATCTCAAACCTCAAAATGACCTTCGCTGGCCACGCATGTGTCACCACAGTGACCATCGAAGAAAATGACAGTGACAGGCTCAAACAACGTCGCGAACAATCATATCATACCCTCTGCGATCTTATCGATCAGTGTCGCTTGCCCAATGAGAAAGGCGTTCGCGACGTCGAATGGGCATGTGATGACCATGAAAGGGACCACCCGCGAAGCGTAATCGTCTGCGACTCTGCTGTCTCAGCCCCCCTGAATGTTTGCAACATCGCAGGTGTCATTAATGGCGCGTGGGTCAGATCCATGGTCGTCATACGCGGACATTACTACATGTTCCAGCGCGTAACTGCACCCTATCCACCTGCAAAACGGTCAAAAGGGGGCGTTGGTTTCGAACCTTGCTTGTTGATTTTTTACGCAAACAAGAACGAGTCTGTCGATACGCAGAGGATGGAGGTACAGAGGTTTCGAAAGGTCTACGCGAAATCCAAGGTCAGCTTGGTTGTTGTGGTCTGTGGCTGCGACAGTGATGAAGATGCGAAAGGATGGTGGGAGGGGTCAAATGACACTGGTACGGACCCCATTACTTTCACGTACTTACCTCGAGATACATCGGAACATTCTGAGAGTGCTCAAGAAGCACTCCAAAAGTTGATTTGGGAGCTGTCTCGCCCTGGAGAACCTCGTAGTTCAGTGGTTCGAGACCTTCTGAGTCGCGTGTGGGGGTATCTTACGAGAGTTAACTAGCATGATTTTTCAAAGGTCCCTATGTAGATGATGATCAGTTCAGATAGCAAGCGATTGAGAGTGATGACTGGATGGTAACTCTCGCATATGAATTCGTTACTTCTTTGTATATTCAGGAGCACATACATGAAGTACAGTACTAGTACAGTACAGTTCATATTTAGTTCAGACAGCGATATCACTGTACTCTACACCCACGTTCATAACAGTAAATTATAATTAAGGAGGGAAAAGCGACTCTAAGTCTCTAGTCCACTCGTGGACCCGCCAACCTCACGCTTTCTTGCACATCGCTTTCGTACAACTTGAACGCCTTTTGGAACATGCCCGCGAGCTTGCGAACCTCACGTTCAAAAGCCTCCTTGTCTGCCCAAGCCAGACGCGGGTTGAGCACTTCGCGTGGAACGCCCTCTACCGCAGTAGGAATCTGGAGCCCAAAGCCGCCGAAGGTCTCATACTCGCTATTGAGAAGCTCCCCGGAGTGTACGGCATCGACGATGCGGCGAGTGTATTTAAGTGGGCAACGCTTGCCCGTGCCGAACTTACCGCCTGTCCAGCCCGTGTTGATTAACCAACAGGACACGTTGTGTTTGGACATGCGCTCGGCCAGCATTTCTGCATAGCGTCCAGGCTGATCCAGCAAGGCTTAGCTCAGGATTCCTAGGAGGAGATGAAAACCTACATGTAACACGATGAAAGGTGCGCTATAGCAGGTCGAGAATGTTGGGATAGGCTCGAGGACACCATCCTCCGTGCCAGGCGTTTTCCTTCGAGTGTGATTTAGCGAGCGACGCCGAAAGAAGCAAAAATGCACTCACGAGGTGTAACCAGCAAGGAAATGGTAGCTCGCTTGATCAGCGGAAAGTTTACTTACAGGTGGAAGGACACCGAAAGCATCGCACGTCAACATGATAATGTTGCTAGGTTGCCTGTCGACCATGCATGGGATCTTGGCATTTGGAATGTATTCGATTGGGTATGCGCAGCGTGTGTTCTCCGTGATGCTAACATCGTCATAATCCGGCATGCGCGATGAAGGGTTGTATACGACGTTCTCCAGAATAGAGCCGAAACGAATGGCATTGAATATCTCCGGCTCTTTCTCGCTCGACAGGTTGATGCACTTGGCATAGCATCCACCCTCAATGTTGAACACCCCAGTGTCTGACCAGACGTGTTCATCATCACCAATGAGAAGGCGATTTGGATCAGCGGAGAGAGTGGTCTTCCCGGTTCCAGAAAGACCGAAGAACAGGGTAACATCGCCCTTATCCATCCCGACATTGGCAGACGAATGGAGGGAGAGCTGACCAAACTTCACAGGTTGAAGATAGTGCATGACGGAAAAGACTCCTTTCTTCATCTCCCGGCGTACTCAGTGCCGAGGATAACCATTTCCATGCGCTTGAAGTTGATTTCCACCGAAGTGGTAGAGGACATGCCCTTGGTGAAGCGGTTCGCAGGGAATTGACCAGCATTGTAGATGATGAAGTCGGGCTCCCCAAAACTTGCCAGCTCTTCCTCGGTCGGGCGGATCAACATGTTGTTCTTCGAGGTTGTCAGAAGAGGAAACGTATGTGAATGTGATTACATACCATGAAGAGAGCATGATATGCACGGGCGCAAATGACCCGGACCTTGATACGGTATTTGGGATCCCACTAGAGACAGTGAGTACCGTAAACCCATGCAATTGGAACACAGGACTTACGCCAGCAAAACCATCGAAGACGTAGACATTGTCACGCGTATTCAAATAGTCGATGGCACGCTCGCGGTTGATTTCAAACGTGTCTAGAAACAACTGCTGAGACAAGGGACCGGCGTGCAACGAAGTAAACTCACGCTCATCCATCTTGATATTCACGGACCCCCACCATATATCATCCTTACTTGTTTCCTCATAGACGATTCGCTTGTCTTTAGGACTTCTACCGGTCTTCTTACCAGAGAAGTTGATGAGTGCGCCAGAGGAGGAGATAATCGCGCCTTCATTGCGGATAGCATCTTCGTAAAGCTGGGCAACGGGTGCGTTGCGCTTTAACTGGATCCTGTCCATGTCAAACCCTGCCTGCGAGAAATACTCCAGGTCACGGCCGATGACTGTTTGGAACATTTAGTAGATAGGAGGTATAGAAATTGGGTGCACTGACGGTTACTATGAAATTCATTGTCAAAAGCCTGAGCGTAATGTTTGTGCAATATATGAGGTGTAACGTAGGGTGTCTGGTGTGGATGAACCATTGTGGTGAACGAATATGAAGAAGGAATCTGTTAAAGGTGGTCAACAAAAAATTTAAAAGGTGTAAATCAAGACAATGATGATGATGATCCGTGCAAGATCCGCGGTGGCGAAGCCGAAGCAGCCCGCGTGTTCGGGTACCCCGCAAGCGGTACTAGCATTAACGGCAACGGTGACGAGCACTTACTCTACGATGTGAATCGCAAAAATGATCACGAATAAGAAGATGGCGGTTGAAACGGTATGCGAAACCTGAGTTTTTGAAGGGTTTTATACCAACGACGAGCCATTGCCGGAACATCCCATAATCTCCCGATGGCGACTAGACTACCCTGTATCACGAGCCCCTTTCTGCTCTCGATTTTCTACCTCTTTTGTGCCTTGTTTAGCTTGGTTTCTAGTGATAAACATCATTTCCCGCTTGGCAACTTGTTCAGCACCAATCATCTAACCTCCTTGGACGCCCCCAACAGTTCAATGCTCCGGTTCACTCCGGGCGATACGTACGACGGGATACCGCCTGAAACCGCCGGAACAACCAGGGACCAGGGTCAATATCGATTGAACTGATTTATCACCAAGTGGAAAGGGAGGCAAATGTGTATGTATGTCGCGGTAGTAGCTTGAGGTAAGCAGCGCGAGAATTGCCAGCACACTGATCATTATGATTTTGGCCACGAGTTTCAGGGAAAAATTCTCCAAACCTCATGAAGAGTCGACAGTTTCTGCAGTGGTACTATTCCCGCGTATCGTCTCGCAGGCTTGCTCGGAGTTGGCCACAATAACCCTCAGTGTGCGATCTTCACAATTCTGTTATACCACGGTCCGTCCGCTTTTAAGTCGGTGCTCACAGACGCTGATAATAATACATATGTCACTTCCGCGGGATCAAGCGCTCCGTCCTTCCAGTACTTTAGGTAGCCCACAAGTACTGACCCACGTGATACGCATCTTCTGCGCACAAAGTTCACATACTGCAAGAGCGGATTGACTATCATCCGTGTTACCAGGTCACGGTACACATGAATACAGGAGATTACATTGTTAGGCTCATCATTTTTCACGCTCTTCCCGAAGCTATTCCTCTTGCGCACAAGGGAATTCTACAATGACGGAGACCCGACGTATCACTCCCACTCGCAGAATCGACGCAGCTGTTGTGCCTGATTTAGTCCGCTTTCTCGCCCCGCTGTCCTGTATTCGGACAGCAATTCGTCCCGAGGCAAGATTAAAATGCGGGTCTTATCCTCTCAGTCTTATAGGATATCATTAAGTATGTATATAACATAACTCTCTCATGAGGATTCTACAATAATACCCTTCACAGTCATCGGAGAAGCATGTCTGGCGCCGAGATTGCGTAATTCGCAAAGCAAGCGACCAGAATTGAAAGGATTGAAGAGGAACTATCAGATGTATTGGATTGAGTTAAGGTTAAGTAAGAATTCCTTAAACCAAAGAAGTCATCTTTCGTGATTCCCTCCGGAAGTAGCTGGTCATGTACTCTTGAAGACGTTCTTTTCTCTCTCCGTTCACTTTTCATTCAGTATCTGGACCGTCTGTTGCCGCAAAGTTCACAATGCGCTGGCCTCGTCAACTCAGGTGGTCGTTGTGGGTGACGTGATGTGCTTTGTGCGAGCCAAGGCAGTTATGAACTAGTGGGACTGTCGAATTGGTGTATACGGCCGCCGGATATCTAAATAATTGGCTTGCACTTTCAGTCGACATCAAGGTGCTGCAACCCTTTGTCACGACTGGGGTCAGGGCATTGGATTGCGAGATATAGCAAACACCTAAGCCCTCGATATCAAAACGTGGTGAGCATTGACACTCATACATATCCGTCTAGACCTCGCAGTTCGCCGCAATCTAGATCTCAAGTGTAGTGCAAAGATTGATTATCATCGATCCTACCATGTTTTGAATATATATACCCGTTTTTAAAATGTCTCGCCCATCACGCAGCGTGGAATTGGCGTAGCACTCAGGTGTGGATGGCGTTATATCCGGGGGTCGAATATCACTGACCACAGAAACATCTCTATAGTGCAATATAATATGGCGAATATCGTGATCTTTGGAGAAACAGGAGCGGGCAAAAGCTCCGTCATCAACCTGATGGCCGGTCAACAGATTGCGCGCACATCGCCTGACTCTCACCGCTGTACTCTGCATTGGACGGAATATTCAATAACATTCGAAAATGGGTCTCGATACAAGGTGTTTGATACGGTCGGCCTTGAGGAACCCCGTCTACAAATTGGAGACTACCTCACTGCAATTTCAAACGCATATGGTCTCATCAACACTTTGAAAGAACGTGGAGGTGTTAACCTCCTGCTCTTCTGTGTCCGCGGAGGTAGAGTCACCGCAACTATGCAGAGCAACTACAGGTTGTTCTTCGAGTTTCTTTGCGAGGAAAAGGTCCCGCTTGCGCTGGTCGTTACAAACCTCGAAAGAGAGACAAGGATGGAAGACTGGTACACGCGGAATGTGGGCCACTTGGAGAAGTACAACATCAGGTCCGTGGGACATGCATGCATAACTGCGGCAAATCTACTCGACGGGAGGCATAGAGGCAAGTACGAGGAGTCGCGTGGCATACTCCGTGGAGTGATTGAGGCTCATTACAACGGCTCTATGGAAGGGTGGACCGGCGGGCAAGGATGGTTTACTTCGTCCATCAGCAAACTTGTGGAATTTGTTGCTGGACGTCCCAAGAAGACGGATATCATTGGAGTCCTCACAAAACGATGTGGGATGACCAAAGAAGTGGCTCAGCAGGTAGCGCAGCAGATCAGAGGCGAATACCTACCGCAAACGATGATCGAGAATTGCGGACATCCGCCAGTTCCTTCAAATGTAACGAATACAAGTCCACAACAGGTTCGTGCACTGTGAAATCGGTCAACAGATGGTTGATGCCTCTATAGGGATATGAAAGTCGACCGCGTAATGTAGTGCTCTTGGGGGAGAGTGGAGTTGGCAAAAGCTCACTCATAAACCTCATTATGGGCCGCGACGTAGCAGAAACATCTCCTGATGCTCTGTCATGTACTATTACACATGCTGCATATGATACAACGATCAGCGGGCAATGCTTCAGGCTGTGGGATACGGCAGGTAAGCCTTCCTTCATTTTGAGATTTGAGGACAGAGCAGATTGATAACCGTGTCGTTAGGGTTAAACGAGGGCTCCGAGGGCAGAATTCCTGCGGCCGCGGCTGCAAGGAAGTTAGCTCTATTCCTCGGTGGCCTGGACAGGGGAGATGGTGTCCATCTCCTTATGTATTGTGTGCGCGGAACGCGAGCCACAAAAGCTCTGCGAACCAATTACCAAACCTTCTCATCAGCTATCGGTGACAGCAAAGTGCCCATTGTTATCGTAGCGACCTGCCTGGAAGACTGTCGTCCAGTGATGTCAGAGTGGTGGAATCAGAACAAGGACCAGCTTGCGAAATATGGGATGCATTTCCTGGATATGCTTGTGTTACAACTCTGCCGCGTGGACGCTTGGAATCCCAGGATTTACGACAACGTCGTGCACAGTCCTACGAAGACGTTTGCAAACTTATTCTGGACCATTGTTTGCAGACGTCCTCACAAACCATAGGACACTGTAACTATCAACGAAATGACTGTAGTTCCTCGCGATTTTACTCAAGATTCGGCTTTTTGTAGGAAGATCGGGGGCATCTTCGCATGGTACTCAGGCTGTACGTAGAGATATGCACTTACTTCAACGTAATCTGCGTGTGTCAAACTGAATTTTGACTTCAAAGATAGGTGTAACCCTGACACTTGGTAGCCGTTGTCCACTACTAGTGCTATTGAATTTGTCAATGGAGGAAGAGATATCTCGTCATGGCATAGCGAATCCTCAGTACAAAACATTTGATTAATATTGCGATGGACCCGTCAAAGTAGGAGGAGGGTATTGTACGTTATTATAGTTGGCTCGGCGTGAGTGACTTTGGACATGTGACGGCGTGACGAAGATTAAGACTAATTACATAAGGTTGCCGTGACTTGACCTCGACTGTCGATTCTCTAGCTCATCCTCAAAGGCTAAAGCCAACCTCCTGCGGCACAGCGTGTGCTTCTTCCCTATTCACAAACAGCTGCTTCCCGGAAACATATTTTTCTGAGGCGTCCGCGACTGTCTGAGTGTCTCTAGGGATATCAGATCTAAGTACTTACTCTAAGCCCATCATGATTGAGTCATACAAGACTCATGTATGTGATAACAACCTTATCTCCTGCACGTGTCCGCCTTTCGGTGATTCTGTACACGTACTTGTGTATGTGTATGGGCTCTGATATGAAAAGCAATAATGCCAGAACCAAAAAATTTGCCGAAAAGGTCATCGCAGATCTTCTATGATTGGTTGTGACATATTACTTTGCGTACGAATCACCCTCGATGCACGATAAAGCGTCGCTAACAGCTATGCGTGCGGGCATCTAAAGGCGCTTTCTCTTCCCATCATGCCGTGGATTACGACTTGGCTTGACTTTGAGCTGCGGTCGTGATGCACTGTACGTTGACACATGTGTTCAGGAAGCCTCTGAGTCGAAAGCCGGCGCATAAAAACAGAGGTCATTCGGATGTCGTGTCCAATACACCTCTAGCATCCCATCTACCATGGATTTACTTCGCAGTAGACGCAAACAAGCAGCTTCAACGGAGCCATCAATCGAACACTCTCTTGATGTAACGTCTCTCCCTTCCCTCTCTGGTTCCGCAAGCCCTCCCGAGACATGGGAGGAAGTGGATATATCATCCAGTGACTATGCTCGCAGGCGCAGGGAGCTTATGGAGATGATGGCTGACCTCCGATCCATGGGGTGAGTGATTACGGATCTGATTATAATCTCGGATCACTCACGCTACTTCTGACAGTGCCGACGCATTGATCGCCTTACCATCCGTAGTCGTAATTGGTGGCCAATCCGGTTTGTGGTCACCTCCCTTAGCACCCACAGCTGTACTCAACTAAAGTTTCAGCGGGCAAAAGTTCACTTGTCGAAGCCGTCAGTGGCGTACGTCAGCAGATAGTTTGTGCTTTTATCCCTTAATTCATTTTTTTCTTTATCATAAAGATAAACGTCCCAAGAGATAGCGGAACGTGTACAAGGTGACCCTAATAACTACTAGTTATCACAGATATGCTCATGCTACTATTTGCAGATGCCCTATGGAATGTAACATGTCTAGTCATGCTGCATCGTGGTCCTGCACTATCACCTTACGTATTGGTTTCGATAGTAACGGCCTAGATCTCCAAAAGCCTACTAATGTGCTATTTGGCCGAACGATCACTGACAGAAGTGAATTCGAAGTGTGGTTGCGTCGTGCTCAAGCAGCCATTTTGAACCCAAATGTTCCTGCTTCGACTTTCCACACAAAGACGATCGAGGAACTCAGGAACATAAAAAATACATTGAAGTTCTCCCGCAATGTGGTGTGCGTCTCGATTGAAGACCCCGATGCCACTGACCTGTCATTCTATGATCTACCTGGTAAGTACATGCTCACCTGGATTGAGACGACATATCTGATGGGCAGCGAAGGCCTAATACAAAACGAAGAAGCCGAAATGGTCGCCTTGGTGAAATGTTTAGCAGAACATTATATCGAGAAAAAGAACACCATCATATTGACTACAATTCCCATGAGTGGTACGTGTATGAACTACAAATTTTCTACTGAATTGATCGGCATGGTGCTAGATGATATGGAAAATCAACAATCCATGAGTCTCGCCAGGACTGCGGACCCCAATGGAGAGCGAACAATTGGCAAGTCGCCCATACTGCAGGATGGTTAATTGACTTGAAGTTCTTCAGGCGTACTTACAAAGCCTGATACGCTTGGTACTGGAGCTATCAACCAGCGCCGCAAATGGGTAGAAATCATTGAAGGTCGTTCGGAGGAGCACACCCTGAGACACGGTTTTTACTGTGTGCGTCTTCCCGATGATGCGGAACGTGCACAGCGCCTGTCTCGTGCCGAATCACAAAAGCGTGCTGCTGAATATTTCGACACGACGTCACCTTGGAAGGACGTAACCGACCGTCACCGGTTCGGAATTCCGGGCTTTGTCTCAGATATAAGCCGACTGCTCATTCGGTTGATCGAGAAAACGTGCGTGGGCCTTGTTCTAGCTAACTCGCTGTAAGGCACTTACATTGTTTATAGTTTACCATGTCTCAGAGAAGATGTCGACACGCTCCTTGCCAAATGTACCAAGGACTTCGATGAGCTGCCCCCACCACTTGAAAATGACCCACAAATTGAGGTTTTAGGACGACTTAATGCATTCTGCGATGACTTCAAGAGCTTCGCGAATGGTAGTCACGAAGACAAACGTCTTGCGCAGCGGAATCGTGCCCTGTATGCCATTTTCAAGAGGGATATACGCGGCACTGCTCCCGACTTTAGACCTTTCGAGAAACCGGAAGATTATGTTCCACTAGATGATACTGAAGGGAACATGACTCTTACTGAGCGAGACCCAGGTGTGAAAGTGATGGGCATATATGATATCCGCAAGGTCATCCAAGAGTTTGTTTTCGTATTTTGTTGCAGTTGAGCGGCAGCTTAATTATTCATCAAGGGCGATTGGATGGGAGCTTCCGAACAACGTGCCATATCAGGCGAAGGCAAACCTCATTACTCAATTCACCAAACTTTGGGTTGCTCCATCTGAGCGCTGTCTTGCCGGTGTCAATAATGTGCTTGATCAAACCATCGACACACTCATAAGCACCCATTTTGGACGCTTCAAAGTTCTCGAGGAGTATTTCGGGTAAGCGTTGACTCCTCACTACCATTGTCTGGGCTCAAGTCGTCTTTGAAATTAGCAATTTAATTCGAATTCAGGTCGGTATCTGCAAGGCGCGTGCCCAAGACGCTGTCAAAATAGCCTTGGATCTGGAAACTGTTCCGCACTATACTCAGAACACACACTACCTCCAAACACTCCGCGGACAATGGCTGGGTCGTTACAAGACAGTTCGGAGTAAACCTCTTCTGTACAGGGCTCCCATCCGTCCTATTGGGGAGGCTAAGATGCCCAAACTCGATGTTCATCCAATCCCTGATGTCGATTGTGACGACTTGAAGTATGAACGCCCCGCAACCCCTATGAAAAAACAAACTTTAACCCCAGATGGTCGTAATAAGGTCGATCGGCCGGAGACGCCCGAGGCCAAAGCTCTGAGGGCTCTTGCAGAAGCGGGGTATGCAGGTCTTCATGTTTCAGATCTTGCACGTTTGTTACCTCCCGACTCATTTGAGGAGGAGCTGGTCGTGATGGCTGATGTTCGAGCCTACTATCACGTTGCCTACAAGGTGAGTTTTGCCCATCATCTCCACTTCGACGCGTTTATCACCTCGAGCAGCGCATCATTGACCATATTCCTTTCACGATCGAGCATGCTCTCCATCATGCCCTGGCGAAACAACTTTCGCAGAGCCTTCTTACGAGCTTGCTGACCGGTCCTGCATCTGGGCCTAACTTCCCTGAGCGTATGAAGGAGTTGGTCAGCGAAGATGCTTCCATCGCTCAAAAACGCCTGATGCTCTCGACAAGAAAAGAACGCCTATTGAACATTCGCCGGAGACTCATGACCTTTAGCAATAGTATCTGATCACTGGGAGGTGTCACGGCATATGTTCGTTTGCTGGGTTTTACAATATAGATATTCTTGATCTGCTGTCTGGTTGTGTTGTTGCTACTGTAAGTATTGTACTGTTATGTACTCGAACATTGTTACATTTTACACTCACGAAACGAAGGAGTCTGATTCTTTGCTCATCGGTGCATTGTTGCCTACAACTTGTGATGGAAAGGAGGGGGTCTGAGGTATGCGCGTTTGTGAAGCTCCGAGGAGTCGGGTAAAGACATGATGCATAATGTATCATGGCAGTTGAACTGAGCCATGAAGTCCGGTCAATATTACATAACCCGGCAAATAAACAGTGCCGGTCTGTACTGTGACAACATCGATTCCGGACGTTAGTCGTGCTCACTATTACTTTTGATAACTCTCCGCATAACTCAGAGTAACGCATCGTCCAGCGTCCAAGCGACTTGTTTCGCCCCAATTCAGTCGTCTCTGTTATCAGATATAGCTCACCAACGATATCTATTACTTATGCGCCCCGGATCATTGTACATGTAATTTAGCGCTCACGCACATCATCAGAGCCATCAACACACACTCGTCGTGGCATGCGACCATAGCAGTATTTTACTTTTGTGAGCCTTCTTCTTTTCCATTATTTTCTGCAGATTCTGAGTATTCCGATTATTCGCCAGTACTAGCTGTCACAAACCATCCCGTCACGAATTGACACCATCCATGACTTCGATCCGCTGGAAGCCGCAAATCACCTATCGTTCCCCAACCGCAGGGACAACCGCTCTCCATCTTGAGGTGCCACCAGTTGGCTCTTATGCATCTTCGTCAAGCCATTCTTCCTCCCCTCAATCGCTTCAGCATTGGACAATTCACCAGTCCAGTCATTTTAAGAGACATAAGAGGTGGATGATGGGCCCTTCATTGCCACTTTATCATCCTCTTGGTCGTCTCGCCCTATCTCTCCCCGATTTGGATCCAACTGCGTTCGGGCTCCCCGCGCCGGCAGTAATAATGGATGATCCCACGCGCCGATCTTCAAATCGCGCGCGTCGTCCCGCGCCCAAAATACGCGATGCAAATGAGCCAGCTCCCTCCCCTGTTCCCTTCATCGATGTCACCCCTGCTCCTGAGCCAGAACCCAAGGAAAAACCTAGTTCTCGCAGGAGGCGCCCTGCTGGAAGCGGAAACAAGAGAAAGCGCAGAGAAGTTGATGACGGTGACGCGACCTATCCCGCCAAGCGCTCCCGTAACCCAAGGAGCTCCGCTGCCAATGCCACGGCACGCACTCCTACCGCCGGAGAGCCTTCTCCTCCCTACTCTGTTGATAATTCTGCTCTGTCCCCTGCACCTGATGACCCTCCTGAAGAAAAACGGCCCGAACGCCGGACCACCAAGTCACGTGGTCTCCCTCCACGTAGGGATTCTTCTGGAAGCGAGGCAACTGTCACTTCAGTATCGGCCTCAATTGTCGCGGGTAGCGTTGCAATTCTCAAAGATATTGGTGAAGGTGCTCAGGAAGTTGACACCTCGCCATCCAGCGGGCCCAGGGACACTGAGCGTACCACGCGCAGTGGAGACCTCAGCAGCAAAGACGCCAGTTCAGATGGAGGTGATAAAGCTGCAAATAACGTTCCTGGGTAGCGTGGCGCTTCCCTCGTGGCTCCTGTATATGTGTATGTGATTTTTGGTTTATTAAACGATATGCATTCCTTGTCTATTGCTATTTGTTCCTGACTGTCTTTTTACTCGTTTTCTCTCATCGTTAATATTTACCAGTTCAGTTCGCGTCTTAGTATTCATGTACTCACTCCCTCATATTCTTTCGTTGGTTTATGATTGGCTTACGAACAGGCTAAAAATTTATGAAGTATTTATTCCGTTTCAACGAGACTGATCTGGAGTAAATTGACAGATGACATTCATCACAATTCAAGTAATGATGGCGGGAAACTAGCCCTCCCTGTAGAATGAAGATGGTAATTATAACTGTTCTTTCTGAATCACATGTAGGATGGGAACGGATGGGCCCATCGAGTTCTTGGATTTAGTTCTGAGAACCAATTATACAACAAGCTTAGATGCGGCAACTGCCGTGTTCTCTCTCGGTAAAACAACTTGATGGTCGTCGTCGTCGTCGTCAGATTGCAATGAAAGCTTTCAAAGCGCCAGTAGTACTTGAAGCGTTGTTACTACTCGTCAGTGCATTAGCAGTCACGGGCAGTGCCAGCCTTTCCAGCCCATTCATGTCGATTGGTCAATGCAATGCAGATGCCTATTCAACCATTTCGAGGTACCAGCATCGCTTTGTTATCAGCGCTAGTGCTTCGTCCTGGTATGTAGCGCTCGTCTTATCTAGATTCTATATGACAATGAGTTATAATGCCTTGCTAAATATGCTCCCTGTATCCTGGATTTGCAGTACCGTAAGAGGCGATTCAATCATCCAGTACTGCTGCAGGAATGCCAGGTCCAGTGATTAGCTAGCCTCTAGTGATGTATACGCAGGATGGTTGTTACGCCACACAATCATGATGTCCCATGGAACACGTTGCATCCGTGCGTTGTGGGGATTTTCATATCTGACGCTTGGATCGTATCGACATCTGTTCTAACGAACTGGGGGGATATTACTGGTGCATGCAAAACGCCGAACACGCAAGTCAAGACTCTCCTTCTACTGAATCTTGTCCACAGTCGGGTTGTCTTTGCAATGTCGTTGTTTTGTGGTAAAGGGCTACCTACAGTGAGTGGTGTTTTGCCCTTCCTTCTCAGAATAAAGTTAACCCGAAGTTAGCTACACACCCAAAGTCCGAGTGCAGCTGCAGCTTCGCACCACACAGAAACATGCAATGTTGTCATTTTTGGGGAAACGGGCGCTGGTAAAAGCTCTTTGGTTAATTTGGTCGCTGGGACGCAAGCGGCGCTGACATCCTGCGACGCTATGGGATGTACAATTGAAACCAACGTGTACGACGTTTCAATTCAGAACGAGACCCTGAAGGTAAAGCTTTTCGATACGGTCGGTCAGTGCAGTTCGCCGCTCTTCCGTGTTTGTCACTGAACTGGATTACAGGTCTTGGTGAGGGCCCTGAAGGAAAAGTTCCCGATAAGGACGCTCGAAGAATGCTGAAGAAGCTCCTTCGAGATCTCATGACGCAAACTGATATTCATCTCCTCAGTGTACTGTGTGCGGGGTGTGAGAGCAACGAAGGCACTCTGCCGCAACTACGATTTAATTCGCTCCGAAGTGAAGGAGAGAGTTCCAATTGTTCTTGTCGCCACAGGTTTAGAAGACAAAGCACCAGAAATGGAAGAATGGTGGAGAAATAACGAGCGATACATCTCAGACTTCGGGATGACCTTTGCTGGTCATGCATGTGTCACCACGATGACTATCGACAAATATGCAGAGGATAAGCTCAAGAGGCGCCACTGAGCAAGTCATACCATGCCGTCTGTCAACTTGATCAAGCAGTATCGTCCATCGGAAAGGGTTCCAACTCCCCAGTTAGATGTCGGCCGATGGCTACATAGCAATATCCAGCAGGTATCAACAATGACTACAAGGTACGTAGTTTTGGGATACTCCTAGTGTCCATATTTTACCAACATGATGAGCAGGAAAAAGCATAAAGATATCGTACTCGCTGGCGACATAGCGGCAGGCGCTGGTTCATTCGCTAACCATATGTGGCAGAGGTAGCGCCCACAGCTCCTGACCTGCGACTCTGTACTCTTCAGTTACATATAGAGACTGTCGACTTGTGTGACGAAATTTCGAAGGCGTTCGAAACCATTCGACTTGAAGACCCACATCTGGAAATTGAGGAGTACTCGATCCCTCCCAGAATGGGTGCAAGGTACGTAGTCACCGGATACTCCTTGTGCTACATTTTGCCAACATTGATAAGTAGGAACAATGATGAAAGTATCATGCTCGCTGGGAAGACAGCTGCAAGCGTTGGTTCACACATCGACCTCATGGCGGGAGATGAGGCAGCGCCCACAGCTCCCGACATCCAACGCCGCGTGCTGCAATGTTCAGAGACCGTCGACTCCGATCACGAGACATTCGAGGAGATCGAACCCATTCAGCTCGAAAACCCACATATCAAAGAGTACCCTATTACTCCCGACATCGATGATGGGTGCGTAGTCTTCAGATGTTCCTTGTGCCATACTTTGTCAACATCGATGAGTAGGAACAATGATGTCGTACTGGCGGGGAAGACAGCGGCAAGCAATGGTTCACGCGCCAACCTTGTAGTGGGAGGCGGGGTAGCTCCTACAGCTCCTGACATAGGACGCTGTATGCTGACATTTTCCGAGATTGTCAATTCGGATGACGGGGCTTCCGAGGCATTCGAAACCATTCAACACGGGGACCCGCATTTGAGAATCAGAGAACCGACGTTGATGAGTCGGAACAATGATATCGCACTCACTGGGAAGACAGCGGCAAGCAATGGTTCTCTCGTCCACCTCATGGCGGGTGATGTGGTAGCACGCACAGCTCCTGATCTACGACACCATGTGCTGCAATGGTCAAAGACTATCCACTTGGATGACAAGAATTCCAAGGCATTCTTGCGCCTTGTGGACCCGTATTTGAGAATAAGAGGATACACCATTATTCCTCCCCATATGGGTACAAGGTACATGGTTTTCATATTCTCTTTGTACCGCATTTGTTCAATTTGATTGGTAGGAACAAGATCCAAAGAATTTCGTTCTTTCGTCGACTCGAGGACCTGCATACGGGAATCACAACTTTTCTTGTCTCTTCCAACATGTATACAAGGTGTGTAGTCTTCAGGTGCCCCCTGTACCACAGTTTGATTTTATCAGTAGGAACAAGCATACAATGACGGTGCTCTTTTGGCTGACTGGAGTGAGCAAGAACTCGTTCGTCAACATCTTAGCGAGAGAGAAGTTAGCGCACACAGCTCCTGAAATGCGATGTCGTCTGCTGCAGTGTACAGAGGCTATCGACTTGGATGATAAGACTTCCGTCAAAACCATTCGATTCGAAGACTTAAATCTGGGCATGTTAGAATGCCTAATTCTTCCCAGAATGGGTGCAAGGTGCGTAGTCCTCAAATGCACTTCGTACCATAGTTTATCTAATCGAAACAGTAGGAACAAGCATGAGCTTATTGTACTCCTTTGGCAAACAGGGGTGGGCAAAAGGTTACTCACCAACCTCATGACGAGAGAGGAGGTAGCACCCGCACCTGATATGCGACGCCGTATTCAATATTCAGAAACTGTCGACTCGGATAACAAGAATTCTAAGGTGTTCTCACGCATTGAAGACCCGCATCTGAGCATCAGAGGATACCAAATCCCTCCAAACATTGATGCAAGGTGCGTAGTCTTCAGATGCTCTCCGTATTGTAGTTGTCTAATTTGACCAGGAACGAGCGTAAAATTATCACGCTCTTGTGGCAGATGGGAACGGACAAAAGGTCACTCGTCAACCTGATGACGAGAAAGGAGGTAGCCCTTCCAGGTGCTAACATGGGACACCGTATGTTGCAATGTTCAGACATTGCCAGCTTGGACGGCAATATTTTCAAGGCGTTCCTACGCCTTGAGGACCCGTATCTGAGAATCAGAGGATATCCTATCCCTCCCAAAATGGTTGCAAGGTGCGTACTCTTCACATGTTCTTCATACCATAGTTATCTAATTTGACCAGTATGATCGAGCATATAAATATCGTATCGTTGCAGCAGTTGGGAGCAGGGAAAAGCTCACTTGTCAACCTCACGTCGGAAGAGAAGGTAGCACGCACAGCACCTGACATACGATGCCGTATGCTGCAATGTTCAGAAACCGTCAACTTGGATGACAAGACTTCCGAGACGTTCTTACGCCCTGAGGACCCGAATCTGAGAATTAGAGAACACCCTGCCCCTTCTAAAATGGGTACAAGGTACAGTCTTCAGATGCTCTTCGTACCATATCTGTCTAATTTGATTAGGAGGTCCAAGTATCAAAATATCGTGCTCTTTGGGGATACGGGAGCAGGAAAAAGTTCACTCATCAATCTCATAGCGGGAAAGAAGGTGGCGCGCACATCTCCTGACATGCAACGCTGTACGATGCACTGGCAAGAGTATGACATTGGCTTCGGCGATGCGTCTTACAAAGTCTTTGATACTGTTGGACTCGAGGCACCGCAACTGGGAATAAAAGAGTACCTCGATTTTGTCGAGAACGCCTATCAGCTCATCAAACAATTGGATAAACGAGGCGGCATTGATCTGCTTCTGTTTTGCGTTCGAGCCGGCAGAGTTACCGCTACGCTGCAGAGCAATTACAGGCTCTTTCACGAATTCCTCTGCGAGAAGAAAATTCCCATTGTTCTTGCGATCACGAACCTTGAAAGAGAGAAGAGGATGGAGGATTGGTGGGAGAGGAACCAGGGCACTTTCGAGAAATATCAAATCCAAGTCGCAGGTCATGCGTGCATCACTGCCGCCAATAGGTTGGACGGCAGACACAAAGACCTCTATGAAGAATCGCGCATCACGATCCGCAAGCTTATTAAGGAGTTTACTACCGATGGGCAAAAGCAAGCATGGACGGGAGGGCACAACCTGTTCGTGTCGTTGATGCGCAAGCTGAAGGAGTTACTTGTAGGGAGCCCGCGTGTGAGAATGAAGGATCTTGTCCCTCATCTCACGAAGCGTTGCGGTATTTCTCGAGAAGTCGCAAAAAAGTTGGCTGATATGATTAGGCACGACCCAGAAGCTACTTAACTTTACCCTTTCGACAACTTCGTACTCATCTGATTATGAAAATTTCCCTTACCCTTGTCATTAATGTCACACATATGGAGTGATGTGTATTCCAGCACGACGCTCTTCATACGCGAATACGGTGAATAGTCAATACCCGATCCAGCTCCCAGTGAGGACTAGGCTGTGGCCTGCGTGGCTCAAGATGAACTAGGTTCGATGAATTCTAAGAATCAATACAGCGAACGTAGATGCGGTGGCGGTTGAGATGCACGTTCTCTCGCGAAGTAAAGCAACGAATCGTAGATGGCAGCGATAGTGAAATAGGTATAGATCAGCACTTGGATACGAAATTTGTACCTGTGGTATGGGATTCGAGGGGATCGCAATGACGTTCAGGTTACACTTGGTGCGGCTGATGCTTGTTATAGGTTAGAAGCTGTTGCTGCTAGGTCGTCCTGAGACAACAATAGCTGTATATCGATAGCCACGTGGCACGTTCGCCTGATTCGATGTGTAGACCGGGAGCCACGGCTGGATGCGTTTTTCCGGGTTTTTACGAATCGAACATTCAATAATGAAGAAACAGATGTTTGTTGGATCAGCAGCTATGAATCGTGAACACCGCGCTGAATGATCATACGAGAACCTCACCGCCGCGTTTTTAGATACAATCATATGAATGTAACTGGCAAATGTTGAGGGTGTCCGTACGGTGTTTCAAACATGATAATAGGGAGACTTACCGTAGTCCTGCGGTGTGGCGTAGATAACAGCAAAAACTGGGCAGGCTCGGCAGATGGATCCAGGGCAACGGAGGCAGGACCGTGCCTCTCACTGATGATGCCAGAAACTTTGAGGGAGCCCCAGATGAGGACTCGTCGACTCGGATGAACAGTCCTTCAAGTTGTCCAAATGGAAGTACCTACCTTGTCACATGACCTCCAGTATTTGAAAAAAGCCAGCAAAGACGCGACCTTAACTCATCACGGATCCAAGGTAGTAAGATCTCAAAGATCACCCAGATCTTTGCAGTTTTGCACTTCATCTGTGGTGTTGGCTCAATTGTGTAGCACAAGTGTAGTACACTTTCGAGAAACAGCTAATGGCGTTAAGTCTCATGCGTGACAATTAACGCGTGACGTCACGCGACTACTGTGATGCAATTTGGCAGTTTCATACTTTCAACTCGACGTTCCTGCGCTTTAAACTCGACTTTCAATTCTTTCCAACGATGTCTCTCTGGGTAGACAAAGTGAGAAGCTTGTTTTTTTAGGCGGCTGACCATTCTCATGTTCGCCTAGTTTAGACCAAAGACATTGGACGACCTTCACTACCACCAGAGTTTGTCTATTCGATTGAAATCTCTGGTATGTCAATCTTGGATGTTCTGGGGTTATGCGTCTCATATTGTGACAATCATACAGGCTGCATCAGCCGACTTCCCACACATGCTCTTCTATGGGCCTTCTGGAGCTGGAAAGAAGACACGGATCAGCTGTACTTTAAGACAGCTGTTTGGGAGTGGTGTTGAGAAGGTGAGATGACTCTATGATTTGATTTTAATGATGCTGATCAACATGAATCGACAGCTCAAAATTGACCAACGGGTGTTTATTTCACCTTCGAAACGCAAGCTGGAAATAAACATTGTTCAAAGTAATTTTCACATCGAGATCACTCCCAGGTTTGTGATTCGGTATTTTATATCATTCTTTTTCGTCTAAAGCACTTTGAAGCGAGGCTGGAAATTATGACAGAGTTGTCATCCAGGATTTGTTAAAGGAAATTGCGCAGACGCAGCAGGTAGACTTGAACGCGAAGCATAGATTCAAAGGTACCATCCAACGTTGTGTAATAACCAGATGTCGACCTGACCTTTTTGTTAGTCGTTGTGATCAACGAAGCGGACTCTCTTTCCCGTGATGCCCAAGCAGCGTTGCGTCGAACAATGGAGAAATACATGTCAAACATGCGAATAATACTCTGTGCCAACAGCACGAGCAAATTAATAGCACCCATAAAGAGTCGTTGTCTACTTATGCGAGTTGCCGCACCGAACCCAGAAGAGGTGAGTAGACAACAAGCAACTCTTTCTAAACTTGGTGGTGAATGCCTCTAGATGCAAACTGTCTTGGAACATGTAGCGAAGAAACTCAAGTTTGACTTACCTGAAGAAGCATCACAACAGATCGCTGAAGACTCTGGTGGTAACATGCGAAAAGCATTACTCGTCTTCGAAGCCTTGAAAATGCAATCGTATGTTCAACTTGGTATCGCTATCACCGCGACTCATCACGTGCAGGCCAGACCTTTCGGGTTCATTGAATATAGCCAAACCAGACTGGGAAACGTATTGCCACAAGGTCGCTGATATTATCGTCCAAGAACAGTCCCCAGCACGCGTTTTGGAAGTCCGTGCAAAGCTCTATGAGCTTCTTAGCCACTGCATTCCCCCAACGATCATATTAAAGGTGAACCATTCTGTACTACATACTGAACAAGGTCACTGATGATGTCCAGACCATTGCAGAGCGGGTGGTGGAGAGAGTGGATGAGGCTATAAAAGCCGATGTCATGCATTGGGCTGCATTTTATGTATGTGGGTATTGGGCTGAACCTTCCAGTTTTTCACATATGCGCAGGAGACTCGGATGCGGCTTGGCAACAAAAAGATTTACCACCTAGAGGCTTGGGTGGTGAAGGTCATGAGTTTGTACAAGGTAGAGACAGATCTCCACCATCTCAGGCGAATGCTGACCCCGATCACTGCTAGCACTTTATGTATAACTTCGATATGGCAGACTTCGAGTAGATGTTATTACAATATTGTATCGCTAGTTTTTTCTGTAATATCAGAAGGTCATCGATCAAGTTAAGGTTGAGCACAGCCACTACTCCAAATAATTGCCAGTGAAGCTAATTGACGATGTCACCGGCCATAATCTACCACTGCATCAACATTTAAGCCGTGCTTCTAGCCATGGTCAGCTTTCGTAGTGTCTTTCTGCGAACCTTACTGATCTTTAATTTGGACATCCCAAAGCTTATCTTCTCCGTCTTCAAGACACTGACAGATCAACGAGTAACCGTCGAGCTGAAGAACGATCTCTCGATTACAGGAGTCTTGAAGTCGGTAGACCAGTCAGTATCGTAGTTACCATCTCAACATAGATCCAATATCACTGATGCATGCACTTTCATCCTTCACCCAGATTTCTTAACATCCGTCTAGACTCGATCAATGTACTGGACGAGGCGAGACACCCACACATGGTGCTTAATGTACGCTTTTCTATCCGGTCTCTATATTCACCTCCGTTTCCAGATGGCGGTGAAAAATTGCTTTATCCGCGGTTCCGTTGTGAGGTATGTGCAGCTCCCTGCAGAACACGTCGATACTCAGTTGCTGGAGGACGCAACGCGCCGAGGTACGAAGTCTTCATGCAATGAGCCCTCTTGATACTCACTGGTGATGCTACAGAGGTCGCTGCTCAAGGAAAACGATGATGGATGTACAATATCCCTAGTCTACTGGAGGCGCAGCTGTCATTCAACAAGAACTCATACATTGGGTACATTATCGGATGATCGGGTATTGAACCTCTTTCTACATACGTGTACATTATCCCACCTGATATCACGGCGCTTCTTGTGCTCGAACATAAGCCAAAGTCTGCCAATTTCGCAATTGACCGGGTTCCAGCATAATGGCTTTTTGTGCACTCCTTTGAGACTGTATAGGTTGTGCGAGAGCTGATAATGCGAGGGTGGTCTTTTCCTCCGTAATGTTTTGATTCGGTGCTACCGATGCCAGGATGGCCGATGCAGCGTCTCTCTCTCCCTGCTGGAGCAACAAAGATGCGACTTCTCGCCTCATCTGCAAATTCGAAGGCTCAACATGGAGGGCTTTTTGGGCAATTTTAGTTGCTCTGTCATAGTCACCCTGCCGAAAAAATGTCAGGACCATATACTCAACAATTCAGGAGTTGAATTCGTACCAGCCCAAGATAATGTTGCACGAGGAGATACGTCACGTCTCTTCGAGGATCGAGCTCCTGTCTCTGTTCGACAGGGAGTGACAGAATTTCGGAAAGTGCGGCATCAACTAGCCCATCGTCTTCGGTGAGTATCCCCATTCCAGCTAGAGTGTTGATCGCCATCAAATTTTCTGGATCGGAGGTGATACTAAAACGATAGATTAGTTGACTGGAGATCATCGACATTGCATTCTGACCAATCGAGTAACAAGCCTTTCGCAGACTCGCGGAACTCGGGTGTCCTAATCGCCCACATTGTCTGTGCTAGTAGAACAGTAACCTGTCCTCGAAGAACGCGATCGTCAGCGGCACTTTCCAAAGCAGCCTGGAATGCCGTCATAGCGGCTTGAAGATCTCCCATCTTGAAAGACGCTAGCCCAGACCCGTATTGAGCTTGCACACGTAGAATCTGTGACTCCCGCTCTGCATCTTCGGGAAGTAGACCTAGAGCGATCTCAAAAGATGCCAACGATCCTTCATAGTCCTGCAATCCAAGACGAAGCCGTGCGATGTTGGTATGTGCGATGACAAACTGCCGTTCGACTATGGGATCCTCTTTCTCCTCGTATGCTGCTTCTAAAAGAGTAATCGCACGATTTATGTATTCTAATCCCTGTTCAAGTTTTCCAAGGTGTTCGCAGATCAGGCCAAAGACATGGAGGCCGCAGGCATCAGCCGGGCAGCGCTGGAAATAGCGTCCGAGGACAAAGAAAGCAGGTAAAAGGCGATCTGTAGTAGGTGCATCGACTGAAATCGAATTATTCACGGCAGCATGAACGTGCAACGCAAACTGCAGGTCTGCCATAGGCTTAAGCCATGTGTCAGTTGCTTATACAAATATAGGGTGAGAATGGATTTACCACGTCTGCTGTCATGCTCACTGCATGCTCAAGTAACGTACGAGCATCTACTTCGCGACCTTTTGCTGTTGCAATTAATGCTTGGCCGATCCAAGCCAGGGTATGATCCGGATCAAGAGTTTGTGCCTTCGTAAATGCTTGGGTGGCCAAGTCGATGTCGTTGTGATATAAGTATAGCAGACCGATCTTGGTCCACGCCACCACGTTCTAGAGAGAGATTGAGTTGAGATTGTAACAGGTATGTGTCCTACCAACCTTGTTGTCAACTTCAATCGCCTTGATGTAGGCATGCTGCGACAGCTTGGGCTTCTGGGTAAAATGGAGATCACCCAATGCGACCCAGAACCTGTCATTTCCAGGTTCCTTCTGTAAGGCTTGAATCAAGAAAGAGTTTGCGGCCTCCGAGGCTTGCTGTGTGGTACCAGGGGGCTGTTTCAAAATCCACTCGTGCAGGGCTACAGCAAGGTCATACAACGAGCTTGGGAGAGCTGCTTCCTCAGAAGAGCCCACTGTGATGCGATAATCGTAGGCAGCGACAGCAGCTTCGAGTGCGTTGAGCCCAGTGACGGGGTTGTCTGGAGAGAGAGCTGTAAACTTGAATATGCCAGCCAGCCGAGCGCTACTTTGGTCTTGCAAGAGTTTGCAGACCGTAGTCACGGTTGCACGGACATTATTTTCATCTGCGAAGACAGTGATTACCGACAACTCAAACAGGGCATCAGCAACCATTTTCCAGGCAACTCCACGATATCCTGGGTTTTCCCGAATGGCGATTAACATGACATCGACACATGAAATAAAAGACTGCTCGGATCGAGCAACAAAGCCGGTAAGCCGCTCGTGTCGGGCTAGGTCAAGGTAGGTCTGCGCAATAGATAAGAGGATACCGGCTTCAGTGGGACGATCGACCAGTATAGACTGGAAAGAGGCAAGAGCTTCTGGAAGCCTTCCCGCTTGTCGTTGGACTTCTCCTATGAAGTATGTACACATCCAATCGTCCGGTTGAAGCTCGTGAGCTCGACCAAGTGCCCTAAGGGCAGCGACATGACGACCGGCTTTACTGTAAGCTTCACCAAGTCTTAGCCATGAGAGTTGGTCATCGACGTCCGCTCGGAGTGCCACTTGAAAAGCTTTGATGGATTCCGCATAGTTCCTTCTTATCTGTGCCCAATAAAGTTAGGTTGCAAATAAACATCATAAATACGATCCTTTACCAGCTCCACAACACCAAGAGCCTTCCATGCCCACGCGTTTGTCGGAAGATACTTTCCCGAAGCTGCGCCATCTCCTTCCATACCCGCGCCCATCCCTCCTTCACCGTCTATAGTACGTCGAGCCACCACCTCGACCAGATCCCATTCACGCTCGTCAGCGAAGCCTTCCGCAAGGCGCCTTGCGGCCTCTGCTTCACGGGCGTCAAGTTCGAACGCTTTCTGGAAACACTTGGAAGCTCGCGTAGGGTCGGGCGGTGACGCGTGTTCTGAGTAATATACACCCAGCGAAGTATATGCCGGCGCATACTCGCGATTGTGTTTGAGCGATGTAATGAAGTATTTGAAAGATTCCTCGCGGGACTCTCCTGCGATAGGGATCAGTAAAGTGAGGTTAAAGTTGCGGGTCGTCATACCTCCAAGGTCCCAATAGCATCTCCCAATCCGCCACAGGCATCGAGCTTTATCGATGTCACGATCCTCGATATCCTTCAAGGTCTCAAAGACCTCCTTTAAAGCATCTACGCCAGCATTCGCATGTATCCGACTGAGGCACCACGCACTCTCCTCCTTTGCTCCCAGACCTTTGTCCATATCACCAGGGAGCTGTTCCGCCGCTTGTGCAAATAGCGCCTCCGCCTCCTCCCACTTTTTAGCGTGTTGAAAAACATACCCCTTCCCGATCAATCCATCCACATTGGTGGGATCTTGCTTCAGGATGTCGTTTAAGAAATAAAGAGCGCGAGGGTGGTGCTTGGGAGGAAATAAATGGACGAAGGATGTGGCCAGAATAATGTGGAAGGCCTTGCGCACTCTAAACGGACGATAAATAGTCGTTGCAGTTTCAAAATTCTAATAAACTCCACCTACTCTCGGAGTTCACGAGCTGTGTTTGCCTCATACCTGCGTATCAATTCTAGTCCGCTTTCAGCGACTTTGATGGCATCTGTGTATTCGAGTTCCTGTAAATGGACTCGAGCTGTGATCATGTTCGCTAGCAATGAGTCCGGGAGTACTGAAAAGGCATCCTAAAAAGATATGTCAATGATATCCTCTGGGGCGTGATTTGTGAACTTGCAAGAATAATGCCATAAGGGTCGCCATCCACCGCAGAAGTCAATTCTTCTGTTGATCCTTCGTCACCATGGGCTGCCTTGTTGTATGCAAAGTATCCTGTCAACATTTGCGTTAATGTGCTTGTCGGGAAGAGTTCCATGAACTGCTTGAGGTACGCAAGACCAAGACCCTCTAGAGCGCCCAATTCAGTAATCATAGTCAGATTTATGGCGTGCCCAGTACCAACTGTATCAGAATCCCTTCCTTCAAACCACATGCACCATGCAAACTCATCCGGAATGCCAATTGTCACGATACCGTGAATCATCTCATCCAGCTGCACACCAACTTGATGTTTCTCTGGGTCAGTAGTGGGGAGTGCCAAGAATAATTGTTGCTTATATCGAATGAGTTTCGATTCTGTGGCGCGCCGCAATTCGTCCGAGGTATTCGGGTGATTAAGAATATCATTGTATAGGGCTGGAAGCTGCAAGGCGAAGGTTAACTTGACAGCCAGAGAATTCGCAAGACTGCTTTACCTTTGATGAGTGCCAAACCTCGATGCCAATATCTTTCTTGAGTTGCTCGGGTTTAGGACCCCCAAGGCGGGTACGTCGCTTGTCAAACTCAGACTTGATGAACATCTCTTCCTCTCTTTCTATCAGCGATATTAGCTCCTCATAGACAGCGAGTGAGTTGTAGATTGCAGATTGAGTAGGAAAAATTGAGGTCGAGGTGGGATTCGTAGCATCGGGTGGAGGAAGTGATGAAAGGACTGGATACAAAGAGGAGTCCGGTAGGTAAAGAAACAGTGCTTGAATAACCTGAGCACGTTGAGCAAGACGGCTTCAAGATAGGAAAATTCATACTTCACGGCGTGTCCCGTGTTGCCGGCGAATGTCCATAAATTTTTGAAGGGTCTCGGCACATTTCGTGGCGTCGTCACTGTACGATTTTCAATTCTCAGCCTCATCGATATCAAGTATGCATCACAATGAGAACACAATCACCTTTTCGCGAATATCTGCATTATGTGCTCCAAAGTATCCGCCAAATCGTCCCACCTGTGAGTTTGTTCGTAAAGCTTTGCGATACCCTATGCATCACATCAGGTTAGAATCGCTCATTTGAGGTCGGCAATACACTATACCTGCCATGCAAGTACTTGATCATTCTTGAGCTCTATGGCGTTTCGATAAAGCTGACAAAAATATTAACTTATATGCACCCCACAACGATCGTCAGGTTTACTTGCTCGCTTTTCTCGTGCTGGCCGAGTTCTAAGAGAGCAAGACCAAGAAACACATGGCTGCCCAGCGCAAGATAGTCGATATGAGACTCGCAACACATTCTTTTGGATTGGGAACGCACGCGGTATAGTTATCAGGCTCGTAGTCAAGAACCTGTTCGGCGGCTTCACGCGCTTGTTCATACTTTTTCTTGCCAATAGCATCTCTCGCTGCCTTCAGCTTGGATTTCGCGAATGATGACATGGTCTGCAGTCGCCGGGCAAGAATTCGACTGGCGCTCAAAAGACGCTCTAGATGTACAAACTGCCTTGTCCTGTGTGAGGATAATAATGTGTTAAGGCTTACGTAGAAATGAAGTATCGTGCAGAATGTCTTCACAAGTGTTATGCCTAGTTGATCTGCCTGCAGAGCTTGGAGTGTTTCAAGTTGTACTATGTAGTAGTACTAGTTAGACATCTCGTCAAACGCTGGCTTACTCAGCGAGACTCAGATTGTAAGATCTACGGTTAGCGGTAGCCTTTCTGGTCAAGCTTCGAATTTTCAGGTTCGCCAGCGCAATAGACGTGTTCTCTATTGGCGACTAGGCTTGTGAGTCGAAGATGATAGTCACAGAGTTTGCAAGAACAGCGATTGATAACAATATAGTGTGAGTATCGAACTCTACACGTATATGCTAAGTAGTAAGTACTAGCTAACATAAATGATATATATTAGTCAGAGGATAACACGGATTGACCATTGACAGGATGAAGCTTTGAATCGATTTTGTAACAGTGACATACGCACAGCGCCCCGCCAGGGGAACCCAAATCTCCGAAGACGATAATACGCAACTAAGCTTGAATTTTTTCATGAAGTCAAAGCTGGACTGGAACTGCGAGGCGTTTCGGTACCTGCTTCATATGAGTTATAAATGAGACTGCGGATGGCTTGCTCTGATCGATGTCGGCGTGCACGCATAGCGGATGATGCATGTGGGTCGTCGGGGAGCGAAGTGATACAAGCATGTGCGGAAAACCGCATCCCGAGGCTTTCCAGATTGTCCTTGTTCTTCGCCCACCACATATCCATGTCACCAGGATAATCTTCCAAAGAGTTGACAACAGCAGCGACTGGTACGCCGCCTGCCAGTAGTGGCTGTAGAGCCAACAATATCAGTAAAGAATTTATAATCCCTGATCAGTGCTCTCTGAGCCCTCGATCCCCTCATGCAATATAAAAGAAGGTAGACTCCGTCATCTCTGTACAGCTTCTTGTATGACTTTTTCAGGCGCCATTTTGTAAAAAGGGTCCGGAAAAAGCCCATCGATCCGAGTGAGGAAACTTCCCAAAGTTTGAACTGGCGATCACCAAGACTGACTTCGTGGGAGGTATGCTGTAGTGTGCAGGTTTGTGCATCTGGCGAAGTCTGTGCAATGTCGCGTCCCATAATCAAGTTGATGATAGCGCTTTTCCCAACTCCAGTCTCCCCGAAAAGTAATACATTCAAAGGACCTGCAAGTGACTTGACGGCGTGGAAGGATTAGTACACATGAAAAAAATGCACCAGAAGACTCTCACCAGCGACGAGACCGTAGAAAAGGAAAGGCGTGCTAGAGGACTAGAGAGAATGGTTTTGCGTGACGGAACTACGGTTCGCGAGGAAGACTGTAACGACGGTGCGGTCGAAATCCCAGCCTGGTTGATAGACATTTAAGCCGATTTACCTCAACCACAAGCTGGTGAGTTCATACCTGCTCCGCGACCAAGTATGCACTTTGATCGCTTTCCTGTACCTTGCCAACAGGGACATCCTGTCAGAGTCAAAAACTCCTACGTGACGAAATAAGTCATGAGCTTACATCTTGTTTCATTGCCTCTAGTTCTCTTGTTATGAAGTTCATAGCCGTGAGGGCACACGGACGAGCAGATGGATCAATTGACCAACACTGTTCGATAAGATTCCAGCGGGTGTCTGTGACGTCAGACATCGCTTCGGATACTTCAGGACGCGGGATATCCTCTCCATTTTGGATTTTTTGAATGACTTTGTACTCATCAATATCATGCCAAGGAACAGTCAGGGTCAGCAGCTGGGATGAATGATACATCAAATATAGGTTTCGTGAACTTGGCACGCTTAGACTTACATGGAACATTACACGACCAAAGGAATACATATCGTTCTGCGTGGTCGGTTTGATATCACAAGGGGTATCACGTGACCTGATCAACTCGGGCGCAGTCCACCTAACTGCACCAGGCCGAACAGTTGATCCTTCGACCGCGCGTTCCTTTAAATGTCCACAGAGAACATTTGATAAACCGAAGTCCGTTATGCAAGCCTTGTACTCTCCGTCCTTGAGATCTACCAAAATGTTCGACTAGACTTGCTTAGTGAGTCTAATTGAAATTATTGAATGTGAAGAGGAGGAGCTCACGCTCGTAATGTCGCCGTGAACAACGAGAAATGAGTGAACTAACGACAAATTTGTCAGTTGAAGTAAGACGACCGTGAAGAGAATACAAACGATAATAGAGTCCAGATGCTATACCGTGAAGCTAGTGAATAAGGATAATTCAGTTTAGGTCTATTGCAGCCAAGCAGGTTTCAAGTTACCAGCTTTAATTTGGACTTGATGGTTAATGTAGCACCCTGTTCTGTGATCAGACGGAATAAGCGTGCCGTCCGGAAACCATCGGGAGACAAGGGCTGTGGTTGGTCCGAACCCCTCTGTCGTTCCATAAAGCGTGACGATATTGTCGTGAACGAGGTGTGCCCATATTGCAGTTTCTCGTACGAAACCTCTAGCGAATCCACATAAAATAGTGTTCAGGACAGAAAAACATAGACCCTCACTCTTAAGTCCTGCTCTGAGACACAATTCACGTTATGCCTGAAGGCTTTGACTGCGACCTGCTAGTGCGATAATGAACAGGCTGATCAGTAAATTACGCTGGCACTGCCCACTGCCCAGACCTTGACAGTGTCCGACGGTCGTCTCCATTCACATTTGTAAACGTTTCCGAATGCACCACTGGCGACGTAGTCATTTATCGTACCGAAGATCTGACCTGTCAGATCTTCTGCCAGTGCCAGTTGTATTTCGGGACTAAAAATGAGGGAGCTGAATCAATGAATGACTTCTTTCAGTATGAGCACCCTACAGAGGTGGTCCTGAGGTGGATGCCTAAGTAAAGTAAAGTACATCAGGATCTGCCACTAATTGGGACACCGGGGGACTGTCAAACCTGTGAGCCTTCATCCCGAAACTGGGTAATGCGTTCAGGGACGTTTGTGTTGCCTGCGATCTGCCCTGCGTCCTGTTGACTTCGGGTGCATTGATCGTCATAGACAGTATCGGAATGTGCTGCCGTAGTCACAATTCTCCCTAAGGAGGATCCTCTTTGGGAGCCTGAGAGTGTGACAGTATTGACAACGGCTGTGAACGTGCGTTCAAGTTGACCCCTTCCACTCTGCAAGACCTTGGATTTCGAGTGCATGCCATTGTCTTGGGGCGGTTGAGGTGATTTGGACATTTCGAGCGTTGTCCGTCGAGTGGTGAGCCTAAATCATGAGAGTCAAAAGGGCGTCAAGTTATGTCAAAGCAGTCGGACTCCGATGTACTTGAAGGTTAGTTTACTTGAGCTCCAAACTGCAGCGTGGGGTCATCGTGTATGCCCATTGCCCTGTGCCCAATGATATTATTGGCATCACTAGTAGCGCCTATAACGTTAGTGCAATGCACGCTGACGCGATAAGCCCACGGCAGCGGAGTTTCTAGTAGACGGTTGGAGTGTAAACTAACAATTTTAAATTTATATAGATATTGATTCGTATCGACTTCTGCCCTCAGTCTGTTCCATCACGACTGAGGGTGGGCGATGAGCTCTTATTTATTCGAACTGTGATTAGACACTGACGATACTTGTATTAGTAGGCTATTATAACGCTGTATCTAGCTTTGATATATAATATATTGTAACTCCTCTAGAAAGTTACTGGCGGCGGAGCGCTAGTGATAGCCTGGGCATTTTTGGCGTCAGTTAGCAGTGTTCGCGAACAATATTCGATTAAGTGAACACTGAAGTAACGAAAAAGAGAATCGGCACTTGTTTAACAAAGTTCAAATAAAGCAGAGTGACAGCTATTAGTAGCTAGTAGGTTGCGTAGAAATGAAGTGTCGTGCAGAATGTTATGCCTAGTTGATTAGCTACTGCTTGAAGGTGTACATGGTACAGTGGTAGTACTACTTAGTCAGGCATACATAGATCAAACGCTGGCGTACTCAACTGAGACTGACATGTAACAATGCGGTTAGTATTACGGTACATCGCGTCTGACCAAGCTTCAAAACTTCAGGTGCACCACATCAAGGGAAACGTAATTCGCTACAGAGTGCTACAGAGCGCTCTGTAGCGCTCTGTAAGGACAACCAAACCCGCTGATGCGGCGCAATATATATATTCTTTATTGGCGACCGGGCTTGTCAATGGAGGATGATGGTGAACCCGAGTCACAGAGTTCGTAAGAACAACGATAACGATATAATAAGTATCAGTGAGTATCGAACTCTACTCTACATGTACGTGATAAATACTGCAGTGCAACACAAAGGATACATACCAATCATACAGAGGGTAATGCAGAATGGTCATTGACAGGATGAAACGAATCGATTTTGTAACAGTGACGTACGCACAGCGACCCGTCAGGGGGGCCCAAGTCTCCGAAGGCGGAAATACACAACAAAGCTCAAATTTTTTCATGAAGTCGGCACTGGACTGGAACTGCGAGATGTGTGGGTACCTGCTTGGTAGGACTCATAAATAAGACGGCGGATGGCTTGTTCTGATCGCCGTCGACGTGCGCGCATAGCAGATGATGCACGTGGGTCGTCGGGGAGCGAAGTGATACAAGCATGTGCGGAAAACCGCATCCCGAAGCTTTCTAGATTGTCCTTGTTCCTCGCCCACCACATATCCATGTCCGTAGGATAATCTTCCAAAGAGGTGACAACAGCAGCGACTGGTACGCCGCCTGCCGCAGTGGCTGTAGAGCCAACAATGCCAGTGAAGAATTTATAATCCCTGATCAGTGCTCTCTGAGCCCTCGATCCCCTCATGCAATATAAAAGAAGGTAGACTCCGTCATCTCTGTACAGCTTCTTGTATGACTTTTTCAGGCGCCATTTTGCAAAAAGGGCCTGGAAAAACCCCATTGATTCGAATGAGGAAACTTCCCAAAGTTTGAATCGGCAATTTCCAAGACTGACTTCGTGGGAGGTGTGCTGCAGCGTGCAGGTTTCTGCATCTGGCGAAGTCTGTGTAACGTCGCGTCCCATAATCAAGTTGATGATAGCGCTTTTCCCAACTCCAGTCTCCCCGAAAAGTAATACATTCAAAGGACCTGCAAGTGACTTGACGGCGTGGAAGGATTAGTACACATGAAAACAATGCACTACTAGACTCTCACTAGTGACGAGGCCCTAGAAAGGAGATAATTTGCTGAAGGATGAGAGAGAACGGCTTTATGTGACGGAACGAGGGTTCGCGGGGAGACTGAGACGACAGTGTGGTCGAAATCCCAGCCTGGTTAATAAACATTACTTCAGCCACAAGCTGGAGAGCTCATACCTGCTCCGCAACCAAGTATGGCCTGTGATCGCTTTCCAGCACCCCGCCATCAAGGACATCCTGTCAGTGTCAAAGACTCTACTCCTATGTGGCAAGAAAACTCATGAGCTTACATCTTGTTCCAAAGCCTCTAGTTCACCCTTTACTAAGTTCATAGCCATGAAGGCACATGGTCGAGCAGATGGAAAATTTGACCAACACTTCTCGATAAGGTTCCAGCGGGCGTCTGTGACGTCAGACGTCGCCTCGGATACCTCAGGACGCGGTATATCCTCTCCCTTTTGAATTTTTTGAATGACTTTGTAATCTTCAATGTCATGCCAAGGAACAATCAGAGTCAACAACTGGGATGAATGACAATTAGATATAGATTTTGTGGACCTGAAACGCTTGGACTTACATGGAACATAACACGACCAAAGGAATACATATCGTTCTGCGTGGTCGGTTTGATATCGGAAGGGATATCACGTAACCTGAGCAACTCGGGCGCAGCCCACCTGATTGCACCAGGTCGAACAGTTGATGCTTCGATTAGGCGGTCTTTCAAATGTCCGCAGAGGACATTTGACAAACCGAAGTCCGTTAGGCAAGCCTTGTATTCTCCGTCCTTGAGATCTACCAAAACATTGGACTAGATTGTTTAGTGAGCAATTGAGTGTAGAGAGGATGAGCTCACGCTCGTAATGTCACCATGCACAATGGGAAAAGAGTGAGAATGAACTAACGGCAAATTTATCAGTTGAAAGAAGACGACTATGAAGGGAATACAAACGATAGTAGAGTCCAGATGCTATACCGTGAAGCTAGTGAATAAGGATAATTCAATTTAGGTCTATTGCAGCCAAGCAGGTTTAAGTTACCAGCTTTAATTTGGACTTGATGGTTAATGTAGCACCCTGATCTGTGATTAGACGGAATAGCGTGCCGTAAGGAAACCACCGGGAGACAAGGGCTGTAGTTGGCCCGAACCCCTCTGTCGTTCCATAAAGTGTGACGATATTGTCGTGGATGAGGTGTGCCCATATTGCAGTTTCTCGTCGAAACCTCTACCGAATCCATATAAAATAGTGTTCAGAACAGATAAACATAGACCCTTACTCTTAAGTCCTGTTCTGAGGTGCAATCCGCGCGATGAGTGAAGGCTTTTACTGCGACCTGCTGTGCGATAATGATCAGTATGATCAGTAAGTTACGCTGGCACTGTCCACTGGCCAGACCTCGATAGAACCTGATGGTCGTCTCCATTCACATTTGTAAACGATTCCGTATGCACCACTGGCGATGAGGTCCTTTGTTGTACCAAAGATCTGACCTGTCAGATCTTCTGCCAGTGCCAGTTGTATTTCGGGACTAAAAAAATGAGGGAACTGAATCAACGAGGACTTGCTTCAATATGAACACCCTACAGAGGTGGAGGTTCCGAGGTGGATGCCTAAGTAAAATACATCAGAATCTGCCACTAATTGGGATACCAGTGGGCTGAAACCTGGGAGTCTTCATCCCAAGACTGAGTGATGCACTCATGGACTTCTGTGCCCCCCGCGAGTTGCCCTAGGTTCTGTTGACTTGAGGTGCAGTGGCCGTCATAAACAGTGTTGGAATGTGCAGCCGTAGTCACAGTTCTTTCCAAGGAGGATCCTCTTTGGGAATCTGAGAATGTGATAGTATTGACAATGGTTGTCGACGTGCGTTGACGCCTTCCACTCTGTACGGCCTTGGATCTCGAGTGCGTGCCATTGTATGAATACGGTGGCTGAGATAGTTTGGACATTTGAAGTGTTCGTCGAGCGGCGAGTCTAAATCATGAGAATCAAAAGGGCGCTAATTTATGTCACGGTAGACTTGAAGCTTAGTTTAAGCTCCAAGCTGTAATGTGGCGTTATTGTGCATGCCCATTGCCCAGTGATATAATTGCTATCATTAGTAGCGCTACAATATCGCAACTCCTCTAGAAAGCCACTGGCATGAGTCACACGTAGCGCTAGTGCCCCAGGTATTTTAGTTTTTAGACGCCAAATGGTAAGAGTAGTGGTTGTGAATATTGTTGATTAAGTGTTAGGTACGTAGAGGAACTATAGATAAGATGTTGTATTCAAGCCGAACAACGAGATAACCGGCAGTTGTTTGGCAAACAAAGGCTATTAGTAGTACATGATGATCATTGGAGTCTCACGTGCTGAGCTGAGTATTGTTGCTACGCTAGAGCAAGAACTTGACTTTCTACTATAACTCAGCTGGCTGCTCCGGGTTCACGACTCTTTCGTTTGTTTCCTCGTCTCTCATTTCTCACCGCTCTTTATTATCTCCAGATACCAAAACACCGTTCTGGGTGTATAAGTCAGTCTTTTTTTTCCGGAGAAAAGTTATGGCGGCCAGGTTCGCACCACAGCCTACGTTTGCACCTGTTGATGTCCCAGTCCCTACAAATCGTCCACCCCAGCCCACGGGCACCACTATACGCCGTGCAAAAACCCTCACTCGCCCGGAGCGAAGTGTTGCACCAGTACCTCTCATCAATCCCCAGTCATCCCTCGCCCTTTCCCCATCAGGTACTATTCAAACTGGCTCCCGGAGCAGTGATTTCGACCCATGGCGCTTGTTCGCTCAGATAATCACTTTTTGGGCTCCATCCTTTTTGCTCAGCTCTCTCGGAGGTTTCAAAGACAAGGGCAAGATCCAGGCTTGGAGAGAGAAAATCGCCCTGTGTTTCATCATCTCTATCCTATGTCTCATCGTTGGCTTCATCACCGTGGGCACTCAGAAGGTCTTGTGTCCCGAAACATCTAGCATGAACCCCTCGCGCTACTCAACCCTTGGCTCAATACCCGGTACACTTAGCATACTCGGCATCTTATATAATGTCACCCAAGCCAAGAGTCCTGCAAGTGTAAATCTTGATCAGCTCACACTTCAAAAGCCAGGACAGGACATTACTCCCTACTTTTATCGCACCGCCAGCCAATATTCTGCATGTCGAGGTCTCAACTTCCGTGTCGCCTTGGACCAACCGTGTATATCTACAACAGACTGCCCTCTTGGTGCAATCAACGCCTCTTCCACCTTTACGCAACTCGATATCCAGGAGACAATGCTTCTACTTGGTTACGACTGGGACCAGGTCGCTGCCCTCCCAAATTACTTCGTGATTGACGGTGCTGTGCTAAACATGAATCCCTATATGACACAACATCCCCGCCCAGTAGCTTCCGACCCCGTAGATCTTGCAATCCGCACCATCCTGAGCACACAGGCGAGCTCTAGTGGAAAGGATGGCACCCGTCTATTCTACAACCATGCCGACATCCTCACCGCCGTCCCATGCCTCTATCAGCGATATTACGCAGGAAACATTGCCAAGATCACCCCCGGCTGCTTCGTCAGCTCGCTCTTCCTATATGTCGGACTAATCGTCATCCTTGGCCTCGTCCTTGTCCGCTTTGCAATGGCATGTGTATTTAGCTGGTTCCTATCTGCGAAGCTTGCAGGTCCTCCAGACAAGTCGCATCTCAACAGGTCGGCTATCAGTCCGGCGGTGATGCCCGGCGGTGCAAATATCTCAGTTGACAACCGCACAGGTACGGCACCATGGGCTGGCCCTCATGGGTCGAAGAAACTCGTCAAAGCAATCCCCACCCGCCTCCCTGCATCTTCCAGCACAACCCTAGTACAAGAAGCCGCACCCGTCATGTCTCTCGCGCAAATCGGCACCGAGTTATTCGCCATCTGTCTCGTAACATGTTACTCTGAGGGTGAAGACTCTATACGTTCCACGCTGGATTCTATTTCGCGAACGACTTACTCTGATGCACGCAAGCTACTTTTTGTGGTGGCCGATGGCATGATTACTGGCGCAGGGGAGAAGATGAGCACACCGGATATTTGTGTGGGATTATTGGATGCAGATCCTCGATTCGGCAATCCTATGCCTATGAGCTATTTTGCAATTGGAAGTGGAATGAAGCGGGAAAACAGGGCAATGGTCTATGCAGGACACTACAGTACGTCCTCATTTCTTTGCGCGACGGCCTGGTGCTAATAACATCGGTCAGCGGTTGCTGGTCGTCGCACACCCACTGTCATTGTTGTCAAATGCGGAACGGAGGCTGAGGCTACCAGTGACAAAAAACCTGGAAACCGCGGCAAACGAGACAGCCAGCTTATTCTCATGAACTTTTTCTCTCGCGTCACATATAACGATCGGATGACCCCTCTTGATTTCGACTTATTCCGAAAGATCCATACCCTGATGGGCGTCACGCCTGACTTCTTTGAGGTCTGCTTAATGGTGTGTGTTCATCTATCGCTTTACTTTCGTATATTGATGTATCCACAGGTTGATGCTGATACCAAAGTATACCCTGAGTCGCTCAAATACCTCGTCAACTGTATGCACCACGACCAAATGATCATGGGTGTCTGCGGGGAGACTCGCATAGCTAACAAACGTGATTCTTGGGTCACCGCCATCCAAGTCTTCGAATACTTCATTTCCCACCACTTAGCCAAAGCCTTCGAATCCGTCTTCGGTGGTGTTTCATGTTTGCCAGGATGTTTTCTCCATGTTTCGATTGAAAGCGCGCAAAACGACGGGCGACGACTGGGTCCCTCTCATTGTGAAGCCTGAGATTGTACGCGAATACAGTCAAAGCGAGGTCACTACGCTGCACCAACAGAACCTTCTTCTACTCGGAGAAGACCGCTTCCTCACCACCATTCTCCTCCGTACATTCCCCAATCGCAAGATGATGTTCTTACCCCAAGCCAAATGCCGTACCGTTGTACCTGACACTTTCAAAGTTCTCCTCTCCCAACGTCGTCGATGGATTAACAGCACGATCCACAATCTGATGGAACTTGTTCTTGTGCGCAATCTATGCGGAACATTCTGTTTTAGCATGCAATTCGTGGTCTTCATGGATTTGGTCGGGACAGTTGTACTACCCATTGCCATTATGCTCACGTACACGCTTATTGTGGGCATGATCATGCAACCTCCAACGACCTTCGAGGAAGCGATCCCACTCATGCTGCTTGTATCTGTACTGGGTCTTCCCGCTGTGCTGATATTGATAACAACGAGGAAGGTCGTATATGTGTTCTGGATGATTGTATACCTCCTGGCACTTCCGGTGTGGAATTTTATTCTTCCCGTGTATGCATTCTGGCATTTTGATGACTTCTCATGGGGAGAGACGAGGTGTGTATATTCCGCTTTCTACAAGTAGTTGGTGCAGTGTTAACGGATATGTCACAGGAAAGTGGAAGGGGAGGCAAAAGGAGAAGGGCACGGTGCTGGCTCTGGCACCTTCAATGGTTCCTCGGTTCCTCTTCGCCGCTGGGAAGATTGGGAGCGCTCGCGCTTACGCAAACTAAAGCGTGAGGAACGGCGGCGGCGTGACTTTGATCGCATGCATCCAGCAGGGTACATATCTTCCGAAAACGACCTGCTCAGCGCGCGCAATGAAGCCCGAAGTCAATACGGCGACGGATCAGATACGCATTCCGTCGTATCATCCGAGGACGATCATTATGGACCGCAGATTGGTGGATACAACGAGAATAATGCTCAGTTCCCTGCTCCTCCTGTCGGTCTGTTTGGGTCTGGGCATGGGGCGGATGGGAATAAGATGGTTGGCGGCGCAGAGTTAGAGGCGATGTTGGAGAGTGGTTTTGATGATGATGAGAGCCCGCAACGGACGCCCACGAGCGCGATGTACGCCGCACGGTATCAGCTTAGCGATAACCCATCACAACAGCGTCTCATGTCCTATGCATCATCCGACTCGGGCTCACGAACACCCCCCATACAGCATCGGCCGTACGGCACACGAATAGAGGACCGGAGTCGCACCGGTGAGAAGTATGGCCCGCTGGGACCGTTAGATCCTGGAGAGAAGTTTTAGATCGGGACACTTGTTTTTTGTGAGGACGGTATCTCATTCGATGTTTCATACATACTGCACATGATGTTTGTGCGGGTTTTTATAAGTATCTCATATATATGTCTCTACCACAGGTGCTCGCTATATTTGGTACAAAAGGGTAGATACTATAATCATTGAACATTTGCTGTTAACTGTCTTCACTACGGATACGTAACAGGACTTGTCATGTACATGTGCCAGTTCATTGTTTTCTCACTCAATCAGAATCGATGCAAACGATCTACATGTATGAATTTACACATAACGAAATTCTGGTAGATGGTTCTCTTTTTTATGAGGTGTTCTTGTATATATCACTGCATCGCCTAAATTGAATGGTCATGAAGATTCTCTACAAGCTATCTCGCAGCGCATACCGGAACCGTAATCTCGCGCGGCTCGGGTGATTTCCTGATCATTAGCGGTAATGGATCCCAGCCTGTCTGAGTCTCTGCTAGTAGGACAGTTAGGTCAATATCTCCTTGGAGGCTGCGTCATTCCCCTCTTGGCGAACTGTATGAACCGTGTCCTTGCCACCACGAAAAATCATCATTGAGACAGACAGTAAAGCTGCGTATTCTATGTCAACGCACAACCTACACCAATTCGCGCAGGGCTATCTGCTTTTTAGCGACCTGAGTCCAAGCTGGAGATCGCTGTTAGCGAGGTCGTAGCGATTGATGAAAAAATCACGAGCATCATCAAGCATCACACGATGATGCAGAACATCGAATTGCAAGATGTTGAAATCAGTCACTCGCGCGCCGAAGGGTGGCCTAAAGCTTTAAGCTATTTTATGCCTTTGCAAATTATACCTGGCGCAGGTCACCCAGAGCCTTCTAAACCGAGGAACCGTCAGTTGCTGATAGGTGCGCCACTGGACCACCTATGATTATTGTTGAGTAACCAAATGAGGAGGCAAAGATAATGCTGACGCTTGTCTTTCCTCTTTTTTGCTTCGAGAAGGCTTCTTTAGCTCTGATAATTCTTCATTTCATACAAAGAGTTCTGCTGACATCTGCGCGCGATTTTCCTTGTTCTGGTTCAAGAGTGCGCGCAATGCATGGATATTTGACGTTTAGACAGCGTGGATTAGAAGCTATACGGGATGGGCATGGCTCAACTGATAAGAAGTATGTTTGATTGCTTAAAATACAAACCTATGAAGAAATTTACTTTGTTCGATTCGATAGGAGATCGTGGGTCGAAAATGGTGCTGTACTGGGCGGACGGTCGTTCACCGAGTATGAAAATATTCGTTGGAAGGTGGTGTCGATTCACTTGAAGTGTGCACAACAAATTTTCGGGATTCAGGAGGGCCCCAGTTATTTTTCCTTGGCACTCTGAACCAGATACCATGATTGCGAATTTCGAAAGAGTCGAGGCTGAAGTTGTCAGGCTCGAGAGAGGACGGATGGCATCCAACCATATGCGACCAAGCAGCCCTCCGCCGGGCTCGTTATCACGAGCGATACGAATTACCAAATATCCTAATCGCATCGCCGAACTGATGCCAAGGATGCAAATTTCTCGGTTGACGCCCGCATGGGTACAGCACTAGCCGACAAGCCGGCCTCCATGAAGTCGCCCCACTGCATCTTTCAGCAAAACCCTATCACCTGGAGAGTCACTGATGCAATCAACAGTACTATCCGCGATCTGATGAAACTCGATCTTGTGCACAATCCATGCGGGATGTTCTGCTTTGGTATGCATTCATGATTTTCATGGATTTGGTTGGGACGCCGTACTGAGGAATCAAGCATCTCGTTGCATAAGATTGTGCTCAACAATCTGTGGGCTCTGATGACCGTACTCAATGATACGACAGAATGGGTGTCTGACTTGATGTTGTATCCACCGCGCGCTGAGCAAGTCATGATTTGTACCCTGGCACTGCAGCAATTACTTGCACGAAATGGAATGTATACCCCATGATAAGTCATCATACACGGGAGGAATCAAATTACCATCCGAGTCGCAGATGGGAATAAGGTGGTTGGTAGTGCGGAACTAGAGGCAGAGAATGGACGTCACGAAGCACGATGAGTACGGCGTATTATCAGCTTAGTAATAGCCCAAAGTCAGGTTCAACGGATACCCCCTGTACAGCATCACATACGGCACACGAATAGAGGATCGGATAGCCCGCGGGGCCTCGCTGGGACCGTTGGATAGATTGGTCGTCGCTTAGTTTGTATTTTTGAGGACTAGTATCTCATCCGATGCTTGTGAAAGTACTATCTCGTGTAGGTAATTGATACGATTTTAGCATTAGTTTGAGCTTTATGATTATGTTCATATAGTACATATGGCAGGCCATGCTAAAAGTAGACCAAGAAATTGTGGTTGATGAAGTTTATACTTAGATGAGAGATTAGACGGAGCCAAGAATGATGATGATGATCCAGAACCCTAGTCTCGTAGCGAATAGTGCTGCCGCGCCCCTCGATCAAGGTTCAATATTTTCAATGGTCATACAAAACTAGCCGTATTTCATCCTTTCTGCCATCACTACAGTCATGACGTCTACCCTCGTGGAATGTATTCCCGCCCCGCCTCCCGCCCAGTTTCATCACAGCGTCCTTCTCAAGCACCCACAATCACAGCCGAAATCGCTTATTCAGTCTAAAGTAGCTATGCAACCGTGGGTCACCCAAGTAAGTAATGTGGATTTCTCGAATGGTAACCAGATTGTAGCTTACTGTCGCCCTCACCAGCTTGTGCACCTTCCTTCGCAGTACCACCTGAGCGAGTACAACCGCATAAAGCATGGCCACCGAGGTGCTATCATTTGTTGCCGTCATTCAAACCATCTTCGCTAACCGTCCTTGCAGGCTGTCCCATACCATATGCGCCACTATTACTCAACGCGCCAGACACCTTTCGCGAACTGCGCGTCAGGCAGGCAACAAATATGAATGGTGTACTCTGGTGGCCGTGTCCACAGGTGTCCTGTGCTACTGGACAAGTGATACCCACTTCCGAACAGCGCAACGCACTCGTTAGCGGAAGCGCTTGTCCTTGCCTCGACCCGCTCCTCCAGAAAGAGCTGAACGCAGCCCTCGAGGATACTCTTTCCTCACAAATGTCACCCCCAACTATTCCCGAAAGCATCTCATATTGCAGCATGCCTGTCAAGACGTCTATAACGCATCCCTTGAAGTTCGTTTTAATTAACTTTTCAAGAACTGTGACTCATAATATGCAGCATATCCACCATCGTGCCTCCGGAATTATTACCTGCAATATCATCACATCTTATCACCAACCCCGAGCCCTCGCCTGTCATCTTCCACATACCTGACTTTTATACCCTCTATCGTATCACAGACTATGCCCAGCACGTCCCATCCACAAGCACTACTCCTCTAGCGGTCTCACGTAAGGCTCAATCGCGTAGGTCAGGTCCAATTCCAACATCACCATCAATACCCGCCCATTGTCCTTCGCCAGACCCCCGTCCTCTTAACTCTCCCCTCCCGATACCTCCAGTGCTTATGAACCAGCCGCCACAGTCCATAATCGAGGCTCTTCAGGCTGCCATTGACACACGCTTAACGACACTCGCTACCAAACCTCGCCCTTCGCTTCCATTCATAGCAAAGCTTTCTTCTCCTGCTCATAAACATAATACCAAAGTTCGCGTTTTATCCGATGATTTAGCGAGCAACCGGTCTTCATCCGCACAAAGAGGGACTTCATCTCTGCCGAAGGTTGTCTTTCCTTCTATGCTCGATTTCCTCAACTCCAGTGAACGTGAACAGTGAGTCCATGTCGTCACTGTTCTATCTGTGTAAGCCTGATGGTATAGACTGGCATGTTCGGTTGCATCGCAGAATACCACCAAGTTGAGAGCGTCCAGCGCATTACTCCGTCCAACATCAAATATTCATCGTCCCAAGCGCTGTTTCAAGCTGGGTAACTTAATGCTGTCCTCAGTGTCCAGGGAAGAAGGGTACGTTTTATACAAGGACACAAGTGTATTCGCTGACCGGTGTCAAACTGGTTGCCAGTGCGCCTTGCAGGCCCGGTTAGAGGGCGCAGCACCGTTTATCGAGATCTCGACACTGATCTACGGCATATAAGTCAAGTTGGAGCACGCTGTATTGTCTGGTTAGTTGACTATGTTGACATGTCCTATGCATAGTTAACTTTTTGTAGTTGTCTGGATGACGAAGAGCTCGAGTTTCTTGGGATACAGTGGTCGGACTACGTGAGTTCTGCGCACCGGGCAGGAATGGACATCCTTCGGTGAGTACTCCCTATGTCGAGTCCTTCAGCTGCTCACTTTCATTATACCCGCAGGATACCACTGCCTGAAGGCCTTGCTCCACTATCGCCCCAGTCATTAGATGAGTCCCTAACAAAACTCATCGATAGTTACACCATGCGCGGTGCAAGTATCCTTGTACATTGTCGTGGGGGATTGGGTAGAGCAGGCCTCGTAGCATGCTGCTGGGCACTAAAAATCGGCTTATGCGGATGGATCAACGTAGACCTATCGCCGAACCCAGCAGAAGGTCCCGATGGCTCGGAGAGTCACGTCAGGAGGGATACTCTACAACTCGTCGAGCGCGCAATCACTGTTATACGGAGACGGCGAAGCGTAAGGCTATTGAGACGCTGGAACAGGTGCGGTTTTTGACCGAGTATGTTGATTTTTTACGAGAAGGGGCGGGGCGGATGGGACAGTTGTAATTTATGGCTTGTATTGAGTCAACGGCGTGTAATGTTGATTTGTTACGGCTATAACTCTTATTATACTGTATTATTTTCATAGTGTAGGTTTAGTAGGAGCTTATGTTTTGAGGCTTCTCGCACATTGCAATATACGGTTGCAATGAAGACCCTACAGAACTTAAATACTATTCCCACTCCATTTTGATCGGAAAGAATCTGATTTTTACAATTTGTTGGGGGGGGTAAGACCGTCATCTACCCAAGCAAATATTAAGTTAGGCCTGCTTTAACTACTACAAGCGCGTTCAATCATATGCATCACTCTCGCGAACACCATAGATCCTGAGTACTGAGTCTTCACAACTGTCGGATGCAGAACTGATCAAGATAACATACACAAATCGAGCAATCTGATAGAATATCAAATGAGAACCTCCATCCCACCCCATTCCAACACCCTGAACAAAGTTGTATCGCGAGCTCTCGCAGGATCAACTCCAACTACATCCACCCACCAAGCAACGTCTTTCTCTGCTTGCATTTGTGCATTAGCCCAATTCGTTAATTGCTCCTTACCGACACCTTTGAACAACATGATCACGCGAGTCACGACGTCGGGCTGCGGAGAAATGTCTAGAGAAGCGGCGCGTGAGTATGCTGCTTGGGGGACGAAGCGGAGGGCGATGTATTCGTGCTTAAGGATAGATGGTAGCCAGTAGCTAGCGCCGCAGTTTAGTGACATGTTTATGATTTGAGGTAGCGTGTAGGTACGCACGTTATGAATGATGTTCTAGCTTCGGTGTGAAGTCCCAAAGCCTTGAGTGATTTATCGAGGTAGATAGTTATTTTGTCCACTGGAATGACAACTGAATCTGTATCATCGAGACTGTTGGATATTGGGTTGAATGTATCCACCGGTTGCGGTTTGGATGCTGGTGACTGGGGAAATGTTTCCAGATTTGTTCTGCAAAGAAATAACACGAGTTAGGAGTGTGATTGCTGTATGATCAAGGGACTTACTCCGCCTCCCAGAACAAGTACGATACATCTAAACGGAATTATGTTCAGTCAGAGTGCCATCTTGATGGGTGCGGACATTCCATTCTAAACGCTGTCCATGGTCTTCCGTAGTAACAAAGGGATAGATGACAGAGAGTGTCCACTCGGGAATGAGGGAAAGCTTGACAGAAACTTCTATATCGGAGGGCGAGTATAGATAGATAACTGGCTTTGCAATACGAAGGGCCGCCTGAAGATTGATAGAGTCACCATCCTTGATGTTGTACGATTTGATGCTCCAGTCTCCACGCATGATTGCCCCACCCCAAACTGCCATGATGTCAGTGGGACAAAGGCCCAATATTTGACTAGTATCAGTAACGAGTTTGTCCACCCGCATTTCCCTGGAGATTTTAGCAGTCCGAATCTCGCCAGATGGGAGAACAAGTTTGATTGTAACTTTGTCATCGTTCCCGCTATGTGGTTTCAACTTCAGCTGTACTGAAAACAATTGTAGAAACAGAACAGCTCGTATGCATCCCCAAGATGATCATGGGGATGTACACTAGCTGTTCTGTTCTGTTATTTGTTTGTTCTTGTTTTTTTCCTTTCTGTTTTTTGGCGCCCTGTTTGTTCACTACCTGACTTGGCGCTGATTGATTGTCACTGGCAGGCAATGAAGGAGCCCTAGCATCAAGCGGCAGTGGGACGGGCGATGTCGCCTCCGTACGTCGAGCCTGCCACCTGAAGGACGTTAAGCAAGGCAATGACATCGTCCCATATTTCGGCTGTGATGTCCACAAAGTGGCCTTCGCAAACATCGAGTTCATTTGTTTGCAACGTGACCACATGTCTTGGAATGCTTGGGAAATGTACGCAGGCGGTGTCAAGCATGAGCTTATAATATCTATGAGCCATTAAGATTTAAATAGTTGTTCCACCCACATTATACGAGCTTTGCCGTTTGACCATGACTCGCGTCTGACCATGTCTAAGAACAAGAAATTGTGATATTTGTTTCGCTTCTGTACCCCTCCACCATATAGAGGAAAGAGACATTGTGATTCAGAAGTACGAAGTTTGAAGTCTTCAGGTTAAGTACAGGTAGAGGGTGACGACGCTGTTTATGAACTATGGCGCTCAGGATTCCTTCAAGTATTCAACGCTGCGCCCACATACACACATAACACACATGCACAGCACGTGGCAGTCGCATGTCTACACCGAGTCATATAGAACACACTAACACCGATTAATATCACCTCATATCTTCATACTCATTGTCTCCTCGTCCCGGGTGCGAGTATGCATCTATCTCGCGGATACCGACGTCGAACTCACGTTTTCCTCGCCACTGTCGGATGCAGAACTGATGAGGATAAAACGCGATAACACCTATACAGATGTGAGTAATCTGGTAGAATTTCAAATGAGAACCTCCATCCCGCCCCATTCCAACACCCTGAATAAAGCCGTATCACCGGCCCTTGCAAGGTCCACTCCAACTACATCCACCCACCAAGCAACATCTTTCTCTGCTTGTATCTGGGCGTCTGACCAGTCTGCTAAGCGTTCCTTAGAGACACCTTTGAACAGCATGAAAATGCGAGTCACGACGTCAGGCTGCGGAGAAATGTCTAAAGAAGCGGCGCGCTCGTATGCTGCTTGAGGGACGAATCGGAGGGCAATGTATTTGTGCTTCAGGAAAGATGGTAGCCAGTAGCTACCACGGCAATTTTAGTGACATGCTTATGATTTGACCGCCTGAGGTAGCGCATATATACGCACGTTATGAATGTCGTTCTAGCTTCGGTGTGAAGTCCCAAAACCTTGAGTGATTTATCGAGGTAAATACTTGCTTTGTCCACTGGAATAACAATTGAATTCGTATCATCGAGACTGCTGGATATTGGATTAAATGTATCCACCGGTTGCGGTTTGGATGCTGGTGACCGGGGAAATGCTTGCATATTTGTCCTGTGAAGTGTAATACAAGTCAGGAGTGTCATTTCTGTACGATCAGGGACTCACTCCGCCTCCCAGAACAAGTACGACACATCTAAACCTGAATTATGTTCAGTCAGAATGCCATCTTGATGGGTGTGGACATTCCATTCCAAACTCTGTCCGTGGTCTTCCGTGGTAACAACGGGATAGACGACAGAGAGACTCCACTCAGGAGCGAGGGAGAGCTTGACAGAAACATCGATATCGGAGGGCGAATATAGATAAATGACTGGCTTTTTGCAACGCGGTTGCACATAAATCTTGATGGGGTCACCATCCTCGATGTTGTACGATCCGATAGTTCGGTTGTCTCTCAGTATTACCCCACCAAAAACCCCAGCCTTGAACTGAACTGCCATGATATCAGTGGGACAACGTCCCAATATATGACTAGCATAAGCAGTGAGTTTGTCCACCTGCATTTCCCTCGAGATTTTAGTAGTCTGAATCTCGCCAGATTGAAAAACAAGTTTGATTGTGATTTCGTCATCGTTCCCGCTATGCGGTCCCAACCTCAGTACTAAATACACTCATAAAATATTCGGGGTACTTACGAGCTATCCTGTTCGTTAACCTCACCTGGCGCCGATTGATTATCAGGCGATGAAAGAGCACGAGAATCAAGCGGCAGTAAGACAGGCGATGCCATTTCCGAGTCCACACGCTGAGTCACCTCGACGACGTTAAGCAAGTCAATGACATCATCCCATATTTCAGCCGTGATGTCCACATAGTGGCCATCGCAAACATCGAGTTCATTTGTTTGCAATACGACTACATCTCTCGGAATGCACGGGAAACATTTGCAGATGATATCAAGCATGCGCTTATGGTATCCATGAGCCATCGAAGATTTAAGTAGTTGTTCCGCCCACTTTATATGACCTTTGCCGTTTAACCATGACCCGATTTTGACCATGTCTCAGAACAAGAAGTTGCAAGTTTTCTTTCTTTTTGTTCTTCCCTGAAAGCAGCGTAGCAGACATTCAGAGGAGTGAAGTTCGAGGCTTTCAAGTGAAGTTCAAGTAGAGGGCGACGACGCTGTCTATGAACTATGGCATGCTGGCGCTCGATCCCTTGATAACAGCAAAGGCGGCTCGGTGGCAAATGGTACCCACCACGTCATGCTATGTTGCGCGTTTTTTGCTGTTAGTCAGTAATGTATCTTTCTTTTTGAATTTCGCATACCTGCATGAGCTAGTATTGGGCAATTTGAATGACTGTCATACTCGAGTTTTGTTGGTATGTCTAGACTTGCAATTGCAATGTCATGGTACCCAGGAAGTCTGGCACGATCCTCCGTACATCATCGATATTTGAGGCCTTAGATAAGAGCAACATTTTCTGTTGTCCTTCGCGAAATCGATGATCTGCAGCGAGGAAAAGACCTGAGAACAACTCGCGCCCGCATTACCGCTCGGAGTCAACCAAATTTGATTGCGCGCAAGTATGCAAGCTGTAGCTTACACCCACTGTGTACTTCTATCCGAAGTAGAACTGATGAAGGTGAAATTGAAGGTCCATGCGGCACGGGCTTACCCAGGCGAGCACCAATTCGGACGAACTGACTAGGTCGCGGTCACGTGATTGATCTCACTAAGCACCGAGGCACAAACTCTGCCAGGTGATGGTAAGACCATCTATTTTGCTAACACCTTCGAGCTCAAATTCAAGCCAAGAGGGACTCGCTCGCGTTCTCTTCACGGCCGTCTGTTCGTCAGAAGCAAAACTGACCAAGACAAGATGATGTGATATCAACCATACTTTAATAGAGGAATTTGCTAGAATATCAAATGAGAACCTCCATCCCTCCCCATTCCAACACCCTAAACAAAGCCATATCACCGGCTCTTGCAAGATCCACCCCAACTACGTCCACCCACCAAGCAACGTCTTTCTCTGCTTGCATTTGGGCGTTAGACCAATTTTCCAAGTGCTCCTTAGAGATACCTCTGAACAGCATGAAAACGCGAGTCACGACATCAGGCTGCGGAGAAATGCCTAAGGAAGCGGCGCGTTCATATGCTAATTGAGGGACGAATCGGAGGGCAATGTATTCGTGTTTGAGGATAGACGGTAGCCAGTAGCTATCATAATAGTTTTTTCATTCAGTGGTGCCCTTATGATCTGACCATTAGTGTATATACGCACGTTATGAATGATGTTCTAGCCTCAGTGTGAAGTCCCAGAGCCTTGAGTGACTTATCGAGATAAACAGTTACTTTGTCAACTGGAATGACAACTGAATCTGTATCACTTAGACTGCTGGATGTTGGACAGAACGTTTCCAATGGTTGTGGTTTGGATGCTGATGAACGGGGAAATGCATGCAAATTTGTCCTGTGAAGAGGGAAGTTAAAATACTTCCTTATTGTCAAAGAACTTACTCTGCCTCCCAGAATAGGTACGCCACATCTAAACCAGAATTATTTTCAGTCAGACTCCCATCTTGATGAGTGCGGACATTCCATTCTATATGCTGTCCGTGGTCCTTTATAGTGACCACGGGATAAATGGCAGAGAGGCTCCACTCAGGAATGAGGGAGAGCTTGACAGAAACATCGATATCGGAGGGTGAGTATAGATAAATGACTGGCTTGCCACCGCGCAGCGATGCCAGAAGATTGACGGAGTCACCATCCATGATGTTGTATGATCCGATGCTCCAGTCCTGACGCATGATTGTCCCACTCCAAATCGCCCGGATATTAGTGGGACAATAACCCATCATGCGGCTAGCATCAGCAACAAGTGCGTCCACCCGCGTCGACCTCGGGATTTCGGTAGAACGAATCTCGCCAGATGGAAAAACCACTCTGATTGTGACTATGTCATCGTTCCTGTTGCATGATCTCAACTTCAGTACTGAAAAACACTTGTAGAATGAGGGTGCATACGAGCTGCCTCCGCTGTTAACCCGATTTAGCGCTGGTCTATTGTCATGCAGTGAAATAGCCCAAGCATCAAGCGGCAGAGAGACGGGCGATACACGAGTCACCTCAATGAAGGTAAGCGAGTCAATGATTTCGTCCCATATTTCAGCTGTGATGTCCACATAGTGGCCGTTGCAAACATCAAGTTGATTGGTCTGCAATGTAACCATGTCTCTCGGAATGCTTGGAAAATGATTGCATGCGGAGTCAAGCATGAGCTTATACCATTTATGAGCCATCAAAGACTTAGACAGTTGTTGAACCCACATTATACGACCTTTGCCGTTTAACTAAGACCTGTTTTTGACCATGTTTCAGAACAAGAAGTTGCGAGGTTTGTTTCGGTTCAGTCGTCCCCCACAAGAATGTGAAAAAAGACATTATGATTTAGAGGTACGAAGTTTGAAGTCTTCAAGTCAAGTACAGGTAGAGGGTGACGACGCTGTTTATGAACTATGGCGCTCACTATTCCTTTAGGTATTCAACACCGCGCCCACATACACACATAACACACATGTACAGCACGTGGCAGTCGCATATCTACAGATTCTACACCGAGTCATACAGAACCAACCAACACCATCTTCTGGTAATAGTAAGATCATCTAGCCCTGCTATGTCTACTTGCTAGCTTGTCAACTGCAGGCATGTTTAATCAAATGTATCTATTTCGGAGACACTGTCGAGCTCAGTGATGTTCTCCTCATAACTGTCAGACGCAGATCTGATCAAGATAGAATACAATACCAACAACACATTGAGCAATCTGATAGAATATCAGATGAGAACCTCCATCCCACCCCATTCCAACACCCTAAAAAAAGTTTTATCGCCAGCCCTCGCAAGATCCACTCCAACTACATCCACCCACCAAGCGACGTCTTTCTCTGCTTGCATTTGGGCGTTAGACCAATGTGCCAAGTGTTCCCTTAGAGATACCTCTGAACAGCATAAACACGCGAGTCACGATGTCAGGCTGCGGAGAAATGCTTAAGAAGCGGCGCGTTCGTATGCAGATTGGGGACGAATCGGAGGGCAATGTATTCGTGTTTAAGGATAGATGGCAGCCAGTAGCTACCACGGCAATTTTAGTGACATATTTATGATTTAACAGCCTGAGGTAGCGCATATGTACGCACGTTATGAACGATGTTCTAGCTTCGGTGTGAAGTCCCAAAACCTTGAGTGATTTATCGAGGTAAATACTTGCTTTGTCCACTGGAATAACAATCGAATTTGTATCATCGAGACTGCTGGATATTGGATTAAATGTATCCACCGGTTGCGGTTTGGATGCTGGTGATCGGGGAAATGCTTGTAACTTTGTCCTGCGAAGAGTAATACAAGTTAGGAGAATGATTTCTGTACGATCAGGGACTCACTCCGCCTCCCAGAACAAGTACGAGACATCTAAACCTGAATTATGTTCAGTCAGACTCCCATCTTGATGGGTGCGGACATTCCATTCTAAGCATTGTCATGATCTTCCGTGATAACAACAGGATAGATGGCAGAGAAGCTCCACTCAGGAATGAGAGAGAGCTTGACAGAAACATCGATATCGGAGGGCGAGTATAGATAAATGACTGGCTTTTTACCAAGCTGGGACTTTGCTAGAAGACTGATGGTGCCGCCATCTCTGACGTCGTACGAGCTGACACTCCGGTTCTCTCGCATGATTACCCCACCCATACCTGCACCCACGGACTGAACTGCCGCAAAATCAGTAGGATGTCCCAATTTCTGACAAGCATCAGCAATAAGTCTATCCACCCGTATTTCCCTGGAGATTTCAGTAATCTGAATATCGCCAGATGGAAATACGAGTTTGATTGTGACTTTATCATTGTTCCTGCTATGTCACAGTGGTCTCAACTTCAGTACCAAATACCCTCGCAGAATGTTTGGAATGCGTACGAGCTGGCCTGTTCACTAGACTGACATAGCGCCGATGTATTATCAGGCAATGAGGTAGCACGAGCATCGAGCGGCAGTGGGACGGGCGATGTCATTTCCTCACGCCGAGTCACCTCAATGACGTCGAGCAAGTCAATGACATCGTCCCACATCTCAGCCGTGATATCCACATAGTGGCCATTGCAAACATCGAGTTGATTTGTCTGCAACGTGATCGCATCTCTCGAAATGTTCGGGAAATATTTGCGGGCGGAGTCAAGCATAAGCTTACAATAAATATCTATGAGCCGTTAAAGATTTAAATAATAGTTCTACCCACATTATACGACCTTTGCCGTTTAACCATCACTCGTCTTTGTCCATGTTTCAGGACAAGAAGTTGCGAAATTTGTTTCTCTTCGGTCTCCCCCGAAAATGGAGTAACAGACATTCAGAAGTGCGAAGTTTGGGGCTTTCAAGTTGAATACAAGTAGAGGGTGACGACGCTGTCTATGAGCTATGCATTGGCATGCTGGCACTCGATCCCTACTAATAACAGCAGGCAGCTCGGTGACTATATCACGTCATGATGCGGCTATATATGTGGCTGAGCGTTTTTTGCTGTTGGTCTGTGGTGTTTCGTATACGTGCATGATGGTCTGATCATGAGTAGTATTGGATGGATGGACCAGAGTTTGAAATTTCACTTCGCCGCTTTTACGATGGTCGTGTTGGTTAGTTCCCGGGCATTCCCGAACGTCCTTATTCAGATACTCTATCCGCTGGAGACCCATCTTCTTGGCTAATGAATGACGCAGTCATAGTATCAGCGGTGCTCCTTACAGATACTCTGAACAACATGCAAACTGCGAGCATGTTTATGTGATCATATGCATCTGTCTCGCGGACACCGTTGAACTCACATTCTCTTCATAATAATTGTCAGATGCAGAACTAATAAAGATATCAACCACACACCGAGTAATTTACCAGAATATCAAACGAGAACTTCCATCCCGCCCCATTCCAACACCCTGAACAAATTTGCGTCACCAGCTCTTGCAGGATCAACTCCAACTACATTCACCCACCAAGCAACATCTGTCTCTGCTTGTATTTGCGCATTGGCCCAATTTTTCAGATGTTCCTTGGCGATACCTCTGAACAGCATGAATATGCGAGTCACGACGTCAGGCTGCGGAGAAATGCGTAAGGAAGCGGTGCGTTCATATGCTGATTGAGGGACGAATCGGAGGGCGATGTATTCGTGCTTAAGGATGGATGGTAGCCAGTAGCTACCACCGCAGTTTTAGTGACATGACAGCCTAAGGTGACGCATATGTACGCACGTTATGAATGATGTTCTGGCTTCGGTGTGAAGTCCCAAAACCTTGAGTGATTTATCAAGATAAACAGTTGCTTTGTCCACCGAAATGACAATTGAATCCATATCATCGAGACTGTTGGATATAGGATTGAATGTATCCACTGATTGTGGTTTGGATGCTGGAAACCGGGGCAAATTTGTCCTGTTAATAGTAATGAGTTAGAAGAGTGATTTCTGTATGATCAGGGGACTCACTCCGCCTCCCAGAACAAGTACGAGACATCTAAACCAGAATTATGTTCAGTCAGACTCCCATCTTGATGGGTACGGACATTCCATTCTAAACGTTGTCCATTGTTTTCTGTGGTAACAACAGGATAGATGACAGAGAGGCTCCACTCGGGAATTAGTGAGAGCTTGACCGAAACATCGATATCAGAGGGCGAGTATAGATAAATGACTGGTTTTTTAACACGAAAAGACCTTCGAACTCGAAGTTTGATGGAGTCACCATCCTTGATGTTGTACGATCCGATACTCTGGTTCTCGCGCATTACTACCCAACCCCCGCGCTTGTACTGAATTAATGCCTCGCAATCGGTGGGACAACACCCCAACACATGATTAGCATCAGCAACGACTTCGTCCACTGGCGTTTCCCTCGAGACTTTTGTAGTCTGAATCTCGCCAGATGGAAAAATAAGTTTGATTGTGATTTTGTCGTCGTCCCCGCTATGTGATCACAACTTCAGTACTGATACACTCGTAGAATATTTGGGGTGCATACGAGCTGCCCTGTTCGATTTTGTTCTTGTTCTTGTTTTTTCTTGTCTTTTTTTTTGCGCCCTGTTCATTAACCTGGCTTGGCGCCGATTGATTGTCAGGCAGTGAGATAGTACGAGCATCAAGCGGCAGTGAGACGGTCGATGTCATTTCCTCACGCCGAGTCACCTCAATGACGTCGAGCAAGTCAATGACATCGATCCATATTTCAGCCGTGATGTCCACATAGTGACCATCGCAAACATCGAGTTGATTTGTCTGCAACGTAACTGCATCTCTCGGAATGCTCGGGAAATGTTTGCAGGCGGAGTCAAGTGTGCGCTTATAATATCTATGAACTAGTATTAAAGATTTATAATAGTTGTTCCACTTACATTATACGACCTTTGCCGTTCAACCATGACCCATTCTTGACCATGTTTCAGAATAAGACATGGCGAAAGATTTTTCTCTTCAGTCCCTGTCTTCCTACTGGAAACCGACATTCAGAGGTACGAAGTTTGAAGCTTTCAAGTAGAGGGTGACGACGTCGCTGTCTAGGAGCTATGGCACACCGTCTTGAAGTTTATAACAGCAGGTAGCTTGGTGGCTATTGCATCCACGTCATGCTATGCTACTGCTGTTGGTCCGTGGTGCATCTCTATTGGGCAAATTAATTGACATGCTCGAGTCCGGTCCGACATCAAATGTCGACTGCGGTACACTTACCGATTGGAATCAATTGCGTGTCAGTATGCTTGTAGGCTTACGCCCAAGCCGTGCTGTTGTTGCGAAGAAGAGAAGTGTCGATGCCTATAGGCAGGTTATGATACAACAGTCGTAATTAATTGAATACGCACCTGTAGGTTCTGCCGAAATTTGTGTCAGCAACAACAACTCTTCCGAATTAATGAGAATCCTGCCCGTAAGTATATGCAAGACATAAAAGCTGATCGTCGTCATACACCATTTCCCCATAAGATTCCATATCACCCGCACAGAAATGCAATTCTCCCCTCTCGCTGTTGTTGTTGCTTTGACTATATCTATATTTGTTGGTGCATGTTCGATCGACGATCAAATCTGCATCTTAGATTATGATTGCTGCAGAGGATCAGTTTGTATCGATGTTGATGTGAGTACGGGCAGGTCGCCGTGCGACCAGGATTCAACCACATGACTTACCTGCGCGCCTTAGAGTGGACTGCCAGTGTTATCGGCAGCCCGAGCGGCATGTCGCAACAGTAAGTCATGTTTCTGCTTTCGCTTTGGTATCATGGTTGACACATGATGGTGCATTGCATTTAGAATCGATGAGTACAGTTGTTCCTAGAAACAAATTTCGTACTGCTCGGGTAATGTCATCGCGAGAACCATAGAAGGATGTTACCTTGCTTGTCAAGGTTTCTAGTACGAAGTTCAACTTATTCGTCATGTGTTACTGCACCCTCTTCTAGGGCAAAGTCTCCTAGACATTTCTCCGTCGGACTGATCGTGATAATTCCCCTTGGTTGCCGGCTCGACAACTTTTGAGGGTTTGATTAGTTAGTACTTACCTTCAATCGAGGCAACCGATATTGAATTCATCCACCCGAGCTCTACCACCACCGCACCGCTCCCTGTAAGCGTGCGCTTGACAGTGGTCAGCATGCGCTCAATTTATGCGGGTGGATAGTTCTAGTTAGGTGTTATGAGTCTCAAGTTCGAAGTGACAACAGGCCTGGAATCGCCTTGAAAACCTTGAAAGAAGCAACGACCGACTTCTTTCTTCTTTAGGTCCCTTAGGACGACTGGTAAGCTGTACCTTGTGCCTGAGACGAGTGGCTGCGAGTTTTTTTTTCCGCTGCTGCTCACAGGTATATATCAATCAGGGTCGAAACACTGCATGTCGAACTTATCCGTCCAATCAGTCAAATCGGTTGGCGTAGATCAAACCTGCTCCCCTGACCTTGGAGCTTGATGGGGTATTGCGGTCTGTACAAAGTGTCGGTGCCTACGATAACGAACGAGGCACGCTAACGACGGTGTCAGGGGATTTAATGCGGGAGATAATGATAACTTAGCTTGACCTAAAGAATCAGACAAGGATTTTCCGGTGTTTAGTTCTAGGAAGTGACAGATGCAGTACGATGCACGAAGATCAAGCATTCGTTGCCTTCGTGTCGTCCAATCTGGGAGCGACAATTACGTACATCATAAATAAGAGTACAAGATCATCGTAGCCAATGATTTTTGAGGCGCAAAGTAGTATTCCAATCATAATCAGTGGTCATCAGCCCCCGGCCACCCCCACGAGATGGTTCGAATTGCTCCATCACGCCAAGACTGTACTCTGCGTCTAGCTAGTGTGGACATCGTAGAACGAAGAGTGCCAACGAAGCCAGCTCCATTCGATTGAATGATAGCGTCGATAAACACCGGATGCCTGGTAACAGCCACAACTTCTAGCATCAGAATGAAAACAACGTCTGATCGGCTTACCATTTTCCATGGATCTCTTCTGTACGTTCTGCCGCGTGGTCTACCCACGTCCACCCTAACGCTCTAACTCCTGACCACCATTCTGGGTCACCTTCGTCACTTGTCATGATAACATGTGTGGCCTCAATCCCTTTCTAGTGCGAAGCTCCTCTTGTACCTCGGACACCCTGCGTGCAATGACAGACAACGAAGCGAAACATTGATCCACAGGAACTTTGTCGCATTGGTCGCGGAAGTCGCCATGCCGTATGTGGATGGATACATACTATCCAAAGTCAAATCTGTAGCGCAATATGTACCTGAAACTTTCACTCACGGGAGGTGTTGGTGCATTTACTGGCACCTTCATGGCAGCGCCGTGCATACTCATCTGCAAGGCTTTCGATTTTTGCAGTCCATCGCATGTGTTGACCTACAAATCTCCATGCAGGAGAATAGTCTAATTCCCATTCCCATGTATGGCGGGCGCTTACGAAGTAAAGAAGGTCGAAGCATAATAAGTGATCGTCGGGGGGAAGGGAAACGTGATGCGAGGGAGAAGGATGATTATTTAAGGATGATGCCTAGGCTGTCGGAGCGAGTTTCCGGAAAGCCGAGTGATGCGAGGGACCAAAAGGATGCATGATTGTCTTGTCTGCTAGGAGAACTCAGCTCGACCCAAGCTGGGGTTTGCGTCCACGAGATATCTGTGATGGGCACGCATTTAATCACCGAAGAGGGATGTTCGAAGTTGTCTCACCGAGCTTGAGCTGGTCTATGGAGGCACTGTGCCGCGGTTCAGGTATCGCTATGTGGTATTGAACGGTTTCCCAGACAGTCCAACAACCGATATCATCGAGAACCTGACTTTCCTGGTCCTTAACTTCGTGCCATTCAAGCAAGTGAATGCCTATAGCTTGGCTAAGTCGAGGGACAGTCAAACACTTCCCCAAAAATGAATGGGGGTGTATCTGAGTCCATATGACTAGAGACGAACTTTGGGATTATGGGAGTACGCTCTGTTAGGAGTGCCAGGTAAATTAAATTGGCCTAGTTTCTGTGAGGAACCATGACAACGTCAGAAGTGGATCGTTGACTCACATAAGACATCACGACATTCGCTGATAGATAGCTGTGATGAGTGATTCAACTACATAGTGGTTAAGTGGAGTTAACGTACTCCATCCCGCTGAACCCCACGTTGTAATGTACTTGGTATCGTTACGAAGGTTATCTGAGCCCAATATAACTCGTGAGACGCAAGCCTTGGATGTTTTCACTGGATACTGACCTCGGAAGCTTTGGGTGGGTGGGCCTTGGACATACGATTGTGAGTTGAAGATAGCAGGATGCGAGGGGCGTCCTGTACAACATCTGGTATATAGCTCGAGGGGTTGAGCAGAAGAGTTCCAAAGCCAAGCATAAAGGCGCCCGTCAGAGCTGCACATATCGTCCTGAGAGAAATCATTCTGCCTTTAGTATGGAACATGGCGATATTTATGGTGGTATGCGTCCTAATTTGGAATCTGGTCCGACCGTCGTTTGTTCAGTTCATGAAATGGAAGTTAAAAGGTGAGCGTAGGATGCCCAATCAAAATATTTGGGTGCACATGGTGAACACAGCCGATGCGGTTCCTGAGCAGAATTACAGTTGCCATTTTGGGTGTCTCGGAGCGCTCAACCGGCGTCTTCTTGAATGAATGTCGAAGACTGGTATTACCGGATATGCCTCGGTTCTCTCGATGATCCTCTCGCCATTGTCGATTCCAAATTGACTCTAATTGCTGCTTATTTGAAGAGGTCTGTAGCTGCAGCATTGTGTTGACCTTACCCTTGATTCGTATCTGCAATCTATCAATTTTGAACACTGGCACTGCACATTCGAGTGCTGGCAGACAATAGCCAACACCACCCCCAAACTGGCGAAAGACTTGTCCTTCGTGCCAGGATCAAGCTTAGGATATTTCACTCATGCCGCGAACTTCAAGTCTTGCCTGACGAACCTAGCCCCATGCCACGATCCTCCTTATATTCACAAGCTGCTTGTTAATCCACTCTCAGCGTACTATTTCTCCTCGTCTGCAATTCTACGCCTAGTATCATGCCACAGTAGCCCGAGCAGACACTCGCTCTTCTATAATCACATCGTTCCGTCCTCAGATACCTGATGCTCTCGCGTGGAGAGCACGTTGGTAACACGCTGGAGTAGGGGTCCCCTAGGCAGAGGGTGAGAGCCGCGGCAGAGGGAGATTCAGCGGTGTTTGGGTCGGAGTTAGTCGAGCTGGACGGTGTTAGAGCAGTCGGAGGCAGTGGCAGGGTTGTCAGTCGATAGCAGAGTCTTTGGCCCACTCCAACGCCATTCAGGTCTTCGAGAGAGAACAAGGGAAGAAGTACATGAGCGTCAGGAAAGATCGTTGAGAAGGCAGGCTTGCAGGAAGTGAGCGGGTCAGAAAGTGACGGAGTGTGTAAAAACTATATCATACCTTTCGTTTTGCTTACATGATTTCACCTGGTCGTTGAGGATCTGCGTTTGATGGATATATATACTCACTACGCATTAGCAAATGAAAGATATCTCTTCGTGAATTTACCCACTCCTATTACATTACGACTGTATCGGAAAGATCTCTTGGTATTGCACGTTTTTGAAAACGATATAATCGTTCTCCACTCAGTGCATTGCGGTGATGGTGGTAATACAAAGTAGCTATAGATTTTAGCTGACATCTAGGTTGGGTACGATCACCTAAAGGTGGCCACGGATGACCTTGGGCTCATACCTGCAAAGGTATCGTCAGTCTCATATCGAATAACCAAGCAAGCACAATACGCACGGCTCCTCCAGGTACTTGATCTCCTCCGGGGTGAGCTCAACTTCCTCAATGATACTCTCCTGCAACCTTTGTACAGAGCTGATACCCACAATAGGGCTAGACACCTTTGATGCAACCCAGGCCAGCGCAATCTGGCTCATCTTGCAGTTCTTCTTCTTGGCAACCTCTTCGACGCGGTTGATGATAATCGCATCTACACTGGTCACTTTTTTCTCCAAAGAAGTTCCTTTGGTAGGAATTGAGACGCGTCGTCTCTGTGCCGACTGGACGTGCGAGGAGCCCAGAAGCTAGAGGAGCCCAGGGGATGACACCGATACCGTTGTAATTTACAATAAGCGAGCATCTCTCGTTCCTAAATGTAATGTTATATAAACTGGAGAGCAAACGTTGTGATCTTCAGGAAACGCACCTCCTCGCGGTAGAGTAGCGAGTACTCATCCTGCATGCTGACAAACGTTGTCCAACCATTGCGAACAGCCACGTCATTCAACATGGCAAACTGCCAGCAGCGCATGGAACTAGCTCCGATATAACGGACTTTACCGCTCTCCACAAGGTCGTGAAGTGCTTTCATGGTCTCCTCAGGGGTAACTGAAGGGTCAAAGCGGTGGATCTGCAAGAGATCGATGTATGGGGTATCGAGACGGGTGAGGGACGCGTCGACAGCGTTGAAGATTGCAGCGCGAGACAGACCACATTGGTTAACGTACTCGGGCAGCTTTTTAAGATTGGGATGAAGGTATGCTTGAATGGAAGGATCATTGACGACGAGACTATTGCACTTGGTGGCGATTATGATCTGGGAGCGTGGAATGTTGTACTATGAGTTCGTACGCCACCATCAACGAATGTCAATTTAGGACACCGTGAAGCACACCCTTTTGATGAACTTGGCGATGAGACGCTCTGACTCGCCGTTTGAGTAGGTATTGGCGGTGTCGATGGTGTTGATACCAAGATCCCAAGCAGCCTTCATTATTTCTATGGAGGGCTCCTCGTCTAGGACCCAGGACTGTAAGAGGTTGAGAGTGTACTGAACAGAAATGAACAATCACGTACAGCCCATTTCGACGTCCCGAAGCTCCCTGCACCAAGCTATGAAGAATGGATATCGATGAATAGTGAGTGCTGTGCGCTAACAACAAACAGTTTCTGACTTACGATTGGCACGGAGACTTTGAGACCAGACTTGCCAAGGCTGCGGTACTGAACTTTAGACGTTGTGCTGGTGGCGAACATCGTGGTGGTTGATGATCTAAATGCTGCTGGAGCAGGCTTAGCTGGAGGTGGAGGAGTGGATGGCCTGCTCTCTGTAGGTATGTGAAACTAAGTGACAGAATCAAATGAGAAACCAAGAAACCTGCCGTCCATGAGTGCAAATGGGTTTCTTGTGGCCACTGACATGATTTGACGGGACCGTCTTCAAGGATCGATCAGTTTAAGTGAGAAATGAACGTTGAATAACAGTTAATTCCTTCAAGGTGCTAGCTAGTCTAGGTCGTCACGCGTCAATAACGACCGATGTGCGTATGTGATACAACAATATGCGAAGTTTGTCAGTGTATGCGACCTTGCGATGCGAAGTTGCAGAAAGATACTGGCCTTTCTGACTTACATAATTTGCATAATGATAGAGATTTACGTAACTTAGGGTATGTCCTCCCATCTTTTACTGACATTTTATCTGCATCGCATATAGCAGTAGGAGCTGCTATTAGGAAGGTCGCTTACCACTACACTTGGTCTCTTCCCAGTTGGATACAATTTTAATCATAATTACGCTGAACTTCTCGCAAACATACAGTTCTCTCAGTCCCCCTGCCGTCGAGACATATAACCATCCAAATTCACTACTTTGATGAGATACGAGCTACAAGCCGATGATCTGCACTATATCATCCTATTGAAGGAGATGGTTGCCAGAGATGTTCAACTTTATTGCTTTGACAGGCAAAACACACTCACCTTTAAGAACATCACTATCCTCTCCTCGTCCAGCCTGACATCGACAAAATTAAGAGTGTGGTCACTGACTACCTCTACGTAAGGGAGATAAGTCGTCACGGGCAGGTACTGCTCGGAATTGTTCTTGTGCCGGGAGGAAGTCCTGCGTTCCTGAACCACCTTACCAATGCCACGCGCCACGGCAGATGGATTGAAATCCATCATACGCACCTCGGATCCACGATTCTTGCGAACAACCCATATAATACGAGATCCTCCCACTTCAAATATGCTTGGGAATGGGAGTTGGAAGATGCGACTGTTACGTGGACTCCATGATGACCATGGAATGGTGAATTCGTCCTCTTCAGAGATCACATCAAACCATCTCGGAGGGATATCCATGAAAAACAGGCGAGCGGCAATGACAATCATCCAATCGTGGTACCCTGTCACGCATATAATGCGATCTGCAGGGTTGGTTGCCCAGATCCAACGTTCATCGGGCGCAAGAAGATGTGCACAGTCCGAAGCATTATGGAAAACTGAAGGATATCGAAATTCGAAGCTGACTGAATGGATGGGTAGCATAAATCTTGCCTGAAGCTGCGGTGCCTTTGACAAGTCCTCGATGTTAAAGAGCTCTATACCACTGAGTTCTGTGAGAGCTAAAAGCTTCTCCTTAACAAGAAATCGTATGTTGGTAAAGCCACGGTCTTCACCGACCGTACATATATCCTTTTGAAACGCCAGATGAAAACCTTGTGAATGATGCGCGAAAGGAGATACATCAGCTTGCCGACCTTCATGCCAATTCCATACATGAAGCGACCAGTATTGGCAAGCATCATCAATGATAGCCACGCCATAGAGAGCAATGCGATCTCCGAGGACATCGATCGATCGGATCAACACATCACGAACCACATTTACCGGCAATGAGAGTAGTTTGTTATGAGGTCTAGTGACAGAGACTAGCTGGGACCCACGGGCAAAATGGTGTTCTTCACCTGTGGACAACTGGCGAAAATTGATTTGGAATTTGGAGTTGCGTCGTGGGCGAGCATCCAATATGTCGACAGTCACGAAAAGGTCATGTGTCTCATCTATGTATTCTTCATCGGTAGTTATAATTCCAGGAATTGGATCATTTTTATTCCACCTGCACAAAGACCTGTTCGCCGGCTCAGGTGCACAGGTCTCGGTATTGACGACTTCAGACATGACTGTCTTGTGTGAGGGAGTGCTGGGGAAATTACAAGAAAGGCCGAGCTGTCGATGGGTGAAGGACGATGAACGGGTGAGCCAGTCAGAGTGAAGTCTGATCGTTTTCGTCACATTGAGATCGAAGGAACTCCACGCATTCGCCTTCTCTCTCAGTATGCGCAAGCACTCCACTATGGAAACATTAGTGGGACTCAAAATAACTTTCAAAACTTTTTGGAAACTCGGCTAGAGCACGGCTAAACCTTCCAACACCAGCTAGAGTTGTCAAGAAACTCGGCTAGAATAACATCCAACAGCTGCGGCACACGCGGCATAACACAGCGGACTCCGAAACACTTAGAAGGATTTCAATGATTTCAATGCACTACGGCCAAAACAAATATATTCCTAACTAATGAATGCGCTGACATGTAATTGAGTATCGACGGAGGGAAATGTAGAGGGAATCAAAGCTCTCCCTCTGCTCTGCTAAGATGGGTCAAAGGATTGCATAAAAGATTGAGATCTGCTCGAGAATGGTCAGCGTGAACGAGAGCGGGGGGACAAGCATATCCAACTTACAGTGTATCTACCAGTGGGTCAGCAAATGGGAGATGGTCATCGGTTTGGCGAATGTTAGCGACAGTCTGGTGAAGGTCAAGGAGTCAACGCGCTGATGGTGGCGGATATTTAAACTCCGATTTAAACTCCGACCAATCAGTTGGAGATCGGACAAGCTGATAAGAGATTACACTCCCCAACACCATGCCTCATAAATCCACACGTAAAGAACTCTTGAATGCTGTTGATCAGGCTGCTCTTTCATTAGCCAATCTGCAGTATCATGATATCCTTGATGACTGGTCAGACTTTGAGTCTGATACCGACTCTGACTTGGACTTGCTTTCGACTTCAGACGATGATGATACCATCAGTCTGTCTCTTAGCCCCTCATCCCCCCTCTCCCCTATGACAGGGGTTTCAGATTCTTCCAGTGACGAATCCGATAATATCGCTGCGCCTTATGACAGGCTTCAAGACACCATTGCTGCTCTTCGTGATGAGATCATGTTGGCACGTGTACTCCACAAGCCTCATGAGCCTCCTCCACGAGCACCCCAGCTTCATATGCTAGTTCACCATGAGGAACACCGCCCTCACTTGTTTCGGCAGAAACTTCGTGTTGATCCAGAGATCTTTGATGATATCCTTGATCATATCTCTAATCACCCTATCTTCCAGAACCAGTCTAACAATCCCCAGCTCCCTGTCTCCATCCAGCTTGCCATTTTTATGAATCGTGCAGGCCACTATGGCAATGCCATTTCTCTTGAGGATGTTGCCCAATGGGCTGGTGTGAGTGTTGGGTCAGTGGTCAATTGCACTAATCGTGTGATGGTCGCGGTGCTTGATGCCCATGATCAGTTTATCTGCTTCCCAGCAGGTGACTCTGAGGATAAGGACCTAGCTCAGAAATTTGCTGAGTCACGTACTTGTCCAGAGTGGAGAGGTGGCTTTCTAGCTGTTGATGGCTCAACCATGGATTTGTTCACAAAACCTGGTTATTATGGTGAGACATTTTATGATAGGAAGTCTAAGTATTCTCTTGGCTGTCAGGTATTTTTTTATTTCATCTTCATGTGCAAAAATTAATTTAATTCTAGGCAGTCATTTTGCCCCACAACCTCCTGATTGTCGACTACTCTCTTGGTCATCCTGGGAGTGTCCATGATGCATTTGCTTTTCGATCTACTCGCCTCTATGAAGAGCATGCTGATCTTCTGCCTGATGGTCATTGGGTTTGTGTTAAGGTCGTGCTCAAAGGTAACGGATCCAAAGGGCTTCGGCCTCAGCTCGTACGCTGTGCCCCTTTCCCGAGTATAGCCCCGTATTTCAGAGTGCTATAAGTATCGTATCCGAAGATCCGGATGGCTGTTGTAGCGTATCCGAAAGTCCGGACGACTATCGTATGGAATCCGGTTAGAGAGGAAGGTAACGTATTCCTATCCGAAGATAAGGAATAGTATCGTATGATATCCGAAGGTAAGGATTGGTATCGTATTCCTATCTGAAGATAAGGAATAGTATCGTATACGGATCCGGATGGCGTCCGGATATCGGACGAGAGTATAAGGACTAGTCTAGACAAGTCTAGGACTAGAAACTAACAGAGTGTAGACTATCCGTAGATAGAGGCGGATGCGTATAGACTATCGGATATAATCCTTAAGTCTCGGAGGGTGACAAGAGTTGTTAAGACTCGAGTCCGGATAACAGAATGAGAACAATCTAAGATGATATTCGAACTGAGGTGCTAAGAACATATACAAGAGTTTATATACGATAGAACTACGCGAGAGGCTATGCACAAAGTATCGCAAAGTATAAGCAACGCTTATTAGAAGTCAATCATAGGCCGGAAGGTAATCACAAGTGAAGCGGATCAGTAAACACAACCGGGAATTAATCACAAGTGAAACGGATCAGTAGAACATAGCCGGAAGAAAGCATAACCGATAAACCGGAAAGGAGGATATACTAAATGGAGGAAATAAGCAGTGTTTAACGTTATATGAACAAGATATGAATGAAGAAGCTTATCGTAACGGATCTGTGGATCGGATCTGATCAGATCTGACATCCGGAACTTCGGATGAGAAGCGCGAATGTATGGGATATGACAGTTTGGGCAGATAGTGCCTATCCATTGGAACCATGGTGTATTGCCCCTTTCAAGAAGCCTCGTAATGGACGGCTGACAAAGAACCAGAAGACATTTAATTATCACCTCTCTAAGGTATTCTTTTGTTTTTTGGTGGTTTTCAATTGATATACATTTAATTAGATTCGTGTTCGTGTTGAACACACATTTGCTGTTTTGAAGGGACGGTTCCAGTCCCTTCGAGAGCTCCGGTTTAGGATTCAGGGAGAGAAAGACCTTGATTTTGCTGTGCACTGGATCAAGTGTTGTATCATCCTGCACAACATGATCATCCGCTTTGAAACTGATCATCGCAAACAGGATGGAACATATGAGAGTTCTCTCAAGTGGGCTTGTGTAGAGGGTGAAGATTTCATTGCTCAAGAGTTTGAGGATCCAGATGGTGATGAAGTAGTTGGTGACAGGAATTATGAGGGCACTCCAGGTCAGGTTACACGTGCAAGACTGATGGATGAGCTCTTTGACAGTCCTCAATCTAATGCACAATGCAGGGCAGGATAAGGATCACATTGATATGTACTACTTGACATGTGCTACTACCAAATGTACAACATATATATGTACCTATGTAACATCAATTTGACTCAGAGCAGTACCAATGAAGGAAGGAATGAGGACTTAATCTGATGCACAACATAGGGCAGGACAAGGATCACATTGACATGTACTACTTGACATGTGCTACTACTAGATGTACAAAATATATATGTACCAACATGATGACGACGAAACACTGACACGACACAACGAAATGATGACACGACACAACGAAACAACGACGAAGCGATGACATGACACAACGACAAAACAACATGACGACTTGACTCAACGACAACACGACGAATCACACAGCCCCACCTAACGCTGGGGTCTTGCTGGCCTGCATCATCTGATGGAACTGTATCTTGAGCCGAAGCGTCTTGGCCTCCTTGTCAAGCGCCAATGTATGTGCCTGATGTTACAGCCACCCTACTCTTTTCTCACACTACGCTTCCCTTCCATTCCACTATGTTTCCATATCACTTCACTGCCTCTCCACTTACTTCCTTTCCACCTTGCTGCATCCTCATGCTTCCCTTATCTCTGACTCGTCCTGACTCACTTTCCCATGAACCTTCCTTTTCCTGTACTATTACCCTTGGTCTGTGCTCACCTCTCCTACCTATTTAAGAACGTAGTTACTCCTTGTATTTCCTTAACTTGAATCTACTCGGTTCTCTCTGATAACTTGAACTCTAGCTCCTTGGAAAGGAGGCTAGCCTTGTTGACCTCGACTTAGCTCTAGATCCTGTGGGAGTCTAGACGATCGGATCCTGCGGGAGTCCATAGCCCGACGAAGCTACGCTTCAGTCGGTCCTGATCCAGAACCGCCTTTATTGGCGCTATTGATTGCCTTTGTTGGCGTACTCCATCCGAGTCTGTAACAAAAGATTCAAGTTAACCTTTGAACCCCTCCATCTGTAGGGACCATTCTTGAAACCCAGAAACTGATTGATTGCCAGTGTGGCGCCCAGAAACCCATTCTCCACGAAAGGACTTGAAAGAGTCCCTGGACCGAAAGCGATAACTGCACAAGCAGAACACGCTAGACTTTACTCCCCCTACCCACCGACTTCTCCCAGAAGATCATCCTCCAGAGGGACCTTTGAAACCCCTCGCACCCCTGTCCTCCCTGCACTTGCTGTTCCAGGCCCTTCATTCTCCCACAGCGTCAGTACTTCTTCTGAGGTACCCGCACCAGCAGTTGTAGAAGACAGAGACGAAGAAATCCCAGACGCATCTTCGCCTGACTCTGACCCAGGCTCAGAACCCGAATCTGAACCCTCTATTGTAGAAGAACCCTACCCCAGATTCCCCCCACCAGAACCAGAACCCTTTGACTCAGACGACTCAGACTCAGACGACGACATGCCCAGACCCATTGAACGAAAAATCTGTACCCCACCAGATTTCAGTGGTGACAGAGATGAAACCACGAAATTTGTACGACTCGTCACCCTCTATCTCGATGTAAACTCCGAGATCTATGACAACGACACACGAAAGATCGCATTCGCCCTTTCATTTATGAAAGAAGGCACCGCTGCAGCCTGGATGGAAGACACCATCGCACATGCACACCTGACAAACCCCGCCACAAACCGACCTAATGGTTATGGAACTTGGAGCGAGTTCCTAGATCATTTTGAAGAAGCATTTAACCCCATCGACTCCGCTGGTACTGCGCTCCACAAGTTACACGCCCTTAAACAAGGCAACGACTTGAGCGAGTACATCTCCACCTTCAAACAGCTCTGTAACCGAGCTGAGATTTACAGCTTCAACGCCCAGAAGGATTACTTCATCCGCGGATTAAAACCCGCCCTTCTTTCGAAGCTCTGTAACTCCGGAGACATCCCTGACGAAATGGAAGCAATGTACAAGAAAGTAATCTCTATCGAGAACGCTTACCAGCTTCTCCTTTCCCACAGAACCTCCACTTCTGATTCCCGAAACCGATCCAATAATCGAGGCCCGAAACCTCGTTTCACCCCGCGCAGGAACGACCCTGACGCCATGGACGTAGATCGTCTATCTGAGGCTGACAAGAAAGCCTACATGAAAGAAGGCCGCTGCTTCAAATGCGGTGAGAAAGGACACAGGGCTAACGACCCTGACAAGCACCCGAAAACCGGAGATGCCGACAAGAAGAAGAAAGGAAAGCAAACGGTAAGGCGTACAGCGCCTGATGATGAAGATACCACCAAAATCGAAGAACTCTCTGACGATGAAGAACTCGACGCCAGAAGAACGGATTTTTGAATGGGAGGCCTACTGCAACGTTAGCCACCTCCTCCCTAGATGTACGTATTGTCCAGAATGTAGGAAAATCTAAAGAATTAAGGGTCCCGGCGACCATCTTTTCCTCCGTACACCCTGACAAATCGTTGCAAACCACCGCTGTTGTCGACTGCGGCGCAGCTGCCACATTCATCCATTGGATGTTTGTCCAAAACATGGCATCAAAACCCATCGCTTCACCACTCCTTTCCCGATCCGAACTGCCGATGGGAAGATCTCCGAGAACCCTATCACGCATTACTGTCATCTTGCAATCAAAATTGACGGAAGATTGATGTTTGGAAAATTCAATATCATGAACATGAGTGATCGTGATATGATCCTCCTCGGAAAACCCTGGTTAACCGCCATGAATCCTGATATCGATTGGGCTAAAGACACCCTTCGACTTCCCTCTACCCCCAGATCCCTCCGACTCGAAAAAGCCTTTGAAAAACTTTGGAGAGAAAACTCCATATCAAACCCCACTCCACCACCGAAACTCAGAAAGAAAGTTTCGATCGAAGAAGAAGAGGACCCCGAGCAATTTGCTCCCCTTCACGCTCCACTTCCCAAAGATGGGAAAAGAACCCTTGAACGACGAAAAGAAAAGAAAAAAAAAGAACCCACTCCTGCACTCATCCCCGACCCAGATGACGAACCATCTCAGTACGACACCATGGAAGATGTATGGGATGACTCTTCTATGTTCGCTAGAAAAGTAGAAGACCCAGTAACCTACCCCATCAACGACGATGAGGTCTTGATCGAGTACGCTCAAGATGGAACTTCTGTAACCCTTCACGAAAACCTCTCTTTCGACTCTCCCCTCACTCGTGATGGCACTTCTGCCTCCGAGATCCGACGAACCGCCGCTCTTAGACCCCTAAGGAACTCTTGGATCTACACACGGAAGACTGAAGAAGATGAATACCAGAAGACTAGTAATAAGGCGCAAGAATTTGCCCTTAAAGATGCACAAGAAAAAAAGAAGAAGACCTTCGAAGAATTAGTCCCTGACTATCTTCACAACTTCGCCGATGTTTTCGCCAAAGACGGCTTAAACAAACTCCCACCATCTCGCCCTGGAGTAGATCACAGAATCGAAACGAAACCAGGATTTATCCCGAAGTCTGCAAAGACTTATCCTCTTTCTCCGAAAGAAACCGATGCTGTAAAAGCGTTTCTTGATGAACATATCGCAAAAGATTTTATCCAACCATCAAAATCCCCGCAAGCTAGCGGATTCTTCTTCGTAGGAAAGAAAGACGGCTCTCTTCGACCCTGCCAAGATTATCGCTACATCAATGAGTGGACGATAAAGAATGCCTATCCCCTTCCCCTGATTCCTCCTCTGATCGCTAAGTTAAGCGATGCGAAATTCTTCACGAAGATGGATGTCCGATCCGGATATAACAACATCCTGATTCACCCCGATGACCGCTGGAAAGCGGCATTTACCACCTCCTTCGGACTCTTTGAACCGAAACTCATGTTCTTCGGCTTATGCAATTCCCCAGCAACGTTCCAAGCCTACATGAACCAGACCTTCCAGAAAGAAATCGCCAAAGGATGGATGATCGTCTACATGGACGATATTCTCATATTTTCGAAAACCCTTGAAGAAAACCAGAAACGAACTCGCCGCGTCCTTGAAATTATCCGCAAAGAAACCCTCTTCCTGAAACCCGAAAAATGTACCTTCGATGCTCAAGAGGTCGACTACCTCGGCATGATCATCCGTCCCGGGCAAATAGCCATGGACCCTGCCAAGCTGTCCGGTATCAGCCAATGGCAAACCCCTTCCTCAGTTAAAGAAGTCCGATCATTCCTCGGATTCTGTAACTTCTACCGCCACTTCATCTCCCACTATTCCGACCTCGCACGACCTCTGATTGACCTCACAAAGAAAGACACCGTCTTTGCATGGACGCAAGCATGCACCGATTCCTTTGAGAAGCTGAAACAATGCTTCCTCTCAGAACCTGTCCTTCGTAACCCCGACTCCTCTCGACAATTCGCCTTAGCCACCGATGCATCGCTTGTCGCAACCGGTGCAGTCCTGCTCCAGACTGATGAAAATGGAGCATACCATCCTTGCGGATACCTTTCGCAATCCTTCAACCCCACTGAACGAAACTACCAGATCTACGATCGAGAACTCCTTGCTATCATCCGTGCCCTGAAAGCATGGAGGCACTACCTTGAAGGGAACCCTCACCCTGTCATCGTGTTCACCGATCATAAGAACCTCCTATACTTCCGATCCGCACAAAACCTCACACGCCGCCAAGCTAGATGGCAACTGACCTTGAATGAATTCGATTTAGAACTTCACCATGTCCCAGGGACCAAACTCGCTGCCCCTGATGCCCTCTCACGCCGCCCTGACCACTCCTCCGATCCGGCTGATAATGCAGATGTTACCCTTCTTCCCGACACTCTCTTTGCTCGAGTTGTCGATATTGACCTTGCCAACGTGCTGAAATCTTCAAACCCCCTCTCTGATCCTGTAATCATCGCTGCTCAACAAGCCCTTGACGGGCTAAGCGCACCCCCTATGAAGTCTGCCCTTTCTGATTGGCGTCTCAATGACGGAACCTTATTTTATAAAGACCGAGCTTATGTCCCAGTTCATCTCCGCCATCGTATTCTTACCCTTCACCATGATCATCCTACTGCCGGACACCCCGGACGATTCAAAACAGAAGAACTAGTCAAGCGTGACTACTGGTGGCCCGGAATGGGCACATTCATCAGGAAATATGTTGAGGGTTGCACCCTATGTCAGCAAATGAAATCCGATACTCACCCTTCCACTCCTCCATTGACCCCTATCCCTTCCTCTGCAACACGCCCTTCTCGCAAATCTCCGTAGATCTGATCACCGACTTACCTGAATCCGGAGGTTTTGACTCAGTCATGGTCGTGGTAGACCATGGACTTACGAAGGGGGTAATTCTCTCACCCTGCAAGAAAACCATTACGTCTGAAGGCGTGGCCCAACTATTTTTCAAGAAAGTTTTCTTGAGATTTGGTCTCTATGACAAAATCATCTCAGATAGAGGTCCCCAATTCGCCTCTAAGTTTGCCAAAGAACTTGGAAGACTCCTTGACTATGAAGTCGCCCTCTCCACAGCATATCATCCCCAGACCGACGGACAGACTGAACGTCTGAACCAGGAACTAGAAACCTATCTCCGCATCTATTGCCGCTCCGCACCTCTTGACTGGGTTAAGCACCTTCCCATGGCAGAATTCGTCCACAACCACCGAAAGCACGACTCCCGCAACGCCTCCCCATTCTTCCTCATGATGGGATATGAACCCCGAGGCATCCCTCACATTCTCCCGAACTCCGCTATCCCTGCCGCAGAAGATCGAATAAAATATCTCCAGAAGACCAGAGAAGAAGCTATCGCTTGTCACAATCTTGCGATGCAACGCATGGCCGCTCGATTCTATGGAAAGAAGTTTGAACCCTGGAAAATTGGTGAGAAAGTATGGCTCTCGGCAAAGAACCTCATCTCCGCTCTCCCTTCGAAGAAGCTTGCCCCTAAACGATACGGCCCTTTCACAGTTGAAGCCGTCCTCTCCCCCATCACATTCAAGATCCGACTTCCTCCTTCCTGGAAATCACACCCCGTTTTCCATGCTTCTGAGTTATCGTCCTATCAGGAAACAGAAGTTCATGGTCTGAATAACACCGAACCCCCTCCTGACATCGTCAATGGCCAAGAAGAATACGAAATTGAAGCTGTTCTCGCCCATAAGGGAAACGTAAAAGGAAAACGCCGCTTCCTCATGTCATGGAAGGGTTACCCCTCTTCCGATAACTCATGGATACCCGAAAAGAAATGAACAACGCCCAAGAGATCCTGAAAACCTATAAGAAACGTCTTCAAATCTCCCGACTCCTCACCAACTAGAACGAGAGACATGTCTTCCTCGCAATCCTCTCAGTCCTCTCTTGAAACTCATCACTCTCAACTCGAACTTCACCACAAGCGCGCTCTTGTAGAATCAACTTTGCTTTCCCTTCCATGCACTCTTCCACTAGACCACTTCTTTTCTGAAGATCCTATTGCTCTTTCTCTCATCACCGCCTACCGCAGCGCGGACCTTTCCTCCAGCTATGCCCACACTATTAATGCCCCTGAAGAGGAGGCTACCAAGCGCTCTATTATCTATCATATGACCAAGATCAAGCTCGTCCTCACTGACTGACTCCTTGAACGAGGGTTTGAGCAAGCACTCACCCCTTCAATGATTCGCGAAATCACCGAGTCTAGACACGGATCTTGTGACCCTTTCGGACCAGCCCTCATGCAACCTATGTGCTCTCCTTCACCAGACGTTCCCAGCTCCCCATCTGAAGCTTCAGACGAGAGCACCCCAGTCCCACCTCCATCATCCCAGCTCGCCGTCCGCTCAACCGGAGCACCCCGCAGAAGTCGTGGAAAACGAAGGAATAGTGTCGCATTCGGAGTAGGTCTATCTCGACCATTCACACCATCCCCCGCCCCTCTTATCAAAGAGGAGGACTCCGAACCATCCATCGCACCTCAAGAACCATCACGACCACCTTCCCCCACCGACTCTCGCGCTCCTTCTGAGGAAACCTTTCGCGACCGCAATGGAGTAGACTACTCCACAATGACTTGCCGCTACTGCGGAGGAGACGGGCATCGTCAGATTCATTGCCCTCGATACTTTTGCCGCATTTGCCATAACCATGCCCCCAAGCATCTCACATGCTTCTGTCCTCAACTTAAGGGAAGACGCGTCATCTCAGCCAAACCAGGGTCTTGGCTTTTCCTTTCTGCGCTAAAAACGTATGAAGACCGCCTTGATGAAGAGTACGAAGCGATCGAGAAGAGAACTCTCGCTGACGATACTTATTCCGCGGACTTATATTTAAATATGGATAACTAAAGTCGGAGACTTTAGACGTTGACAAGGGGGTAATGTTACAGCCACCCTACTCTTTTCTCACACTACGCTTCCCTTCCATTCCACTATGTTTCCATATCACTTCACTGCCTCTCCACTTACTTCCTTTCCACCTTGCTGCATCCTCATGCTTCCCTTATCTCTGACTCGTCCTGACTCACTTTCCCATGAACCTTCCTTTTCCTGTACTATTACCCTTGGTCTGTGCTCACCTCTCCTACCTATTTAAGAACGTAGTTACTCCTTGTATTTCCTTAACTTGAATCTACTCGGTTCTCTCTGATAACTTGAACTCTAGCTCCTTGGAAAGGAGGCTAGCCTTGTTGACCTCGACTTAGCTCTAGATCCTGTGGGAGTCTAGACGATCGGATCCTGCGGGAGTCCATAGCCCGACGAAGCTACGCTTCAGTCGGTCCTGATCCAGAACCGCCTTTATTGGCGCTATTGATTGCCTTTGTTGGCGTACTCCATCCGAGTCCGTAACACCTGATGCACTCGAATATCCGTCTCACGAAGGCGAATCTCAGTATCTTGATTCTCCTGCAGACGTTGATGGGAGACAGTGGCTTGAGAGGCTTCATGCTCGCGGGAGCCGCGAAGCCACTCATATTTCTTTGAGTCACGATTATGTTCGCTCTTCGCATCAAGCTTCGCAAGGAAGCGTTGATGCTTGCTATCGTGGCGTGACATTGCATCAGAATGCATACTCTCGATCTCATCCCGAACGTGGTCTACCTCCTGCAAAATATCCGATTTTGCTTTTTTCTTCTTCGAGCCCGTTGCGCTGTTCAGCAGGGAGGTCCGAGGGGTAGGCGACATACGGTAATCCGACGAGGGGGTAGTGTTGCGAGTCGTCAATGAGGGTGTTGAGATGCTGCGGGACATCTCCAACGACGGTTTGCGTCGCCCCCCACGGCTCGACGGCCTCTGTGCACCAAATGCTGCACGACTGTCATAAAATGATGCTGGCGACTTCGAGGGCATTTCGAATGGGTGGGGGGGCGAGGGAGGAGGAGATGGAGATGCCGGGAGCTGGCGTTTCTTCCCCGTAGCTCGGGGAGGGCTCTCGAGAGCATCCTGGTCCATTATAATCATGTCATCGCTATTTACATGGTCTAGTGCATTTCCGAGGGGCGCGGAAAATGGGCCCGCGCCCTCTGAATATAAGTCGTCGTTGTCGTTGTCATCGGCAGCTCCAAAATCACGATGGATGTTGACATCGGGCGAGTTATGGAGTCCGGGAAGGTGGAGGGGAGGGCAAGGGGAAGTACCAGTATATAAGTTTTGCGGGGGGGTGCATTGGGGGGCGTAAAATCGTTAGGGGCTGGATATTCGTTAGGGGGCAGGCCAGGCATTCTGGGAAGCCTCTCAGGAACGTTTGCGTTTGACGGCTCGTTGACGGATGAGGTTGGTGGAGGATATGGGGAGGGGGGTATGTATGCAGAGGAGGGAAAACCAGGCGTTCTGGGAAGCCTGTTGGGAACGTTCGTGTTCGACAGCTCGTTGACGGATGAGGTCAGTGAATATGAGGAGGGCGGATATGTATTGGAGGGTGGACGCACATTGGGGGATGGATATGCATGGGAGGACTGAGCAGCCGGTATGGAGGGACCAGCCCCAGCGGTGGTGCCAAAGTGCATTGAGGGACCAGCCCTGCCATGCGGTTGGACAAGCGAATATAGCGCACCAGCGTGATCAACGCCTGGCTGAGAGGAGTAAGTTTTGGCCGCCATGGAAGGATTGTTATGCCAGATGGAATCAAGATCTGAGTACCATGGAAGGTCTGCACGAACGAGTTCTACAAAAATAAATCAGCCGCAGACCGAAAACAAGGCATGAGGGACTCACCTAAGAGATTTTGTGCAGACTGCCCATCAAGTGGCACGACGCCAGCGCCCGTGGCAGTGAACCTGCCCTTGTGCTTCTTGTATCTTGTTCTGAGTCTTCATGTATCTCATTAGCGTATGTGAGCACGAAAAAATAAGAGAGCACTTACGCTGAGATCTGATTGGAGACTGAATTGCGAAATTTCTTCTGATTCTGGTGGTATGCGGCACCGTACTTGACGTGATTCGCAAAAATGAGCTGGGCGATGGCACCGTGAATATCCCCTTTGTCTTTGCCCGAGGGGTTATCATCAACATCTGCCATCTTTTTCTTCCCATCTGAATAGAATAAGATCCTACAATCAGAGGGGTGAGTGGTTAAGAAGTTCACAAGGGCGTCAGTGAGGGCAGTTTCGCTTTGCCATTGAATTGACATCTTGGGCCCTGGTGCTACTGCAGAACCCTTGGATTGTCCTTCGGAGGTGGATGCTCGTGGATCCATTACCCGTGAGCGTACTCGAGCGTTGGCTCGAAGTCGTGCAGAACGACGAACACGTTGGCGAATGGCAGGCATGTTTTGAAACTCCGTTGCTCCATGCCGGACTGACTTTCAATCGAGGCCGAGTTGTTGACAGAGTTGGAAGGTTTAATCGTGCTCTAGCCGAGTTTCCAAAAAGTTTTGAAAGTTATTTTGAGTCCCACTATTAGGTAGCTGCGGATGAACCTGCACCAATCCTTGAAAACCAAGTTCAAGGATGTATTGCAGCTCCACAGAATTTTTGACCGTCGTGCGTATGATTCGGCAAGTCTTGTTCGTGGAATGTCAGTATGTCAATTGACAAAAAAGGGGGGACTCACCGATGCACAGCGCAAAATGTCACTATATGGAAGAAAACTAAGAATATGACAGCGCAACTCCTCTGCGATATTAGATAGGGTAGCCCTTCCAAAATGAGAGAGCGTTGGTCCGCGACACAGCGAAGGTTCTCGGATCATCATCTTGAGGAATGATGGTCATATAGGAGCAAACGCAAGAGCCCCTTTTTCTCCGCATATCGTGACGGAGATCGCCGGACTAGCACTTAGATTCTTCTTAGAAAGCTTGTTCACTAAGGAGAATAAGGATATCATAGTTCTTAAGCTTAAGGCGAATAAGTCAAAAACGCAGCTAAGTGTACATTCCGACCGGATCGTGAGCTTGCGAACGTTGACACATGTGAAAAAGGCCAAATTTGTAAGCGTCCATGTTAGAAATTCACATTCTGGTGCTACGAGCAGCACTTGTCTGACCAAGTAACAGGTTGTAAGGAGTTGGGGAACGCAATGACTCGGATATGTTGATTCCAAAGAGGTTCGCCACAGGCTCGTGACCAGCCCGGTGTATCATGATACTACCACGGACAAGTCGAGTAGCGTAGCCGAGCTCTCAAGCTGCAAACATCTCATAAGCGTAGTCCAGACTGATTACGAGTCTACCTTTACCAGCCACGGCTATGTATGAAAAACCAGAGTCAAGTTATCCGAAGCTGTGTAGTCTTCTGCTTACATAATTTTAAACTCATCAATGACACACACGGGCCCCGAGCTCGTTGCGGTCATGGCTAGAGACTTTGGACGAGCAAATTTGAACGGGTGAGACTGGCTGGAGATGATCCGTAGGGTAGTGCTCTCTGTTTGGTGTTCTTTTTAGAAACCAAACACCACTAGTGTCGATCGATTGGGAACACAGGCTAGTGTCAACAACACAGCTAACTGCGAGATTACGTGGAATGGAACATAATTTGTGTGCCGTTGACCGCAAGTGTGTGGATGCTGGATGACATAATTAAGGATTTGTGGCTGTGAAGATCTCAGGTTGCTGGGTAGTACTTATATCTCTTGGTTTGAACCGAAATCGTCAACAGAACGATTCTCGGATGGTACAATTGACCCCACCAACTTTTCCGCCGACCCTCGTCGATCTCAGCAGGAATGCATCTGTCATATCATCCTCCTCCGAAACTGACATCCCATCGGCATTATCAAAGCCAACCCGCCCAAGACCAGCACGCACTTTCTCTTCCCCACGTTCTCAAAGCCCACAGTCTAGAACTGCTACTCCCTCCAAACATCCAAGCTATCTCACTCGTGAACTCGGAGTATCCAGCCAACCAGAACCAGAACCTGTCCAAGCTCAACAGCAGACCAAGGAGCGGAGCAAGAGTAGGAAGGGATCACGAGAAGCAAGTAGGGCAAGGAGTGCGAATGGCAGACAAGGGGCCCAAGATTTTTCATTTGGAGACACCCTTGGAGAAGGATCTTACTCGACAGTGTGTGCATCGCTCATAACCCACACTGCCTACTCATGCCACCTCAGGTAATGCGTGCACGATATATTCGAACAGGACAGGAATACGCTATCAAGATCCTCGACAAGAACCATCTCATTCGAAAGGACAAGATGCTTGTTGCACTCGCGGAGAAGAATGTCCTCGTCAAATTGGGTGTCGGTCACCCCGGTATCATACACCTACACTGGACCTTTCAGGACGAGTGGAGCCTATGTCAGTACCACGTTCCTCTCTATATGCTGTGTGTGTGCATCCGATCTCGGTCATTGACCGGCCATACCTGGCAGTCAGTGATTCACACTGCCACGCTTGCTTTAGTGATCGGGTGCATGGACCAAGCATATATCCGCTTTTCTCATGAACCCACGTCGTTAATGTCCTACCAGTCTTTGTCCTTGACTTGGCGCCCAATGGGGAGATGCAATCCCGCATATCACGCCTTGGCTCCCTAAGCCTCGACTCTTCCAGATACTACGCAGCACAGATCGTCGATGCACTAGAGTATATGCATGGGAAAGACGTCATCCATAGGTGCGTCACTCCATCACCTTTCCTGGAGGCCATCTCCACTCATCTTAAAAAGGGTACAAGTTCAAAATCACTGACGTCACTTTCAGAGACCTCAAACCCGAAAACCTCCTTCTGGATGACCACTTTCGAATAAAGATTACTGATTTTGGTACCGGAAAGATATTAGAGAACGGAGGTAGGTTAATTCCCTCCGTGTATACGTGTTTCTCACAAGTCCCGAAGCGGAGAAAGCCAACACATTTGTGGGCACTGCGCAATACGTCGCACCAGAGTTACTAGAGAGCAACGAGACAAGTAAGAGGTATGTATATCCTTGAAAACACGCGCATATTTGGTTCCTCGAATGTCATTGCATTCATGTATTCCATTTCTTCGTTCCTGGTATCATTAACACCTACCATTTGCATCCGCTGTCTCGCCTACCTCGAATACAACTCATCAAGGTACTGATCTCCCTTACAGCTCAGATCTCTGGGCACTCGGTTGTATAATCTATCAAATGATTTCCGGCAGATTCGCATTCCAAGGCCTCAGTGAATACCTCACCTGGCAAAAGATAAAGTCTCTCGACTACACCTTCCCAGACGGATTTGACGAAGACGCCAAGGACCTCGTACGGCGTCTCTTTGTACGCGATCCGACACAGCGGCTCGGCGCCGGCGGTCCAGACTCTGCTCACTCATACACAGCACTTCGAGCACACCCATTTTTCGCGTCTGTATCATGGGAGACGCTGTGGACTGACCCTGTACCTTCCTTGGAGGCGGGGCTAGTGAAGAAGGAGGTGCCTGCGGCGGATGAGGGGGAGGAGAGACAGTGGGATGATGTGGGAGAGATGTGGGATCGATTAGTAGATGGGAATGCTGACGTGGGTAGTGGGAGTGGGGAGGGCGAGGGCGAGGTAAGTGGGGATGGTGTGGGATGGGCAATGGACAGTGAGGGGACGGTGTTACATTCATTCAAGACACGGCATGCAGGTGGTGGATATACGGAAGAGGGCCCGATGGGAGAGAAGCCGGATTATCTTATGTGGCAGTCAAGAACTAGTGAGGGGAGAATGATGCCAGGGCTGGAAGAGGATTTAGAGGAGACACAGACCGTCATTGGCGAGCACGAGCACGACACTACATTATCGGACATACAGACCTCTCCACCACTAATACCCCAGGCCGGAGCGGAACCTTTGTCACCATCGGAAGCCTCTCCTACCCCTACTGAGATCATTCCCGCACCTATAGCCATCCATGTCCCCCGAATGAGTGGACCAGGCTCAGGCTCTAGCTCTTCGGACGGGAGTCCCGTCGAAGGGGTGGCAGCAGATCTCACCGTCAAGTTGAGGATCGGCTCAGATGCGGAAACCAAGCTGAAACCAAGCCTATCGCGGGGACGGAATCGCGCGCAGACTCCGGTACAAGGTAACGGGCCATGTTCGAATGCAGATTGGTGCGTCATTGATGTGCTCAAGTTCTCGAGACGATCCTAATCATCTATTTATTTGCTTCTCTTTTGTCGCGATAGGTCAAGCCTCCTCTTACCGTCCGAATGCGTCCTATTCCATACGCGCGTTGAGGCTCGGTCGCCGAAACGTCGCGGTAGCAAACTACGTCTCCCGATTAGTGCGAGTCTCACGAAGACGAAAACGCGGCAGCTGGTACTTACAAACATGCGGCTGTTATGCGTGAAGCAGAAGGCGGGTGGTCAATTGAGTTTGAAGAGTGAGGTTGGATTGGGGGCGGGAGATAAGGGCAAGGAGCGTGAGAAGCTGAGGGAAGGCAAGGAGAAGGAGCGGGATGCAAGTAAGGACTGCAGAAATGTGATTGAGAGCGCAGAGCCGAAAGGCGAGCGAGAGTTTGTCATTTTGACTGTCAGTCCTTTTCCTTCTGTTATACGTGTTTTACACCGCTGATCTTCGTGCATGTCGCAGTCTAATAGATCGCAGACATATGCTGCAGAGACGAGCACTATGTCTACGATGTGGGTGGAAAAGATAAACGAGGCTCTCGTTCGGGGAAATGCGCATATCCAAACACGGACTCAGACATGATGGGGATTGGGACTGAGGTTAAGATGATATCCAAATGTAATTCACTGTCTTCACGCACTTGACGACTCGGGGTTGTTATACATTCCATATCGACCTGGAGGCATTCACGCGCGAATCGGAGTAACGATTTATGTAGTAACTGGTATTGGTATTGGTATGCGCGTGCGCCTATGTACGATTTGTATTACTTACAGTGAACGTTCGTGCTCGGATTTCGGATCGGTATTGGGATTTCGATATCGGTATTGGTATTTTGTGCTTGTGGTCCAGGTTGTATTTCCTGGAGTAGGACTAGGATGCGACATTGGTATTGACTTTGGTGCGTGGTTTGGTCTGTTCTACTATCGTTGTATACGACGAACATCTTGTCTCATAATATCGAGGACAAATTAATCAAACAGTTTTGTGGGATTCATAGTCAAACCTTACTGAGTCACTGTATCTTGGAAATTTCCGTTGATCTTCTGGATTCTGATTTCCTTGCTCTCTTAGCCCTTAAGGTTGACGAGGTGTGCTGGTAGAATGTCTCTAGCTGTGCAAACTAATACCCGTCATAACACACCGCGCGCGCATCAACTCCACAATGCAAATAAAATATCCGATGCTCACCATTTCTAGCATCCTTATGACACGATAACTCGATATCCAAGGCAGAGTGGGAGAAAGTGCGCATGAAGCAATAAACTGCCTGAGGACTCGGACGAGGAGCGGGGAGATCAAACATTGAGATATGTGCACGCACTTGGCGGGTAGGACGTGAGTTAAAAGTTTTCTGTCTGCTTCGTGTAGATTTCAGGTTTTGACGCTACTCAGGAAGATCTATCACGTTCCTTGGGCCTGTACTGGTAAAGGCCTCGGGGAGAGTGGAACGACGGGCTTTTGATGATCGTATCGTGATCAGGATTTCAGTATTGACTACACGTGTAGTAGGGGCCTCTCGACAATGGCATAGGATTGGGAAAACGAACAGTTCTAGAGGTTCTCTTTCATTTCAGCGTCATACGTTTACCAAGTTTGCCGCTCCCTCACATTCGTCCTCTAGTATGACTGTAGTCTCAGACGACCCTAGTTGGTGGCCGTGGATCATTTCGTGGCGCATTTCCAGCTATTATGTAGGTTCGTGGCAGTTGAATGTTGAAACTGATGTCCCGGTCTCACCTCAAGTGCGATTTGCAGTTGCCGCCTCTGTTGGAGTGACGTATGATTGGGGTAAGCATGATACTATTGAAGAAGTACTGATAACCTACATATATTTCAAGCACTTACATTTGGTCAAGAGGTATGCTGATGTTACGACCAGAGCAGCCATCTCGCTAAGAAAGGTTTTATAGGTCGAACTGGTCTGGGTGAGCAGCCACGTCAGGACTCGGAAAAACAACGTTGATCTATGACAGAGGCAACGTTGGTCCTTGATGACCGTTCTGTATCTGAGTGTATGCGGCTTGCATCATTGGTTGGCAACTCTTGCTTACTCTTGAGAATGTCCTAGGTGCGCTATCTTGGAATATTATTTGCTGTGTATGTTCAAATGGCTCGACGCTGTCGTTGTGCTAATGAACTATATATCACAATCAGCTTGAACATACTGAGTGTGTCTTCTCATATCACTGTCTTCACCTTTCTGACCTGCGGTATGCAGTCAATGTTCCAACGATCTTGTTGACAGATGCAGTGAGTCTTCTGCACCTATGCCTACTATTTCCCTCTGAATCGACTGCGGCGCCCTGTAGGGGTGAGTGTGGTTTTTGAATTAGCTCAGGGCTTGGTTCGTTGTAATGACTGCCACAGATGTGAGTCTATTTGGAGTGCGTGATCTACCCAAGGCTGATCACTAAGTGGATTTATCAGGCTGGATCCTGTATATTGTAGTGAACTGGATGTATGTTGTGGTATTTCCAATGTTGCGGGGTGAGTTTTTCCGTTACAAGACCTCAGTGATATCAGCACTGAACCACGTTACAAGTCATCATGATCACTCGGTTACATGCCATGTATCAACAATCCAGAAATATGCTGATATTTCTCGTTGTCATCTTTTTGGCTGACACCATTTTCAACGTAGTGGTCTCCGTACTGTTAACGACGAATACTTCAGGAGGTACGCTTACATTTGGATAAACAAAAATGTGCATGAGGCTTATTAATGAATATTAATACTAGAGGAATACATTCTCTCTGGTACCTATGAGTGCTCGACTACCTATGGGGACAATACAATCCTTCTGGATTCCCTTACTTGGATATTCGGCACTGCGTGGGAGGTTCTCGTACTGTTTCTCGCAATCTGGATTGCTGGGAAACATTTCCGTGAGCTGCGACAACATTCGACAGGAGGGGTCATCGAGGACTGTTTCACGGTATTGATAAAATCCCACGTGTTTTACTTTTTGAGGTGAGCTCATGATAATGAATATGGCTCCTTTATTCTGCTAAAGGATCGAGCATGCTAGCTTTCTTGCCGTTTCTTGCTTCAACCTCATGATTTTGTCTCCAGCGATCTCAGTGGTATGCGGATTTGTCTGACCTTTGCATGCAACCGCAGTTCATCATTTCTATAGAATTCAAATACCATTGGACTTGAATATTATTATGGTATACTCCAAATCTTGACAGTCGTGCAGATGTTTGTGCTGGGACCACGCCTGATCCTTGGCATTCGAGACTATAACGCTAAGCTCGTGACCGACTCTGACGCAGCAACCAACATGGCCTCAATCGCTTTCCAGGAGCGCATGCCTATGTTGACTGTCAGTAGTATGGGAGATGATTTATGAAAGTGAATGGTTGTTTGGTGCCTGCAGGGAGCAGGAGAATTTGGCTTATGATTCATTTTCAGTTTCATCGCGGCGCTTAGTTACTTGCCATTGCACAGTGGATTTCAAGGAGACATAGATCTGGGAAAAGTGTTCGTTGCGATATGTATTTATGTGTCTTACCCAATCTCCTTGAGGAATGGAAAGTGATCCGTCAGTTCTGCGTTCGGTTCAGGGTATACGGAATACAAGTGCGTAGGCTATACCTATCAAACAGATGAGCACGAAACTAAAGTCAAGAAAGGAGAAAATCCGATACGAAATATGTAAGTACTGGTAGACAACGAAAGAGGAAACTGAATCGAAAATTAGCAGGGCTCATGATACTGACGTGTGTTGGACGATACGACTCGGATACGTGTGCATGGTACCAGTCCCGGAGGATTAGCCTCCGGGACTCTTTTTGTCTTCTTTTCCTGCATCCTTATCGTATCTGATCAGCTTCAGCACCACACGTTGTCCCACTGGTGGCTTCCGTCTCAAACCCTCCAATATTTGATATTTGATATCTTGCTCGTGCGTAGTGTTACCTCAGCGTTTATATCACTTCCGCTGAGACACTGTCTAGTCTTCTACAACGTGGGCATACTTAGCTCTTTGTATAAGAGAAACCAAGAAATACTTTTAAAAAAACAAAGCAAGTACCTCTCACGAGAGGGGGACTTGGAACCCAGCACCGGAACCAGCATAAACGTAGTCCATCTTGACATTCGGGAGCGGGTGATCGCTCGTCCCTTTGTAACAGTGTCAAAGTAGTAGTATCATAAGCAAATAAGTTCCCTACCAGCATGACAGTACGGGATTCCGTCCTTCTTGTGTCCCCACCACATTACAGGCGACCACTCGTCTATGAGATTGGCGAGCGTCTGGATGTGACCGTATGCAGCTGGTTGGGGACCGCGTGGTCGGCGCAGGGCAACGAAAGTGAAGAAACAGGCATATATAAACAGCGCAATGCACAAGTTCCAGATCTACAAGAAGGTGAGAGGATGTTGCAACAATTTTATATGGGCAGTAGGTGCGAACCTGGGCAGTTGGCATGATTACTCCCGGAAGGTATAATGTCTCTTCAGTGGTGGCGTAGTTCTGTATAATGAATGACTGCCCAAACATCCAGTCTGTGATTATCGAGTATAGTATTCAATAACCCGATAAAATACTAGACAGGAATGACTTACGCAGGAAAGGCTTTGCAACAAAAAGTACAAGACAAATCGGATGAGTGAAGATCGATTCCACTGGGTTCGTTGCCATTCTGAGCCCTTTGCTTCTGGTAGCGCATCTCCATCGTCTTTCATCTCGAATGACATTCGCGATGAGCTCCGAGCAATGCAGCATAAGTGTCAACGGTCCCTGGACAACTGCCATATTGACAAAGAGCGCAATCCACACCTGAAAAAAGTCGTTACCCGGTATATAATACGCGATGTAATTAGACTCCGGATTGGGGAAGAGCGACCATGTTTGTGAGGTCAGCGCATTGGGGGACAATGATTTCATACTGGCGGACTTGTCCCAGATATACATGACAAGTGCGGCCCATACAGCGCATGCTGCAACGATCACCCAAAGATAAATGACAACTTTCCGGATGCGATGATGAGCATGCCACACGGAGGGCTGTATCTCTGATGGCTTCGCTGGACCTGCATGCGTGTTTAGGTCAGACACACAACGCATGCACCGGAAAGGAGCAGGTTGTAATTGCGTGTGGTGGACCAGTGCGGCAGTCACGTAGAAAGGTGAGGAGCTCCACGTCAATATTTTGATAGCCTGTGTTCCTGACAATGCGATTATCACCTGGAGAAGGAGTGCAGCGCCCAAAACGAGGAGAGGTATGCCTATGAAGGCAATACCGTCTTCATATTCTTGTGGTGTTACTTGGAAACATACGACGAGTGAGACCGAGCTATAGGATAAGATGAGGAGAACACCGCAGATACCGTTAAACAGGGTGCCGTTGGGTTTATATCATCCGCGAGCTGCGGTGAGAAGGCGCAGGTTGGTGTTGAAATGAAGCCGACGCTCTGAGGCTAGCGCGGAGCGCAACGCAATGGCATGTACGAGGCCTGTGGACTCGGTGCATAACGTGGCAATTAAGTTAAGTATCAGGGCCAATATCCCCCGCAGGGGAATTCTCTCCTGCAAAGCATACACCTGAGGATTGACTGGGGCTACACCAAAGGCTCCGTTTTTGGCTGAAGTGACAATTCCAGCAATGATGCATGAGCAGCCGAAGATACTTGAGCATATGATTCCAACAAGGGCATAATTGCGACTAGTCAGGCTGCGATCGTAGAAATCGGTCAAAGTTTCATCAGTGAACTTCGCATCAGGTATCCCTGATTCAAAGTCCTGGTAATTCGGGAAGGCGTCGTATAGATGCGAACTTTCGTCTGTTAGTTTGGAAGAGGCTGCCATGGGAAGCAGAGACAGAAAATGCCAGTTCAAAATCAAGAGAGAGTCGGACTAGAAAAGAAATGAGAACTCAGTCTTTGGATTAAGACTCATACTATGGCAGTTAGTACCTAAAAACGTTAAGTGAACTATGTAGGTGGTTAGAATGATAAATACGTAACAATAAATGCTAATGCTCACCTCAGTCTTCGGAATGAGAAATGGAGAGATCGTGCTGGAGATAAGAAACCTGTTGGAATGGAGAACGAAAAGTGAGAGTAAAGTACTAATGCGTCTTGATAGCCGATGTATTATCATCATAGACATAAATATCAAAAACTTTATAGCTTCTGATCTGATGTGCCACGTACTAGTAGTCGTCCCATGTGAGATCCAAGCATGCCAAGGGTTTGACTAACGGAACCCCCAGTAAGATGCATCATGTCGCTCTTACCAAGGTGAGCATTTTTGAGGTCACGCACATGTGCTATCTATTTCAAATGCCAGATATCACTGCTGCTGTTTGCAAATAATTCATTGACTTCTGACCCTGTTTCTCACTGGCGACAGACGATGGCCAGTCCATGCATCTTGCACGGATGTGTGTGCAGTACAAGGAGATTATGCTTGGCTTTCAATATTTCGATGATCACTATCCTGACATGTGCACTTTGGTAAGTATTGCTGCACTGCAAATCAAAACAGTATCCGAACCGTCTATCTGTGATGAGTATCACTGCCAAGTGCAAACCGCCTCCCCTAATTAGGATATAATATGCCTGGCACCTTCGGATCTTTCTCGGTTCCTTCGAATGACCTCAGTGAGCAAACAAAGTTCCGACAGTAGCTGCTTGACACGACAAACACCGATATTCACGTGGGTGGCCACCTAGGATGGTTGGTGTCCCTGCGCCGGGAAGTCGCACCTGCGCAGAATTAGATACAAGGAGATACATTCTGGAAGCTGTGTAAACAAAAATCCAACGTATGTACGCAGTGCAGAGGTGCCAGGGACGGTATGTTTAAGCAGTCCTGCTACAACGGTGATGGAAGTGCGGAGGCGAACAGTCAAGTGTTTTAGGCGTCTATGGAAACATGAGGCAAGCAAATGTGGTTACACAGCAAAAAAAACACAGTACACGCACTTCTGCAGCTTAACCACGATCAATCCCTCCAGTCCACTTCGACCGATTCGACAACATCGACCTCCAGTAAAATGTCGGAGCCAAATATAACCACCATACCCCTGCAAGAGTTTAAAGGTCATGAAGAACGTGTGGGGGTAGTCGCAGTTTTCCCAGACAAACAACGAATGGTCACAGCCTCACACGACCGCACGCTTCGCATATGGGACTTGAAGAAAGGTATTATGTTGAAGAAGATAGAAGGGCATGGCGGTTATGTGTCAGCGATGGCGGTATCACGAGATGGGCAACTGATAGCAAGCGGTGACCTGATTGGAGTAGTCACCATCTGGCACGGAGAAACAGGTGAACGACTCACTGGAAATATTGAAAACTATGTTAGATACACAGACTACAATCGGATCTTATCGCTAGACTTCTCTCCCGATGGAAAAGTGCTGGCCACTGGTTCAACCGATAAATCGTTGAAGCTGTGGTGCACCAAAACCTGGAAGCTGCTGGGAAATTCAATCCACTTTGATGATCACGTCAGTCATGTTCGGTATTCGCCATCTGGAGAACTCCTTGCTATCGCAGCAGCCAAGGTCGAAATTTACAGTTCAAGCACGAGGGAATGTATCGCAAAGTTAGAAGCTTATGCAACATACATCGCATGGACGCCCGATGGCACACGCCTTATTTCAGCATCCCTTAATGGCAATATACTGGAGTGGGATACCTTGACCTGGCAGCAGATCAGCAATCCTTGGATGACGGGCCACACTGACTACATCAGGGCTCTTGCTATTGATCCTAATAGCACGCTCATTGCTTCCGGCGCATCTGACTACATCCGTCTCTGGCAGCTGTCAGATCGAAAAAACGTTGCCATCTTCCAGCAATCATCGGCATCTCTCACTTTCTCCTTGGATGGTAAACACATCCTCAGTGGAAGTTATTACACTGACAATAACTCGGTCACAAAGTGGGCGGTAGACCCTAAAGTTCCTTTGCAGGAGGAAGGTGCTTCTTATGGCATAGATGAAGCCATTTTGTTCTCTTTAGCTTTCTTCTCTCTGTTTATATTTGGCAACTCTCTGGTTGATTTCCTGCACCTTCGGCATCTCATCTCTCGCAAGGGGGCCTTGCTGAAGGACCCTCCAGAAAACAAGGTGAAAAACGATGTAAGTTGGTGTTGAACTTCCCCTCCGCCTTTTTCCATGCTGACATTGATTCTTGAATCTTATCCAAGTCTCAAGTCTCTGATTCCAAGGCATGTTACCACCTTTGACTCTACTAATGCAATTCGAGCATTCTTCATTCCACAGATCCTCTCCATTAATACGACCACCCACAATGCATGCATGACGGGGGATCTGACTACCGCTGAACAACTGCTCACACGAGATATCAACGTTGATGCCAATAACCACACCTCGCATGCGAACCGCTCATTCGTTATGGCACGAAAATACGACTGGGACCATGCGCTTCACGATGCAATTAAGGTGAGATGAACTGACATATCACGGTCCCCTTGCGAATGGCCAACCTTCCTCCATAACATAGTCCATTAGCATTCAGCCCTCATTGACAGGCTATATCTCCAAGGGCATCGCCCTATACGGAAAAGGCCATGTCGGGGACGCGAGAGCGGCATTTGACCTTGCGTCCACATTCGCGAACGAAGAGTCAAAGATTATACTTCTCTTGATCAAGGCAACAATAGATCTTCTCTCACGTAATCCATATCTAACTCGTGGTTTTCAGGCCATCGCTATTTTCAATGCGGACCAACGGGAGGAATCGATCATACTTGTGCAAGAGCTCGCTGCAGCGTATCCGAACCACGATTTCCTTGCGTGTCGTGTCGTGGAAGTGAGTATCAGGTCCTTGATGAACTTCTCGTTCGTACGACGATACTGATCTCGCTGAACTTCTCACACCAGGCATATTTACGTGTTCAACTCGGTATCAATGCCATGAATGACGCCCGTTACGACCACGCTGCCGACCACTTTACTGCTGCTGTCAAGTCCAGTGCTCTCTCATCTTCATCGACCATTCATCCTGTATGCCAGGACTTTGTGGTGGTATGTTGATACAATTCACCGGAACACGTTTATCATGTCGAACACCACTCCTTGCACAGCTCTTCGGATGGGACCTGATGTCCTTGTGGCAAAATGCACACCAGAAACGATGCGATGCGCTCCGTCAAGCAGGGAGGCTTGCCGAGGCTCTGAATTCGTACCGAGACATGATGGACAAGATTGACAAAAATACAATGGCCAGCTGCCTCGACTGGTCCAATGGCAAGTCTGGGGTTCATGATGTCATGCAGACTCCAATCCTCACATGCATCTTACTCAGCTTTCAAGGAAGAATGCAGTACGCTCTGCCTTGCTGACGGAGATGCTGCCTTTGCTGCACGCAATTATGACAGTGCTATTAACCTATACTCGGCGGTGATCAACGTAAATTCTGCATCCGATGCCGTCTTCGCAAATCGCAGTAAGGTAAAGTTGAGAAAAAAGCTATGGACGGAGGCACTTCTCGATGCGCAGAAGGTGCACTGACACCTACTTAGGACGTTTCGTAACTGAATACTGACTGATTTGGTATACAAAGGTCATCCAACTCAACCCTTCGTCTCACGTTGGACAAAAGTTGGAGCTCGCAGCGCTTCAAGGTGCACAACGCTATGATGAAGCCATTGCGGCCTTCCGAATGATGTTCGTCAAATTGGAAAATGCTCACGACGTGGAAATGCAAAGTAAGCTCTCAGTGGCACAATTGTTCAGACGCTCAACCGCTCCCTCAGATCTTCGCAAGCAGTATGCAAGTCCCTCTGAATCAGATGGTGTTATCCGAAGGGCCATTGACCAACAACTCGATACCGCCCCGCTTCGTCTACTCAATACTGCCACCGGGCTTTTATGTGACCGTGAAGCGCAGATAAGCACCTTCAAAACAAGCACAGAACACAATAAGCTTTGGCTGTCATGGTCTATGAAGCGTGCAGACTTCCGAATGGAACACATCACAGAAGTGGTGGCGACTTACTTTCGTTGTGTCATGTTATCCCATAGATGGGAAGGGAAGGAGCCGCTACTACGGGACATCCAGGGCAAGATTGTGTACAAGCTGAACTCGCTCGGTGGCATCGTAAAGCTACAGGAAATTCTGCGAAATTGCTCGTGATGTGGGTTACCGCTGGGCATGGAGCGATACATGCTGCATCGACAAGAGCAGCAATGTCGAGCTGCAGCAATCGCTCAACTCCATGTTCGTCTGGTACCAACACTCGGCGCTTACGATTGTCTACCTTTCGGACGTTCCACCTTCATCCAAGTCTGGCGCTCTGGGGAGGAGTGAGTGGAACAAACGAGGATGGACCTTTCAGGAATTCCTTGCTTCCAAAGTCCTCATCTTTTATCAGAAGGATTGGACTCCATATCTCAATGATCACTCTCCCAACCATAAAATGTCGACTGCAATGATGGAGGAGTTGGAGGTTGCGACTGGTATTGATCGACAGGCTCTTGTTAACTTCTCCCCAGGGATGACAGGCGCGCGAGAGAGACTTCAATGGGCATCAAGTCGTGTTACAACGGTTCAGGAAGACATCGCATACTCGTTGTTTGGTGTCTTCGACGTCCGTCTGCCTGTGGATTATGGCGAGAAGAAGGCAAACGCGCTCGGGCGTCTCCTGCAGGAAATTGTTGCTCGGTCGGGTGACATTACTGCCCTCGATTGGGTCGGACAATCATCCGAGTTCAATAGTTGTCTTCCTGCTGACATTGCCTCATATTCCGCCCCACCATGCGCCCTGCCATTTTTGTCTGAAGATGAGATCCAGACAGAAGTCTCTTCATTGCGAAGAAATACCGTGGCTGTAGATTTGGCTTTGAAGACTTATGCCCTGCTGAAGAGCATGAGCGCTCCTCGCTTCGCAAATCGCAGACTGCATCTGCCTTGCATCTCATTCCGTGTCACGGAAATCAGACAGAAGCGTGGTCCGGCCCAGGAGAGTCATTTCACATATGGAGTCAAAGCAGACGGGCTTCAAGACTTGCTGATCACCACTAGCGAGACACTAATTCAGTTCTCGCGGGCAAGGACCCACTCGACAAACGTTCTTTCTTGTCCGACCATGGGATCGTGGTCTCCTCGAGCAGCTTGACTTTGGAGACGATTGGAGAAGCGTAGGGGATTTGTCCGAGTTCGGGTCTCAGTCAGACAGCTTTGACGAGTTTCCTGGCGGTCCTCCTGTAGAAGAGGAGCATCACTCACGAGCGTTGCGAATGATGATTCACCTTGGTCAGCCTTTCAGCGCATTTTTGCTGGCGCAGCAGCGTGTGGGAGAATACAAGAGAATCGCGTCGGACCATAGTATCATTGCACAAGTCAAAGACATAGCTTCTGTTGGCAACATGGACGTCAGTTTCATAGAGATACTATAGCTGTATTTAATGACTAGGTCTCTCCGTGAGGTTTCCATCTGAGCGTAACTTAGAGCACAAATCAAACCTTCGAGCGCGCCTTACATTACACGAGTCATAAACTTCCTGCAGACGGATTGTTAGAGATCTCGAGACAGGATATTTGCGTCTAACGAAACCCTTCTTCAAGGGCAACTGATCAAGAATTTTCAACATCTCATGTAGTTACATAACATGAATACTATACCGTGATAACTTCATTCACAAACACATAACTTGCTGTGGAAAGCTTACGGTGGAAACAGCAGGATGAGCAAGATGTACTTCATAAACCAGACATCTGGTCAAATGAAATATAGGACATGGAGATGAGCGCGCACATGGGAGCCAGACGAATTGCACCCACGGGATCAAACATTCCGTCCCTTACACATGACATTAGACATCTCTTGGCCGCGAGAACGGCGGGTACCCATAGATTCGGAGACAAACAACTCCGAAGCATCAATCAAGTACGTATCGTACAACGCCAGAAAACCAACAAATAGGGAGGGAGGGATAATTGAAAGTATGGAAAGACTGAGAGATATGTGAATGGGAAAGGAAGACTTGGAGACACGGATTCGGGTAAGAGGGTTAAGTGAGATGTTTCATTTCGCTTTCGTGGTGTGGAAGGTCTGGCTTTTCCAGACCGCGTCTGCAGCCTCAAGCGAACCCAGATGCAGGGGACAGACTCTCCATGAGCGTGCTGAAGCCAGACCTCGGGTTGTGGGACGAAGGGGACCACGGAGACACGAGACCAAAAACACAATGATGAGATCAAGGGAGGTGGGTGGTGACGAAAACTTTGGCTGAGGGAAGGGAAGATGGGGGAACGAGGCAAAGAAGAGAACCTGGAGGATTTTTGATATATGTCAAAACGGGCACTGGCTTAATACAAAACCCCAGATCGGCGCTGTTGACCAACTCTGTTGGCTTAAAACCCCCGCACCCCAAACGTACCAGTATCGGCATATCGTGCCGACGTCTCTTCTATAATTGACCTTGGACGTCAGCTGCTAGTTGATAATATCATTCAACCATGCTCATATCAGGAATTACAAGATCACAGCTGATATGAATCCTCCAAATTCCTCGTTATATAGAATTGCTGGTATGATATATCTTAGTCAATACATATCACACGACGGCCGCTTCAACTGACCACCTAACCAGGGGGAAGCAAACTAGCGTCCACAACACCAATCTCGTCCGCTCCATCATCAGGATCATCCGAGGAATGCGTGATGGGTGTCCGTGGCATTGCCATAAGACCTACAGACAGTTAACTTGACTCGCACAGATATGAAAATAAGACTTACCAGTCCGAGCCGATTCCAAAATTCCGAACGGTTTAAGCAAACTCAAAAACGCGACGACGCGGTTCGTTTTGGCAGTGAGCTCAACGATGACGCTATTCTCGCTCACATCGACGATCTTTGCTCCGAATTGGTCAGATAAGACGGAGATCGATTGAAGGTGTTGGTGTTTAAGGCGGAGAGCCTCAGAGGGCGTCAATGGGGGTGGATTATGCGGCTCTGTGGGAGAGTTAGGGTGAACACCACGCTCGAAATTGTGAGCGAGTGTGGTTTCTTTTTCAAGTTTGGTTTCGCGATGACGTGGGTGGGGACCCCGCCTCGGTTCATGCGAGGGTCCACCTACAAGTTGGTCCTCCAAGTACTCCGGACCAAGGATGGACACTTTTACTAGGAGCAATTCACGTGTAATAACACGGGTATCTGTATAGTCGAGAACAGCCCATACAGGCACCTATTCTGCAATGAGAAAGGCGAAAGAGTGTGTTGTAAAAGACAACTTACGAGATCCTCTAGCTGTCTCCTTGCCTGCTCCACAACTCCGTCCTGTCCACTAAGGACGATGGACATCCGACTTAAGTCCCGAATTTCAGTCCGGCACACCACCAGAGAGTCAATGTTGAACCCACGTCCTGCGAGGATACCAGACACGCGGGATAACACACCAGGTTCGTTCTGTACCAGGCAGTTAAAGATATGTCTATATTGGACTCTGTTAGCAAAGTTGCAAAAGCTTAGTTTGTGAATAAAATACACTTTTTAAAGGGCTGCAGACTCGGAGGTGGGGTGTTATAGAGGATGTTCGTCACAGCCTCTTCTGCACTTTGAGATCTTGGAAGGTCCGTAGCAGGAAGAGGTGGTGGACGCATCCGTTGTGCTGTTTTGTAGTCTAGCGCAGAGGTCGAGTCATCGATGGGTCGTGGTGGTTTCGGTGGATCTTCAGGAGCGCGAAGACGCGTCGAAGTCGAGAAAAGCCGTGGATTCGCTACACGGGACGCGCAGCGCGACCGGAGTGCAAACATTGCTTCTTGATGACCAAAAGAACAGCTTGCTGGCAAACTGACTCGGTGACTCGAAAAATCACATTAATTTGCTTAGTAATCCTAGAGCTTAACAATCCTGGGCAACTTTGCAATACGAAAGACTTCTACCGAACAGGGTACACCACCAGGGCCCCTGGAGAGGTTGTAAATCTATGAAAGCTCAAATATGCAACAAAGTACGTGGTATAAATTTGAGAAGATGTAATTAGTATGCAAGAGATTCTTAGTAGTTAAATTAGATTAGGTGAAGCACCACACGAAGTTGGTTGATGATCAAAAACCTGAAGAAAGTGGAAGCGCGTCACGGTTTTCCATGACAAATTTTTTCGTGCTTCAGCTTTCCGTCTTTTCGCGTGAGGCTTTTACCGCAGTACGAGCATTGGAAACGCGTCTTGACGTGAAGCGTCATTATGTGACGAGGCATGCTTGCTGCTTGCATGCAGCACTTGCATCCAGGCCATAGACAACCAATGACTTCAAGACGCTTTGAACGTAGCGCGTGGATGCTGCGCAAGTGCGTCGTGATGTCGGCTTCGTTGCACGGGATCAGTGCATCGCAGTACGTCCCATCACTTGATAACAGCGGGCAACGGAACATGTCGTTGGACGCCCTATCTTCAGAATGCAGTTCCCCTCCGTCAACAAAAAGAGTCATGTGTGATTCGTGGGGTACTGAAGGAGATGGGGGGCCAGGACGAACGACGTGCGTGGTGGATGAGCGTCAACTGGCGTGGTCATCCACTCGCGTTGAGTGGATTCATACACGTAGTTGTCGAATGTGGGGTATTCACGGCCCGCGGGGGGCAAATGACTGTACTGCCAATGATCAAGCGCTGACGGCGAGTTGCATGGAAAGTCTTCGAAGAATGGTAGGACAAGGTTTCCCAAGCACTGATGTCGATCAGGGGTGGCCCATCAGAATATCCCTGCGAACCCGCATGGCTGTGAACACATGAGCGTCAAGGTCATCGACTAGTGAGGAACACATACACCTGAGGAGAATAAACAAACCCTCGAGGTAGAGTTTGTGACTCAGTGATGCCGGTAAACCGCCCATCACAAAAACTGGACACAACATGAGGACTAGTACTCGTTGGTAGAAATGATAGTTCCCTCACCTAACGTCAACGTGTGTGTCCTGCTCCCAGAGGTATGATGTCGAAGACCGCGGTAATTGAGGCAATGTATCCATATCTGAGACAAAGGCAGTGGAGGCTTCTTGAATATGGCGGTATTTGGAAATAAGTTATGTCTTTATACTACCACTGAAGGCTACCAGTCGGCGACCTTCCTCATGACGAAACCGAGTTAGAGAAGCAGCAGCTAGTCCAAAACTTGTTGCAAAACGTACATACAAAAGGTTAGTGCCGTACAGCGCTAAAGGGGCCAAATAGAACAGCTGCCAATTGGCCAGGTGGTGATCGGAACGAGTCGCGGGTATTACAAGATGTGGTACACATGTGTACGCGTAGGCCTTCGCGCGGCTGAGTATGTCATAGATGAACTTTGTCGGACTACACATAGCCATTACGGTGGCGAGGAATTAGCGAAATTCGTACCTGGGAGGAAAGAGACGTATGTACTTGCTGCGGAAATGTGGGAATGTATTTCGGCAACCCCGAGTGAAGGAACATGATGGATTCTTCTCGCTTCTTCACCTTGAGAGTGTTTCGGTCTGCTATTCAAAGAAGATGATAACTAGAAAGCGCTTGTTACCCTCCTATAGATACGGCATTTAAGGTTGATGCCGGCGGCCCCGATGCTCATCTAGGCTCCAGACGCTCATTAACGTTGAACTTCCAACAACGTAAAGTTGCCAGCGCGTTGCGACGGTGGCCAAATACTTTTTCACATCCAAGATCCGAGCGTATGAAAAGGTATACCATGGACCGAGAAAACCGGCAAGTGTACGGCTGTTACGATAACTTTGACAATAGCGGTGGCGCCCTTCCCATACAAATTGATCGTGAGTATTGCGTGAGGTTAAAAGATTAACATTCAATAGCTCCAGGCCCTGATCGAGGTATAATCAGTGGCCTAATCAGTAGTCCCATGGCACTATGTGATCTTGGCGCCGCTTGTTGCGGAAGTGGCCGGGAAATGAAATGTCTGTTAGCACATTAAACTTAGTATGTAGTAGACGGCGACCTCGTACTTCGAGTGTATGCTCTTACCGTGGCTACGCTAGCAGGGACTTCGGCATGTTCTGGCGCATGCACGACAGCATTCGACCCAGTTCCGAATCAAATGCGGCCGAGTCAAGGGTCTTGGGCTTGGACTTAGCTTAGGCTTGGATCGCAGATTTGCACACGACATGGTTACCGCTGGCAGTAAGGGTCACGATCGCGAGGATGTGAAGACCAAAATTCTTGAAAAAGCTGGTATCCCCCTCGAGTACTTTTCAGGGATAGTGCAATAAAAGCGTGCTGTTCGGATTATAACCGAGTCCTACTGACAGTTACGGAGTGTCCGAGTCGCGCTGGTGCCCAGGAAACGCCTGACAGGTCCCAGGGTTGCCTCAGGGCGAGAGAATGAGTGCAAAGCTGGCAAGCCTAAAAGCCAAACATAAAACGCTAGTGGGAAAGTAACTACTTGTGTACTTACAGAACTATCTTTCTTCATCACACCCTGCAGCCTGAGTTCGGCTATAAATCCAGGAAGAGGACTGCGGCCTCGGAGGATCGCGGTCGCGACAAAAGATATGAATGCTTGATCGAAATGGCTAGTTCGGAGACCACGGTGAACATGATTAATCTTGAAGCAGCTATGACAAGGTACATGTAGCCCGAGATCGATCATGAGCAGTAGGCATCCGAGTACTAGGCTGTCGATTGTATATAGCCTCATGTAGAATTATATATACAACCAGGGTAATTAATAGTAAGAGTCGGAAGCAATATCACTACAGATCGACACATTCTAGTGTCCAGTCTGAGATCACTCCCCGGCACGCGACATAAAAAATAAAGATCGTCGAGTTCTATGTTATTTCGCACAAGAACATGTCAAGTTAAGAAAGAAATGAACCACTCTCCATTCTCGCTCCAGGCTGGCACCATCAGGATGACCATGACCCATCCTCGTTTTTCGGTATTCCGCGATGGAATTTTCGAGAGTCTTCTGATCTTGACGTCTCAGAACATTCTGTACACACGAAGACCTCGAAAATTTTCCGATACCGTCGCTCTTCGGTCTCAGAAAATATCATATGCGGCGTGCCCTGATTAAGAGAGGGACATCGACGCATCGTGTCCGCTTTGCAATGCAGAATATAATTGATCTAGACTGCTTCGGGTATCGTCTAGACCGCGACAATCCTCATTAATATTAACACTCGTCCCCGGAATTCAGTCTCAGCACATATATGAAAGAGGAACATCGTGTCTACTTTACAATGCGGAACATTCGACGGAGATCAATTTGGCGTGCTAAGAATGATCATTTTCGCGAGGAGCTATCACTGGGAACCCTGATCAGGATTTGTAAAGACACCGTGAATATCACCTCACAAGGATTTTCATTCTTTGGGAAGGAGATGATCAATGCTGCGCAGCTCGAGGGGGTAAGACTTTACGATAGTCATGCTCACCTCAACCGACTTTGGTAGACACAGGCAGTAATCAGTCTCCCTCGGTAGCGGCCCTCTGAGCAAGATTTTTAGTGCAAATTTTTCTACCTGGGCGTACTTTTGTAGCAACCTGGCTGACCAGAGGTTAATTTAGCAACGCGAAGTATTAGCTCTGCGCTATGCGTGACGGTTGCCACAAGTAAATTTGGCACAGTATGCAAAAACCATGAGTAGAAATTATCAGACGCCTATGGATAATGCACATAATATTAGTTGAAATGACCGTACCAACCCTGAACGACCCACCACCGCCATCTATCCAGTAACAGCCTTGACCCTTTGTCTAACCTCCTCCGTCCGCCCACTACCCCTCCCTTTCGCCCTCCCAAATACCACCACCTTCCCTGCCTCGCCCGCACGCCCTGCGCGACCAGCACGATGCAAAAAATCAATCATATTCCTCGGCTCATCAACAATAAACACATGCTTGATCATCGGTGAAAAATCCAGCCCGCGGGAAAGAAGTGAAGTCGTAACAAGCACATGAGGCGTCTGAGCCGGATCACACACACCTGGACCCGTGGGGACAGGCCCACCCGTCTTCAAAAACCCATCGAGATGGTGATTCGACCCTCGTTTGCGTGCTTCTGCGCCACCGGTAAGCGCGACGCACTTGATGCCGCGGCTGTCGAGGAATGCAGCGAGTTGCTCGACTTTACTGCGTTTGTTGCAGAAGACGAGAAGTTTGGAGAGTTTGATGGGGCCGGAACTGGTTGCGGTCTTTGAGTGCACGAGGGCATCTTCGGCCCATACGCGACGGATACGGCGCTCGATGTCTGCGTTCTTGTTCCCGCCTGTCCATGAGGTATGTTCTGTGCGAAGGGTTGGAGGGAGGTGATGCAGCCGCGGAGATGCAAGGCGGGTGAGGGATGGGTGGTAGTTTGAAAGATAGGTAGCAAGAGATGTGGGGATTGTTGCGCTGGTGAGAAGGAAGTTGAACGGGTAGGAGATTGATTGGACAGTTGTGGCTGTCGCTTCTGAATCTGGAATCGAGGGTAGAGCCGAGGAAGGGATTACTGGGACAGGCGAACCACGTGCTGCAGCAATATCAGCAAGAAGCATGCGAGTAGATTCTTGGAAGTCCGGATCTGCACAGCGTCAGTAAACGTGTGCATAGCTTGAGTCAAACACACACCGAATAGGACGTCTGCCTCGTCTACAACCACCCATTGCACGTTCTCCAAGCCCATCTCAGGTTCATCAACCCAGAACTCTCGCCGCAGTTCTTTGTTGCTCCCTTCTTCTGCCTTTACATCTTCGTGCTCTTCGGATTTAACTTTCCCTATCCTCATTGCTCGCTCTCTCGCCCGCTCCTCCCAGTTCCAGCCTCTGCCGCGCTCCATCTCAAGAAGTTTCATTGGTGTACCCACCAGTAGGTCTACGGTCTTGACCCATGAGAAGATTTTGAGATGACGAACTCAGCATCACTCGCAGCACTAGCCTCCTCGAATTTTCCTTTCATTTTCGAAGCAGTTCCGCTAGACTTAGCCGTACTGGGTGTGTTCGCCTTGCTAGCGCACATGACACGCAACTTGATGACATGGGACAAGCTCTTCGCGAAGCTTGCAAGTTGGCGAGTGAGTTCATGCGTAGGCGCAAGTACGAGCGCACGTGGATTCAAAGGCTTGCGAGATGAATGGTGAATAACAGCGTTAGACTGTTCATGCTCCGTGCGTTTGAGATCCTGCAGTACTGGGAGGAGGTATGCTATCGACTTTCCCGACCCTGTCTCGCTGGCAAGAAGGAACTCTTTGTACTTCTCGCCTTCCACGTGTTCCTTGAACAAATGCTTCATTGACGACGCTTGAATAGCAGTTGGCTTTGCTTCCTTTCCTAGTGTCTCTTGTAAACTTTGCAACAACCCAGGCATTAAGGGTGGAGAAGAGAAGCGAGTGGGAAGGTCTTTGCTTGAGGAAGCTGAGGAAGCAGCTGGCTCAGATAGATCGAATTCCTCTTCTAAGGATTGACTTGAGTGAGCGGTTGACGTGCTACAGCTTTGCGCCTGTCTACACGTTCAGAGTGAGCTTTAATAGCCCAATTCTTGACCTGAGCCTCAGCATCCGCATCGTCGTTTGGTGCTCGGCGCTTTGGAATGGATCTTGATTCCGAAGTCATCCTCCGCCTAGGTGGGCTCTCTCGTTGTTGCGGCGCGAGGCCTTCATGCGGGACAGAATCGCGCTTGAACTCTGGACGTGATGGTGCTATCTCGAGTTTTCCCAGCCTTTTTGCCTTGCCTGTTGGCTGGAGTGATTTCGCAAGACGAGTGCGTGGTGGAGGGGCTAGTAAAAAAAGCAAATTCGTTCCCATAGTTATGCATGAGAAATCAGAATCAGAAATAGTAGACTTACATGGCTTGCCATTCGATGTTTTAGATTTCCTACGCAATTGAGCCAACACAACAGACGAGGTATGGAACTGCGAGGAGGTGACCTCTGAGCTCCCAGGACCAAGGAGCTGGCGCAATGCCAACAAGGACGCCATATGGCTGAAAAACAAGAGTTGCGAGAAGCGGCGTCGGAAGGAAAATACGACTGTCCAAAAACGGATAAGCCCCTGTATGGCGGAAGGGAGCAAACGTTGCAAAATCACAACTCAGCACAAACCCAGAAGTACAACTCGAGAGCTGGGCTATCTATGAGTATACAAAGAGCACTCTTAGTCGTTTGATATATACTCTCACAAGGCCAGTAGGCACCAGTAACTGAAGCCAATAGTGCCACTTAAGTCTGCATGGAGGCGGTGGAGTTTCGAATCTTCTTGCAGCATAATGATGTCAGACAGCCTTAATTCGCAACACTCCTGTATTGTTTTATTGATACTACAGGATAAAATGAACATCTGGCAGGAACAGGTCAAGAGGTAGGGAGCTAATAGAGAATCCATGGCATCTTGGCTCTTCCTCAGACCAATATACAAATACGCAGATAACGGCAAGAAATAATCGTATATGTTGTACATCACCACGTCCTGACATTCGATAGTTTGTATGGTATGTGGCGATGTATGTGACAATGCAACGAGACTTGTATGATTTTCACTAAGATAAATAAACATCAATTGCATCCATTGATGATGTGGAAAGCTCACCGACGCTTTGTTTCAAATAGCTCGGTACCAGTGAGGCGGGCCATCCTTTCCAAGCGCGTCTCTCAAAGCCTTATAGCTTGCCTCCGATGGCGCGTGGATTGATAGGCGTTCCCCTGCAGCAATAGGATCGTCACAAGCGAGGGCAATGCACCAGAAATATTTGCCCTTGGGAGTTTTGATTCGACGAACTCTGGCGTAGGAGAGAACACCCGTTACTGCCATGACATTCCTCGAAACAAGGCTGAGGATATCACGCGAGTCTTCGGATGTCTTAGCGGGTGGATAGCCCATATCAAGAGCTCGCTGGTGCAACCAGCTCTCAGTCAACAGATATCCGCAGTATTTCACCATGACTGCGATCGAAAAAGAATTAGAATACAGACGATTCAGACGCATGTCCATGCTTTTACCTTGGATTTGTGATGATGCTTTGTGGACGACCTCAGTTTATGTAATTTTAATTACAATTTCTCATGAACCCCTACATCCATTCGTAGATGTTTAAGCCCAGTTAAAACCCACAGCAGCCTCAGCCAGACTAATTCAGCCCTCGCTGTATGATTTTGCCTCAAATAGGACAACGTGGATAGTTCTGTTTAGATATGTGGATGCAACAAAATATAAGACGTGTTTGCATGATGCGGGAACAACAGTAATGCAGAAACGAGAAACAATGATAACGGCAGCTACGATACAATATTGTCATAACATCTACTCAAAGTCCGTGATATTGAAGTTGTCCATAAAGTGCTATGCAGCAATGATCGATTGATCGACGTCCGGAAGTGTCATATGGGGAAGATCTCAAGAAACATCTACATCGTATGGTGTCGGAAATGACTCAAGATAGCAGATAGTAGCTAGCCGTTTTCAGGTGATAGATATTTTTGTGGCCAAGCCGGCATCCGGGTCTAGGTCCAACCCAATGCCCACATACAATATAGCCCGATGCATAACGTCGGTTTTCAGGGCCTCATTCACACTCTCTATCACCCGCTCTGTAACGGTCTGAAGTATCAGTCAGTGGCCTTGTTCACTATGCCACACAGAACAGTTCAATTTTATCGTCGGGAAATGAAGTGGCTCAGAAGCTCATGGAGCTTTGCACGGAGTTCCAAAACGCGTGTTGGCGACTGTTCTTGGATGATGGGATGAGTGACCTCATGGCAGTATATTTTCTAGTCTGAAAGATCTGGGCTGCACGTAATGAGTCGAAGTAATAGCAATAAGATGCAAGTTGAACTTAGAATTGCATTTTTCAAGGCTTCGAAGACGAGTAACAGTTTTCGCATGCTGCCACCGGAGACTTCGGCGGTAATGTCTCCTTCAAGTGAGTCGAACTTCAAATGATTTGTTGCGTTTTCCAAGACAATTTGCATGTAAATGCGTTCACTACGAGGTTTAGAAAGAGATGTCTACTTACCTCATCTGGGTTGGTGCAGAGACTCGCATAAGTAGACAACGTCCCTTTGCGGGTGTTATTGGTCTGCTAGTGCTGTTGGAGCATCATGGGAAATAGAGTTCACCTTGTTAATCGCAACGACTAGCAAAAGGGTCAGGTTGACGTGATTACACAATGTTGGAATGTACCTTTGAATCTATCTTCGTGTTCAAGTCTACCTGGTGTCTATGTCTGCACGATTTCTTTTAATAAATCCAGAATGACAAATCTGCCATAATTTCCAGTCTCGCTTCAAAGTGCTTCAGACGAATCAGAAGAGTACTGTGATAAGATGCCGAAAGCAAACCTGGGAGTAATCTCGAAGTGAAAATGGCTTTGAACAATGTTTAAATGCCTACGTTTTGAAGGTGAAATAAACACTCGTTGGTCAATCTCGAGCTATCGATTCACCATGATGTTCATCGGTATCATCCAAAGTAAATGATAGAATCATACAAGTCTTCTCACCTTCGAAACGCCACTGCCAAACAGCTGCCTCAGAGTACACCTGATCCGTGTCTTCTTTCCAACTCCAGAAAAAGAGCATGCGTCGAAAATTAGCTGAAGCAGCCTGTATGTTTGATACCATAGAGATGTATGAACCTAGAATATCCAAGATTAACATACAAGAGATTGCAATCGAATAGACAAACATTGGCGGCAGTGAGTCAAAGTTTTTGGTCTGAACCGCAAGAATATGAGAATAGTCAACCGCCTATGAAAACAAGATTCTTACATTGTCAAGAGAGACATCATTGGAAAGAGTTGAGCGCCAAATTTAAAGCGCATGTTGAAAATTGGATCGCGGCAAGTCGCGTGACGTCACGCGTTAATTGCGCGTGTAAGAAACAGCCGGCGGTACAAGATTAGCTGGTCATAATTGATCCAAGATAGCAGACTTACACGACTTGCCTCTCGGTTTTTTGATTTCCTACGCAATTGAATAACACTACGATGAGGTGTGGAACTATGAAGAGCTGATCTCGGAGCTCCAAAGACCAAGAAGCTGGCACAGGGCCAGTAATGATGGCATATGGTTGAAAAAGAGTTGCAAGAAAACACAACCGTCCAAGAGTAGATAAGCCCCTGCCATACCGCCGGAGTGACACCCAAATTGAAACCACGACTCAGCACAACTTCAGAGGGAACAACTTTGGAAATACATCTAATGCATCATGAACCTCTAAGCCATTTACTACGAGGCTTCCGGTGCCTGCAAGCGTCAGTAACTGATACCTGTGGTGTCATTCAAGTTTGCATGTAGCGGCAGAATTTCGAATCATCGATGTAACAGTACAGAATGAACAAACTCAGATGTTGGACAGCCTCGATTCGCAACATTGCTCAATTATTTTCTTGATACAAAGGACATAGTGTGAACCGATAAAGCGGGGGAGCTTATAAAGGATTTTCGGCATCCTAACCCTTGCTCCGAGTCGGACCAATATATGAATACACACGTATGACAGGAAGAGAATAATGGGGTACCACGTCCTGAGATTCGATAGCTTGGACGGTATGTGGCGATGTGGTAATGCGCAAAAATTTACGTGGTTTCTCTACGATAAACATTAGTTGCATGTATTAGCGATGTGGAAAACTCACCGACGCTTAGTTTCAAATAGCTCGATACCAGTGAGGTGGGCCATCCTTCCCCAGCGCCTCCTTCAAAGCTTTATATTTTGCCTCTGGTGGCGGGTAGGTTGGTAAGCGTTCCCCTGCAGCACAGGGATCGTCACAAGCGAGGGCAATGCACCAGAAATATTTGCCCTTAGGAGTTTTTATTCGACGAAATCTGGCGTAGGAGAGAACGCCCGTCGAGGCCATAACATCCCTCGAAGCCAGGCTAATGATATCACGCGAGTCTGCAGGTGTCTTGGCGGGCGGATAACCCACATCAAGGGCTCGTTGATGCCACCAGTTATCGCTCACTACATATCCATAATATTTTACCATGACTACGATGAAGAGGCATTAGAATACAGAGGGTTCCGACGCAAAGGCATGCTCTCACCTTGGATCCGTGATTGATGTTTGATTTCAACCGTGAACCAAGTGTTGCACTTTTATATTGGATGTCATGTGACAAGGCACGTGCTTCTATATGGACGTGACCTGTGCCAATAGTAACTGCCACAACTACTGCGTTGTGTTCGCCCACTTATTGTTGGCCTCTTTTGTCTGTCGAGTTAGAAGACTGATCTTTTTGTTTCCTTTCTTGGGATTAATTTCTGCGTCACGATCTATCCGGACTGTACCAAAATGTTGACTCGAAGTAACATATGGAGCAAGGTCAAACTTGAAAATTTCAAATCCATTGTTCACTGGAAATGCTGTACAATAGCATCTCATCGAAATAATACACTCTCAGTAGCATTCTCCGCAAGAAATTGAAGTCCGCATGATGTATATTAATCTATATTGGTCGCCGTCATTTGCCACCTACATACTATTCATTCGCCATGGCCCCTAGCGCTGATAATTTGCAACTGCCACACAAAACTCGCTTGGAAATGTCGTATGCGTTCTCTCGTACACTCAATCCCCGGAACTTGGAATTCTATTGGTACCCACTGTGGTGTCAGACACTCTTCGATCTTGTGGCAGGTGTGCCAGATTTGATTGTGGCGCCTCAATTCCCGGTTTGGATTATAAGGCATAATGATCAACTCGAAAGTGCAAATGATGGTGATGATCCTGATGAGGTTGAGGAGTTGGAAAGGACAGTACAGGGACAACAGGTTGCCGCAGGAGGTATGCAAGTCCCCGGTAACGATGTTGAAGAAGGAGACCATGAGCCTGACATTGGGGCGGGGGATATTTCTTTCGCATCAACCGTCCCGGAAAAGGATGCGAATAGTGTTCTGGTAGATTTTGCGGTCGTCAGTCTTACAGCAGTACCTCGGTCAGAGGAGAAGTTTCGCTATGGTGGGTGGCGAATCACTGCGGCAAATACTTGCCTTCTTGTGGAAGTAAAAAGGTTTGCGAGCAGGAGTCTGGAAGGTAACGAGCTGGATGCGGACATTAAGTTGCATGTTGAGGAGGCTAGAAACGATGTGGTAGCGCAAGCGGGATATCTTTTTCTCCAAGATGAAACCAAAGATTCCGTCATGGTCATTGCCGCCGCAGGTCAGTCATCCATACTATCAGTATTACACACCATGACCTTCATATTCAACAGGTCCATATTGGAGTGGCGCCACAATTCATCGTGGCGAAGTCAAACGTACTATGGATCACCTTTCAAACAATGATCCGAGCTATCGGCCCCCTGGCAAACAACTCTTTGACCAGGAACCGAAGTGGAATAAGATTCTTCGCCTTGATGGTGCATCCTCGACAGCTTCCGAAGCCCGCTTACGCACCATTTGCAAGAAGATGAGGGAAATGAAAGATAAAAAAACAAATGCTAAGTAGAGCGTTGCTCAGGAACGTCAATGAGAACTTGGGTTTTGACTAGAACTTCTCCATTGTTAAAATAATACTCAATTTCATTCTTAACCACCGTTTAGACAGTAGCGCGAACCAACTAGTGAAGGATGAGCGAGCTCAGTAAGCCGCTGTAACAATGGATAGTCATGCCTTCAGCGTGTCTCTAATTCTTGCAGATGCTTGTGAGGTCGTATTGTGTTGACTACTTTGCGATGAATTGCATCAATCACAAAGCAGCTTAATGAAGGTTTGGAAATGAAAAAGCCTCGCATCTTGGGTGTATATGTAGATACGAGGCAGGTCAATGTATTCAAGCAATGATAAACGCACAGTACACACACCTCTGCAGCAGGAGGAGCCGCTGTTACTTGGGGATCCGCATTCTGAGAGGAGGCATTGGGAAGTGAGCGAGTACGCAACGTAGTCTTTGAACTTGAAGCTTTTCAGAGGTCGTTCAAATTTGAAGTCCGCTTGGACTTCATTCGACAGTCTTGAAATGTATATACACATAAGTAACGAAGAGAACATAAACATATGTGCTAATGTGCCACCGCATCCTGGGATTCGAGAGCTTTGGCGGTATGTGACAATGTGTATGACAATGCGACAAGTATTGGGTGATGTCCCTAGATGAATAAGCATTAGTTGCGTCCATTGATGCTGAAGAAAGGTCACCGACGGTTTGTCTCAGCTAGCCCGATACCAGCGAGGCGGGCCTTCCCTCCCCAGTGCCTCCTTCAAAGCATTGTACTTTGCCTCCAGCGGCGCGTGGGTTGGTAGCTGTTCCCAAGGTTCGTTACAAGCGAATGCAATGCACCAGAAGTATTTCCCCTTGGGAGTTTTCACTCGACGAAATCTGGTGTAGGGAAAAACGCCCGTTCGTGCCATAACATCCATCGAGCCCAGGAGAATCATGTTATTTGTGTCTTCGAGTGTCTCCGCGGGAGGATGACCCGCATCGAGAGCTCGCTGAAGTAACCAGCTATCGCTAACGAGATATCCACAATATTTTACCATAACTGCAATGCGTGAAGAAGGATTAGTATACAGACGGTTCCGATGCGGCTGCATACTCTTACCTTGGATCCGTGATCAATTAAGTCGGTATATGAAGGAGTATAAATATTAAAGGCTAAAGACCACGTCTTGCCTTTTGATGCTGGATGTCATGTGACACAGCACGTGCCGATTTCACAATAATTCAAATTTCGAAAGATGACATTGGTCAATCGGCCATCGATTATCAATGAGTGTACATGTACAACAAACCCTCCCAGCCATTTACTTCGACTTCCTACAGGCCTGCAGCTGACCCGGGTACCTTCAAATTTTGTCCTGCTAACTTTTGGCCCCTCAAATCCAGTATATTCTAATCTGGAAATTGCTTTGAACGATGTTTATTTCCGGTTTGCATTTCGAAAGTGAAATAAAACTGATTGACCAATGTTCATCAGTATCATCTCATAGAATCATACAAGTTCTCTCACCTTCGAAACGTCATTCCCAAACGGTTGCCTGAAAGTACAGCTGATCCGTGTCTTTTCCAGCTCTAGAAGAACGGCATGTTCGGGAGGTCAACTGACACAGCCTGTATGCATATCACCTTATTAGACGTATGGCCCTAGAACGTCCAAGATTGAGATTGACGGACCAGAGATTTCTTTGGATGGACAAACTCTGGAGGCGGTGAAGGTCGTCGTACCAAGTCTTCGGTCTGGACTGCAGGAATATGAGAATGGTCAACTGCCTAAAAAGAACCAGTTTCTCGCCTTGTCTATCCAGACAGAAAGAAGTCAAGGTCAAATTTGAAGCGCAGGAACATCTTGTTGATTTAAGTAGTATCCGAGTACGAGACGGCTATAACAGTTGACTCTACACTTGACTTGTCAATTAGCTGATTCCTGAGGGTTGCAACCAATTTGAGATAGTAAACTTGGCTTGCTATTCGGTTTTTGGATTTCCTGGGCGTTGACAACTTGAAGAGAAAACACGACCGTCCAAAAGCTCCGGGATAAGACCCCGGACAGAGACTCCCGAACCGCGATTTGGCAGGGAACATTTTGAGAAATTGGTCCATTAACGAGTGTCCAGTACGCGCCAGAATTGGGCGTCACTTAAGTCTGCATGTAAGCGGTGGGGCTTTCGAGTCTTCGATGTGACAACACAGAATAAATAAACTCGGATGTCGAACAGCCTCTATTCGTCAATTCGCAACACTCTTAAACGGGTTTCTCAATACAACAGGATATAACCTCCTCAGACCAATTTATGAATACACACAAATAACAGAAAGGAAATAATCATGTACCAATGTCCCACTATGTCTTGTTATTCGATAGCTTGGACGATATGTGGCAATGCGATGAGATGTGTGGTTTACCTAAGAGAGATAAACATAGTTATTTCCATTGACGACATGACAAGGTTACCGACAGTTTTTTTCAACCAGCCCGATACCAGCGAGGCGGGCCTTCCCTTCCCAGCGCCTCCTTCAATGCCTTATATTTTTCCTCCAGCGGTGCGCGGGTTGGTAACTGCTCCCAAGGATCGTTACAAGCGAATGCTATGCACCAAAAGTATTTCCCCTTGGGAGTTTTCACTCGACGAAAGCTGGTATAGGGGAGAACGCCTGTCCGTGCCATAAGATCCCTCGAGCCAAGGAGCATCATACTATTTCTATCTTCGAATGTCTTGGGGGGCGAATGACCCACATCAAGGGCTCGTTGCTGCAACCAACTATCGCTGACGAGATATCCACAATATTTTACCATGACTGCGATGCATGAAGAAGGATTAGGACACAGACGGTTCCGACACAACTGGATGCCCTCACCTTGGATCCGTGATCATTTGATATCAACTTTGAACCAAGTTTGCCCTTTTATATGGGGGGTCATGTGATGAGGCACGTGCTTCTATAAGGTCAGTCGCGGTGACTTGTGGGCCGCGGCCATGGCCAGTGGCATTAATTAGTCATTAATATATCGCCCACCTATTGTTGCCCTTGTTTGTTCGCCGAGTCAAAAGATTCATCAAATTGATCTTTTTGTTTCCTCTCTTGGGAATAGCTGCCCCGTCATGATCTGTCCGAAGTATCAACCTCCTGGTGAGAAATTCATTGACCGGGAGCTGAAGTAGAATAAAATTATTCCCATGGATGGTTCATCCTTCGTAGCAGCTTCTGAAGCCTGCTTGTGCACTGTTTGCAAGAAGATGAAGGAAATGGTAGATTGAGACCGAATGCCAAGTAGTTTGGTGTTGGCTCGGGAGCGTTGATAGGAACATGAGCTTCGGAACTTTTGGACTAGAACTTCCCCATCGTAAAGATTTATTCCTTACATGACCATATGCATGGCTGCAGTGCGTCTCCGAATCATGCAGATGTTTGCGAAGTCGTATTTTGTTGATTACATTTTGAGAAATGTTCGGAGATAAGCAGCCCTATGTCTCTGAGGCAGGTTAACGAATTGAAGCAGCAATAACGCACAGTACATGCACCTCTGCAGCAGAAGGAGCTGCTTTTACCTGGGGATATGCATTCGGAGAGTATGTATTTAGAAGCCAACCAGAGAACGTAGGCTACGGGATCTAGAGACGTGGTCTGCAGAGGATCCATCGGTACGTACACAGCATAGTTTTTGAGCAAGTTGAAGCTAGCTTGAACTTGTCTCAAGTAAGCTCGGTATTCGAATCCTGTTTGATCCTCCTCCATTCTCCTGAATTTCTGACTATTGTGTACCTAAGTACATGGCAACGTAACGAGATAGTACTAAGTCAAATAAACATTAATTGCTTCCATCAGCGATGTGGAAAGGCCACCGACGCTTGTTTCAGACTAGCTCGATACCAGTGAGGCGGGCCATCTCTTTCCAACGCCTCTTTTAAAGCCTTATATTTTGCCTCCGGCGGCGCATAGGTTGGTAAGAGTTCCTCAGCAGCCAAAGGATCGTCACATGCAAAGGCAATGCACCAGAAATATTGGCCCTTGGGAGTTTTCACACGGACGAAATCTGGCATAGAGAGGATGCCCGTCCCTGCCATAACGTCCCTCAAAGTCCAGACTAATGAGATCACGCGAGTCTTGGGGTGTCTTGGCGGGCGGACAACCCACATCGAGGCTCGCTGGTGCAACTAGCTATCGCTCACTATATATCCACAGTATTAGAAAACAGACCGTTCCAACGCAGATGTATGTTCTTACCTTGAATCTGCGATAATGTTTGATTTCAACATTGAAAATTCGAAGTCCAGTCGCGTCTTGCTTTTTTACGCTAAATGTCATGCGACAAGGCACGTGCTTCCACGTGGATAATCTGTGTCAATTGTGGCAACTGGCGAACGTCTAATTTGATGCCTTCCGCATCATGGCTCGGTCGTCGCGCACCCATCAACGAATTGTCGTGTCGAGGTTCTCAGGGTCCGCTTCGATGGCTAGGTCAGGACATCCATCCGCGAGGATAAAAGCTGCAGGCTCCAGGAGAAGACTTGGTCATGCGCCCTGCGTCAGTATTTCTGTCGAAATGGGCTGGTTTCCACCATTACAAACGGTCTGATCATATAATGTAAAGCTCTCACCAACATCATATCGAAATGGCAAGCACGATGACCATTGGAATGTTGTACGGACAAGTCTCACGGTCGTCCGGCCACTGTAAGTTATCTAGTCGTGGCGACAAATAGCATTCAGGGTGAAGCGCACCTCGTTCCAGAGACAAAAAAATGATATGGACTACTGCCATGATCAGGATATCAAGTGACGACCCAAGGAACATCTTGGATGAGTAGAACGCGAACTATGTATTCAGTCGTTAGGGACAGGTCACGAAAGAAAAGTGCACTCACCCACTCCCATAGCCTCCACCTAACAGAACAGACAACCAGGTACTGTCGTCTTCCTGGAACATCCACTCTGTTGGGAACGACGCGCATCGAAGAGAGACATGTACTCTGGGTGAGAGCTCTTCTGCGCTATTACTGAGCCTAGTGTAGTCCATGTACATGGGTGAGAAGTCAGACGTAGAAAGATGGCGAAATGCACTGAGAAGGTGTGAAGGTGCCAGTAAGCACTGTTATCAGTCCAAATAATTTGATTTCGTCATTGTGGTCCTTTGGACCTTGGAGAGCATGGGCATCGGAAGTCAAGATACGCTGTATAGCAGACTCTTTATACCAGTCTATAGCGAGTCATAGTGTTGAAAGTGAGGGATCGCGAAACCTAAGACCTGAGAGTTTGCCCGAAGACTGTAATAATTGCTTAATTCCGTGATAGGTAACACACATATCTGAACACTGCAGTGACATGTCGATAATTAGATGCAGGCTCGCACAGCCTTGGCTGTAGTGAGATTTCATTGATGTTAGTAGAGTGCGATGACCATATTGCATCCTTATGTGGTACAGGATTGCAATAAGAATGAACATGGGAAGATGATTGCCGAAGAAGAAAAACTGAAACTAATCGGGCCGGGAGTTGGTTGAGAAACTGAGATGAGTGAGGAGCAAAGCGCTGGAAGGAAGGCTAGCGCTGACACCTTTATAAATTATAGTTTGGATAAAACGCGTAATGATTGAAAGACGAAAACTCCATCAGGAGCGGATTTGAGAGGCGAGAACAGGAGTCGGACGCATGTATAGTCTGTTGAGGAAGGCAGTTATGATTCGGCAGAGCATTCTTACTGGAACGATGATGGAGTGGAGGTGAACTAGCTCATATCTTGGGCGTCTATAGAACCGAGATAGGTTAAGGGTGGCGAAGCAACATAAAAACACACAATACACGCACCTATGCAGCTTAGAGGAAGACTCCCGCAATCCCTCGACCATGCTCAACACCATCAACCTCCAGTAAAATGTCAAAGCTCATTCCAAGCATTACACCCCATTGAGTTCTTCAAGAATATGAGAAGGGCGTATACCCAGTCGCAGTTTTTCCCGATAACCGACGATACGCTTCGTCATGGGACTTGAAGACAGGTGTTGTGTGGATGAAGAGACATAGTGATCGGGATGACGAACTGCCTGGTATCTCAGGCGCCTATAGAAGCGAGCATCCTGCTTCAAAGCGCACAAACCTGTCACTTAGAGAAAGACGCCCATAATCCCTCGACTGTGCTCAACACCGTCAACCTCCAGTAAAATGTCACAGCTCGTTCCGAGCATCAGGCCCCTTCGAATTTTGAAGATCATGAGCAGGACGTAAATGTGGTTGCAGTTTTCCCGACGAATGGTCATAGCCTCAGATGACAGGACACTTCGTCTTTGGAGATAGATGTTGTTTGAAGAAGATGAAGGGGCATAGCAATCGAGTGTTGGGATTGGCGGTATCACAAGATGGTCAACTAAGAGCAAGCCGTGATAGATATGGAAAGCTCATCGCCTGGCGCGAAGAAACGGGTGAATCTCTCACCCAACCAATCAAAGCCTACTACAATTGAATCACCTCGTTAGATTTTTCTCCTAATGGTACAGTGCTGGCCACTGGTTCAAATGACAAGACGGTGCAAGTGAAATTTTGGTGTAGGTACCAGAAGTTCCAGTACGTGGGGATCCCATAATCACACTTGATTGGTTCTCTCAGAGAACCAATCAAGTGTGATTATGGGATCTGCTGCATTTGATATTTACTGACTGGTGAACCTCTTGCCGTCGCAACACAAGCCAATATCAAAATCTATAATCCAGGTACGAGGGAACATTTCGCATCGATTTTCAAGTGTCACACCTTCTCACTCGCGTGGACGCCCGATGGCACTCGCCTTCTTTCAGCAGGCGATAATGATGATCCTACTATACGGGAGTGGGATCCATCGACCTGGCAGCAGGTCGGTCATCCATGGGAAGGCCATACTCAGTACATCAACGATATTGCAGTTCATCCCGCTGGCACCCCTGTCGCTTCCGCATCTCTCGATAACCATGTCCGCCTCTGGCGACTCTCAGATCGACGAACCATCGCCATCTTATGAGTAAGGTGCCGATTCGGAGCTTGCCGGAGAGTCAGCACCATGCGTCCAACTGAGCGAAACGCCTCTCATTCTCTTTGTTCTAATTCAAACTTCGAGCTATTCCCTAAGGACTCTCAGACGTACGGCTACCTTCGTTACTTGTTACAATCGTTAGCGTAGTACCTCTCTACAATCCATTCTTTCTCTGGTCACCACTACTGCGCAACAATCAGTTTTCACCCAATGACCCACCAACATGTGGACTTGCAACTCCCTGGCCCATCGTCCTCCCGAACCCAAGCGTCAGCCCCATCTGAGATAACAGAGCCTCACGATGAACTGAGCTCAGTGGAGAACTCGGTAGAAACAGCGCAGATTGCTGCCCGTGCTAGAGCTGCGGCAACAAGGCAATCAGCTAGAATTGCTAATATTGGCACCAACGAGACGCCAAACTCAGCAGCATCTGGGACAATTAATGTTACGCCCCTCCCAGGTGCTCCAGCAGCCAAACAAGCAGCCAAGCAGGCAGCTAAACCAGCAGCTAAGCCACCTGCTTCTAAACAACGACCATCAGCCAACGCAGGACCAGCTCCAAATTCCAATACGGCACTCACCCAACTTTCGCCGCAACAAAGTTCGGAGCTGGAGGCCTTGCGCACCCGGATCTCACAGCTCGAACAAGAATGCGCTGCGAAGAATAACCACCCGCCAGATCCAAGCACCACGTCACCAGCCCCTACGCTGTTTGCATCTCCAGAAGAAGTAGAAAGGGCAAAGGCTGCGGTTATAGCGTCTAAGAGAGACGAGCCCAAGGTCACCCTCCCTGATATCGTGCCTGGTTACAAAGCTAACCCCCTTGATGCTGGTGAGAAGTTCACCCCGTATCTGTTCCATGGACTAGTAGCGTCATTTCACATACACGCTAGGCAATCCATGCTCCTGGGAGTGCCCTTTCTCGATGCAAGCTTAAGGCTGCAATTTTGGTCACAGAGCAATAGGCTCGGCTGCTAAAGGCGGCACATCATCTTCGTTAGGCAATAGGCCGATAAAAATTTCAAGCCAGGAAGCGGCTCGAGCTGTATGCTGTGTTGGCCATTGGGCCATGAACTGTCTATCCCATCCCATAATTGTTTCGCGACACCAAGGGCTAATGACTGTTCCCACCCACAGCCATTCCACCCAAGGTAGACGAAGCCTTCAAAGCATTTAAATATGTTCCTTACAGTGCGCTGACCTCATCAGCGCGCTGGCAAGCGGTCCGGAGTGGTGAAGAAGCCTTTACTATCACTGCATCTGGCACATTAGCAGCCAAAGGGCTCGATCGTCGAAATGAGCGAAACATCACCTTGTCGGACTGGATTGGAGCAGCAGAAGCAGCGGAAGGGCGCACAAGCTTATACCATGGCATTGCACGAGCAGGAGCGTTGAAAGCACATCACAGTATAGTTCTAGGGCTAAGCCGCTCTCATTCGTGGGAGATAGCCATCGAATATGATATCCAGCAACGCGAAATGGTAGCACAGCACCCTCAACATGATTTGTCTCAGCTCGACGACAAAGCGTTGACAATCATTGCAACTCGCATGTTAACCAGGCAGCCTGCCACTGTCGTATACCCCAACGCCTCGCTGAAGAGACCAGCAGCACCATCATCATCGTCATTTCAGCAACCACCAAAGAAGAAGGTTAGACTGCAGTGCTTTCGATGCGGAGGAGCAGACCATTTACCAGGTGATTGCACAGCAGAATCCACCATCGCTGGCCAACCAACAGCCCAGATTGCATCCTCCGCCAAGAGCGCACATGCACTCGCAGCCCCAGGGGGAAAGATTTTCTGCATCGGCTGGGCTCGTTTCTCTAGCTGCCGCTTCGCAAACACATGCGTCAACTACCATGGATGCAGCATCTGCGGAGACACCTCCCATGGTGCTGGCTTCTGCAAGCCAACCCAGTTTAGATCCTAGACAGGTCATTACCCCCCTCATCGCATCAAAACTTGAAGAAACCCTTCGTAAATTTGGTATATACAAAGACTGGATGCACATAATATCCAATATCAGAAACGGCTTCGATGTTGGAGTCAGTGGAACCCCTACAGCTACCTTGATTTTTCGAAAACCACAATTCATCTCACCTCAATACCGACTTCATAGATCATTATATAATAAGCGAGCAGAGTGCAGGTCGCTATTCTCGCGCTTACTCACCCCTGGAGCTGGAATCCTTAATTGGCCCATTTCGAACGTCCCCACTTGGTCTCGTGCCAAAGCCGAACTCTGCAAAGTTCAGGCTTGTACAAGACATGTCCTTCCCCCGGGACAATGCAGATATCCCATCAGTAAATGCAGGAGTGGACCCAGACTGCTTCCCCACAGAATGGGGCACGTTCGACGACATGGCAAACCTAATCCTATCATTACCAGACGGCTGCGTCGCAGCAACCTTCGACATTGCATCAGCTTACCGGATAATACCCATTCGGCCCAACCAACAGTGGGCTCTGTGTATATTATGGCGTGGTTGCGTCTACGTCGACCGAGCTCTAATGTTCGGGTTAAGCTCCAGCGCGGGAGTCTTTGGCTCGGTAGCAGACATGCTGGTGGCCATATACGAGAAGGCTGGCTTTGGCCCCATTCGAAAATGGGTGGACGACTTCTTCGTAATCCGTCTGCCACACCAAGACTGGACAGAAGAAGAATTCATTCAGCTATCTGCCTTTTTTGGAGTACCATGGAGCCTAGAGAAGTTACGGGCCTTTGCAACAATTCAGCGATATATCGGCTTCAATTGGGATTTGGCTCGGAGAACCGTCTCATTACCACAGGAAAAAATGGAGAAGATTCTCGCACTACTACAGGACTGGCTAAAGAGTGGATCACGTTTCACGGCAAACGAAGCTGCAAGCTTGCATGGCAAGCTAGTCCATGTATCATCAATCTTCCCTCTCATTCGCCCTTTCCTTCGATCCATAGCAACCTTTGCCAATGGTTTCAAGTCCCTTCGAGCTCGGCTCCATGTCCCAAGTACCCTCGCAGTCGACCTCCAATGGGTATCACAGATTTTGGCAATTTCACCATGCGAGAGACCCCTGCAGGAACAACAACCCATCGACTTGCAGTGGTGGGGAGACGCAAGTTCGTCATTTGGAATAGGTGTAGTCGTTGGTCAGCATTGGGCAGCTTGGAAATGGAAGGAAAGCTTCAAAGTAGGCCCTGGCCTCGAAAACGACATTGGCTGGGCCGAAGCCACTGCCGTAGAATTGGGTTTGAGGTTGGTCATTCATCTCGGTCTAGCCGAGCAACTGGGGATGAAGGGTGGCATAGTTTTGGTCCGTTCAGACAACGCCGGAGTCGTGACAGCCATAAACAAAGGCCGTTCTCGCAACCATTCCACAAACATTGTTCTGAAAGAGATCTACTTACTACAGGCTTACCATGGCTTCCAACTCAAAGTCGAACATGTTCCCGGAGTGCTCAACATATCAGACCCACTCTCACGTGGCGAGATACATGCTTTCCTGAATGGTCTGTCTGGCCCTTTGCACAAAACACCTTTCCCGCTCCCTTCACACCTCATCGACAAGTTATCATTTGTTACAACTTGACGTCAGTATCAACCGAGGCTAGTGCCACACCCAAGGAACCTTTGATCCTTCGCCCATCATCACTCCGTCCTGCCTGCCCAGCCGAAAACCGCATTTTCCTCTGGAAAGGGATCAACACACCACCACCATCCACTATCGAGCACCCTGTGATTAGTTTCCTGGCTGACATCTCAAGTCATGCCTCACTACGAGAATCAGCAAGTTATGGCTCTGGTCTTCGCAAGTTTCACTTATTTTGTGATATATTTTCCATCCCTGAATCAAACCGCCTGCCAGCCTCATTCGAAACCCTTCATTCATTCGCTCTCTGGGCCGCATCAGACCCATCCATAGCCGAGCCTATCCTCAGGTCACCAGCAATCGGAACAGTCCCTTTCGAGCCAGTATCAGTAACAGTCGTTAGAAAGTACCTTTCTGCAGTACGTGCGTGGCATTTAGCTCAAGGCTGGCCTCCACCACTATCAGCCGAACACCTCACACGCATAAATTGGTCACTCCGGGGATTGGAAAATTTGCAAGGAACACGCCGCAAACCTCTTAGACCCCCAATAACCCTACGCATGCTTGCCGCGATCAAAGCAACCCTTCAACTCGATCAGCCATTCGACGCATGCATATGGGCAATATCAAGCTGTGCCTTCTTCGGCATGATGCGTTTCGGCGAAGTCACCATCAATTCTCGCACAGATTTCAGTGCATCGAAGCACATTACTCGGAAAGATGTCTTTTTTGGCACTGATCTTGTCGGAAAGCCATATGCCAGACTCGATCTCCCAAGTGCTAAGACAGCCAAGCCAGGAGAAACTCAGTCAGTTTTTATAGTAGAGCAAGGGGAGCTCTGCCCACTAGAAGCACTACGAAACTTGGCCAAGGTAGTCCCAGCACTGCCCAACGACCCTTTATTCTCATGGAGAGACGACAAAGGTGCCATCCGCCCAATGATCAAGATTCGGGCCATTGAAAATATAAACACGATTCTATCTGCTTGGGGCTGGGGCACAACATTCGGGCATTCGTTTCGCATAGGTGGGGCCTCATTCTACTTAGCCAAAAAAGTGGACCCAGAAGTGGTGCGAATCGCTGGTCGGTGGAAATCCCTAGCTTACGAAACATATATTCGAGCTTTCGAGCAGATCGCAACGCAGCACCTCGGCGATCTCGCTAACGACTCCTCGAATCACTCCTAAGCTGGCTCGCTCGGTTGGGTTTGGCCGCTGAAATCAGCCGCGGAGAGAGCTCATCAGCCTGTGGGTAAGCGGCTCATTCCTTCAGCGTCCAGCCCGAGCTAACGCTCGGACTCAGCCCAACCTGACGACGCCTTTCGCACTCGATCCATCTTCAATCCATGCAACAGTCGAAGTTGGAATGAGTAAGGTGCCGATTCGGAGCTTGCCGGAGAGTCAGCACCATGCGTCCAACTGAGCGAAACGCCTCTCATTCTCTTTGTTCTAATTCAAACTTCGAGCTATTCCCTAAGGACTCTCAGACGTACGGCTACCTTCGTTACTTGTTACAATCGTTAGCGTAGTACCTCTCTACAATCCATTCTTTCTCCCCTCCCACCCACCGCTTCTCACAATATTTACCTTATGCACCTTAATCGATCCTGCTGTGTACACTGGCGTCACCAAAATCGCTGTTCGTTTGTTCCCGCCCACCCGGCGGCTCATTCCTTCAGCGTCCAGCCCGAGCTAACGCTCGGACTCAGCCCAACCTGACGACGCCTTTCGCACTCGATCCATCTTCAATCCATGCAACAGTCGAAGTTGGACCAGCATTCATCTAGCCTAGAATGTCTCACATTCACTTTGGATGGCAAGCGCATCCTCAGCGGAGATGATGAGAAGGTCTCGGAGTGGGCAGTACCAAAGGACGTCAATTCAAAGGCGAGTTTCTATTCTTGACTCATATATCACAATTCGAGCATCCCTTGTGCAGATACTCGTTATCACGACAGCTCGAGAAGTATGCATCGCCGGTGACCTGTCTACAGCTGAAGAATCATTCACCCAAGAGATCGACATAGATGCCAGCCTTTATGCTTCCTATGCCAATCGCTCATTCGTCATGGCCAGAAAACACGCCTGGGATCACGCGCTTGATGATACAATCATTGTGAGTTATACCAACTCACGGCCCCCTTATCATTATTACTTTCTTCGTGACATAGTCCATCAGCATTCGTCTTTCATTGACCGGCTACATCTCTAAAGGCATCGCCCTCTGCGGAAAAGGCCTTGTCCGGGAGGCCAGGGCAACGTTCGATGTCGCATCCATGTTCACAAATCAAGATTCAAAAACTGGCCATGTTCTTCTCTTGATCAAGGTAGGTCAAATTCGTTTCGCATACTCTTCACTTCATTCCGTATTTCAGTCCATCGCGCTCTTGGGCGCGGATCAGCATGAGGAAGCAATGCTAGTCATCCAAGAGCTGGCTGCCGCTTGTCTAGATGTCGATCCTCTCGGGTGTCGTGTGGTAAAAGTAAGTGTCGTGGGGCTACGCTTGATAATCGACGCTGATCTTTGCAACTCGCACATTAGATATATCCACGTGTTCAGCTCGGAACCAAAGCCCTGGGTGATGTGCCTTACGACGAAGCCGTTGACCACTTCACTACTGCTGTCAACTCCAGCGCTTTCTCGTCGAAATGCATTCATGAAATATACGAGGACTCGATCGTAGTGCGTTGATACAATGCATCCGAAATCTCTTTCATAACCGCGTGCTTCATCCAGCTCTTCGGCTGGATTCTCGAGTCCTTGTTGCTAACTGCACACCAGACACGGTGCTAAGCTTTCCTTGCGGCAGGTAGATCCAATGAAGCCCTCGAAGCATACAAATACATGATGGACGCCATCGACGAATCCGCAAAGGCCGGCTGCCTTGATTGGTCTTATGGCAAGTCTTCAGTCATGTCACCCGAGGTTATCATACTTACCCACACGTTATGCAGAGTTCAAGGAGAAATGTAGTGCACTCACTGCGCACTATGACCGTATTCTTGGAGTATGTATGTACCTTCTTCCTCAACTCTTTTGCTACTGAACTGTATGCAGGCGGAGATCTCAGGAAAGCTATATGCATACAAATTCCTAACACCCATCTATCACATCCCAGCGCAGATGTGCGGTTGTCAAGAGTGTGTGCGAGTAGCTCAGCAGCGTCGCAAAGTTCGTGAGTCTGTCAGCAACACCTAGATCTGAGAGTTCCGGCGAAGTTAGGAGACAAAATAGAGTATTCTACAACGCGTCCCGAGACACCTCATAAAAAGAAAAAGCTCGTGTGAGGCAACTTTCGCTATCCCGATAACTGGGATATTAGTAGCAATTGGCTGCTTTGCTAGATAATTTTCGAGTTTCTGTAACCACTTTAAAACAAGAAAACAGTACTCGCTCTTGAAGACATGGATGATTGTGCGGTGTTTTACGAGAGAAAATACACTTGAATAGAACGTGTGATAGATCGACCTTGACTCAGCCAGTATGTAGTTGAAGAAGGCATCATGAAAAACATATCTGTTACAAAGGGAATTCGAGACAAGTAGCGTGATATACAGAAATGGTAGCTGGAAACACTGATGTTACAGACCAAAAATCACCTCAACCTGGCCCTAGTCAGGTCCATGCAATCAATACCCAAGTCTTCAGCAATGATCATTGCAGCCCGCTCTCCGATGAGAAGTGCCGTCGAATACGTGTTCTGTGCATATCGTCAGGCCGCATATCAACAATCCCCTGTTTAGTACCCACCGCGCCAATATTTAATGGTGAAATAGACATATCTGCGACCTTCAGGTTCGACACGCCATATACATTGAGCCGAGCGTCGACGACTCCTTGATCGACCTCCGGTTTCATGGCACAAGTCCCAAGCTACAAATATAAGAATCAGATATGAATATGAAAGGTTCAGCTGCACACACTGAGTGCCATGCCGTTTGCACTGATGTTCCATTCAGTATCTTACTGTGATCACGGATATGGCAAGTCAGGACTTACCGATGTCGCGATGGAATTGATTGATCGCCTCGTCATCTTCAGCAGTGTAGACAATGTCAGGCGCATTCAAGTCCACTGGCCCGGAAGCTTCTCTGCAGGCTGCAGCGCTTCCCTCTGGGAAATTAGGATGGCCAGCAGCGACTTCACCTCGGTAGGAAGCCATGCGTCGAAGGATTTCGCGCGTCTTTTTGTACCCGAAGTCAAGAGGAACAATATCGGATGGACTGTGCGGAGTCACACAAAGTGCCCTAAAATGAAACACGTCCACTCACTCATCCAGGAAGCCTGCAGTAAAGTCCATCTTTTCTTTGCCGTCCTCTGTGACGTTGATATGAACGCTTCCAGCAGACACAGGGGTAAAGCTATTGAAAAATTTTAGAAAAAAAAATGGGGTAGACGGAAAGTCAGTACTGTATAATAACAGGCGGTCATGTAGTTGCGAGGAGGAAGGATACTCGAGAGAGGCCTCGCAAGCGGAGCAGCATATCTAGCTGCCATGAGCATTGCTACATCATCAAATCCAAGCAATATGCACGAACCCTGCAATAGCAGCAAATATTGCAACAGCCTTGTCTGGGCGGTCCTGGAAGAACTCCTTCCAGCGTGGTTGAAAAACTGGATCCATGGCTTTCAGTTCCTCGTGATCAGGACGCCACTTGATTTTTGAATCGAGACCACTGAGATACCAATCAGTACGGATAACAGCAGTGATGACTTGCACTAACTTCTGTGCAATCAATGACTTGCCATTGCTGTTCCACTGTGCAAGGCTTTCTACACTTGGATAGTTGTAAATTGCTGGAATCATGGCGAGAACATGCTTACCCTGTGGAATACTCTCCCCACGCCAGAGAGCATCCAAGGTAACAACCTCGTCGGCAGCCAAGTATGGAACAAAGATGACGTTGTGATCTGATCGTCCTCAGCCAAGTTCATGAAACCAATAGACAAAAAGGTGTACCTTGATAATTTTCTCCGACGCCAGGCAGATTCACCAATTGCTCGATACCGCACCGTTTCAGAACTGCCTTAGCACCGATCCCAGATCTCTCCAGAATCGTCGGAGAACCAAACGTCCCAGCAGAGACGACGACAAGCTTTGATGCTCTCACAATACTCAACGACTGATCCTCGTCCGGGCAAGACACTGGGTCGCTGGTGAACTCAACACCTACGGCACGCTTGTCTCTGTCATTTGGAAAGCCGTCAACCGTTTGCTGCAGTTGCGATCCCAGGTGACAACTTACTCGAATATGATACGCTTTACGCGCTTTCCGTCCCAGACTTGTAGATTTTGGTTGTGAGCTTGGTTGTAGACATAGTGATGAGCCGCATCCGAGCGCCTTCCGGTTGTCCCGTTAATGTACCTTTTATACATGAGCCAAACACTCGCAAAGGCCTGCTTGTGCACGAACTCACTTCCGCCATGGCTGAGACAGATCCGGTTAGTGATCGTAGTTAGGGAAGGAACATCATAGCTCACACTGTATGTATTGCATGTTTCCAGGTCATCGGTGTCGTCGGCATACTGCCTCTTGTGGTAGGTCGTACCAACCTGGATGAACTCGTCGCAGATGTCTACTTTACACCCACCAGAGGACACCTTGATAGGTCCATCATAGCCGTGAGTTGGAAGATTGGACTGGACCTCATATGTCTCCAGCTATAAATTGAACGTATAAGCAATTTAAACGAATATCCTGAAAACGCATTCGAGACCTTTTTCATGAGGGGAATCAAATTCTCAGATTCCCAGCCATTGACTCCCCAATCATCATAGTCCGAAGCAGGTGGACGAGTGTACACCATGACTGTCATTATCAGAGTCTTATTCATCGTTGAAATTATGCTACGTACAATTCACACATGAGCCTCCACCAACGCAACGACCGCAGGGAACGATCGGTGCACGGCCGTTGAGACGAGGAGATGGATTTCCGATGTTGAATGTTACTGTGGTGCTCGTCGGTGCTTGGTTGAAGGGAAACTGGTAGGGTTGCACATGAATAGGCTTATTGAGGGTGTGTTTACCCGCTTCCAGAATTAAGATCCTCAGCGAGGGATCATATGCAGCTAAGCGACCTGCGACAACACAGGCTGTAGTACCACCTATACAAGACGATGTATGAAGAGGGAAAACTGCAGCAGGATGATATTCACTCACCTCCAGCAAAAACGATATCAAATTCTGACAGAATTGGATGAGACATTGATATGAAGGGTTACTTTCACTGGGCTGCCAGTGCCGCTCGCTATTTCATCTTATGACCTTCACCCAAACGATTAAGTAACATTACACACGACGAAGACTTGGAATATTGACTCCTTTCATTAGGTAATTGGAACATGGGACATGATAATATCGGCGTGATTGGTTGGGTACAGAACGGCCTCACGATCCGATACTGTTATCAGTCCGTCTTATCAGCCTATCTACCGCAGCGATCGCATCTTTCAATCAGGTTTAACCCCATTTGAACTAGACTCGTGACCAGTCTGGACCACGTCTTTGAGATGTTCCTTAACATCTCAAAGACGTAGTCTAGACTGGTTACGAGTCTACATTTGAACTAGTGTACCATACAATGATCTATCCTTACATAGCGGCCTCCTGCAGTTAGACAAACGCTCAGCGCTCGTTCTTGAACTGCATGCTACCACTATCACCAGCAAGCGCATAGATTGAAACATCCATTTACGCATCTGCATCACGCTTCGAGATCCTTGACAATCCACTTCCACTCCGACAAATTCACACTTTGATTTAAATCTTCGTATGTCGTCTCCGGAGATAAATGTCGCCCAGATGCATTGCTAACTGCAACCAGCTAGTGCTCTCAATTTGTCCATTTCATATCACAACCTTCTTGGATGAGCGAGGAACAGTGTCGGTTTTTCTCACTCTTGTTCCTCTCTTGCCTTCTGACTCTTTTGACAGTCCTTCCATCGTTTGAAGGGACTTGGGTGAGGTTGTCCCAAGTTGCTGTCAAGAGCGCTCAATATAACTCCCGTGAGCGTCAGCCCCACGCGAAGTGTTTGGAAGGGACCCGGGTGGATCTCCTCAAATACATCCACCGATTACTCGATGAAGACAAAAAGAAGAATCAACTAATATGGCTGCATGGCACAGCAGGCGTTGGAAAGTCTGCCGTCGCGTTCACTGTAGCTGACAGGATGAAAGGTCTAAAGGTGACGGAGGAGACCCTTTCTTGTTCGGCCACCAGAGCCACTGTCAGTTCTCATCTGTATGCTATGGCTTCGGGGAGACCGCACTTCAGATTTGCGATATTGGCTGGGGACTGTAGATGGGTGTGCCTGGGTGCAGACCACGGACGGCCGAGAATGGCTACAGACAGAGGGAGGACGAGACTGGCTGCAGACCGAGGGAAGACGAGAATGGCTGCAGACTGAAGGAGCACAAGACTGGCTGCAGACTGAGGGAGGACGAGAATGGCTGCAGACCAAGGGAGCAGAAGACTGGCTGCGGACCGAGGGAGGACGAGACTGGCTGCAGACCAAGGGAGCAGAAGACTGGCTGCAGACCGAGGGAGGACAACGCTGGCTGCAGGCCTAGGCAGCACGAGACTGGTTGGAGACCGAGGGAGGACGACACTGGCTGCAGACCAAGGGAGGACGACGCTGGCTGCAGACCCAGGGAGGATGAGAGTGGTGGCTGCAGACTGAGGGTGGACAACACTGGCTGCAGACCGAGAGAGGACGTGACTGGCTGCAGATCTGGATAGGACAACGCTGGCTGCAGACCGAGGGAGGACGAAACTGGCTGCAGACCCAGGCAGCACAAGACTGGCTGCAGACCGAGGGAGGACCAGACTGGCTGCGGAACGAAGGAGGACGAAACTGGCTACAGACTGAGAGGGGACAGGACTGGCTGCAGATATGGAGAGGACAATCCTGGCTGCAGACCGAAGGAGCACTACACTGGCTGCAAACCCAGGCAGGATGTGACTGGTTGCAGACTCAGTCAGGGCGACAGTGGAATGTACGAAACTGGCTGCAGACCCAAGAAGGGCGAGAGTGGCTGCACACCCAAGAAGGACAAGACTGGCTACAGACTGAGGAGGGACAAGAGTGGCTGCAGACATGGAGAGCACGAGACTGGCTGCAGACCGACGGAGGACGAGAATGGCTGCAGACCGACGGAGGCCGAGACTGGCTACAGACCGAGGGAGGCCGAGACTGGTTACAGACCCAAGGAGGACCAGAGTATTGGCTGATGTCCCAGGGAGGACGAGGCTGGCTGCAGACCCAGGGAGGGCAAGACTGGCTACAGACCTGGGGAGGACGAGACTATTTGCAGACCGACGGAGGACGAGACTGGCTGCAGACCTGGGAAGGACGAGACTGGCTGCAGACCGAGGGAGGACTAGACTGGCTGTAGACCGAGGGAGGACTAGACTGGCTGCAGACCCATGGAGGGCGAGACTGGTTACAGATTGAGGGAGGACGTGATTGGCTGCAGACCCAGGGTGGCCGACACTGGCTGCAGACTCGGAGAGGGCAAGACTGGCTGCAGATCCCGTTGCTTACCCATGCAGTACCACACTGGCTGCAGGCTCATGGAGGGCAGAACTGGCCATGGACTCATGTAGAGCGAAACTTGCTGCATATCCAGGCAGGGCTGGCCTGGCTGTGGGTCCCCGATACAGGAGTCTGGGTGGAGGTTCAGGGAGGACGACACTGGCTGCAGACCCCGGACGGGCAAGACTGGTTGCAGACCCAGAGAGGGAGAGACTGGCTTCAGACCCTGAGTGGGCGAAACTGGCTCCAGACCCCTCATGGCCAAGCGTGGCAATCCACCCCCGCAGGGTCCGTATGGGCGACTATGGAAGAATTCTCGAGTACATTGGAAACAATCAGCAACTATACCATTGTTCCAGAATTGGCTTTACTGCCAACCTTCAAAGTAGTCCAGCAGTTCAAAAGCTCACCAGATTTTTTGATGTTTCCGATGTTTCTGACGTTGACACCCCAAAATCATTTCACCCCTGCGTCATCAGAACTCCCTGATAGGGCGATCATCCGTTCTATGAATCACTTTATAGCTTTCGCAAACGAAGCACAGGAACGAAGTCGATCATCTTCCGACGCTCTCAAGTATGCATCTCAAAACTGGGTTGTTCACCTGTCGCGTGCTCCACATCCATGGGACGACGCTCTTGACCACATATTCCAGACTTTCTGGAATCGTCACCTCCTTTCATGGCTCGAACGGCAGTGGTGTTTGAAGGGATTGCGGTCTTGTCTTGATATGTTATCCGCGGGACAGAAACTCGCAAAGCTTGTTGCCTTGAGGTATGATTTTCTTTTCCATTTTGTGAACTTCTTTTAATTCTCTCTTATCCTCAGTTTAGACCTTCAACGCGCAGCCTAATGAGCGGTTGTCAGCCGTCGGTCCCAATTCCCGTCACTTAACAATGGAAGTTTTGGTCACCGTTCCCCTCAACATCGCTGTACTCCATGTTAGCACACCTAGTAAGCAAACTTCAGATGATTTTCCGGTCAATGGAAACAGTCACTCGAATCGGACACCTCTCGTAACCCATCAAAACGTCGGAAATGAATCAAACAGTGTTTGCTACACAAGACTGGCAGGAGCACCAGTGGGACGCCGGATAATACTTAGTATATGACCCTTTAGTCAGGTACCTTCGCGTTCACTTTTCGTTGTGTTCTGTAACAATTCAAATGCATTAATAGGTTTTAGTTCCAGGACCTAGAAAAGGTGGCTTTCTAAGCTAGCCGAGGCACGATGCTAGCGTAGAATAGTCTACGTGCAAACAAGCGAGATGGCGCAGAGCCTCTCTCCTTGCAGTAGTCTCTCACTTTGAGTCTTGGGTACTAGATATCAGCCTTTTTGCATCATCGCTAGTAGTCAGATCCATGTAATCAATACCCAAGTCTTCAGCGATGATCATCGCGGCCCGCTCTCCGATGAGAAGTGCCGTCGAATACGTGTTCTGTGCATATCGTTAGACCGCATATCAACAATCTCTGTTCAGCACCCACCGCGCCAACATTCAACGGCGAAATGGACATATCTGCGACCTTCAAGTTCGACACGCCGTATACATTTAGCCGAGAGTCGACGACTCCTTGATCTACTTCCGGTTTCATGGCACAAGTCCCAAGCTACAAATACAATCAGAAATGAAATCATGAAAGTTTCAGCTGTACACACTGAGTGCCATGTCGTTTGCACTGATGTTCCATTCAGTATCTTACCGTGACAATGGAGATGGAAAGTCAGGACTCACCGATGTCACGGTGGAATTGATTGATCGCCTTGTCATCTTCGGCAGTGTAGACGATGTCAGGCGCATTCAAGTCCACTGGCCCGGAAGCTTCTCTGCAGGCTGCAGCGCTTCCCTCTGGGAAATTAGGATGGCCAGCAGCGACTTCACCTCGGTAGGAAGCCATGCGTCGAAGGATTTCGCGCGTCTTTTTGTACCCAAAGTCAAGAGGAACAATATCGGAAGGACTGTGTGGAGTCACACAAAGTGCCCTAAAATGAAGTGCATTCACTCACTCGTCTAGGAAGCCCGTGGTAAAGTCCATTCCTTCCTCGCCGTTCTCTGTCATATTGATATGAACGCTCCCGACAGACACAGGGTAAAGCTATTGAAGAGATTCAGAAAAAACCCATCAGATAGACAGAGAGCAGTACTGTGTAATAACCGGCGGTTATGTAGTTGCGAGGAGGAAGGATACTCGAGAGAGGCCTTGCGAGCGGTGGAATATATCTGGCTGTCATAAGCATTGACATATCATCAAAGACAAGCAATGTGCACGCACCCTGCAAGAGCAGTAAATATTGCAACAGCCTTGTCTGGGCGGTCCTGGAAGAACTCTTTCCAGTGTGGTTGAAAAGCTGGATCCATGGCTTTCAGTTCTTCGTCATCGGGACGCCACTTTATTTTCGAATCGAGGCCACTGGGATACCAATCAGCACAATACCAACAGTGATGACTTCCACCAACTTTTGCGCAATCAATGATTTGCCGCCGCTGTTCCATTGTGCAAGGCTTTCTACATTTGGGTAGTTGTAAATAGCTGGAATTATAGCAAGACCATGCTTACCATGTAAAATACTCTCCCCACGCCAGAGACCGTCCATGGTCACAACCTCGTCGGCAGTCAAGTACGGAACAAAGGCGGTATTGTGATCTGACCGTCTTAAGCCGGGCTTATAGAATAAATAGACAAAGAAAGTGCACCTCGATAATTTTCTCCGACACCAGGCAAATCTACTAATTGCTCGATACCGCACCGTTTGAGAACTGCCTTAGCACCGATCCCAGATCTCTCCAGAATCGTCGGAGAACCAAACGTCCCAGCAGAGACAATGACAAGCTTTGATGCTCTCACAATACTCAACGACTGATCCGCGTCCGGGCAAGACACTGGGTCGCTGGTGAACTCAACACCTACGGCACGCTTGTCTCTGTCATTTGGAAAAGCCGTCAACCGTTTGCTGCAGCTGCGATCCCAGGTGACAACTTACTCGAATATGATACGCTTTACGCGCTTTCCGTCCCAGACTTGTAGATTTTGGTTGTGAGCTTGGTTGTAGACATAGTGATGAGCCGCATCCGAGCGCCTTCCGGTTGTCCCGTCAATGTACCTTTTATACATGAGTCAAACATTCGCAATAGCCTATGTGTGCAGGAACTCACTTTCGCCATGGCTGAGACAGATGCGGTTAGTGATCGTAGTTAGGGAAGGAACATCGTTGCTCACACTGTATGTATTGCATGTTTCCAGATCATTGGTGTCGTCGGCATATTGCCTCTTGTGGTAAGTCGTACCAACCTGGATGAACTCATCGCAGATGCCTACTCTACACCCACCATTGGACACCTTGATAGGTCCATCATAGCCGTGAGTTGGAAGATCGGGCTGCACCTCATATGTCTCCAGCTATAAATTGGACGTATAAGCAATTTGAACAAATGTCCTGAAAACGCATTCGAGACCTTCTTCATGAGGGGGATCAAATTCTTAGATTCCCAACCCTCGACTCCCCAATCATCATAGTCCGAAGCAGGTGGACGAGTGTATACCATGACTGTCATTATCAGAGTCCTATCCATCGTTACAAGAATGCTACGTACAATTCACGCATGAGCTTCCACCAACGCAACGACCGCAGGGAACAATTGGTGCACGGCCGTTGAGACGAGGAGATGGATTTCCGATGTTGAATGTGACCGTGGTGCTCGTCGGTGCTTGGTTCAAGGGAAATTGGTATGGTTGCACATGAATGGGCTTATTGAGGGTGTGTTGACCCGCCTCCAGGATCAAGATCCTCAGCGAGGGATCATATGCGGCCAAGCGACCTGCGACAACACAGGCTGTAGTACCACCTATACAGAATGATGTGTGAAGAGGGAAAAACTGCAGCAAGATGATATTCGCTCACCTCCAGCAAAAACGATATCAAATTCTGACTGGATTGGATGAGACATTGATACGAAGGGTTACTTTCAGGCTGCCCCTCGCTACTTCATCTTATGACCTTCGCCCAAGCGAAACACCAACATTAATAGTACACCACGAATCACACGATCAAGACCGCGATGAATGACAATAATGACTCCTTTCATTAGGCCACATTGAGTAATTGGAACAAAAATGTGAGAAGAACATGGGGTGCATGTGATGCTGAGTGATTGAATCACAGAGCGGTACCCGGGGTACCTCGACACGTTGTTGAGCTCGCAAAGAGCGCGTCCTATGCCCACCGTACTTGCTACCACAGTGATCGCATCATACAATCATCAGGTTCAACCCCATTTGAACTAGTGTGCCATTCAGACGTGGCCGTGATCTGCCATCTCTGCTACAACCCCCTATTTCGCATGGTCCACCATGATATCTACTCAGATCTTGACTGGGGAGGACTGGTAGGGATCATCGCTGCTCCCGCTGGGTATCCTTTAAGGCTCCACTGGAGACGGCATTGGTGATACCTGCCTAATGACCTGGTGAAATATTTTGAACGAGCCAAAACTCACCGCTAGTACGCCATGTTCTTCTATCTACAAATAGACCCAGGGACAGTGAAGTATGAGAGTTGATTATTTGAGCGCGCTGAACTGAAAACACGGAAAGGACTATCTACAGGAAAAACAAAAAAAAACAAAGAACAAAGACATGACGGCTCCACCCAGCACAACCTCCAGATGTGTCATCATGATGACTTGAGCTCGTTCGTGACAGCTAACTCGACTGCTTGAGTGAGGGAAGTATTGCATGGTTGACGAAGACTAAGAACCAGAAGAGGATGATTGGAAGTACTGTATGCGGAAAAAGATTCGGCAACTTCCGGCACTGATCGCCTCTGCGGCCCGCGGGGCAAATTTAGCTATCGTCTCGACTCTTTGCCTATGTACATTATTTGCCTCACAATGTGGACGCGTGCCCTCTGACTATATCGATAATTACATGCATTACATAGTCGCATTGTGTGCTCTCGAGGGACTCTGGGTTTTTCAATATCTTGCATTCGCATCCCAGCAGTTACTTGCAGGAAGCACGATTTTCGCAAAACTTCATACGTGAGTGTCCGTATCCCAAAGCATTTCGAAATGTAAAACGTTAACAGCTTTGATGCTGCCCGCGTGAGTTTATTTTCAAGTACTGTGGGTCACAACTTATGTACTGTCAGTCGTAACAAGAACGCAGTCACCTCCGCGCATCCAACCTCATATGTAAGATAAATGTAACAGGATTGCGTAGCTGGGTCGTCACGCACCTGTAAATGAATTATTATGTCGAGGATCTCGGTTCGCATCAAGGTGTGTCGTTGGATCGAAGGTCCGCTCCAAAGACTACGTTAACGCGTAGGCTGAGGTGGAGAAGTTGGGGCACTGGAACAAGTTGATCGCTGCAGGTGCCATAGCGCTCCCAGCAGGTTGTGGGCCTTGCATCGGGCTCGGTACCAGATTGTTGGAAGAGGGTGAGACAAGCATCAATGTGACGAACAGGAACTACAAGGGACGAATGGGCCACCCTGAGGCTTAGGCAAACCTTGCCAGTCCTGCAGTAGTTGCTGCGAGCGCTGTGAAGGATTTATCTGCTTCCCCCAGCTCTCTTGACGCAACTTCGCCTCCTTCTGTAGGTGCATTCACCTTCTCCATCGCTTCTGACTTTTCGGACGCAACAGAGGTACCACAAGCAGAGACATTTGAGCGTAATGCCATCAATGACGGCCTTGTCTGCCTCAAATGTCCTGAGTTCGTTGCTGACCTTGCGTCACATTCTTCAAAGTGGAACAAACGCTGCTCAAGGCATCTTGTCTGTTTGGAGTTGCTAAAGGCAAAGATCGAAGGGCGGTATGACACTGGTTAATGGAGCTGTAGTTTGTATATTGAAAGAGGGATAATGATGGTGCTACAATAGAAATGGAAGCATAGATGCACCTGTATTGTTTTAAGTTTACTGTTCGGTATTCCGTTTTCTTGTAATAGACATCACTTACATAAAATTGATACAAAGTATAGCGAATGACTGTATTTCAAATACGGTGTCCGATGTTCACATGAACAGCCTTCACGTTTGTATAGCTTAGAAAAGGTCAGTGGAAGCCGCCATACCACCATGTCTTGACTCACTGTTCCAAGGCATATTCACCAAGCTCACGCCCAATGCCTGACTGTTTGAAACCACCGAACGGAACGCTCAATTCGGTAGAGTTGTGACAATTAATCTATGTCCATCAAATCATCAGCAGTCCTAACGCTAGGCTTGCTCATGCTCACCCATGCAGTACCAGCTTCGATGCTATGCGCAACTCGAATAGCTCTGTCTATGTCCTGGTGAAGACAGAGCAAGCAAGACCAGTACAGAGTATTATTTGCTTGTTCAATAGCCTCTATGATACTTTCGTCAGCACTCTGATACATCTGTGGGGGGATGTGCTTACCCTCTTCTGTGGTGAACTTCACGACCGCGGCCACAGGACCGAATATCTCTTCCTGCACGATCTTCATATTCGACTTGCACTCCGTAAAAATGGTTGGTTGAATAAAGTAGCCCTCGTTCCCATGGCGTTCTCCACCAATATGAACGGTTGCGCCGTCCTCTTTACCAGACTTGATGTATCCCATGATCCGCTAATCGAAAGTAAGCAGAACCGCTCACTAGTACATTAAGTGGGCGCTCGCCTCAAATTGCGTCTGAGAAACTTGTGGACCTTGGTAAGTGTCTCGTGCAAATGGATCGCCGACTTTCAAAGACAAGGCATGTTCAGTGAACGCCTTCAAAAATTTATCGTATATTCCTGCTTGAACAAATATGCGGGAACCTGCGGTGCACACCTGTCCTTGATTCGTGCTGTGAGGAGAATCAGCAAGGCTCGACTACGATGCAGTGACATACAATATTCCGCGTGAAACCCATTTCACGGTCTGCTCCAGGTCTACATCGTCGAATATGATACTGGGGCTCTTACCGCCAAGCTCGAAAATGACATCTTTTAAATTTGTTTTGGAAGCGGCTTCCATGATCTTGCGCCCAGTCAGTGTGCTCCCTGTGAAGGCTATTTTGTCGACAGTCATGTGTTCGCTGAGGGCTTGACCCGCAAGTACTACCGTATCCGTTGACAATGTTGATCACACCATCAGGAAATCCCGCTTCAACAAGCAAAGGACAGAGACGAAGCGCAGTCAATGGCGTCAGCTCAGAGGGTTTCAAGATGACAACATTGCCTGCTGCTAGAGCTGGGCCGATCTTGCATGATAGCATCATGACTGTTCATGTCGTTATCGCTCACCTGAACATTGATTAAATGAACATACGAGGGTAGTTCCAAGGAATGATCGCGCCCTGTTAAAATGCTGAGTTCGCATGTTTTCACCACGCGACGAAGTAAGAGTACGAACTACAACTCCAATAGGCTCGTGACGCGTGTAAGCCAGCTTCTTTTCGTTCGTCTATTAGGTGGGTATAGATTAGGATTGTCGCGAAGGAGACGTGTCACGCCTTTCTGACCTCGATGGTTTTCCCTTGAATTTTGTCCGCCCATCCTGCATAGTACCTCAGGACAGCGATAGATCCGGGGATATCAGCATTCCGGGCAGCGTTGAAGGTTTTACCTGCACATAAGGTCGCGCCATGAGCAATGTATATGGCTGAAGTATCACCCTACCGACGTTCAAAACCTCCAAGGCAGAGAATTCGTCAGCGTTGGCTTGGATAAGATCCGCAAGTTTGTTGAGAATTCTGCCCCTTTGCGTACCAGGGACCTTCAAGCCCCAACGCTCTTTGAAAGCTTTTTTTGCAGCCCGAGCGGCAATGTCGATATCCTGCAGCAGTACCAGCGGCGACCGAGGTTATGACCTTTCCATTGACTGCTTCCGCTGTCAAAGCTGATTAGGTATGAGCTGTTGATTGGCCTACCCGGATTCAGGACGCTGAGTCGATGAAGCATCAGGTAGACGCTGAGTGTGATGAAGACAGGCACCTACTCGATCGTGCCCTTCTCTACAGGTTCAACAAACTTTCCATTGATAAATAGGCCAGTGGGGACTGTTGAGGTACCCTTGTAGGTCGGCGTGTCAAACTGATGGGTGAAAGAAGAAGACATGATTGCTTGATGTGATAATTACATATCAGGAATCAATTCCCCGGTCCTTTACCTTCATCACCAAAATTGCTCAACCTATATCTAACTATATATACACCTATAACGGCTGTGACACACTGTACGGACTGTGACGAATATCTACAATTGGGTGTCGGATATATGACAATACAAGGAATCGATTTTTGCGATATAGTCGGTGAAACGTTCCAGAGGTGTGATATAGTCAGAGGAATGTTTTAGAGTCCTGATATATGTGAAGACATGTTCCAGATCGCTGCTATGTGACATCGCATTATATTGTCAAATCACACTGATATCAGATTATAACAACATATCATTGTGCTATTCGAATACATGTAGTACAGTAACATTATAATGCAGCATAAACGTGGTAACCGTGTACAAATCGACTGGATGTGGGTGCGAAGCAGGCAACGAAAAGAGAGCGTACAAATGACATCATTGAGTGCAGCAGAGTGAAAAAGAAACATGCGAGCAGTTGCGGGTCCATGCGAGTATTGTAAGTCCGTGAGAGCGTACAGTGGCAGATGATTCTCGTGATGAGCATGCGAATGGAGACGAAAATAAAATAAAGCAGTAGTATGATACTAGATACAAACAAACAAACAAAAGTCATTAGAATCGTGCCGACTACAAAACTGTCGTGACTCACCTCGAAAAATCATTTCCTGGACTTGCGCTTAGTCGAAGCTTTCTTGGGTTTCGTAGCACCGCCCTTTCGTGTGCGTTTGACTGGCTGAGGGACTTCTTGCTCTTCTTCCGTCAAAGGACTATCATCGTTAAACAAATCGTCAACATGCGTGGTGGTGTCTTTGTGCTTGTGCGAGGTGACAGGCGCCGGTGAAGTAGGGGTAGGTACTACTACCTCCAGGGTAGGGGAGCGCGCAGGTACCACTACCTCTGGGGTTTGGGAGCGCAGAGCTTGAGGGGATGAGGGAGGCAATGGTGAGCTTTGTCGATCAAGTGCAGAGGGCTGTGTAGGTGGTACATCAGAGGATTGGGATGCTCGTGCAGCACGTGCAGCGAGCTGCCGTTCCATTGCCACCATGTCATCATCATCCGAGCACTCGGCACTCTCGGAATGGGTAAGTTTGGCACCGTTTTCATTGCCGAATAGTTTCCTGCATACAAACAGACATTAGATAGTAGAAAGGTGCAGCGATTAACTTACTCATTGAAATATGCAAGCAAGGAGTCGACCCACTCGCCATCTCTCCTTTCATGAATGAGGCGTGTGATCCTATAATAAAAGTCGCTGTAATGAAAAAGGCCGTCCTTGTCTTTCCATTTATCGAGAGAGCTAATGCCAAAGCGTGCCTGGCAGGTAGAGACTAAGAAAGAGAACATATATGATAACGAAAAACGAACCTGGACAGCGGCATACGCAATATGCTCAGCTTCCACCACTGACATACCATGTATCTTTGCGTTGCATGGACGCGTTCCGTTGGAAGCACCGGCTGAGAGGGCAGACGATGGAGATGTAAAGATGTGTTTGGCGACCTGAGTAATATATTAGCAACATGTTACATATCAACAAAGAGAAAACAATACTTACGCGTTCCAAAAGATATCCCCTGAAAAGCCCTTCGATGATATCATCGGGGTCGAAGTCTTGACCTGGACTGTCCCCAGGATACAAATAGGCAGGCCATAAGGCCGCCGTCACCCTCAGTGACCCAGCTTGAATTTTCTTCCGTGACCTATAACAGAGTTAGTACTAGTAAGTTGAAAAAAATGAACTTACTCGGCCGGATCTTTATTATATTCGACCAAGAATTTTGCGGGACAGAGCAATGGGCCCAGCTGGGGGTGATTGAATCCCATTTTGGAGCGAGACTTACTATCATCGTGAATTGGAGGGCTGACTAGGTCTTTATCTGGGTTGGGAGCGGCATAAGAGCCCATGCGGCTCTTGAGGCGACTGGCATCCTCAGAGCGGGTGTGATTGACCATATTCTGCATCTGAGAATGGGTGAGCTGCAATCAATACAGGTATGTAAGAAGTTAAATACCTCACCGATGAGATGTGTGAGCTCCTCGCGTTTTTTCTTCTTGCCAATCAAACTCCCAAGATAAGGAGCGTGCTCCATAATGTATTCGAATGTCCGCCTGTAGCGTGCACGCGTGTGATCATCACTGAAAAACAAATTAACATGCATATATGCGCATATACGCACACAAACAGACTTACATGTTATTGAGAATATTTTTATGGCCAACCTTTGCCTGTTCTTCCATCGAATCTCCGTCCTCGGCCATTTCGTCTTGCTCTAAAAGTAAGCAAACCTGGATTACCTGCTTAAGATCACAGAACATATCCAGCCCGCATGGGATCCATCGTGCAACATGTATGCACTGGTCCCGCGGGGTGAGCTCTTTGTGACGCGATCGTCTAGAATATCATCAAGACCATGAGACATCTGATTGCGTAAAAATGAAATATTTCACCTTTTTGTTTTTTCAGCCTTCTTTTCGGCTCTAACTGGGCTGTGCGTCCTATATGCTTCAGGTAAGCTCTATTTGGAACAACCGATATTGTTGAATGACTAACCTGGCCTTTTTGGACTTGCGTTCATCCTTATCAGACGCGTTGGATGCGCCTCTTCCGCGTTTCCCAGATATCCGAGGAGGTGGTGTGCTTGGTGGAGTATTCCCTTCTGAACCAGAAGAGCTCGTCGCAGAACTAGAAGAGGAAGACGACGAAGTTGAATCAGAGCGATTGTGATGCGGCATGGTGGTAGGAGAGAAAAAGTGTGTGCAACAAGATAAGATCGACTTTGACGCGTTATTAATGTTTGTTTGTTCAGATCTAGGTACGCATATTATGAACAAACTAGCAGTTTTTTGGACGCAGCATGCGATACAATTGAGCACAATTCAGTCAAATACACCAGTAGTAGTACAACATCAAAAAAAATCACAAGGATGCATCTGGGTCTTGAGAGAACGATTTCTTGACATAATAGCTCCATGGCGCGGTGGGATTTTCAGGGTCCTCATTTGGGTTCCCAGCGCGCCTTGTCAGAAGCTTGCAAGGGGATGCGACCACCGGCCTTTAATAAGAAAGGTCAGTTAGAATTTTCTATAGAAAACGCTAGCAACATACTGATAGTCCGGATCGATTACGGCCTCCACGTCCTCAGTCTTCACTGGCCTTAAGAAAGGTCAGTTAAAATTCTATATTCAAAGCGCTAGCAACATACTGATGGTCCGGATCGATTGTGACCTCCACATCCTCAGTCTTCATCTCTGTGTCGTGGTTCCCACCCTCTTCGGTTTCAATCTCCGCGACCTCCACACCTTCGGTCTTCATCTCCGCGTCGTCATTCCCACCCTCCTCCTCGGTTTCAGTCTCCGTGGCATCAGACTCGGCCTCAGACTCTGTGTCAGAATCTGACGTATTGACCTGTTGGCGTATGCGAAAAATGATTTTCTGTAAGATAACAGTTAGATTAGCTTTCAAATGAGAATAAAACATACCTTGGGACCAGGAGAATCTAAGTTGATATTAAAACAGTAAGTGTTCTCTAAGGAAATAACATTTTGGATGTCGATGAATACGACATCCCCGAAGACGTTGAGCACGGAGGTCCAGGCGTCGTCAGTTAAGTTAGCCATAAATATTGATAATAACGTTGATAAACAGGATCGAGTCTCGAGTTGAGTTAATATGACCGCAAAATACCGGCTGAGTTTGAATTTGCCCCGTTCGTGCCACACCCCAAACTTTGTTCCGAAGTCTGACCGCCGTCATGTATCATCCACTGATTGTCCTATCCCGCCCCCCTTTTCTAGCCAGCGAATACGTCAGCAACACGACCGACTGATGCAAATTTGCCAGCACAGATGCATCTGTTATGCAGGGACTTCCCATGAGGCTGAGAGAAGATTTTCCAGCACAGTTATTACAGGGTGAGACCGTGTTGGTGTCTCCAAAACGCTTTGGAACATGGTGAAAGCCTGTCTTAAAGTTGAGATTCCCAAGGACAATACCCTTAACATCGTCGATGCCGGAAGGTATTTAGCATGGTCACCCGCCGTCATGTGTCATCCGCTGATTGTCTTATCCCGCCCCCCTTTTCTAGCCAGCAAATATGTCAGCAATGCGGCCCTGACCCAGCTTGTGCTCAGATCGGCGTTGGAGTTAATCAGCATTGGAAGGTGTTTAGCATGGTCAAGGGATTGTGGGTGTCTTTCTCTCAGCAGGTGCGTATATTGTGCGTTTTTGTACTATCTGATCACGCTGATTCATCGTTCTAGAAGAGTCATCACCGCCTTCCTGACACACGTGTATATACATCTGACTGGTATTTTCACAGCTTAAAGGTATGTACATCGCCTCGCCTGATCACGCTGACTCACATTGTTTTCATAGATACCTAAAACGCGACGCAGTTTACCATTACTGATCCAGTAAGAATATTCCGGAAGGGCTATTCCCGCCTTCCTGGACACACGTGTATGTGCATCTGACTCGTGTACTTGCGTCTGACTGATGTCTCCACAGGTTCTAGAATATATTCCCTCCCATCCAATGGCGATAAGGTGCGTTCGTGTGATTCACACCAGTCGTTTAGGTATTTACATGTCCTTGCATAGATTATGTAGCGTTTGTATTCTATATAAAATGAAATAAACAGTTCGTTCCTTCTATAATCAGTGAGGACGTGTCCCCTTCCCTCTGCATTCTGTCTATGGTCAACGACTTTCACTGCTTAGCGTGCAGTGCAACGTTTGGCTCGCGCAAGCAGCTGTCAGCGCATACAGGTCAGTGTGCGCTAAACTCTGCATTTACCGACCAAATCTTCAACCGAAAGCGCAAATTGGAGAAGAAAAAAAGGAAGGACAAGAGGGCTCGTCATCACGAGCCCCCTGATGATGATGTCGATGTTCCAGAGCAGCCAGAAATCGGAGACCCTACAATTATCGACCACGAAAACTGCCACGCTGATGTATGTATTATTCTCTACAGTTGTCACGGTATTGTACTACTTGCTACTCACTTTCTTAGGTTGAAATGGATCGCCCACCATCTCCCTCACCTCCTCCTATTATCCCCATTGTCTCTCAGCGTTCTGGACGAAGAATACGCATGCCCGCTCGCTTTGCAGACTTTCTGCCTGGGAGCGCCACTCACCTTGCCCACATGCCACTTACTGCCCGTCAGCAACGCGGACATGATGTCGTCGCGGATCAACATGCAGACTCTCGGATTCGTACACCTTCCCCCGAGCCATCAGAGCATGACGAGGCTCCCCCCCTTTCCATTCCTTTTCAAATGGAGACTGACGATGCAGGACTCTATCGGGTTTATATTACCCGTCCCACCATACTTCCCGACCATAATACCCTCGGTGCTGTAACCGATGCCCCAACACTTGCCGGCAACGACCAGATTCCTAAAACGAGCCAGGTCACAGAGGGTTTGTCGTCCAAAGGAACCGAAGAACTCTTTGAAGCGTTCTCCAATCCTACCTCTGGTCTCCTCATGGCATATCACTATTCCGGAACTGGTCAACAATCTGTTGCTGAGTTGCAGCGACTCACAAGTTTTGTCGGTGATCCGCTTTTTAGACATGCTGACGCTCTTTCGTTCTCTCATACGCGGGAAGTAAAGAACATGGATGCGTATCTACAGGACAAAAGCAATCCATTTCGTGAGGAATATGGCTGGCACAAGTCGGCGGTCAAGATCAGATTACCGAAAGAAGGTACAAAGTGGCCATCAGAGACCGACGCCCCAGAACTCGAGATCCCCGGAGTCTATCACCGCTCAATCATTGATATTATAGAGTCCGTTTTCATGGATGACATCGCAACCACCTTCAACATGATCCCTTATCGCGAGTACTGGCAATATTCACCCGACCGTTCTATTGAAGTCTTCTCAGAGGCATACTCCAGCCCTGAGATGCTAGAGACTTACGACGAAATCAATGCTTTGCCTCGCGAAGCAGGCGATGAATATGAGCGTGCTATTGCATCACTGATGTTCTGGTCTGACGCGACACACTTGGCGAATTTTGGCGATGCTTCCCTTTGGCCATTCTATCTCTACTTCGGAAATCAATCGAAGTATATTCGAGGGAAACCAACCGCTTCTGCATGCCACCATGTGGCTTATATTCCTACAGTAAGTTTTGTTTTATTGCATCTAAGCGTAGCTAAAATCAACTCGTTCATCAGTTGCCGGATGATCTACAAGACCAATATATGAAGATCTTCGGCGAGCCCTCCAGTAGCGAGGTATATACTCATTGTAAACGTGAGCTGATGCAAGCAATATGGGCTCTACTCCTCGACGACAAGTTTATGCACGCCTATGAGTATGGTATTGTCATCAAATGTAGCGATGGTGTCACTTGGCGAATCTTCCCCCGCTTCTTTACATATTCAGCTGACTATCCAGAGAAGTATGTCCGTTATTTCATTTCCTCACAGCTTGTGCTAATACTTCTCAGAGTTATTCTTTCAGGCATTAAGAATCTCGGGCAATGCCCCTGTCCACGCTGTCTGACAAAGAAGAGTGAGATCCCTTTGATGGGAACAAAGCGCGATATGAAGCGTCGGATCAGACGTATGCGGAAGGATGATAGGAAATACCATCGAGAAGTTGAAGATGCGCGGAGGCTAATTTTTCAATTGGGTGTGCCAGTTGATGGTTCCCGCGTCAAAAACATACTCAATGATGAATCGCTGGTGCCGACTCGGGTTAGTTTTCAATGTTATTTCAATCTCTACCAATTAATGATGTTTAAACATAGAACTTGTTTTCAGAGAGGTTATGTCCTCACGGATTCAATCGCTTTCGGATGTTCGTGGTGGATGAACTCCACGAATTTGAACTGGGTGCATGGAAGGCAAACTTTACGCATCTGATGCGTATTTTGCACGCAGCTGGAGGGCATGCCATCCAGAAGCTGAATGAGAGGTACGTGTTTGTAAATCTTGGTGGCTGATCTACTAATACATATTTTTGGCACGCTAGATATCGAGATGTACCAACCTTTGGTAGAGGAACGATCCGAAAGTTTAACAGCAATGCTTCTGCAATGAAACGCCTCGCTGCACGGGACTTTGAGGATCTGCTTCAGGTAAGATCGGTTTGTGCTTTCCCGACATGTTTTTGATGATTGATATACATTTATAGTGCGCAATTCCTGTCTTTGAGGATTTACTGCCGAAAGAGCACAATGCTGTTGTTCTAGACCTCTTGTTCGACTTGGCAACTTGGCATGGATTCGCAAAATTACGCCTGCACACCGAGGACACCTTGAGTTTTTTCGACACTGCTACAGTTGTTCTGGGGCAAACGATACGCAAATTTATTCAAACTACCTGCAAACACTACCATACAACAGAGTTGCCTCACGAGTACGCATCACGCAGACGACGGGAGGCTGCGTTGGCTTCCAAACATCTCGAATCTGACCCAAAAGGCCACGGCAATAAGGTCGCATCTGGTCCAAAGCACAAAAAGCTCAACCTCAACACCTACAAATATCACGCCCTTGGAGATTACCCGGATACAATCAGACAGTTTGGTACCACAGATAGCTTTAGCACACAACCGGTAAGTTTTGGTTTGATTGCACATGCGGATGACTAGTGATATATTATTCTAATTTATAGGGTGAACTGCAGCATCGACGTGTGAAGCGCTGGTATCCAAAAACCCCTAAAGGTAAAAAGAACACGGTTTCAAGCATGACACGGATCGAGACCAGGGAACGACTGTTAGGGAAGATCGTTAAGGCAAGAACAACGTTGATCGATCCTGGGTCGCAGCGCCGTCGACGTGAACGCACGCCACCAGCAGATCATTACCATATTTCCAAGTATGCAAGGACTTCATATGATCTCACTGAGTGGCTTGGAGATCTACTTGATGATGTAGCGATTGTGGTGCGTTTTTCAAACTCTTGAAGGTCGTTATATTTGACATGTATCATGCACCAGGATTTTATACCACGACTTAAAGACCATCTTTTAGCTCGCATTCGTGGCATTGAGTACACTGGGGATGAATTTGATTTCACCGACGAGGACCGCGACCAAATCTCTATCGCTAACAATAAGATGTATGAGCATAGTGTCCTCCGCATCAATTACACAACATACGACTTACGAAGAGAGTAAGATTCGCTTAATTCACGCACCCATGCCGACATCATGGTTCTCTCGCACGAGACTGACGAGACACGACATCCTTACTGGTACGCACGGATCATTAGGATCTTTCATGTTGATGTCTGGGACTATAACGACGCTTCTATGGCAAAACCATGCCGAATGAATGTGTTATTCGTGCGCTGGTTCGGACGTGACCCAAGTTACAATTTTGGTTTCTCGGCAAAGCGGTTACCACGCATCGGTTTTCTCAGAGGCGAGGATCCTTGCGCTTTTGGTTTTGTAGATCCCGATGTTGTCATTCGGGGTGTACATCTCATTCCAGGATTCGAGCATGGTCGAACTAACGAGCTTCTTCCGGAATCATTTGTCCGACGCGAGGCGGATTTGGGTCAAGATTGGCTTTATTTCTATGTAAACATGTGAGTCTACAGTACCGATATACAGGTAATTAACTCATGCATTTATTCCTAGATTTGTAGATAGAGACATGTTTATGCGCTACCGAGGGGGAGGTATTGGTCATCGAATCTCCCGTGGTTGGGATGAGTTTTTGCAGAGCGATGGGGCTGAGGTTGATTATGCAGGAGAGGAAGATGTGGAGATAGACGGCGAAGAGGATGAGGAGGAGGATGAGGGGGAGGAGGATGAGGGGGAGGAGGATGAGGGGGAGGAGGATGAGGGGGAGGGGGAGGGGGATGAGGACGAGGATGAGGACGAGGACAGAATAGAAGCGGATGAGGGAGAAGAGTTGGACGATGACATTCTGGCAGCAGAGGGGTATGGCACTCTGTAGTTTCAAGTATTATATCATTTATTGTTTGATCTCTCCTCAATACGCGAATATTGAATAGCCAACAAAATTTTATTACTTATGTTGCAAAGTGCTGGTATATTACTATTGGGTTACATATAATGTCGTTACTAACTTATAATTGTAATATAATGACATTACCACCTTATATGTACAATATCATATTGCTGCCACCGTGGCTGAGCTGCATGTAGCGTGATGTCATGGGCGGGAGGGTTTATAACGTGCAAATCCTGTATGACACGTGCATAGTTGGAGCCAGAATACTCGATTGTGTGAAATGTTCTTAATAAGGTAATGTTACCCGTTGTGACAGTTTGGCAGTTTTGGTGATGTTGGCGTTATTGGGGCTGTGCAAGCATGTGGCATCGCGATTACCCGATCCATACACTCCCCTAGACCAATGACAATTTAGTGCACCTGTGACTCCCACCTATGCCCTATAATTAGAGGTACCTGTGGACCGGGTGTGCGCCTGTAGTTAGAGGGGGATTGAGTAATTTAGGGCTTGGTGTTGGAACCTGAACCCTCCACTAGTGTGAACGCCAAAGTGACCGAAGGTGCACAGGCACGAGGAGAGGACGAGTAGCAAGTCCGAGCGCAATGACGGGCCAGGTACAGTTGGTGACATCGGGCCCGAAGCTAGGAAGAAAGAATGTTTCATTCCAATATTGATATAAGAAAAAGCCTTACAGTATATATTATAGCACACACTTGAATGAACGTCTCAGTTCTTTCCATAAGCCTATATGAATTAAAATACATGCAGAATATATATATAACTAGTCTACTCAGGCCTGAGGACGCTTATGAATCTGCTGAGACACAAAGGACATTGTGGAACGCCTGCGCAGCCTCCTCAATGGCTGCAGAGTCCTCCTCTTCATTCTCCAGGTCATCTAGGAGATCTGGATCATCGGCAATGGCTCTGAGGGAGGGTGTGTTATCTGTCAAGTCCTGCTGGACATTGAATTGAGCAGGTATGTGAGTATGCAGAGTACTGGCACTATCGCCGGGAGAGTTCTTGGTGCTCACACCAATACTGATTGACCCACTGAAGCCTGGGAGCTGTGCAATGTCGGCCATGCATTGTAGGAGGTGTCCATTGGCTCTGCTGTGCATCAGGCATTGCAGGCCAACTTGGTGGGCAAGTTCAGGGCATGATGGTTCCAGCTGGAGCTGGCATGCCTGTAGGTATTGTTCTTCATTGTGAATATACATCACAAGGCATCGGATTTCATTATTCACATGTTGTATTTCTTCCTTAGCGCGACACATCTTGAAATAAAGGTCAGTAGCATGGCGAGCAGCTGGCGTGGCCCAAGGATGCTGTGAAATATCCTGGCATGCATCCAGAAGTAAATCGAAATCAGCAAGGAACGTGTATTCAACAACCTTGTCCCATTTCAAGGTTCATCAAGCAGGTGTTAGTGAGAGTGCCACTGCATTGTATTGATCCAGTGCTGTGCAAATGGCTGAGGAGCATGTCTGTAGGGCCTTGGCGATATGTTTGCACAACTTGTAGCCTGGATAATGAGTGACCCATGCATTTAAGATAAAACGTCGCGCACCGGTTCCAGAATGGTTCAGTTTTGTCAACTCAAATATACATGCAACCACAAGGCCCTCTAGGGCGTCAAGTGTCCGCTGATACTTCCTCTGCACAACTAAGCATCCTGCATGTTGCCACTCCAGTGATTCAGGCTCCCAACGGTCTGTGATCCCAAGCTTTCCCTCCAGTTCTTGCACAATTTGCAGATCCTTCTCAAAAATTTCAAGTGCATGTCATCGAGCCATTGTGGGTAACACAACAATGTGAGTGAGATAAGAAAATAATTAGTCAATACTCAATAAGAGTAGACCTAATAAATCCTATACAACTCTTATGTGTTGGTCGAGTTGCCTTGTGATAGGTTCGACCCAGGGAAGCAGATGGCAGCAGAGAAATGATCCAGAACACTAATAGCCTTTAGAGCGGCCGCTTTAGGCGTGAGAAAGCGCGCAGCACGCGGGCAGGAAAGTGCAGCCTACTTGTCAAATGATGTAGAATATGGACTGTAACTCTCGAGTGCAGCTCTATATGAGGTAATAGGTGGTAGGTTGAATGTAAGTAATGCCTCCTTGGCTCAACACAAGGTAAACTATAGTGAGGTAAGCACTACATAAGCGCTACATAAGCACTTTATAAGCGCAGCTTGGCCAAGGCAATGCCATACAAGTATGTAATAATAAAAAGGCACATGAAATGATGTGAATAAAAGTCTAATGCTTACCTGTGGGCTGGTTGGACATGGATGGTGGGCAACCTAGGGCGCTTTAAGCGTGGGAAAGCGGCTGTGCACACGGGCGGGAATGCAGTGCTTAGTGTGAGAGAGTGCGCACACACTGCGCTTAGTGTGGGAAAGTGGGCGCTTGGATAGCAGCTAACTAGAGATTGACTAGGACTGACTTTGTGAATGATAGTGTGAGGGCCTAATTGTCATGAGTGGTAATATGGGCCATATGAGCCTACAGAGACATGAGTCTCTACACTGTCTCCAGTCTGCAAGTCGTGGCAGCATCTGAAGTGCCCAAAGACATTAAAAGGTGTTGAGGATGTCCAAACAGATCTTGTAGTCTTGAGGTTGTTTCTGGTAGTGTGGGGCATTCAGCTCTATTGTGCCGTTCTCGATGAACAGATAACTTACTGGCTAGCTGAGAGATTGACAAGCTTCTGCCAATACTCCATTTGCAGTGTCTCCTCTTCTGGCTCACTTCGAAGACCTTGTAAATACTCCTTCTCGTCTGTGATCCATTGATTGAACAAGGACACATTGGCAATGTCAAGGTCTTGCATGATCTTTGACAGGTTCATCTCTCCCTGCTGAAGGATCTCTAACACCTGTTGGTAGTTATTATATAAGAAGTTACCTAACAATATTGAGTTCAGTGAAGTTTGTATAAAGTCACTTGATCTTACCAAGGTTTGGATAAATTTTGAAGTCGTTGTTATGCTGGAAATAGGATGATATGAGTTGCTGTCAGTGAAAGACACTAGCATAGTGGAGTGTCGATGCCAGTGCATTGGACTTTGAAAACGTGTGCTCACAGGTCTCTAAGTCCTCTAGGCCGAGACCTTTGACATATGTTGCCAAATGGTCCAGCTGGCAAAGGCATCGATGGGCATGTCCATGGAAGGCTCCTATGAGGCAGGAGTGATGAAGTGAGCAAGCTTGAGGATCCAGTATACTGTTGTCAAGGGTGGTCTTGAATTGACACCCTATATCATATCCACCGCCGAGATTCGCACTGAAAGCATCCAGGAGCTTAGCCACTACCGCAAGCGGATACTTAGCTCTGTTTTAAGTTGACAAATTCAGTATATAAAAAAAGGAAAGTAGGGAAGGAGATGCCTACCGTTCTCCACTCTGGACCATATCTGCAATCAGTAGGTAGAAACCATGCCAACAGATGGCAATAAAGATCCCCGTTTCATTGTACACTCCCCATGTCTTCTTAGTCTTCTCCTCATCCATATTCTTCCAACGTCCAGCACAAGGATTCTTGTCATCAGTTGGCCCCTCAGCTTCTGCAGCATTGGCCCATGAATTTATGTAGTCACGCGCAAGGTACCAATTGTCTTCGACTTGCTGGGTTGTCAGAAGTTCGATAGAAGGGCCTGTATGATTTCCGTCGACACTCATTAGTTGGCATGATACTCTCTTCAGTGAGTCATTGCCGTCCATAGTGTACAGGAGCTTGAATGACATTGGCGTATTGTCCTCTAATTAATAGGTGCAGCAGGGGCATGTGTTTTTCAGGTGCCAGTCCATGGTATTTCGACCAAGAGCGATGTCAACAAGAGAGTTGATGTGAGTGCAGATGTGAAGATAAAAATCGAACGCAATTGAAAATTGGCGAGATAGGTACCTATGAAAGATGGTCTGGAAACGGTTAGATACGCAGACCCAGATACCAAAAAGACTCACCCTGTGCAAGTCACAGATGGACTTGACATATGCTTGTATTGAAAAATGCGGGTTGCACAACCTGGCAACACGATAAAGCTCCAGTGCATCTATGGAGATAGCCACAGATGGAGATATGGGGGAGCAGGGTATTACACCATGGTGGACAAGAGCAGAAGCCATGAAATGGTCTGTTGATGCAATGGTTAATGAGACATTCTCAGCATCTATGTGGTGAATCAGTAAATATTGTAATATATATAAACAAAGACCTACAGAATGTGTCAACAACTTTGAGATTCCAAACACCGGAGTTAGGATCTGGTGGAGCGTGAGGATCCAAGCATTGATGAACTTCAAAAAAGCTCATGACACCCTTTTTGGCCCGCTCAAGACTCCAAGCCAGGTAGGTGTCAGTCAATGCAGGCATCTGTTGAATGAACACGTCCACATGATGTAGAGACTCAATTCTCTACAGGCTGGTATCGGCATATTTTACGGCTCATGACGACTGGGCTTCACAGCACAACATCACCATCATGTACCCAGGACACTTTCCCGCACTTGCGCGATGCATTCCCGCGCTCGCGCTTAGTTTGCATAGTTGCGCATCTTTGCGTTCTATTGCACATCTTCGCGTTCTCACACATCTTCGCATTCCATCGTGCATCTTCACGTTTCACCGCGCATGTTTGCGTTCTCGCGCATCTTCGCGTTTCACCGCGCATGTTCGCGTTCTCGTGCATGTTCGCGTTCTCGTGCATGTTCGCGTTCTATTGCACATCTTCGCGTTCTTGTGCATCTTCGCGTTCTCGCGCATCTTCACATTTCATCGCGATTTAGTGCGCATCATCGCAGGAGCATCCATCCATTGTCCAGCCAGTTCCTTGGTGCGTCGCATTCCATTTATTACTATATCTGACTATGTTTGGCATCATACAATTATTATTTCGTTATGGACCCTTACATTACATCATTTACATACTTAGAGCGCTCCCGATTCGCTTCCGAGCCCTGGGAAGGCGCTTATGTGCGACTTAGGGTTGCCATGTCTGTTTTTACAACTTAGCTTCTGGCAGTCACCATCTATCACCAGTTAGTTCCATGCAGTGCATGTATCCGTCATTGTAGTCCCTAGCATCCATCTATAGCTAGTGGCAATCACATTATTCGTCTATTATCTGTCCAGCATCCGTCCTCATTGCCTCAATTCAGATCCCAGCATCATTTATACGCCCTCTCTACACTTGCGCACTTCGCACGCTACTTTCGCACGCTTCGCGCGACCATCGCATTTCGCGTTTCTTCGCATTTCACCGCATCTCTTCACGTTTCTTCGCGTTTTCTTGCGCTTTCATTGCATTTGATCAGGGTTGATCAGCATTCACTTGTGGATCTTCGCTTTCCTTGTGTCCCCTTTAGGGTCGAACACTCTTGCTTCTGCGAGTATAGCAGCTAGGTAGAGCTGAGACTCACTTATACTGGTTTAGCATTATTATAGCTAGTGCCTAGCCAGGTTGTGATACCTACAGCGATGCTGAATATGATCTCATCGGGTCCTGTGGTCTTTGCAGCATCCTCGTTTGTTGGGTTGCCTCGTCTCACTATACATTTAAAAGTGCATGTATCTGTCGTTGTAGTCCCTGGCATCCGTCTATAGCTAGTGGCAATCACATTATCTGTCTATTATCCATCCAGCATCCGTCCTCCTTGCCTTGGTTCACATCCCAGCATCATTTATATGCCCTCTCTACACTTACACACTTTGTGCGCTACTTTCCCACGCTTTGCACGACCATTGCATTTCGCATTTTTTCGCATTTTACCGCATCTCTTCGCATTTCTTCGCGCTGAAGGGTCAACAATTCTGCTGGGATGCAGAACTATGTTGGGTGAATGCTGCCTAGCTGCTATTCAACCCAAGGGCTTCTGGACTAAGCTCAGGGCTCAAGAGAGAGAGAGAGAGAGTGTGTGTGTGTGTGTGTGTGAGAATATGAAAGTATCACTCCAGACAATGAGGACAAGACTATATATCAGGAGCTGTATAGTGAGCTATTGAGCTACTACTAAAACTAATAAGCTGCAAGTCTGGGGAAGCTACTGAATCCTAGAAGGAGAGCTACCAGAACTATAACTGAAAGTCTAGCTAATGAGTGGAAGTATAGGGCGAAGATTTGGTGATTATGTAAGCAGTGAAAATGCGGACATAAGCAAGGAAAAGTAGGGTAAGAAAGCTAAGTAAAAACTGTTAATACCAGCCTAGAGGGAAACTAATCCCTACAGCGCTTTCTTCACATTTCACCACATCTCTTTGCATTTCTTCGCGTTTTCTTGCACTTACATTGCATTTGATCAGGGTTAATCAGCATTCACTTGTGAATCTTCGCTTTCCTTGCGTCCCCTTTAGGGTCGAATGCTCTTGCTTCTGCAAGTATAGCAGCTAGGTAGAGCTGAGACTCACTTATTCTGGTTTAGCATTATTATAGCTAGTGCCTAGCCAGGTTGTGATACCTACAACACTTATGATCAACACAACATATGCGAGGAGATCACATGAGCATACTATTCCCTTGTGTCAAATGTCCTCGTCAAACTTCACTCACTCAATAATATTAATACATACAGCATGTTGGCTTCATCATGCAATTCAAGGAGGCATGTGCATGGGTTAGAAGGATTCTTGCAGGCCATGACGTTATCTGGTGCGTGAATGTTTTATCTTTCTGACTACATGAAGCTGATGTTTTTAATGTACTACATTAGATCATTCGTTTGACACAATCACGTATACCAGCACACTTACACCTATGACCAATGAAGAAACAGTCACTGTGTCTCGCTCCTCCAGTTCCCATCCTCATGCCTCCTTGCCTTCTCCCACAACCACCCAATCTCATCGCCCATCTCATGCAACTGCCATCAATGTGGTCACTTACATCCCACCTGTACCTCACCCCACTGAACTTGTTGTGCCACATCCTGATGAAGAACCCGATGCTTACTGAATTATCACAATCGGTCAGGAGGTCGGCATTTTTTATCATTGGTACATGACTCATGTTTTAATTTTCAATCTCGTACCAACTATCTTCTATTAACTACTACATTATTCTAGGGTGGATGTTGCTGAACGCACACAAGGTATTAGTGGTGCCATCCAGGTCAGAAAAGAGACTTGGGCAGATGCTCTGCACCTCTACATGAGGAAGTATAATGAAGGTGCTGTGGAGGCATGGCCTACTGTGGGCGGGTGTTTCTGGTCCCCACATGTCTCTCAACCTGCAGTGACTCCTCCTTCCTTGCCATCACCCACACTATCAGCAACCTCTAGTGAGGATAGTATCTGGACACACATTGAAGATTTATCAGAACATATGAGTCAAGTAGGATTGTAATAGATACCAGTGTTAGTAGTAGTACTCACAAATGTGAAGTTGTATACACAAACTGGATTTACTGTATGTACCAGACACTCGTGTATGAAAATCGAGCTAGCTTTCATGACAGCATGAACTGTCATGTTTGATTTCAATGATAATGCCATTGTAGTGATCTTGAAGTGAATTGAGTTTTCACGCCAAAATGATTGCAAGTAGAATTGATGTTTCCCATAATCAATGTACAAGTCTCTTGCCATCAAATCAATGAACCTGAAGAGTGCCCTTCCACAGCACACTGTATAGTCTCAGAATCACTCCTTATAATTTAACAGGATGTCCTTACAACTTTACAGTAGTCTATACAAGAAACCAACAATTCAATATGTTTCCTGACCATGTTTTGTGTGTGATAACAAACATATTCACTATACAGTTCGGTATGTTCAGTGTGTAATGTTTATGTTCGCTATTCAAGGGGTTATGGTCGTCCAGAAGGGAGGATAAGGGGAGCAGCTCTGAGAAATTTAGCAAAGTTGATCCAGTGCAGTCTCTCAGGCTCATTCGTGAATCCAGCCTCACCATTGAGCATGATAGCCATGTAGTCAAATGCCTTGGAAGCATCAATGGCAATATCATCCAAAAACCCCACCATGGCCATGTACCCCTCCTCAATAACCTCAACTGTCCATTACTTGTAGCCTGCGCGAGGAAATCACTGGCCAACTTTTCATCCGCCTACTTGCTCTTGAGCATGGACACAACCAGCTTGTCCATGAGGCGGGAATGGTGCTCATCAGGAATATTGGTGAAGGAGGCCTCAGCCACTTGAATATTGTGAATGGAAAAGAACTCTACCTAGCTGTAGTTGAGACGAATTAAAGCATAGCTACTACAAATACTATGCTAAAAAGCTTGTTCATAGTAGCATACAGAAGAAAGTCTTGAACTAGGTATGGATGGGGCGTACTCATTGAGCTTCACCTCGAAGAATTTAACTTCGGGTAAGACCATCTCAAGCATGTCATAAAGCTGAATAAACCTGTTTCTTCTCACCCTCCCGCTCCTGCAGTTTGCATTTGCAAGATATCTCAAGTCATAGAGTATCTCCCACCCTGCCTGCACATGAGTGTTGCATAAGCTGAAAAAGTCATCCACTGCAGAACGAGACGGCCATTCTCAGTGAAGTTGGAGTCGATTGTTGAATTGCTTCTCCCATGAACTTTTGGGGCCCCAGTTGAACTGCCACTCAGAGACTGCAAACCGCATAGCTTCGATAGTTTTGGGTTCACGTTGATGAGGGTCAAGGCTACCTGCATCAGAGAGGGTGGTGTGAATATCCAGCTCTGGTTGGCAAGTCCTTTCCTTAGCCCACTTCCTGGGCGAATTTGTTTGAGTAATTGTGAGATTTAGTATGATTTTTCAGTACTCACCTTGCCATTTGAAGGCGGGCCTTTTCGTTCTGAGCATCTCTTACTCCAGGCTTTGCCAGCCAGCATGCTGTTGCAAGCTGCTGTGTCTGTGCATGCGGCATGTAGTAGAGGGCCCTTCACTAGTCAGTCCAGTCAAACAGAATGTTAGATAAAGTCAAATGGCTAGTACTTACAATAGATAGATGTGCGATTGAGTCATTGAGAGAAGATCGCAAACACAATTTGATGTGAGCAATTCCGGACTTGACCAAAATCTAAAAATAGTCAAAGCAGTGTCAAGGTAATGCAAGCGTCAACTGAGAATCATATACATAATTGGATTACATACTTTAGGACTCTAACGCTAGTAGAGCTTGGTGTGTCTCTCTCACAATTCAATTCATGCATAGCTTGTCTCTCTTTTCTTTCTTAATATCTCTCTTGTCTTTCTTATCTCTCTTGTCTGACTCTCTTATCTTGCTTGGTACATTTCTCATAACCGACTGTACTTTGCTCAACTTACAGGTGGGTGGAATTCAACAAGTCTCTGCAATGCCACACGGTGATCGTCATCTGCCAACATGACTGCATAACGAGGTTTCCATGAGGCTTACCACAATGTGAGCCAAACTAAGTGGTATAATACGCTAGTCTACTGACTCTGTAATCTCTAGTGCTAATTTCACACCTCACCCACTTCCCGAACAAAGGCTGGGCAAGCCAAATTCCCTGATGGATGATGACAGACTGAACGACACAATAACAAGGACATGGGCATACATACTCATAGTACCTTGTTCTCGTCGTTCATCTGATATGGCGTTTGTGGGCAAGATGAGTTGGCACCAGCAGCATTTAGTATAATCTCAGGTGTACACACGGCAGGTCATTACAATGTTGCCCTTTTGTTGTATGCATGTAAGTCGTTTGTAATATTGTAAAATTGATGCACAACTGACAGGGGCCGACCACCAGTGGCCACGTGACAATGTTGACATTGGACCATTCGAATTTCGGCGAAAATATATTGGTATGTTTTATCCTAATTTTATAACAATTTGTTCGAAATTTTGGGCACTCAATAAACAGAACACCACACACTCTGTGCCTTGATACACTCCTTCAAAATTTTTGCCATTGCTCACTCAATGGATTTGCCAGATTTTAATTTTGACAATGTCTGAATGACTGATAGTAGTAATGGTATGTTCATCCTATATCACTCAGTAGCATGGCTAGCCCTCACTGTTTCTATTATATAGACTCTCAGAATGATCATATCATCCCTCCAAGTCAACAGCCATTTTCCTTCAGCATTTCTTTGCCAGTTGAGCCCCTAACATTAGACAACATCAACGACCCCCATAATGGCTCGTTCGATATGAGCTCATTTGACTGGACTGATCTGTCGTTATTTGATGCAATGAGAGCAATGATTTCAGATTTGCCACCGGACATGTACTCTCTACTCAGGAATTCACCAGAGCGCTGTAGAGACTCAAGTCTCTATGGGCGCGTACAGACCATATTGCAAGACCTTATACTGGACCTGTTGAAGCACGACGACCTTCGCGATTTTCACGCTTTCGCGCATTTCGCGTTTTCGCGTTTTCGCGTAATTCGCATGTTTCGCGTTTCCGTGCATCTCGCATATTTCGCGTATTTCGCGTATTTCACGCATTTTGCGTTTCAGATTCCTTGCGTTTTCACACATCTCACATATTGCGCACATTTCGCGATCCCACACAGTTCATAATTCGCACACTCGCATATCTCGCGGGTTTCATGTTTCCACATATTTCGCATTCTCGCGTTTTTCGCGCTTTGACATGTGCTACCACGCACCTCCCTGGGATCCATCGCATTCCGTTCACATGTCCTGTCCTCATCCTACAAGGTCCATTGGTGCGTATTTCACTTTGTTTCACTCGCATTACATCATATATGTCCTTGCATTCCCATTTATGTTCACTTATCTCATTATGTGTTTATATTACATCACCCTTGTATGTTTAGCGCTACCTACTCGGCTCCGAGGCCTGGGAACTCACTTAGCATGCTGACACGTCAGCGCATAGTTGGAGGTTTTTACTTTACTTCTCTTGCATCACTTAGACAATTAGTTAGTAGGACTTAGCATCAAAAATCCATCGACTTCCTATTCCATCATTGCATTCCGCAGTAGCCTCAGGATATTCTCGAGAAGCACATCCATTTCTTCTTCAGTATCCCTCGAGTTAGAGAGCCCCACTTTCGCGTTTTCAGAGAGTAACGCACTTCGCGATATTTTCGCGCTTTTTCCCGCGCTTCGCGACTTACAGCGCATTTTTTTTCACGCGCCCTTAGCCAGGCCAAAGCCCAATCCACGACTCCCCTCTCCTATAGAGGAATCTTTTCTCAGTAGCAATCCCCTTGGGACGAGCTATATCTCGCGTCCAGAGGAGCACTGTAGAGCCCACATCAGGTCTAGCCCCCACCCACTCATCATTCCTCGCCTTCAGCGCATCAAGCCATCCCCACGCGCTCATTCATCAAGTCCTGAGTGAGATTCATTACCTACTCTACCAGATCACAATGTCTCTGATCTTACTGATGAACACACTTGTTTGCCAAGTCCTGAGCAGGACGCATCACTGATTCTACCGGCTCACAACGTCTCTAACCCCACGGTTTCTTTTACTGACCGAATTATGGAAAGAGGTGATAGTTCTTCTTGGGCATCTTGTAACCCCACACGTCCAGTGATACCCACATGGTCCCACCCTGCATGCCTTACTGAGGCTCAAAAGGCATCCTGTGCATTGAAAACTGCACAGAACAAGGAGCGTTCAAAGTCACTTCAAGATGCCATTGCACAGTTCGTTCAGGATCAGGGGAAGAAGCTTCATGAATTAGCACTTGCTCACCATGTCTCTGATGAACACATCAAGAACTTGATCAGCCTGCAGACTCATTACAAGAAAACACATGAACCGCAGCTTCGCAATGTGCTCATCCATGCAAAAACTAAGGAAGTCAATAATGGTATGTAATGCACAGTTCATTGTCATCAATATTTGCTGATGCACATTTAAAGGTCTGATGCATGGACAGAAGTATACCATGGCCAACATTCAAAAGATGGTCGCTGAAGATCCCTACATGCACAACTTGACTTGCGAGCAGAAAAAGGAGTTTATCAAGCAGTTGATGGATCACCGCGAGCTTCAAACCAGCAGCGTTTGAGCAAGCAATGTGGCGGCTGCTCGGGATGCAGTTGCTGTGATGGATGGTGTCTCCAAAGAGGTCAGTATATGTCAGTCTTTAAATTTTACTGTAGATCTAAGATTTTACAGCTTCATGCGCTACATGACAGAACTGGCATCTATGCCACTGTCCTCATGGTTCGCGGTGTCTTAATAATCGAGGGTCTTAAATAAAAGCGTGTAAAAAATGTAATGACACCACAATTACACTTGAATAAGACTTCTTGCCAGTCCTCGATTAACACGGTCTACGACTTTTCTAGTTTTTGTGGTAGATAACGTGTGAGTTCTTGGGAGGCTCGCTAAACCAATCAATTGATTAACTTAGCCGGAGCTTTTGTGTGTTTTAATAAAACCTATAAACTTTGTCTAGGATAATCCGACTAGACAGAATACGTGGACCAAAAGACTGGTTGGTCAAATAAATATAAACGTGTGAGAAGCGGGTCTCAATATATGAATACGTGGACCAAGACTGGTTGGTCAAATAACTGATGAAACTTTACCTAGGATAAACCGTCTAGGCAATATGCGTGGACCAAAGACTGGTTGGTCAAATAACTGATGAAACTTTGCCTAGGATAAACCGTCTAGGCAATATACGTGGACCAAAGACTGGTTGGTCAAATAACTACAAACGTGTGAGATGCTGGTCTCAATATATGTACACAATGACCAAAGCTGGTTGGCCAATTATCTCTGGAGAATCCTGCACAGTACTTCAAAGGGACTAACTTTGCAAGCAGCTATCTGTACAGTGAGAAACTTCAGGGGCTATATTTACTTTCTGAGAAAATATATGCTTCTGAGAGATACTAAGTTTCTTATTTTTGGGGGAGAATGGGCTCTCCTTATATACATTTTGTGTGGGAATATTATGTAAGTAAAAAGATGGAGCTATGACATCAGAATGTGGAGCAGAATATTCCAGATTATTCCATGGGTGGAGTAATGACATCATTTATGACATCACTGTGGAGCAGAATATTCCAGATTATTCCATGGGTGGAGTAATGACATCATTTATGACATCAGTGTGGAGCAGAACTTTCCAGAACTTTCCCTGGAACATTCTAGAACTGATGACATCATCATGACTTCATCATGATATCATTTCTACCAACAAATACCTGCAGGAGTATCTGTGGAGTCTTATGACATCATTATGACATCATACCCTGTAGGTACAATTTTGTGAAGTATCTGGTGGGTCAAAGCATCCTAATAGAAAAAGAAATAAAGGAAACACTAGAGAAAACAATACAGAACTAATGATACAATGAGAATAAAAGAAACCAAGAACTTTTGGATAGGTTTTTGTAAGGCTTTGAACTTTTCTCTATGGTTTTCTCTAGCCAAAGTGAATAAGCCAAAGGCAAGGCAATACCTTAACCTTCTTTTTAATCCTACTATCAACTAGGTCATTATGTGATTCCCATCTCACAAATGACATTTCTTCAAGACAGTACAGAAATATAAATAAATATGGGGAAACTGGAATTGTTTGACCAAGGCTTGAAGCCAAGGCATGGGTTGACTAGCCTAAAGGCTAAGGTATCAGACTTTGTCTTTTAGGGGGATACCTAGTAGTCATGTCCATGCATGATTCCTAAATCATGCAGGACAGCGGACATGTCAACAATCAAATCCAGTCAACATGGATTGCAACTGACAATGCTTCAGAGTTTTGGGAAGATTAAATGGAGGTAGCTCTCAACGACGTGGCCCGTCAGTTTGAGGAATGGGCTTGCATTCAGAAAAAGAGTGCATATTTTTTTGGTATAGTCTACTCTACTAATAATGTATGTGGGTAGATATTTTTGCATGGGAAGATCTTGCTAGCCTGCAGAGACAGGTTGCTACATTGATTCTGAGCGGACTCTGTGCGCTTTTTCTAAGTACTAGAATACTAAATGCTTACTATATGGCAGGACATGCGACTGGGAAAATGGACATCACTATGAACTATCAGAACTACGACAAATAAATCATTCTCGTCTATGGAATCAAGCTTGATGGGTGGCCTGTAGGACTCCCCTTCCTTTCACCCTCCCACATGCACACTGTCATCGAAGTGTGCACATTCTGTGATGCTCTGAAGACAGGCACTTGTCAGTGGAAGAAGCTTACTCAATGGGAGCTTGAAGATTTTCGCAAGGACATCAAGAAGCATGAAGAAGCAGGGGAGGTTGTTGGGACTGTTTGCAAGAAACGTGCAGACACAGGCAAGGCGTGCAAATGCAAGGCACCTACTGATGACTCTGCAAATGCATCTGGTGAGAAGGAGAATGAACTATCATCCAAGAAGAAGTGTAAATCATGCACTGGAAAGCAGTCATCACGCCTGAAGAGAGTGCAGCCAAGGAGCTGTGAAATCATTGAGGACAGCGAGGTTGAACAGGCCATTGACAGCTCTTAGATATCAATTTCTCCCATATGGGTGTGGCCTTTATTAGGGTAGCTATAGACACAACATGTACATATATTAGTCTATATAAGCCTGCATGACTTGTTTGCAAGAAGTCTGAAGCAAAACAGTCAAGGGAGCATCAAAAATGCAAGCTCACTGTGGCAAACAGTGAGCTTGAAGGTTTCCGGACAATGCCAAACATTGCCGGAGCTGGAAATTGCGTTCCTGCCAGCAGTATTGATATTAATAGCATGGGCAGACATTCCCGAGCTACAGTGTGACTCATTACCTCTGAAACTCATCATTTCCCACAAGTCCCGAAGGGACATTATCCAACAATTATTCATCCAAGCCCTATATTAGAGCTAGTTCGGATACTCAATATTCAAAAATGTCAATGTCAGAATATTCATCGGCATCGTGCCGAGTTGTCGGAGCTTGAACTCGGATGCTTATCGATAGTGAGGGTATCATGATATGATACCCTCAACTCATGGATCAACCACCGGGATTTGGGATGGACCGCCAACACCTAGCTGCCCTCATGACGAATCCTCGGCCAGAAGTGAGGGAGCGGCTACTGAAATACATGGCACTAGTAATCAGTATTGTTGTTACTGCCACCCATAGTCTACTACAGTCCATATATCCTAAAGATCTGGAACCCTACCATACTTCGGCTCTATCTGGGCAAGACTGGGTTATTGAGTTGCTCACTGGTCACCCAGAGCGCATCAAGTGTGAGCTTGTCATGCATGCCGATGCTTTTGTGGAGCTTATCTCTGAGCTTCGCACCATGGGCCATACAGACTCCAAGTTTGTGTCCCTCAAGGAACAACTTGCAATTTTTCTCTACACCTCTGTGACTGGCCTGACAATCAGGCACATTGCAGAGAGATTCCAACGCTCAAATGAAACAATTTCACGGTGAGTTTTTAATTTTAATTTGAGGGACAGTATTTGATAGTAGTATGTAGCTATTTCCGCAAGATGCTTGTCATTTTCATGTCTGACCCTTTCTATCCAAAATACATACGCTTTCCAGATGGTTCAGTCCCACGCAAAATTCGGAAGAACCCCAAATGGTGGCCCTTTTTCAAGGATGCTATTGGGGCAATTGACGGTAGTCATATTCACGTCATGCCTAAGGCCATCGAATGTCCCATTTATCATAATCGCAAGGGCTTTGTATCTCAGAACTGCCTCTTTGCATGCAATTTTGATCTCAACTTCACGTACATGCTTACAGGCTGGGAAGGGTCAGCCACTGATGCGCATGTCTACAAGGATGCCTGCTCTTTCGACTTTCATACTCCCGCTGGAAAATATTTTCTTGGCGATGCAGGATATCCTCTACGTCCTGGGCTACTTGTGCCCTACCGAAGTGTGCGTTATCACCTTGCCGAACAGGGTCGCGCAAATGCACAGTAAGTTCTCAATTGATTTGCAAACACTGCACTAACTTCTAACTTTACAGGCCTTCAAATAAAGAAGAATTATTCAATCTATGTCACACATCAGCACAAAACGTCATTGAGCGCTGTGAAAGAATAAATTTAGCTAGACTCAATAGACTAGTTCCACTTATCCTTAATTTCAAGGGAAGCTGAAACTTAAGGACTTAGCGATCTATAACGACCTTATGTCAACCCGACAGCGATAGCGCACTGAGTAAGTCTGTAACTAAGTAGCGCATTGGCGGGCGATTTTGAGAACTGCGGCGGGCAAGGATATGGTAGATAACCCGCTGGTATAAGGCGCGGTGATATGAGCGGAGTGAGTATTGGCAGGCAGCGCGTTGGCGCTAAACGCAACTACAGGGAGGAGCGGATATTGGCAAGCAATGGGCTGGCGCTAGACGCAACTCAGGGAGGAGCGGGTTTTGGCAAGCAATGAGCTGGCGCTGGACGCGACTATAGGGAGGAGCGGATATTGGCAAGCAAAGAACCGGCGCTGGACGTAATATAGGGAGGAGCGGGTATTGGCAAGCAATGAGCTGGCGCTAGACGCAACTTCAGGGAGGAGCGGGTTTTTGGCAAGCAATGAGCTGGCGCTGGACGCAATACAGGGAGGAGCGGGTATTGGCAAGCAATGCGCTGGCGCTGGACGCGACGGGTTATAAGCGCAACCTTGCGAGAGTGAGGGCCTGAGTAGTAGCGCGCGACTGCGGGAACTTAATAGCGCGCGCGGGCACAGAAGAACAATAGGATTTGAAGATTGCGCGACTATGGAAACTACTAGGTGACTCCGCTATATGACAGTTGCCCGCGGGAAGGGGAAGTAAGTAAGAACTATCTACTGCTGGTCCTTATATCGTAGTGCGTGAATATACGGAAGGCGTAGGCGAAACCTGTAGCAATGTAAGCGCAGCGCGTCGTATCTGTAGGTAAAGCAGAGGATTGACGTTGCGCGACACGGGGATACATGTAATACGGCCTGCGCCAGTAGCTTTAGCGATGATAATCAATGGGAATTTACGCACCAGTGGAGGTAAGCGGGCATAGACAGGACATGGGGGAGCGCGATACCGACATCGGACCGGATTCTACGTAGGTGTGCGACAAGCGAGGCCAGTTATGGGAATTTATTCAATATCCGCCCAGCGCTAATGTGTTTGTCACAGCGCATCTTTGGCATTCTCAAGAAACGATACCGTATCCTGCTTCTACCTCCTGCATACACTATGGAGATTTAAGCTCAAATTCCTGCTGCGCTGTGCGCCATGCATAATTATATTTGTGTACATGACCCTACCGATGGTAATCTACCTGCTGATAATGGAGACGATGAAGACGGCTATTTGGAGGATGGTCCTGCTGACATGGTCGCGGAAGATGAAGTGGCAGCTATGGAGGAGGATAACGACGATGATTTTTGTCAAGGAGCTGCAATGCATGATCGCATTGCAGCAGCAATGTGGACTCAGTATCAGCGTGTTGTAGTGGAACGTGGTCTTGAAGGACTTGATATCATGGACAGTGAAGGAGATGAGGATACTGGTGATGACGATGAGGATGCCACTAGTGATGTGTAGTGATACTTAGTACTTACTCTGCTCCAAATGAATGAACAAAGTGCTTTGTTATTGGCACAACAGACCAGTCACAGGTAGTAGTACAAAGTATGCAAAACAAATAACAAGCAACATAGCATGGTTGAAAAAAAATTAGCCCATCATTTCAGCATCACTGGCATCAGCATCATCAGCATCATCAGCATTACCAGGGTCACCAGGGTCAGCAGCGATTGGCTCGCCAATCATCTTTGCCGCAAATACATGCCTCCCCTGCTTCTTCTGCATGTTGACATAGAACTTGAGAAAGGACTCATTGCCCTTCGAGCCGATGACAGTGATCAAAGCAGCCTGCTGGTCCGGCGGAATGTAAGAGTCTTCGCCTTCCAAGAGTTTGACGGCTTGCGTGACCAAGTCCTCACTGCCTTGCGCACCATCAGGCCCTCCTTTGACAAACCATTCGAAGACATCTGTGAGCCGATTAATGGAGCCCTGCTTCCCCACCACTGCGGCTGCCAGTGTGATCTTTGCAGCCTTGGCAGCACTGGTGATCTTGGTCATGCAGCTGTTCTGGGATGTCACTGGTGTCCATGGTTTCTTGGATGGGGGGATGATACCAATGTGGTGGAAGGAGGTTGCATGGATGACATGTGAGTGGAGCCGACTGACTCAGCATCCCCCATCACATCTGAATATGGTCACTTGCTGGCATTAGAACCAGCAGCGGTAGATGCAGCAGTGGAATGCACATGAGAGGAGCTGGCCATGGAAGTAGTGGTGGTAGATATAGCAGTGGGATGCGCAGGAGTGGGGCTGGTGATGGAAGTAGTGGTTGTGGCAGCGCTTGATGGCCTGGCAGCAGCATCTGATGGGCCAGCATCTACGAGGTCACCATCAGGATTGGCAATGGAGGGAGCAGTGCCACCTGGACAGAAAACATGTCGTCCTCTAGCACCACCCAATGGAATGATGGTCTGCATTTTTTCGTAATGCTCCCATCCTTTGTTGCAGAATGGACGCATGAGATTGTTTGACTATTAGGATGTTAGATCTGAGATCAATATTAAAATGAGGGGAAATACCTTGATATACGAAGTCCATACAGCTGCAGCCACAGGTCTGTCAATTCCAGCACCAGACTCATTGTCCCAATGGACCCCTGTCTGATTGCGATACTTCTCAATAACATGGAAGGTGTTTTTGAGCTAGATATCTCATTAGGTTAGATCAGATCAATTTGGACGTACTGATGTCCACTTGTTTCAAGTGGATTTAGCTGTCTTCAGGGGGCCTGCACGAGTTGATTGAAGTGCCTCATGATTGTTGATGTATTCTGCGGCTGAGCTGAGGACCTGTTGCTTGAAGTTGCCTGCCCCTTCAGCCTCTGAGCAATGATCATACAGGTAGTCTACAAGGGCCGCAGTTTCGCCATCATTCCACTGGGTGGGGGGGGGGGGCCTTGAACTGAGGGGGAGCATGAACTTCAGGTTGAGCCATGAGAAGAGTGGTATATTGGGCACAGATCGCAGTGATCGCGACAGCACCAGCAAACAGCCTCTTACACCGCTCTAGGGTAAGGTGAGGGTAGCAATCCATCGATAATATGTACAGTTGGGAGGGAAGCAAGGTTCAAGCTCCGATATCTCAGGACAATGCTGATGAATATTTTGTAAACATTGCCAAAGCAAACATTGGTGAATATTGAGTATCCGAACTAGCTCTTACTCAATCCCCCTCTAACTACAGGCGCACACCCGGTCCACAGGTACCTCTAATTATAGGGTGTAGGTGGGAGTCACAGGTGATTTAGTGTTGCCACAGCTCTGGGTTAAGCCGAAGCTAGTGCGGCAGTTAACCAAGCTGCACACCTATGATTTCACTTAGAGGCCACTTACTTCATGCAAAATTTCTACATCCATAAAAAAAGACCTGACTTATTCCTTCAGTAGAAACACTCCTTTTGACAGTATGAACCTTTCCTTTGAAGTGATTTTCATTTACTTGAAAACTGAGGGAGTTGTGAATTTTCAAGAGGTCCAAACTGGCGGGTATGTACTAGAAGTGTTATACAGTATCAAGAGCATGTGCTACAGTGTCTAGAATACATTTGTTGGACTTGTACTTACAAGAACTGAATGTCTTGACTTGGATTTAAGCTTCTATTATGCTCAAACCTGACCAGTATGCCTCCATCCACCAGTACATATGATGTTCCCATAAATGGACTGTACTGTGCTGAACAGATGCAAGTGCCTTGGGTATGTTCTCCTCCAGCATCACAAAAAATCACAATCATCACAAAGGTATTCACAGCACCCCAAAAGAATTCAATAAAATTCAATTCACAATGAAATTTAGGCAAAAAAATGCATAAATATCCTGGGGCTTCAATGATTTCTTGGACAAGTAACTTCTGCTCACAGAAGTCAGGTTGACATTCAAGAATGTGTTTGTAGGTGACAGGAATAAGGATAATTCACATTAATATTTTGATTTTTTCAGCTAATAGTAGTATTTTTTTTCTGTGGGTTGATTTGGCAGTTAGGCACCTGTTGCACAAAGTAAGCAGCTTCTAAGTGAAATGCACCATACATCAGCAAAAAATCTTGAAATTTTGCTTGTCAAAAAGAAGTTTGATGCTTATGGTGAGCTTACAGCACTGGTAATGGAGCAACATGATTGGTGGAACAGATTTTTCCACAGTTACACTATGAATGTCCTGATGCTGAATTACTAGTCTAGGGTTTGTAGCACATATTTTTCCCAAACCCTAATCTAGGGCCATTCAGCAATGCTCACAAATCTTGATAGTGATTAATGCATGGATTCGAAATTATGTTTCCACTGTGAGCTACCCATACTATGTGAACACCATACTTAATATGTGATAAATCTCCTTGTCCATGAAACTGTTCAAAAAAAAGGGTCATAGCTCTCCAAACAAACAGCTGAAGAAACCTTTTCATCCACCTTCTCACCATATTCTGGAATCAACTCAACAGTGTGAGTTACACTCATCAATGGGACCACACTGCTACATCTGTGTTTAGCACATTGGTCTTCCACATATGAACACTCCACTGTCCACATCACAAGTTCAAGGTGGTTGTTAGGACTGGCAGTGAAGTGGTAGTACTGAATGTAGAGGAGTGGACAGGATAGGTATGATGGCAAGATGTTAAAGACCGTGGCGTGCCGGTGCGTACAATCTCTCAGAGGGGTGAGTATGACTGACTCAGAAGGGCTTTGGCCTCAGCTCATATGCTGTGCCCCTCACCTGAGTATGGTGCCCTTAATTTCAGATAAAGTCCAATAAGGTCCTAACGAAGTCCAGAGGACTCCGGAGGCAGACAACTCTGGTGGAGCGTCCGAAGGACTTCCGGATGAGCGCGGGAACCGTCCGGATGAGTGCGGGAAACTTCCGGACGAGTATCGGAAACTCGGATGGAGTTCCGTCCACTTGATAGGAAGTGGGATAAACGCGCGTATCAATCCTTAGTGAAGACATAGGGTGGATATACTGCAACGGACACAGTCTGAGGCAGGAATAGTGGTCCGGAGTTCCGGATAGGGGTTCCGGAGCGGACGCAGACAGATATAGACTACCCTTAGGTAGAGACGGAGTAGGATAAGGACTGGAAGGAGTGCGAGTATCAAAAAGACAAGACTTTGACCTAAGGATACAATCCATTAGGCCTAAGGTAGGATCTGGAAATGGACGAAGTCCGGAAACGCAGAAGAGCGGAGCTCTGGCCTAGGGAATCAATCCCTAGGCCCAAAGGATAGAGAAGGGGTCCTTACAACACTAATGTGCGAGGACAAGAATGCTGCAAGACTGTAATATTCGAACTGAGGATTTATCGAGATGTACAAGAGTTTATATACTGTAGGTAGCTAACGGAATAATCAGAGGCAGTGTCCGAGGCTATGTACATTAGCGCAGTCAAGGATAACAGATCAGTAAGCATAACGGATAAGTAAACAACCGAGTACCGGTAATAGACAAATAGCGAAGATATCGGGTAAGTATAGAACCAGTTATCTGAAAGGTAGAGAATACCGAATAAAGGAATAGGCTGTGTTAACGTTATATGGACAGGTAATGAATAGAAAGCTTATCGTATCGGATCCGGAGCGGATAGGCATATTGGATAAAGGAATAGGCTGTGTTAATGTTATATGGACAGGAAATGAATAAGAAAGCTTATCGGATTGGACGGATGAGCGGTAGTTGGACAAGCACGATAGTGGATGAGACTGGATATGGTTATGAATGAAGTCTAGGAATCTAATCTAAGGATTAGTCCATAAATCCAACTATAGGATAGGTCTGGAATCCGGGATATGACACAAGACCAGGTCAGAAGCAAGTGGAAGATGTGGCTGAAAAACAAGTCAAACTTGTGTGACATGACTTACTGAATATGACATATAATGTCATTAGTGTTGGAACATAAAGACAAGAATAGACATACTGATTTTGCCATCATCACCTGTGATCTCAACAAGGACATTATCACAGTTTCTAAGGGGAAATTCATCACTTGGCAGATATGCTTGTACCACTCTGCTTGACATAATTAATCATAGGTGGAAGGCAGAATGAAGCTGCAAATGAAATTTCTTCCATGTTTTAAAGTGCCTGTATCTGTGGTCCCAGTGGGTGTGCTCCCCAGTAGAGAGAGAAGAATGTGTAATGAAGTGAGAGAGCATGTCATCAAAGCCAATGAGTAAATATTTGTAGTGAATATTGGTGGGTGACAAAGATTTGAAATCCAGTGTTGACATCAGATGAAAGGCAGTGAGAGCATCTTCAGAAAGAATGCTCTTGAGGAAATGTTTACAAACTGTTTGAGGTCCATGAAGAGACTTCATTTCATTAGGAAGAAAATGAGAAACACAGGAGAGTGCCAGATTGATGGTTGTCACTGCCTCATCTTCAATGCATATCACATTGACAAGTGATGTGCCACGAGAATGGAATAGCATGTACAGGTTAAACAGCTCCATCAACTCCTGGTGGTTGAGAATTTGTACAGACTGCTCCACAAAGTCATTGACTTACCAATTTGTTCGTACAAAGAGATCCTTGCTGTTGCAGTACACATAGGCCCCTATACTTTTCTCTATTGTCTAACCTTGTAATACATCACGACCACAGTTATGCCATCACTAGGTGACATTGCCTTGTATTATATTTAGCTTTCAAATTTGTTTGGTCTCAACTCATCGCATTCACTCCTAATCTGGCAGGTACTCATAGCCCTACTTACTCATACTTGCCCTAAACCTCTTTCCCATTTACTATAAATACACGTCTTTGTCCTATGTAGTTCTTTACTTGAATCTTACTAGGTTTTTACATGATACTTGATATTCCTTCACTTAAGACCTCCAATCTTAAATTGTCTGAACCCTTGACTCTAACTTCAAGCACTCCTCATTGTTAGTCTAAACCCCTTGACATTCTGCGACAGACTTCACTGTTGTTGTAGTCTTATAGATAAACTCCAACCCTTGATAGTTCTCTTTTGAACTTCAGTTGTTAAGAACTATCCTAGTTCATAACACTTGTAGTGAGTGATGAGCAAGTGCCCCATCATATCTGCCAAAAACTACATCAGAGTGCCCAGTCTCTTGAGTTTGGGAATGAAAAAGTCTTCCTTAGCACCCTTCTTCCCCCTCCTTGCCTGAGCCTTGACAACAGCATATTTGAATGCATGAAAGTCTGCAAGGGCCTGTGTCATTGACAGCAGGGTTTCTGCAGAATGAACCAGATTTTGGGCAAGATAGATGAATTCGACAAGGGCACAGATTGCATGAATAAATCTAGGTGGGGTGGCACCTGCAATTAAAGCAACAATGGTGCATTGAATATCTCAATGTTTGTGGCCTGTCATTTGGTTAACATGCATGATACCTTTGGTGGAATGGCATGTTCCCACTCGCTTATGCTGAGTAATGAAGCGAGCATTGAGCTTAGATTTTCCTAGTACGTCCTTGATCCAATTGAGTGCATGGTCAGCAAAAATTTGAGGCAGGTATGCAAGATCTTGCCAGCAAGAAAGACAGATGGACACGCAAACATCCAATCATGCTAATATGGCATATGGACTCCAGATATATGGACAGCTTTGGCTGCCTTCTGGAATTTGTTGAGATCCCAAATGTCAATTGTTTTGGAGATCTCATAAATAAGTTGTAGTGTGTGATGCCCTGTACAAGGAGGGTAGAGAACTCCATCACCAAAATTCTCTTGTAACACCATCATTAGAGAAGATGCATTTTTGCTGACCACAGTGATTATGCAGGCCTCTGGCAGGTTGCATACATGAGCAATGAGTGGTGTAAAGACGTAACAAATGAGTTTTGAGGGATCAGACATAAAGCAACCTGTCTTGGCTGCCTGTTTAAGGTTGGTGCAGACAAGATCCATGCACTTATGCCATAGCCACACCTGAAGAATGGACTGATAATCTGAATGTATGTGAAACTTAGCAATAGGCATATAGGCAATACAGTTAGTGTAGGGGGCAGAAGTATTTTGGGGCGAGTTCTGCTAAAAAAAAATGGCAGAATGGCAGATGGCAGAACGGCAAAAGTCGGTATAATTTTTTCGAGCATTTTACTGTGTTCTAAGGTCACAGCAAAAAAATTAGCTAAGCTATTGCACTACACCCTCTGATGTCAACAGCACATTGATGTTCCAGCCTGGCTCCATGCCTTGTGACTTATGGGCAACCATGTCAATCTCTTCAACAAACCCTGTAGGTGTGATTCCTTTATCGACCTTCTCCAGCTCTTTCCAATCAATAATATCTCCCTTGAAAATATCTGGGACCTCACCAGTACCTTCTTATGAGCCTCGTGATTCCAGCATCTTGTTTTCAAACCTATCAAATTCTTTGAGCAACTCCTCATCTGTAATTGACTCTGGACCTGCGAGAAATTTGTCGTCTGAGTTGCGAGAGGCACCAGCAAGTGGAGGCGCCCATGCAAAAGACCTTTGAAGTTCATCTGCCAAGGCTGTGTCGAGTCTGTGCTCTGGCCAAGTGTGCATATGGGCATGCTTTCGATGTGCGGGCTTGCTGGCTTTGTGATCCACCTTGTGTAAGAAATTTGTATAGCTTGCCCGGAGTTTGCTAAGAGACTCGAAAGTCTGAACTGATAGGTTGCAGCACTTCACGGATTGAACCCCACCCAGACCCAAGAAATAACGCTCGATATTGGCAGCATGAGGTACAATCGAGTGGATTATGACTGTGAATGCCTTCAATGGACAGCACTCGGCACTGACAGGGAGGGTTTCCCACCAATCGAGTGCATCAGCCTGCCCTCCAGAAAATACACCTGAGGATTTGTGATAATCTTTTAAGTCAGCAACAAGCATTTTTGTGAGCTGTTCACTCCATCACCACTGTTTAGCAATGTTGAGAGCTACCTCCACCATAAACTTGAATGAACATCCATTTATGGCTTGCAAAATTGCAAGTTTTTGGCACATCAGGTGTAGGAATAGTGCGAGACTGTGAGTTTTTGTGTTCATCATGAAAAAATGTTGGTTGAAGACAGCCTTTGTGTGTTGCCAGAAATCAACATTATCTCCATCTTCGATTGGCAACTGAGAGATTGTCTTTGCAAGCCGAATTAGCCCAAGCATGCATGAAGCAAGTGATGAATTGTGGGACTCCTCATCTCTGATAAGGTCAACAATTGGCTTCATGACCTTGATCCCTGGTTCAATGGCAGGCCAAAACTCTGCGTCATGGAGGACAATGGTGACAATATCTGGGGCAACAGGCAAGAGGCCTCCGATCTTCTTCTGTGCATCTTCCTGTAGACATAAATGTGATAGTGATTGTTAGTAGTCAAATTTTGTTGTACCTATGATCATGGACACTCATTGACTGGAGAACAAGTGCATATCAATGAGACTTGCAGTTTTTCTTCAATCCACAGTTGATGCCATCCTTTTTCACCTGTTCTTTCAGCTGACCACCCCAGTAGTGGGACCCATTGAAGAATGTCACTACCTGAGTAGCTTTTATCACATGCTGCTTCATAAATGGGTGTGCACAAATTTCTCCAATGATTGTATTGAGGCTGTGGAGAAAGCATGGGAAGGTCTAGACTTGTCATTTCATTGCAATATTTTGACTAAAGGGGGGAAAGATCTTATAAGAACCCAGTAAAATTTTTCTTGGAACTTCCGTCGGAATGCTTTCATCATGGTGGGATTGTCAGTTGTTGCCGCAATTATGTTATGTCCATCTCCAATCTCCATTCTTTCCAAAGCTTTCACTGAGACTTCAAGGAGTTTGTCTGCAGAACCTCAGTGCCCCATCATGTCCTCAAGGTTCAACACAATTGGAGGCTGATTAACTTCAGCAGCCAAAGACCCATATAAGCTTCATCTTATTTTATCCTCCCACCCATCAAGCAAGTATGTAAGCTTTTTGCTTTCCTTGAGACGTGCAATGTCCTCAATTTGGACACGCTGTCTTGTTACTTAAGGGTCTTATGTATGACACATGTATAATGACAACACAATTATATGGGATAAGACTTCTTGCCAGTCCTTAAGTTCATGGTCTACAACTTTTCTACTTTGTGGTAGATAACATGTGAGTTCTTGGGAGGGTTCACTTAATTGTCCCCCTCTTGTCTATCTCTCTATAGATATGCTTTGAGGTCTTTGTCAGATGAGTTAGGTATATTTCACCCTAAGATAGATTGCCTCAATAGATGGTGGTTGGTTGGTCACGTGTCTCCTTTCCTTTGAGAGAGAAGCTTCTTAGATATGTTCACTTAAGCTTACTTCTAGGCACTTAATTTGCCTGCACTTTAACTCTTAGATACTCTCACTTGTTTTGAGAGATGACAATTGTAAAGTAGGAAGTTATTATTCATGTGTGAAAAATGGGCTCCTTTTATACCTTTTTGGAGGCCATATTACTAAGCATGATCCATCACATGGATTTGTAAGAATGTGCTTACAAATCAGGCTCTTAGATGTGTTGAGTCAGCCTAATTACTACACAGATACTAAATAAAGTGTAGTCTTACAAAGCATGAATAAAAAGTGGCATGAGTCATCACATGGATTGGTAAGAATGTGCTTACAAACCAAGTCCTTAGGTGTGTTGAGTCATCCTTTTTAGTAAGTGGATTATTAGTACAACTGTAAGTCTTACAAAGTATGACTCATCATGATCAAATCATGATGAGTCAACTTGAATTCCTTACAAACCAAGGTATTTCCCAGTCACATGACAGGCTTACAAATAATCCTGGTGGCTTCTGAGAAAATCTGGTGACCAAATAAAATACAAATAAACACAAAGAAATAGAATCTTAGGAAAGAAAATAAGATACAGGGGAAAATAGAGGTGATGAATGAAGAAAAAGAAACTAGCCAGAAAATATAGGAAAAATGGTAGAGTAACTTGGTAATAGGAAAGTGTATGGTGCCCAAGAGCTTTCCTTATCACTCCTTATCACTCCTCTTAAGTATCTGTCATGGTATGAGTTGCATACCATGCATGACAATGCGCAACTTCACTATCCATAATTGAATGTGATAGTACATAACATGATGGTGCTTGATACGAGGGCCGAATTTCATCAAGAAAGTTACGGAAAACCAGTTCTCCGCAACCAAGAAAGGTATTTTAGCGTGAACGATGAATCTGTGGGTTTAATATTTGCGCAGTCAGAACACCTGTTTGTGACACTTGAACTCGCTGAAACAATTTGAAATTTGCACATATTGCTTGCTCTGGAGTGACTGGAAGATCCATGAATCCAAAGAGGTTCTTCCGTTTCTGTGGAGCTTTAGCTGTGTCTCCTGATGGGGATGAAGAAGAATCTGCATCCATGATAGGTGGGAGTAGTAGTGTTTGATTTCCATTCTTCATGGCAAGATAGTTAAGGACTTCTGTGCAAGCATGATCTGGAGCCATAGGGCAAGTATTTTGGTCAAGAATATGCTTGAGAGGTTTGTCATCAAGACCTTCTACAGACATTGAACAGTAGTTGCATTTGTAAAAATAATGATTGGATGAATTTTGGACTTTTTGATTTTGGATAAAGTGGTTGGTGATGATTTTTTGAGTAGGGCGGCCCGTAGACTTTTTTGAGGACATTTTGGCATGCACGGAGGCTCAGATACACTAATTCAAATATCAAACATATGCTATTTGATGATAGTACAAATAGGATTCACGTTGACTTCTGCCAACTTTTGCCCAATGCCCTCGACCTACTGCCAGCAATTGCCACTTGGCAGAATGGCAGACTTCTGCCAACAACACTACATACTGCCAGTACATGATAATTAGTTGTACCTCACTACTAGAGAATATTCAGTGATCCTGCTATTATGCATGCAAGTTGCTTGTGACACCAAGATTACACCCAGCCTCCAGACTGAAAGTAAATCCCTTGTCTTTATATATTTTTGTTAATGATAGCAATCATGGTATCCATATTGTGATGATAGCATCCTTGTGAACTATATATTATCAGTCTGACACTCCAAATTCACCAGCAATCACATTGCCAATCACATGCATATTTGTGACTGATACTTGCAAAAATGATATAAACTGGACACACCTATGTAATACTCATCTTTTTGAGGATATTCATAAGACATGTAAAAGCAAGCATTCATTATATACTTAGTCATGAGAGTTGATGAAGGATCACAATTGTGAAGCTTACCTGTCTTGCCATCCAGACACTCCCCTGGGATCCCTGTCATCATGGTGACATTTGTGAGTTCTGCCAGGGCAAGCATTCATCATAATTGAAGGTAGTACAGTCCATAAATGTGTCATAAATGCAATGCTAGATCTTACATCAACAATATTTGTTGCTTTGACAAATGAAGCTATGAAGTCTCATCCTTGCATATTTGACAAGTCCTGTCATGCCTGTCTTACAATGTAAGACTTGATAATTTGATGTACAGTACACTTTTTCATAATGCATGGCCTCATAATGCATAATTCTCATAATGCATCACCTTTGGGCAGGTCCCATTGCGGGATGCAGGCAATATGCATGCAAAACGCATAAGCCTCCAGGCTGATTTATGCATTATGAGGTCGTGTTCAGGTCAGCATCAATCACTGTCAGCACCTATACTAATGTAGTTTAGACTATCTAAGTACATAGCGGTGTCAAAAATTGTCTTTGTTCTCCTCTCAAATGCCAAATATGACCCACAAACCACGGGAGAAGCCAGCTCCCTACAAGCAGCGCTCAGAGACAGTCACAAAGAATAAAGATGCACCCACTACCTTAGCCAAACCTCATAAGGTCATGACTCGAAAAAAATCTCACCTTAAATGACTAGCTCGTTGTCTTTGCATACATTGATACCCATCCCCATCAGTCACAAGCCAAAATTGTTTTACACTTTGAAAAAGAACTCACAGGGGCTCTAGCCTTTAGTCAATCAGCTTTATCTCACACCCTTAAATGACGGCCAGAGTTAGAAGCATGAATCAACTCTAATCTGAACACTTTATCATCAAAACATCCACATGTTGTAACCAGGCCAGATGTAGAGCAGGCCTTGTTCACATGGGCCAAACATATGGAGATAAAGGGAGATACATGAAGGCAGTTATGGATGCTGAGGGTGACATAGCTACTGCACTCGAAGCTGTTGATACACTAGCTGCTACTGCATCTCAACAAACTGGCCTCAAGATCTGGATTCCTGCACGTCCAAAGATACCCACCCAAGTTACAACCCTCGAGATTGAACTCATGGATTCAGTTGGTGATCTGAAGTCTCGTAACTGAATTTTTGGCGAGCCGCCAACAATCGAAGAGATTTTGGACCCTGTTGAAGAGAGGGAAGTTGGTGATGATTGTGATTATGAGTTTCCAGGTGGGGACAACGAGATTGTCGAGGAAGTTCGAAGACAAATGGCAATTGAAAGGGGGGATATCATGGAGGTGGATTCAGATAGCGAGGACAGTGACAAAGCTGAAAATGTGACGCCAGAGTACACTTTCATGCAAGTATTCATGCTGTGCCAACAACTTGAAGACGCTTGCCTTCAATTTGGTGAACTAGAGGTTTCATTTGATCTCTCAAAATGGCTGCAGGCATTTAGGGCTTGTGTGTGCAGAGAGGAAATTCACGGAGCAAAGCAGACAACAATAGATTCGTACTTCAGCGGTAAATAGAAAATGATATGTTGTGTACCGCTCTCCGCTGTCACACTCTTGAGGGAGGTCACATGGCGTCACAATGTGTCACATATGTCACACAACTTGGTAATGCATAAGTGGTGATAATGCATAGCCTGGGAGGGGTCCCAACATTATGCATTATGAAAAAGTGTACTGTATCATTATTAGACTTATTATAGGGATTTTACATATTATAATTCCTTATATACCAATATCATTTTATCATTGAATGTCTGATGTGGTAAGTGGAGTCTACATGTTAAATCTAAATCAACATTCTGTGAATGGCATACCATACAAGCCAGATCCCAGAATATTTTCCAGTTTAAATCTACTGTTGATACAAGTTGGGACCTTATTCATGCTATGATATGTATGGAGCCTTGAGGAAATATTACAGCAGTTGATACAACAGAAACTATAGTGTAGGAAATAGAAAGGTTCAATTTTGCAATTAGTGTGGGCTTGAAATGGCTCAAGCTGATGTTTAAGCCAGACCAAACTGGAAGTAACAGTTCAGCTCACTGGGATATCTGAACCAAAAGGCACAACCAGTAAAAGCCAAATCTGGCTGAACTGGACTGAACCCAAGCCAAGCCATGGTAATACTACCACTGGCCCACATTTTAAAGCCAGTTGCCCATTGGGAGTAGTTGGAACCATTGAGGGTAAGCTTCTCATGCAGATATTTCTCAGTTTTCAGGAGAGTCAGAGGAAGACATTATATAGTGATGACATCAGAGATAGGAGATAGTCAATGAGAAAACAGTCAAGAGGACAAGATGTCTGGTAAGGGAATACCACTATCCTTTAGGCAGGGCTCATAACCTGTCAGATAGTGAGAGCTAAAGTAGCGCAAGCCTCAGTCAATGGTAAAGAGACTCATTCCTAGTGTACTAACCTAAAGTGGCACAAGCCTATAGTGGTGCTAGTGAGTACATTGTATACAATCATGAGAATAGCGTACACACCTCAGTCAATGGTAAAGAGACTGAGGTGCAACAACATTGCCTGACGATCTTAAGTAGCAGGAAAAAAGAAAATAATCATAACTAAGTGAGTAAAATGCAATGACAGACATGACAGACATGATATTAGAGTGGTACCAGCTCGGGTGCTCTGACGGATCACCTCTCAACATCCGGTATTCCGTTTCCTTATAACAGACATTACTTAGACAGAATTGATAGTGCATAGCGAATTACTGTTTTCAAAGACGGTGTCCGATGTTCACATGAACAGCCTTCACGTTTGTATAGCTTAAAAAAGGTCAGTGGAAGCCGCCATACCACCATGTCTTGACTCACTGTTCCAAGGCATATTCGCCAAGCTCACGCCCAATGCCTGACTGTTTGAAACCACCGAACGGAACGCTCAATTCAGTAGAGTTGTGACAATTAATCTATGTCCGTCAAATCATCAGCAACCCTAACGCTAGCTTGCTCATGCTCACCCATGCAGTACCAGCTTCGATGCTATGCGCGACTCGAATCGCTCTGTCTATGTCCCTGGTGAAGACAGAGCAAGCAAGACCGTACAGAGTATCATTTGCTTGTTCAATGGCCTCTATGATACTTCGTCAGCACTCGGATACATTCGTGGGGGGATGTGCATACCCTCTTCTGTGGTGAACTTCACGACCGCGGCCACAGGACCGAATATCTCTTCCTGCACGATCTTCATATTCGGCTTGCACTCCGTGAAAATGGTTGGTTGAATAAAGTAGCCCTCGTTCCCATGGCGTTCTCCACCAATATGAACGGTTGCGCCGTCCTCTTTACCAGACTTGATGTATCCCATGATCCGCTGATAGAAAGTAAGCAGAACCGCTCACTAGTACATTAAGTGGGTACTCGCCTCAAATTGCGTCTGAGAAACTTGTGGACCTTGGTAAGTGTCTCGTGCAAATGGATCACCGACTTTCAAAGACAAGGCATGTTCAGTGAACGCCTTCAAAAATTTATCGTATATTCCTGCTTGAACAAATATGCGGGAACCTGCGGTGCACGCTTGTCCGTGATTCATACTGTGAGGAGAGTCAACAAGGCTCGACTACGATGCATGTGACATACAATATTCCGTGTGAAACCCATTTCACGGTCTGCTCCAGGTCTACATCGTCAAATATGACACTGGGGCTCTTACCACCAAGCTCGAGAGTGACCTTTTTTAAATTTGTTTTGGAAGCGGCTTCCATGATCTTGCGCCCGGTCAGTGTGCTCCCTGTGAAGGCTATTTTGTCGACAGTCATGTGTTCGCTGAGGGCTTGGCCCGCAGTACTACCGTATCCGTTGACAATGTTGATCACACCATCAGGAAATCCCGCTTCAACAAACAAAGGACAGAGACGAAGCGCAGTCAATGGTGTCAGCTCAGAGGGTTTCAGGATGACAACATTGCCTGCTGCTAGAGCTGGGCCGATCTTCCACGATAGCATCGTGACTGTTCACGTCGTTATTCGCTTACTGAACATTGATTAAATGAACATACGAGGGTAGTTCCAAGGAATGATCGCGCCCTGTTAAAATGCTGAGTTCGCATGTTTTCACCACGCGACGAAGTAAGAGTACGAACTACAACTCCAATGGGCTCGTGACGCGTGTAAGCCAGCTTCTTTTCGTTCGTCTATCAGGTGGGTATAGATTAGGATTGTCGCGAAGGAGACATGTCACGCCTTTCTGACCTCGATGGTTTTCCCTTGAATTTTGTCCGCCCATCCTGCATAGTACCTCAGGACAGCGATAGATCCGGGGATATCACCATTCCGAGCGGCGTTGAAGGTTTTACCTGCACATAAGGTCGTGCCATGAGCAATATATATAGCTCAAGTATCACCCTACCGACGTCCAAAGCCTCCAAGGCAGAGAATTCGTCAGCGTTGGCTTGGAGGAGATCCGCAAGTTTGTTGAGAATTCTGCCCCTTTGCGCACCAGGGACCTTCAAGCCCCAGCGCTCTTTGAAAGCTTTTTTTGCAGCCCGAGCGGCAATGTCGATATCCGCAGCAGTACCAGCGGCGACCGAGGTTATGACCTTTCCATTAACTGCTTCCGCTGTCAAAGCTGATTAGGCATGAGCTGTTGATTGACCCACCTGGATTCAGGACCCTGAGTCGATGAAGCATCAGGTAGATGCTGAGTGTGATGAAGACAAGCACCTACTCGATCGTGCCCTTCTTTACAGGTTCAACAAACTTTCCATTGATAAATAGGCCAGTGGGGACTGTCGAGGTGCCCTTGTAGGTCGGTGTGTCAAACTGATAGGTGAAAGAAGACATGATTGCTTGATGTGATAATTACATATCAGCCCTTTATGTTACTGGGGAGCTACAGTGGAGCAACCGGGTGAATATACGGCCCGAGCCAGCTCACTAGAAGCTTGTATAACAGTTCTATTTATAAGACATGCAAGCATCTAAAAGAGTCAACCTGTCAAAAGCGAGTTCAAAAGTTGCAATGTTCTGAACAACTTGCATTTGGAATAGCTCAGGCGTGCGTTCGTAAATGTCCGTGAGGCTGAGCTCCAAACTTCTTTTTGACAAGCAAAAATTATGGGTCTTTTGCTGATGAACATGCGGTCAGTGTTCTAGTACTTGCTGGTTAGTATCAATGACGGCCTCATGATGATACATTTAAGCATGAATTAGCACTTCTTTTCTGCAGGTTTCTGCAGGCTTGACATATCCTACGTACGCGACGTGCCATCTCTGCGCTTTACGCACCGCTTCCTACCCAACGGTCCTTACGAGATGCCGATCGTGAACTCATCGACGCCTTTGAGTCTGACGGCGATGATGAGGATTACAGTGAACGCTCACCGTCCAATCACCAGCATGCTGATGCCATTTCCTACGTCGCAGATCTCCCCAAAAGCACGTCAGGTAATACAACAGTTCCTGGAACTTATGACTTTGAGCGGAATTACGATTACGACCGCCCGCCCCCTGGTTCTCCCCCACAGCTTCTGGCAGCTGCTTTGCCTAATGATATAGGCAAATCAAACTGCGAATTACCAACCTCTCCCTTGGGGACGACATTTCCTCGACCATCATTCTTGCGTAGGGCAGTTGGCGCCATCTTACCCACTCACTACGTCCGTGTACAGACCCATGAACCGCCTACTGGGGTGAGGGGTGGAGAGATACAGAATGATGGAGTGTTCTTAAATGTTGTCGTCAAACCCACCTCTTCAGTACCGACACCAGCCGAGGATAGCACCATATGCATGGTCCCTGAGGAGACGCGGACCACTGCCCCACCCGTACGCTTACACTCATTTTCCAATGTACTTCACCTCATTATTTTTGAAGTCTTGTGCGGCAGCCCAAGCAGATGCTGTTCCCCCGTTTTGAGATACAATTATGCACGCTCCTTCCGGAATTGATACTGATGCTGGGATGATTGTTGGCAATCTTGCCTCGGGCTCTATCCTCGCATTCGTTTCAACCCTCTTTGTCTCCTTTTCCTTCCAGTTTATCAGCTTCCTCCTCACATACCTCCTTCCATACTACACACGCCGCAACGTTTGGCTCGAGGGCTGGCCTCGGACTAACAATGATCCAATATGGCTTTCCTCTCGTTCTGCAGCAGATGACATACTTCCTAGGTCTGATGGCAAGGCCGCTGATGTCCTCATGCTATCTGCCCCGCCTTCATCTTCGGCTCCCATGCCTCAGGACAATACCATTGTGCTCAGCATGTCTTTACGGAAGTGGCTATCATTTCTTTTAATGATTCTCGGTACGCGTTACCTGTCTTCTTTTTTCCCATTTACTTGCTCCTCGCAGGTTGATTTTTGCTCCTTTCCTCTTTAGTCGGTTTCTGACGTAAAACGAACTGGGAATCTGCCATCCGCGCCTCAAGTACACACGAACCCCAATCACCTGAAGATATTCATCCGCGAGGAGCAAGCTGTATGCTCGGGCAGAAAGGCAATCAGGCATATCGGCTATGCGCTGAGTCAGTAGTCTGTTGAATTATGGTGTTTCTCACCATTAGAAACAGTCTGACCCTACGATGAAAGCGTGTACCCACACCGTGTCGGACTGGCAAGTATGATTGTTGTACGGATGGGTTTCACAATCATCCGACAGCTAATTTATATAATCGTAGCGACTAACAGCATCCAGGGTGAAGCAAACCTCGTTTTCCACAGGGACCAATAAACAACATGAAATACTACTATGATGATGAATATATGAGAGGACCCAAGAAATATCTTCGACAAATAGAACGCGGGCTATGTATTCAGTCGTTGGGAACAGGTCACGAAAGAAAAATGCACTTACCAACCTCAGCGATCCCCCTAACAGAACAGACAGCCACGTACTGTCGTCTACCTGGAATGCCCACTCTGTTAGGAACGACGCGCATCAAAGAGAGACAGGCACTCTGGGTGAGAGCTCTTCCGCGCTAAGGCGTGAAAGTGCTGTTAGTAAGGACTGAGAAAATACAATTATCAGTGATCTTGCCATTGTTGTCCTTCCAGACCTCGAAGAGCACGGGTATTCACAATACAAAAACTTTCCGTCGCCTTACCGACTCGTCATAGACAAGTATAAATAACCTGCAAATCATGTATGTCGTCTTCACAAACTCACTTGATATCTCGGGAGGGCCAAAGATTTGTCCATGTAGGCGGTGGTCGATAGCATAACATTCCTGAACATTGCAGTGACATGTCAATATATGAGTGAGGAGCAAAGCGCTGCAAGCAAGGCTGACACCTTTTGGAAATCATGATTTAGATAAAACGCATATTGAGAGACGGAAACTCCTCCATTAGGAGCGAATGTGAGACACGAGAAGAGATTCGGTTGCATCTGGTGCACAAACAGATACTGGGAATTGACGAGATGAGGAGATAATACTGCAGTGAATTATGTGCGCTCGGACAAGCTACATGATAAACTGTTGGAAAACTGCTCGAAACAACGATATTCATGCGGCAACCTATGTAGGACAGAAAGCTTTCAGCCAAATTTTGAGGGCCGGGAAGTAGCGACTGCACTATGCCATCGGATAGGAGGCGGAATATTCTAGAAGCTGTGGAGACATGAGTCGGACACTTGTACACAGTGCAGTCGGTGGTTATGACTCGTAGGAAGCATGCTTGCTGGAACGGTGATGGATGTTTCAAGGCGAACCACCTCAGAGTCGTGTCTTGGGCATCTATAGAAACGAGGTGGGTTAGCGTGGTGAAGCAGCACAAAAGCGCATAATGCATGCACCTCTGCAGCTTAGACACCTGTGCTCAACACCATCAACCTCCAGTACAATGTCGCAGCTCATCCAAAGCAATAAAAACCCTTGAAGAGCATGAGGGCGTCAGCACAATCGCAGTCATCCCCGATAAGCCACGAACAGTTACAATCTCATACGACAAGACGCTTCGTCTTTGGGACTTGGAGACAATTGTTGTGTTGAAGAAGATAGAGGCATTGGCTGTATCATGTGATGGTAATAATAACAAGCGGTGATTAGAGCAGACTCAGCAGAGAGGACCAGGTCATCGCCTGGGTCTGGCACGGTGAAACTGGGACCCAATCCATCAAAGCCCAATTCAATCGAATCTGCTTGGTGGACTTTTTCTAGATGGTACGGTGCTGGCTGCTGGTTCAAGGGACAAAACAACGAAGTTTTGGTGTATCACAACGTGGCAGATGCAAGGAAAGCCAATCGGGTGTGGTGATTGGGTCCGCTGTGTTCGATATCCGCCTTCTGGTGAACTTGAACTCCTTGCCATCGCAACAGAATATCGAAATTTATAATCCAGGAATGAAGGAATGCATCACATCTTTCAAGGGTCACGGATCAATTACCTCCTCACTCGTATGGACGCCCAATGGCACACCCCTTCCTTCAGCAGATGTTCAAGGTACTATACGAGAGTGGGACTCATTGACCTGGCAGCAAGTTGGTCATCCTTGCGAAGGCCATACTGACCATATCTATGCCATTGCCCTTACCTTGAATTCCACTGGCACCCTCGTCGCTTCCGCATCTAAGGACAAACATGTCCGTCTCTGGCGGTTCTCAGATCAACGAACCATCGCCATCTTCCAGCATTCATCCACCCTGACACGTGTCACGTTCTCTGTGGACGGCAAGCACATCCTCAGCGGAGGTTTTGATAACAAGGTCTCGGAGTGGGCAGTACCAAAGGAGGTCAATTCAAAGGCGAGTTTATATTCTTGACTCGTGTACCACAATTCGAGCATCCTTCATCCAGATCCTTTCTAGCATGACAGCCCGTGATGCATGCATCATCGGTGACTTGTCTACCGCTGAAGAGTTACTCACCCAAGAGATCCACACCGACGCCAACCTTCACACTTCCTATGTCAATGTCACATTCGTTATGGGCCGAAAACACGACTGGGACTATGATACAGTCGAGGTGAGTTACACCAATTCATTACGGCCCACTTATGAAATGGCTAACTTCCATTCGCGACATAGTCCATCAGCATTCGGCCTTCATTGATAGGCTACATCTCCAAAGGCATCGCCCTCTGCGGAAAAGGTCAGGTCTGGGAGGCAAGGATAGCATTCGACGTCGCATCCGTGTTCACGAACCAAGATTCGAACACCAACCATTTTCTTCTCTTGAACAAGGTAAATCAATATTTGTCTTGCATACTTCCTGCTTCATTCCATAATTCAGGCCATCACACTCTTCGACGCAGATTAACACAATGAAGCAATGGTACTCATCAAAGAGCTGGCTGCTGCTGGTCTGGACATTGATATTCTCTGATGCCATGTTGTGGAAGTAAGATTTTGCGCCCGCTCTCGGTCATCAAAATTAATCTTTGCAACTGCATATTAGATATATCTACTACGTATTCAGCTCGGAATCACAACCTTGGATGGTACTTGTTACGACGAAGCTGCCGACCACTTCACTGTTGCTGTTAATTGTGGTGTATTCTTATCCAAGAGACATGCAAGGACTTGACCGTGGTGTGTCAAGATGATGCATACATGAGACTTTTCATTACTGAGCGCTTTTTCCAGCTCTTTGGCTGGGATCTCGGGTCCTTGCTGCTCACTACACACTAGAAATGGTTCCAGGCATCCCTTTCGGCAGGTAAACCCGATGAAGCCGTCGAAGCACACCAACACATGATGGGCGCCATTGACTAATCTGCAAAGGCCAGCTGCCTCAAATGGCCCAATGGCAAGTCTTCGGTGATACCAACCGGAATTATTGTATTCAACCTCATTTTATTCAGAATTTAAGGAACAATGCAGCGTGCTGGCTGCGCACAATGACCGTATTCTTGGTGTATGTACCTCCCTCCTCAACTCTTTCGCTGCTGACCTGTATGTAGGGGGCAAGAGCAAGATGGCTATGATGCAGAACCCAATTTCTTCCGGGAGATGCATGAAGTGCGTGCAATTGCGTATCCTTCTTTTCTTTCTCATATCGTTCATTATAGCATTCTCAAATTTCCCGACCAAGACCTCACCAGCGCCCTGGGCGCCTCAAAAGGGTCAGACTCGCTATGACGAGAACCCCTCGTTTAGCTCCTTCACCTGCACCACCTACCACCTCACCACCAGTTGCCCCTGCTGCCACCTTTAAAACTCACCTACAACACCTATTCACCCGGCCGCCCCATCATGCAGCGCTGCCCGTTGCTAATGTTCCGTTCGCGAAGGCTGAAGAGGTGCGTCAGGTCGATTTTTATCACTGTATCTTTAGTGTCTGATGCGTAGATCCGCAGCGTAATGCTGCTGCGGGTGCTCGTGGTAATGACCCGGACATCGTACCTGATGAATATCTCGATACTACTGAACCGGACTCCGGTACACGACAACAACAGCAACCAGTAGCAGCCCAGGTAGACCCTGGGGAGCATGGAGGTGGTCGGCTGTGTTGCTGCTGTTAGAGGAGTTGGTGCATGCCCCTATGTATTTCACTTCTATTGTTGATCTTGTCCTGATATCTACATTGACTTGAAGCAGTACTTTATTGCTAGATCATGAACACATTCTTTAGATTATTTGGAGAGTTCCTTCTCTATAACTAACCATGAACCTCACATCATCCATCAGTAAAGCTTGACTTGTGTATGGGTTACTGAGTGCCAGATATTGTACTCACGTGCAACCACAGGGCCAGTGCGTTAAGTTAGGTCATTCAGCACCTCATATGAACATCATGTTACGCATTCCATCAAGGCCACCACCGCATGACAAGCAACACTTGGAACATTAGCTTCATTCGCTTCTCATCCAACTTCGCCTATGCACTATGTGACATTGCTGAGTTCATGGAGGGGGCATCCCACGATGACCGTAGTTCAATTCCCTTTCTCCCAGATCGTGACAGTGGTTTAATGGTGGGACCCCACTGCCAGCTCACGTTCTGGGTACCACCCGCTTCTCGGTACCTGCTTTATAGCCCTAGGACCGCATTAGTAATAACTAGAGGAGGTCCAGAGCTTGATTTCAGCCGCATGGCGCATGGATAACACTGCCAAGAGGAGTCTCTTCAAAGCCTTTCCCCTCGCAATACTTGCAGACCTTGATATGATGATCGTATTCAAGTAAATGTTCTATTGTGGAGATTTCAGATGCAACTTGTATGTGATACCGAGTGTGTAGAGTGAATAATACCCCTCCGCGTTCCATGTTATACTCAGCATCCTGGCTGATATCGAGTGAGCGAACAATATGCTGAGAAGCTGACTACGTGACACTATTCATAAGAACATGCAATGACGGTTGATTCTATCAGAGATGCGGGTGTGTGTGCAGAGTAGGGATTCTGTTTATATGGTGGTACTTTCGGAGGCTTTCTCCCCAACCTGGGTACTTGTAGGTGACGACAACCGGAGTTTGGTGATATATCGTCGGTACCTGTCACCCAGTCGATGTTGAGTTGTTCTTGATCAGTAGTGGCTCGTGCCCGACAAGTTTTGACACTATCGTCTTATGCACGGACGATGGCGAGCAAATGAAGAAGGTGGAAGAATCTGAAATTCTGCCCTCATCCGAAGAACCACGCAATAATGCCTTCCAGGCACAAAACTTCACAGCGGAGATCTCAACTGATGTCATAGCCCGACTCCACGATAAAATCCGTGAGGACAGAACCACCAGAGATATCGATATCTCCCTTTGGCCCGCCCGCTTCAGTGTTGGGTTTGCTGGTATCAAAAGAGCGAACAGCGACAATGAGATGAATATTGGAAGTAAAACGAAAGGTAAGGTGCCGATTGTCGATGAAGTTTGAGCCGAAGAGAGGTACATTGAGGCCTCATCCCAGTGCAACATCCGATTTCTAACGAAGAGCTGGTGTTCTTAACGCAGTCTACCCTGTTCTGCAATAACAAGATATTAGAACATGAGTAGGTTGGGTTTGAGTCTCACTGGTTCACTCGTTACGATTGATTGAGCGCTTGGTGCACTTTTGATAGTGCAGCAGCATGAAAATAGAAGAGAATGTGCACCACTGAAGGGGGTGGCTTCTGTTCACATAATGACAGACGTCAGGGTATTGGAGATATTGTAGTCGTCCGAGTTCGCCGTCGCAAAATTAGCCTACCACTGCCTTGTCGCGCTGGCTGCTTGACAGTTAATTAAATTCTGCCGCATTCGTCATATTGCTAGCGCGGCTAGACACAAGCTGCTGAGATAGATGCGGACATCGTTATCTGGCTGAAGGCTGATCAATCAATAAAATATCATTGCCTAACCTCGTTTGTAATAGTTCAGTGATGTAAATTTAGCTTCTGATGTCGAAAACTCAGGCCTAGATGATAGAATCAAAACGAGTCAATACAGAATAACACGGAGGTGTTGTCGAGCGGGGTTTCCTCACAATATGCAGAACTCCTTTAATTACGAATGCGTCCACTCTGCCCTGCGTCTCTCAGCAAAAGCACTCATGCCTAGCAAGTTTAAAAGGGATCAATAAAAACCCTAGTCAGACAACACAGCAAAGATACCCACCCTCTTTCTGATCCTTAGTTGAAAACAAGGAATGGAATAACCGCTTCTCAAACCTCAGCCCCTCAGCGAGGCTCATTTCAAACGCTGCATTCACAGCCTCCTTGCCTGCACCCACTGCAATACGTCCCTTGCTTGCAATATCGCTCGCCACCTTTACGGCCTCATCAACAACACTACCTTCTCGTACAACTCGTACGATACCCCAGCGTTCTGCCTCGTCCGCACCAATTATACGACCGGTGAGGACGAGTTCCATGGTACGCGATTTACCGATGAGACGTGCGAGACGTTGAGTCCCGCCGCCGCCAGGGATGACTCCGAGATTGACTTCTGGCTGTCCAAGTTCTGCTGAAGGCGCTGCGAGAAGAATATCAGCCTGCAATGCAAGCTCCAAGCCACCGCCAAGCTGAAGGAAAGAAGTCGAATGAAAACGTGATAACTAACGAATGAGTCTAAGGACATACGGCGTAACCGCTGACGGCTGCAATAACTGGCTTTTTAAGCTTAGTGATGACTTCCCAATCAGCAAGGAAGTTGGCGGTGTAGGCTTCTGCAACTTCAAGAAACATTGTCAGAAAGTATTCAATAACTGAGGAGATATACTCACAGGACTTGTCCTTCATTTCCTTGATATCAGCACCAGCTGTGCACAAACAAATCTAGTCGAGTTCGTGATCCGATTGACTGAGAAACACACCAGCAAACGCGCGTCCTGACCCAGTGAGAATCATAGCACCTACACTGGCATCCTCATCAGCCTCCTTCATTGCATCAGATATATCTTTAAAGTGTGCAGCACTGAGCGCATTGAGTGCCTTTGGTCTGTTCAAAGTGATGAGTGCCACGCCCGGGCTGGGCTGTGAGACAAGGACATTCGCGTATTCACGCTGGGCACGCAAGCTGGTGGAGAAGAAACGTGCACTGCTGCTTAGATGGCAGAACGTTGAACGGGTAAGTGCGACAAACGACATTGTAAACCAGAGGAAACGACGCCGCCACTGTGGGCTTGAAGCTCCGAGCCTCCGCATATGGCGTGAGACGACGGGCCGGGTCACTCAAAGCGGCCGAGTTCCGCGCCGCAAATTTGCAAATTCACTTGCCAACATAAGTTCGCACTCCAAACATACTCTCAATGTATAGTTTCGAGGCCAACATATTCCTTCTCTTGAGCGGTCCATCGAGCAGTTGCAATTAATGCCATCCACGCGCTCTAATGCATCCAGCGAGAGTTACAATCTAAACTTATTCTCTTGCTGAATAAGAGTTGATATGTCGTTCCTGATTACTGTGGAAATTTTAGACTTGATGATGCCTTGGCGATGTCCGTCAGGGTTATTTCCGAACAAGCACGAGGCTCGTCTAGTGTCATGGAACGCGATAAGCAATCGGAGGTCCTTGGCTCGTAAGTAGCTCAGCTGATCATTGAACGCCAGCCGTTGCAAACTGAATGTTTTCCAATACAGTCTGCTCCAAAAGCAGAACGAAATTCTCGACATCCTTAAGCGCTCAGAACTAGAGAAAGCGGACAAGGATGTCCGGTCACAGTTTTGGGAAACATATGAGGTGGTAGCAGGGGAGGTCGACAGCGAGTTCCTGGAGCGGTACAATGGCGATATCGATATCATCCCTACTTTCGTGCGTTTCCTTCTTCAGAGTGGTTCACGAACAATCCCAATGCAATTGCAGGCGGGTCTCTTTTCAGCTGTCACCACCTCCTTCATAATTGCGTCACAACCTAGTGCAGAAGACACTACCAACGCACTGCTGACCCAGCTCGTATTACTCGTGGCGAATGGTACTTCAACACCCCAGAGCATCACGCTTCCGCAACCAGCAGGATACTCGCCTAGTAATGTCTGGGCTCAAAGCCTGGCCTACGCCAGTCTTTTACTCAGCCTCTTTGCTGCCTTTGGTGCCATCCTGGGCAAACAGTGGTTAGGCTATTACAAGTCCAATCGATACGGTCATGGTTCAATAGAGGAACGTGGAAGGCGACGGCAACAGAAGATGGAAGCACTAAGGACGTGGTATTTTGATGCCGTGGTCCAGTCATTCCCGGCGTTGTTGCAGGTTTCGTTGTTCCTTTTCGGTGCTTCCCTCAGCATCAACATGTGGTCTCAGCAACTGACTATCGCGCGTGTCATCATCTGTATCACATTGTTTGGTGTTTCGCTTTACGGATTCACCGTCTTTGCGTCCCTCATGTCCTCGGATTGTCCCTTTCAAACGCCTGTGTCTGTCGTCATCAGGCTTACTTGGCAACTAATAGGATTTTGCGTGGTTCAGTTCTACGATCTATGCTATTTGCGATATGCTCCGCGATACATTAGGTTAGGCGTGGCGTTCGGAAAGTTGCTTCTTACAGGACTCTCTGGCGCTAGAAGCATGCTGTCTAATCTCTGTCGAACGGTTACCAGCTCTTGTTTACGTGCCATCCGTGCTCCCGCGATCCGCGATCTTGAGTTTGGCAAACTTCCTTCTAAAACAACGGAGTCATGCCTTCCCGTAATTTCTCTCTCGTACGAATTTCCAGCCGTCTCAGTCGCATCTTCGGATGCTCCTTCCGTGAAATGGTTGCTGGAAACGTCCACAGATCCCAGCGTATTCATTGCAGCTTGCCAGCTGGTCCCCGAAGTTGAATGGCCATTCGATTTTGATGTTTCCGGCATAATTTCTCTCCTGCATCGTGGGCTTGGAAGCTGTTTCGATACCAAAGATCGGTTGTTAGCGCCAGCGAAAGAACGAGCTTTAGCTTGCGCAACAGCCCTCGTCCATCTCAGTGGAAGGGAATACCTTCGACTAGACGGGATGTATTATTCCGCTGCGCAATGCCCTTCTCAGCCTAGATATCTTCACTTCTGGCACCTCCTCAGCCGGGAATCACTGGATGCTGATTATGCATTGAAGATCAACCTTGGGCAGAAGTGGATAGCTGATTACACCTATCGTTTCTTCCGGGATACACCGACATTCTCTTCAGCGTCTGATGCTACCTTGTTGTGGCTCTCCCAAGTCCTTCCATATGTTTTCCTCCTCCATAACGACATCGACGAGCTCGCGCAGATGGAGGATTTAGCATTGAGCATCATCTCGATGCTACTTGAAACCAAAATACCGAACAAAGCCCCATCAGCTCAGGTGCTCGCTAATTGTACACTTCTTGCTGGCATCTTGCTCGGACTAAATGTCGACAAAACGGTGCTCGTGAAGGTGGACAAAAGGTATGGCAATTGTTTTTTTTCTGTTAGACGGCATGTTTGACCGCATCCAAAGTGCTGCCATCGATGTTCTTGTTATCAAACTCCTTGCCTGTTTACAAGGTTGCGTTGATGGAGCACATCCACAACACTACGCTTCCAGAGCCAAGAAATGTCTACCACATGCCCTTCGCATCCTTGAGCTGACAGGCGCGGTTCCCCTTGATGGTTCGTTTTTCCGAGCGGGCCTTGCTTGCTGCAAGGAAATTTTCCTTGGATGCTCAGCGATATCTGACAACAAAACCGAGGACTCGGAAGAAATGCAGAGGCGCTTGTTTGAAGCAGGAGCTGCACTGCACACTGCTATCTGTATCCCTCAAAATCCTCTCGGAAACGTCTACCAGCCAGACGACTCCTTCCTATATTGGTATGGGGAGTTTACCTGGGCGCATGATACTCGTTCTTCCCATGAATTCGAGTGGCTCATTGATTATATATGCGAACTGCGCGAGCTTGAAGGCTATGAAGTGGAGGACACTCTTGCAGATGCACTCCTGGCACTTAGTGCTATGAAGAGTCTCGGAAGTCGAGCGAAACAAGCAGCCTATCTGGAAGTCCTCTTGTGGTCTATGGGACCGGAACAGCCTGCCCGGTTGCGTTATGCTGCTTTGCGTGCCACATGCGAAACGCGAAGAACACTACTGGCCGCTATAGAAGATACAGATGGCTACGCTTATCTATGGGAGAAACTACTTGCGCTTTCTCCTGCCATCCTCACCGCTATCTCCCCTAGTGAAGGTGCTAGTGTGGAAGGTAGTCATACTGTCGTGTTTGATGAAGGACGTGATGGATGTTACTTGAAACTCCTCTTTGCCCTTGTAAAGAATCCTGTGTGGTGCAGTCGCCTTTCCCTAGACGACCACATAAACAGGTGCATCAGTCTTATGGCCGAAGCCGCGGACAGCAACCCTCACACATTCTATCTTTTCGGTATTTTCCTGCGGATCACGGCTGTCTCAAAGTCCTTGGAACTTCCACTTCATGACATGTTCTCAAGGGCAAAATTATCTCCACTCGTCTTTGGTGCATGGGATGCATTTCCTGGCGTATATCTCTCAGGCAACGATGATTGTGTGGAAATCTTACCAGACCTTGCGGAGTTGACGCTTGAATATATCCCGCTGGACAGAATTACACTGGAGACGCTTGACGAGCGAATAGACTGGGTGCTAGATGTCCTGAGAAAGTACTCAGAACCTGAGAACGTTATTTCCGCGGTGGAAATATTATTAGAGGTGGTCAGAACCAGGTTAAACTCACCGCTTGTCAGTTTATGATTCATGATGTCGGACAAGTTTGATTTACACGTACGTCTAATATATAGATGTGTACAACACCATTGCAACGTTATGTCCAAGCTTGCCTTATGCGGCCCGCGGTAGATGTTTCTTATTGACTACGCTCCCAACCGAGCTGGAAGTCTAGACCCTCAGGGATGAATCATTCATGATCGCTTGACATAGAACTTGCGGACATGACATCGAACATTAATGGATCCAGTCATCATGGATTCCGGATCGACTGCTATGTAACACTCATGATATACTGATGCTGGCTACCTTTCTGAATGTTCTTCTGTCTGTACGATCACCGACTCGACGGTACATTACCACGATAATTGAATTCATGTAGCGACGCCGGACCGACACATCCTTCGGCCGCAGGCTGTGAAGAGGGCGCTGGATTTTCCGAGTTGTTGTTGGAGATATGGAGCCATCGTGAACTCCCATGACACCTTTGCTGGAGTCCTGATCGCGCCGAGGTCGGAGTTCAAGTTCTTGGGCTAATAGTTGTCCTTCACGTACGTTCACAGCCCTGATAGTGGCGAGCACATCAAAACTCTATCACGAAACCATGCGTCGAGCCCCAAAACCGTCCACGCCCTCTGCTGTTGAAATGTATTTGTCAAGACGATAACAAGAGACAATTGTGGCGGCAGAACCACCCAGTGGTCGATGATAGGAAGTCTCCCGAATCTACGACTCAGGCAGATCTTCGCTTCTTTGAGCAGGGTGGGGAATGCATACGGAGAATAGATCAGGCGGCGGTAGTGATTAAAAGAACCTCGTTCGTTATTGGTGCGGAAAGAGCCATAGGTCGGTTTAGTCTTTCCAAAGGTATCCAGAATACTGCAGCAGCGATCACTTGTCCTCCCGAATTATTTTACCGGGGAAACAAGGGATGACATGCATCCCAATCTTGGCGATATTCGTCCAGAAGCCAAGGGCCTTGGGAAAGTCGTATGTTTTATAGAGAGAAATCCAAAACATGCCTTTGGCACCAGCCCATCAACGGTATTGTGATGTGGTTTGGTGTGGGTGCTAAGTGCTAGTTGGACTGGTAACTACATATTAGGCGCGTCGAGTCACGTGATTCATCATAACTTGCTGCTGTTCTGCCGCTCTAAGTCGAAGCGCTTCTTGCAAACAGTTGTCATCTCGGCAGAGTTCTGATGTCTGCATACGGTACTACGCGGCATCACGGTCAGCCATCTGCGAACTCTACTCCAGCGTCAACAACCCTTTTTCGCCGCCTAACATGGGAGGGTACTGTTCCCCTTGAAATCCGTGTAGACTCAAAAGAGTTGCCAGCGAATTCCGATCGTGGCCTAGAATGTTATTATATTCAAGCTCCCCGTGTCAGTTACTTGCCTCTTATTATGCCTGAGATACGACGGTTCTTGATGGATGTCGTATTCGATGAGGCAGCTGGAAAGATGCTTAAGGAGGAGGAATGGTGGTTCGAGAGCGAGGAAGGTACACTGTTGAAGTGGTTCGTTTCAGACCCTTGTAGCGCGGTATACAATGTATCCTGAACATAATCTTCTGGTAGGCACTGGCCGATAGGGCTGATCTACGATAATCACACCATCTCTGCTTCAATTCGGCCTCCGTCTCAGACTTCCACATCTCATTACAATCTGCAAGTAACTCCCTTGAAGCTTATTCTCCACCTTGCATCACCTCCCACAGAGAAGCTTCTTCTCTCGCCTTCTGCCGAGTCGTGCAAACAAGCTTTCATGGGGCAGCTCAAGGAAGCAGACTTCGTACGATGGGGAAACACGAAACGCATGACCGGTCTCCGGAAGCAAGACCAGGATGGTATCTGGGAAGGCATCAAAGAACGTAAGCTGGCTGTTTCACTACTGTATATACGCGACTCAGTATGCTCGTCATTTCTAGATAACTTCGATGACTATTGGCGCGTCGCATCTAAGATAGTGCCTACAACCGCACCTGCACGGTCGAATTCTCCACCACCTTCAACCAATCCATCGATGCATACAAGGCCGCCGCCTGCGGAACCGCAGAGTGCGCCAGACCGTGATAACGCTTATAACGTTCGCAGTGTCCCAGTCAGGTTGTATTTACCTGATGGGCCCGTGATGCAAGACGTTGTCCCTCCGACCCTTGAAGATGGTGTGTTTTTCTCCAAAGGACTGTTAGTGAAGGATTGTTGGAACTGATCGAGTCACTAAATAGGCTCGGCACACACACTAGTGCATTATCTATCTACGCATCTTCCCCTCCTCTTCCCACCTGCACCATATTCTGGCCCAGAACTCGCCTATGCTATGATGCATGGTGTGTTGGTGCCCCCTGATGCAGAGATGGCATGGTTAGGGGCTTGTATGGCGGGTGCAGATGGGTGGGTAAGTGTTTGCGTAGGAATCGCACGGTAGTGCATCTTCCACTGACCTCCTGTTCTGGGCGATAAATGTACGAGATACCCTTTGTCCGCTGTAGCGTGAGTTAATCACATCTTTTGAGAATTCTCTTGTTGGGACAAATCTCACCAGCAATTTCAATTTTCATTCGTCAGTCAATCCTCATTTGTTCTCAAAGCGTCCATCTGCCATGATTACGTCCGAATCTCAGGACGGTGAATTTGTTTTACTAGAATATCACCTCCTAAAAGTCGACCCGCGGGCTGCGCCTAATGCATATTGATGCAACTTCCCCAGTTCTGATCAATGGTAACTGACAACAACAAGGGCATGATCACGTATTTAAAATGCCTTGAAGTCCGTGACTCACGCCAAATGCTGACTACTGCATACGGACTATAATAACATTCTTGCACTGTTTGTAACCATCATGTCGCAGCAGTGGCGCAGGGTTAAACTTTGAACCATGTTAAACCATTATGCTCCAGCGTTCAGAATTCTCTTACACGGTCGAGGAGCTTGCCGCGAAGCTACATAAAATGGACCCCTGACGCTTGAAGTTTGCCGGTCGGCGGGGATGAGCAAGCTTAAAATTATACAGTCGACATCACGAACAGCCTCGCCGAGAAGCCCAATTGTTGTCGCCCTGCAACTAAATGACCGTGCCTCTGCGAGTCAGGCATCAGTGTTTCTACATCGAAACACGGGACCACATGCAAGAAAAATGTATACCCAGCCTCCAGGTATTGATCCCGGAACACTGCATATTAAATATCTCGTGATAATTGAGCCTATTCTATTGTGTAAGTGCAGGACTAAGACTTTAATTTCGCAAGCTAATTGTACTTGCCACCGCCGGCACATGTAACCGCGAATCATGCACTTGTCTCTCGAAGCGCAGCAGCCCGGAAGATCTAGTAGTGCCAGTTCGTCCCTGCACTTCCATTCATACTTGACAAAAGCCGTCGGAACAAGTATGTACACATCGATGTGCGCCCACGGTCGCACCGAATTCCGAAGTAGCCGATCGCCAACAAGGTGAGGTAAGTAGTCTAACCGCCGGCCTGCTTACTAGTCTCGTAGTCATAATTAGACTCCATGATAGAAGGAAGTCACCTGTTCCTATAGCACGGTCCCGACTTACAGGTAAGAAAAAAAAAAGATAGAACACTTCCCATTCCAAGCAAGCTCTGCTCGAATCCTTACTCAATGCTAATACATAATTTGAATGCTACTAACGCAAGTTGCACAGCTTGAACCTTCAGCGCATCATTCGACCCATTCTCTTGTCTTGTTTTCGTCTTTTTCGTGATTAAGCTTCGTGATTGAGCTCAATAAATACAAACTTGGTTTACAACGTGGGATGCAGTGTTGTTTCGAACCCTATTTCTGAATCGGTCCAACTCGGCCGCCGGTCACTTTGTAGGTAAGAACGAAAACTTAGTGCGCGAACTACGGGGTTGAGGAGCGCTTGATTGGCGCATGAGTAGCCTATGAGGAGCAAGTCAACTGAACATGATGGCGATGATGACGACAACGACGGTCGACCTTCCCATGCTGATATGGCACAGCTTAATGGCGCATGCGCGTGGAGCTGAAGTCGCTTCAAGTCTAGACTGGAAATTTGTATATATCAATGTGATTGTACATATCTGATCAGTGTAGCGTGCGGTCTGATGGCATTATTGATGTCAGTTAATTTGGATGTCAAGTAGATAAATAGTGGTAGCACGAAACATATAGTCCACGAAGGAAGCCTGCCAGTGGTGGAATAAGAAACCAAAGCGTCTCCCAGAGTATCAACCAAGGGAAGAGGGGCATAACAGTTGGAGTAGTAATGACAAAGCGACATTTTGGCATTGCTAATGCAGCGGATGGAAAAATCAGTTGACCACCGAAATTATCCCGATACTTGGCCATGATTAGGGTGGTTTGAAACACGACGAGCCGGAGAACTCACAAGCCGATGAGGCGTACAATTGGGAGACACTTTGCCATGTCAGACGAAGTCGATTTTGGTAACTGTCATAAGGGCTCATCTGCCTGGTAGATTCTTCAGACAATCCTATAGCCATGGCAGTTCTCATGGCAAGCTGATCATTTGTAAGAAACAAATCAACCAAACGTTCCAACGTCACTCACATCACCGTACTGTCGGAAACCTAGGAGACAATTGCTTAGCCGAGTAACAAAGGAAACGTTCCCAGTACTTACCAAGGAGCCGACCAGTTTTGTATTCCGTCCAAGCCAAAGTGATGACAGCGTGAAGAACGTCGAGGGACGGTTGATTAAGTGCCGCGGACAACATCTCCTATTCATTCCATTAGGTCAGCAGAACCCACGCACATTGGATCACGAACCTTGGCGTTCTCACAGAAAATATCTGCAACGTTGTGCGGACCACGCGCGACGACATCCGGTATGTCAGAGAACCTGTTGTATTCCGTTCATATCCAAGTTCAGTGCATTGCAAAAGACAGACCTTGCGCCTAGTGCTGCGATACAGTTGGAGAGTAAAGGGGATAGCGTCTGATGTCGAAATTTTTCATAGAGGTCGTCGTAAGTCATGAACGCGCATTGGCTGCCAAGTTGACTGATGAATATTTGAATGAAATGTGGCATCCAGCTGCGTTGTGGCATCTGAGGATGGATCGGGTCGAACACCTGAGCTGGTCGGTAACCACTCGATGCGGGAGGGGGACGACTTAATGCCTGACCTGCACCGGGAGTTCCATAACGACGAGTATGATCATCAGCTGCAGCCGTATGTCTTCCATGGCTAAGTCAATGAAAGTTGATTTCAGAGAGGTGTGGATGTATTACCTATGAGTTGTAGGAGGCCTAGAATGATCTGGATAAGTTTGATAGCGACCATGATCTGCCGAGGCTGTTCCCGGTGGCGAGTAGGATGGGGAGCGAGATATAGAATTGGTATATCCTTGTGATGATGCCGTGTACGCGGTCGATGCCGGTGTGGCGTATTCATTGGTACCACTCGAATTGGAACGCTCTGAAGACTCAGGGACACTAGTCGTTGCTCTACTAGACGATCCATGGTACGATGGCACGGAACTGGGGCCCGCAATAGCTCGACTACGCTCAGCGAAATATCGTTCGCGATCGCGAAACTTGCATGGAATTTTGGCTGCTTTGCAGGCCTCGCATTGTGTCTCGGGGGATGACTGCAGACACTTGATTTTTTTGAGGCGGCTGGGGAACAAGTAAGTATAAATTACTTGATGGAGATTTGGATGGGCAGTACCAGTTGTCACAAGAAGTCACAAGACGCGGGCGTTTCTTGTGACCTTGGGTCTCTTGGGGGGACTCGATAATGAATTGAAAACCTTCCATAGTGAGGTGAATAATCCAAAAGCCAGAAGAGCCCGGATTTATATATCACACAGCCTATAGACCTCGAGGCCGTTGTGTGAGATCTATACGCCGAAGGAAGTCAGATCAAATATCTCTGATTTCCCACTTGCCGTGCTCATACGCGCTCCATAAGCGACAATGGATCGGGCCTCTTACCCAACAGAATCAGTCGCCATTAACGCAGCATTTCAACGATCTAGCAGATGTATTAGTCAATCCGTGAATGTCCGTTTCTTCTGGTTTCATATCGTAATAAGATTGACAATCAGCATAAAGCACCACTTAATCATTGATGCAAAAAAAAACGTGCGGGAAATATTCACTTACTAGCCGCATCACAAAAGCTCTAGACTGTTACACGTCATAAAGCAGTAGTCCGATTATCGCCTTTCAATTTGACCTGCGGGACTGTCCGGCTCCTTGATGGGCCTGCATAGTGCGCAAGGCCGCTCATCGCCTCCTACAGGCACTTTGAAGGAACTTGGGCCTAATTTTCACACCGTATCCAGGTGTTTCCATCACAGCCACATGTTCGTCGAAAGGTTTCTGCTGCGCTGACTAAATTGATCACATCAGATAATATTCCGCAGTAACCAAAACGATTTACTATAATTTGTCTCCCAACTCGTCTGGCCCAATCATCTAAACCAAAAATCACAGCATCACTAGTCGAGTCAAAGCAAGTCGTGTGGGTTCCCGGGCTTAGCGGAAGGGAAGAGTCAGGTGTCCTCGGATCAATAATTTTTGAACCATAACTCAAACAGTTCACTATTATTGTGCCATCAACGTAAGCTTAATATACAAACTTGAGTTTTGCACGGCTCGGGACAAAATTAGAGAGGTAACACTAGCTGTGTTCTAGTCCTCTAACCCGCCGGGCAAGGGAGCTGAGGGTTTCTCTTTGAGATGCCGCTTTAGGGTATTATCTTCTCGAAAAAAAAAGGTCAAGCTAGTAACTAGTCTGTATATGTAATTAGAAGCATCCGGGGCCCTAGTTCTCGTCTATACTTCTTTCAGCTTCCCAATGGAACTTGGAGAATTGAACACTCTGAACTAGTTCGGCATCTTCCTCGCCTTCATCATGATTATCGTCATGATCGGTGGAAAAAAGCAGACGCTGATGTGCGTCGCCATCATCAGACCCCTGATGCTTTGTGGCGTTTCGATGAGTAACATGGTTCTAGAACGGTTTCGTAACGATGGAACATACCGCAAGATGACCATCTTGACGTCCAAGGTTAGCGGCACTGAGCTCGAAATTGACCCCATGCACAGAATCTGGCGAGTCGTCTATTGTTATCATATTCCCCTGTGCGTCCACTGATAGTCTACCATCGATGGAGTTGCGGTACTTGTGGAACGTAAAAAGGGCAATGCCTACAGAGACCGTCAGAAGTGCCGCATTCACACAATAAGCTTCGAAACGGACCGCAAACTGTGATACCTACGCCGATTATGTTCAGTGGCGTAAGCTCGTCTCCGAAAAACCAAGCCGATACTGTAATGGTCGAGACTTCCTTGGCTATACCGGCTATTGACATTGGCAAGACTCCGGCACGTTGGATAATACTTTTATGACCTAATTAGAGGGCCTCATGGAGTTGAGTGTATGATCATAAACGTACTAATATTCACTCATGACCATACAAAATGCCAAGATACCGGGGGCGACCAAGAACAGGCCCGAACGAAGGGTCGAGGCCATGTCCTGAAAGAATGGCGAAGCAAATATGGTAAACCATCCCTCCCAGACCATGCTAACGAGGGCTGTTGTAGCGCCTGTTGCAGGAGCCAACCAGAATATGGTAGCCGCAGGATTATCTAGACCAATGTTCTTATTCTTCATGAGCAGTTGCGTGAGACTCCAGCGGAGACCCCCACATGCACTGGCGGTCATCGCAAGTAAAAATCCAGGAAGATCGAAGGCCGTTTGAGAAGCAACCATGAGAATCACCCCGCCAAAGATGAGAAGGATGACGGCGACGAGGCGGAGCGAAAACACTTCCAAGCGGAAGAAAAATGCAAAGGATAATACGAAGATGAGTGAAGAGGACTTGCACATTGCTGTAGACAATCAGATGTATGAGTTAAGCATAAATTACATAGTCAATTTTTGAACATAGGACAGCATCTGGCGAAGTTTAGAACTGACAACTCACTATAAAATGATAGAGTGATGGTCTTGAGTGATACGTTTGACAGTCCAATATCGAGACCGGTAGTAACGGCAGTAGGGACTACTTTCTTGCTTCAAAGAGGCTACAATTAGAACCGGTGTCCAGTGAGGACACAGACTGCCCGACGGGTACTAGCTGTTGCGAGAGAGCACGTACCCATAATCTTTTACCGAGGGACTTCTCTCTGGACGGAAATGATGCGAGAAACAGACTCGAAGAGCACCAGCCAAGAGAAACTGAACAAGCATGTGCAAGGTAGTCACGAACAGCGGATACGGAAACCCAAAAAGGTCTGGCGAAAACATCCACTTGTTGTACAGAGACAGTATGGTTGCGAATATGTACCTATGCAATCGATACATGAGACTGTTTCAGAGGCCTGACGGTAACATCCACGCACCATGAAGCTATGAAGCATGCATTAATGATGGCAGTTCTCCACCATATTCGCTGTTTCTCTGCAAGTGATGCAATATGAACGTTGGATCCGTCATGGCCACCCTCCCTAAAACTTGATTCCATCGGTATGTACGGGTGACGACCTTCAGTGTCATTTTCAGCATAGTGAGCCATGTACAGTAGGTTGACTCCAAGTAATGGCGGATACTGAGCGCAACAGGCGTGGGAACTTTTAATTTTAAGACAACCCACAAGGATCTATCTCTAAAAGTGACATAGTAGGTATACACGTTAAGTTACTCCTTGTGTCAAGCCCGGGAAGTCTGAATGTTTGGCAACGCTTCATTTTATCATAGGTTACCTTCATTAACCAAAGCGCCATAGGCTTCCGCCAAGACTTCCGGTAAACCATGTTACCCAAAAGGAGCAGAGTTCTATTGTAATCATTGCACATCGGTTTCTTGAGGGTCGGTGGGGGCGACAGTAGTACTAGTCCCTGGGTAGTCTCGCCTGACGCGACAGATCATTATCAAGAAAGTGCCTCTAATGAACTCTTGTATCTCATACCATGTTCGCCAGTGGTCATACTGCTTTTGGCTGAGATATTCACGCCATTCGTCTTTCTTCATTTCTGACCTGAATTGGGCGTGCTGGAGCAGGTCAAGATGGTGCAAGGCATGTGGATAGCTGAACAAAGGCATCGGTTGCAGTATTGTAAACGCTCGCAAACCATGGACGAACTGTATGAATCTGGCATAATCCTTCTCTTTCCAGTACAAGAGATACTCCAGATAGTTGATGAATGCAGGTTGGTTAAGAATGTTCTGCTGTGCGAGAGAATGGAGGTAGTACGGGTTTGCCAGCGACTGCACAAATTCCAGTTCAAGCTCAAATTTGTCGCGATTGATAGCTCGTGGATCTTCTTCTGTCGTGGCCTGAGGCGATTGAGCAGGGTCAGAAGCCATCGTATTGCCAGTGCAAGTGCAGAATTCGGCTTGTTACGAATACCAAACAAGGGTCACGTGGCAAGTCGAAACGCGCGGTAAGTTCTTGCTTTACTTTACACGTCGTGAACGATGTCAGACGAGGACTCTAGCGGCTGGCAACTTACAGAATCTGACCCTGGGGTGTTCACGTATGTTTAAATGATGATAACTGATCTACTTGACTCATGCAACTGGTCACAGAGAGTTACTGAAGCGGCTCGGAGTGCCTTATATTGTCGATGACCTCTACTCACTTGACCCGGAATCACTGGCGGCGCTACAGCCTGTACATGCTCTAATTTTCTTGTTTAAATGGTTGCCTGAATCACCTGATGATGAACCTGGTCTTGGCGCTGGTCACTATGATTCAGATTTCCCCGGATTCTTTGCCCATCAAACTGTGAACAACGCTTGTGCTACACTTGCAGTTGTCAATGCCCTGGGAAACATCCCCTCTCTCCCTGCCGGACCGCAGTTTATGGACCTTATGAATTTTACTACAGGCATGGACCCACAGACATGTGGGATGGCTATCACAAGCGCGGACTGGCTTCGAGAAGCTCATAACGCCCTTTCTCCACCTAGTGCCATCTCGCTAGATGGTTTGGACCTTCCGAAAAAGAGCGAAGAAGCCTACCACTTTGTCGTATACCTTCCGGTACTGGGGAGCCTGTATGAACTTGATGGGCTGAAGCCTTACCCAGTGCGGCACGGAGAATATGACGAATCCGGAGAGGGATGGGTTAAAAAAGCAAGGTACTTGGTGATAAGCCTTCATCGTATTTCGCCATAGAATCTCCCTCTTTTCTAGGGAAGTCATTGAGAACCGGATACACACCTACCCAGTTGGAGCAGTGAGTGAAATATGTGTTTTACGATTTATATCTCAAGTTGTATTCTGCAGCTTGAGTTCAGCTTGCTCGCTCTTCGGGATGACCCAATACCTGGAATGAGAAAACGTTTAGACGCTCTGCAAGATTTAGCAGGGGACGCTGAATTGAGCGATCTTATGAACCAATTTTCTAATGAAAACTCCAAGCGCGAGCGTTGGGCAGTGAGTGCCGAATATTTTGTCACCGATGCTCACCCTTTTGATTCTGTTTTCGAAGTTTGAGAACAGCTTGCGTCGCCATAACCACATCGGCCTTGTGCATGCTTTGTTATTGGCTCTAGCAAAGGCCGGAAAGCTTGACTCGGCGAAAGCAGATGCGCAGAGAGTGATGCAAGAGCGCTTAGAGAGACAAAGAGCGACGCATTCCTAGAGCGTACGGACAAAGATTCATGTGTAGTCAGTCAGGATTTCGATGTTTCGACCTGATAGTCCAGCTGACCTTACCCGCAGTGCATTGAGCACACAATCGCGGTATCGTTATCTCTTGCCAATTTTGACTAGTGATGACAATAGAGCTCTCTTGGCGTCTAGTGTGAATAATGTGTCGATTGATTTCCTCGAGTTCACGTACACCGGTTTGTTGTTCCTGAACGTTTTGTGGTCTCTTCAAATCGGGAAGTTTGACAAGCCGTTACAAACAACGAAGCAGGAAGCTGCGGAACTAATTAGCGCGATGGACATACTCACCAGGTCCCTCGTATGATGCTTACGATCCAGTCTAAAATTCAACTAGTGTCAGGTAATAATGTATATTTTCAGTATTTGTCTACGACTAAACTAGTGGGAATCCCTACGGCGCGACCATAGGTTACACAATGCCACTTCTAGGGTTTGGCGTTTATCAAAATTACACCACCCGAACGTCAGTTCTTGAAGCGCTCCAAGCGGGATATAGGTGATACAGTTCATGACCATTGGCGATGGATCTCCCTCATGGCAATGAACCATCCTAGACACGTGGATTCAGCCCAAGCTTACCGCAATGAAACGGCGGTTGGGGAAGCTGTCAGAGATAGCGGCATCGACCGAGGAGAACTTTTCATTAGTGCGTGTCACAAGGCGGTCCAGGAAATGAGCTTCCATCCCTTACCGAACGTTAGCGACAAAATGTGTTAGTAAAAACCATGGATATGAGAGCACGCTGAAGGGCATTGATGAATCTCTTGCTAAATTTGGGTTTGGTGAGTCACTCGCCTAAGGTTGAATAAATCCGAGTCACTCTTACGTCTTAAATCAGAGTACATTGACTTGTTTTTGATTCACGACCCGTTTTCTGGCACTCAGCGCCGCCTAGCCACATACAGGGCTTTGCAAGATGCCCGTAATGCGGGAAAAATACGATCTATCGGCGTTTCAAATTAGTACGTTTTCTGCCTTGTTTTTCTTGGTAAAGTCGTAACGCAACATTTTTTACAGCGGTATCAAGCATCTAGAAGAGATTGCAGATGCAAAATATGATATGCCTGCGGTGAATCAAATTGAGGCATGCAACTGATTTTGATGAGTAGTACATTCCGCTTATTGCACGCTGGCAGCTTCACCCGTTTTGCCAGCAGCGGCCCATAGTGGAGTATTGCCGTGAACATTCGATCGTAGTCCAAGCCTACTGCCCGATCATACGAGGGAAAATGGATCATCCGATCATTCAAACGATAGCGCAGAATGTTGGTTCTACTTCTGAGGCGCTACACCAAATACGACTTACAATCTTTTTAGCATAATCGCGACGCAGCCCAAGTGCTCCTTCGGTGGTCACTTCAAAAAGGGTTTGGCGCCGTTATTTTATCTTTCAAGTTGAATTTACATCGGTTTAGGTTTGTTCCGCTGCCCAAATCAGCAACGCCAGAACGCATCAAATCGAACACTCAATTGTATGATTTTGAGCTAGGGCCCGAAGAGATGGAGCAGCTTGACGGACTTGACCGTGGAAAGGATGGGTCGATCAGCTGGAACCCTGTTGATGCTCCGTAATTATTGTTGTAGTTTCAAAGCGCGAGCTTTGCGTTATTTCTCCGTTGATTCAGACTGAAAGAGGCTTATCGATCAAATCCACCTTGTCGCGTGATTCGTCGTTGTCTTCATGGTTCTATAATGGATACCTCATTCCTTATAATGACACCTTTCGCGTTGTTTATGAGGTGATAGCTTGATATACAAAGCGAAGCAAGCGAGATGAAATTCGTTCAGCTACGTGTATCCACACCAACGCAACCCACGAGTGATCATGTGTGTAGACTACTTGTGGCTTATTGCGTGCGACAGCGTTAGGCATTGTTGCATGAAAATTAATGTACCGGGAAGTCGAGCGCTTAATTTTAATCGCGAGAAGATCACTTGATGCTCCTCGACCAGCATGCATTGCATCTGTATGATTGCCAATCAGGACAGATTGTCAAGATCTCTATAACACGACCTCTAGTTTAATATTTGCCTGGGAGGATTTTACTGTCATGATGTGTTGGAGCAAGCGAATGAAATGATACGTGGGGGGCCGCGTAGAGCCCTCGAGGCCTCATGGACAAAAATTTTCCAGTACATTGGAAGCACGTTGAGAGCACATGCAGCAGGCTCCACTATGCATCATGCGTCATGATTAAACGTTTGATCAATGATCAAATGCATGCTACTCGGTGATGTAACCCGTGGCCAGGTGCTAAAGCGCTAGGTTCTAATAGCAATGAATTTGCCAGCGGCTAGCTCTGATCAATTCACTATTTGAATCAGCGCTCAACGTTGCAACCACCCTAGTACTAGTGGTAGCAAAACAATTACACGAGTTTAACCATTTAAGACACGCGTTTGTTATGTAATGCGGCTACATTACCGGCGGCTCTCAGACTAGTATAGCCTCTATTGTGACATAGTCCATGCAGCTTTCTTTACCACTCTGAATAATTGAATGTAGGGGATTTCGTCAAATTTTGGTTTTGTAATTGGTTGGTCTTTGGCCACCAAGATTACAAGCGCAATCATTAATGGGCAATCCACTGAAAGCTTTCGAGTTTGCGCCAGTGCCGATTGGATTGGACCTGATTGTTTTATCAACTAGATGGTGCAATCATCATTTGGAGAGAGTGCATGGTCCGGGCCAAGTTCGGGTACCATGATTCTTTGAATGGATTTTGTACCTACACATTTGGTACGTCTCTGATTGCGAATCCAGTATGCCATTGATCATTTCAGGATCTTGTACAAACTCAGGCCGTCCCACAAGGAATGCCCTGTCGGGTTGCTGTCGGGATCTTTAATTCTACCGGCTGTACATCGAGACATGGCTCGAACCTCGGCGTTCTGACATCACCGTGACCGTCCTTGGATTGAGGTCCGGAACATAAGCTGGTTCTAACTTCTCAACTCCACCGACCGACTGACTATAAATACGGATGGTGGTTAGCCCCCAAGGTCTGCAGTCTGGTTCCCCACACCGGAAAGCTCGTCCACTTCTCTGCTGTACTGTATGAAAACAGAGCTGTGTTCATCTTACACCTCGCGCGAGATGCGGAACAACTCAGAACAAATGTCACTCTCCGTAGAGTCGTCTAAATTCTTCAATGGCGCTAGCGACGATGTAGTTTCATTGAATACATCCGCAAGTGTTGTAACATGCGATGCCGAGAAAGTTCTTATCACACCCGAATGGTGGATGAGTAAGTACCTTCCTGTAAGTCTACTTTGTTCGGATCATACCTTCTAGACGCTCACCGGCGATATACGACTCATTTGCAGAGTTATTCGGCTGAGCGAATGTTCAAGTTCAATAACCCGAACTCATATAACTGGGCAAATAACCTACTTGCTGGTCTGGCGATCCTTTTTTATGTTAGTAATTGCATGTTCCTCGCCTATCAAAAGCTGATTAATTGACTAGGGTTACGACCAAGGGTACACCTTCCTGCATTAATCCTCTTCTACGTGAATGTTAACGCATCGACGAGCAGGGTCATGTCCCAAGTGAATCTTAATGAGGATTACCTGAAATTGATGGGCATATACCCCACCATGGGAAACTCACGTAACCTCGCGGCGCTTGGGGGAATAGTCTCTGTAAGTTAAGTTAGAAGCTTCTTGACAGTAAACTTTCCTGCACGTCTATTAGGTTTATTACGGCGGTTCCCTCATTGGAGCACTCCTTGGCGGTTCCATTGCTGACAGGTCGGGACGTATAGCTGCCATAATATTGGGTGTCATTGTCTCGATTATTGGAGCAATATTCCAGGCCTCCGCGATGAACATCACCTGGATGTGCTGCGCACGAATCGTGACTGGTCTCGGTGTGGGAGCTATCGATGCAGGTGGAAAACTCGCTGTCATTATCTTTATTTGTGCTTATCTTTATTAAAGTCATTCCTGTCTGGAGCAGCGAAGTTTCGCCACATCAAGCACGAGGCGGCTTTCTTGCCATCGAGTTCTTCCTGAACATCAGTGGACTGTCATTGGCATACTGGATAGAGATGTCGGTCCATTTCAAGCACACTATTGTCAACTAATGGCCTCATGCATTTGTAGATTTGCGAGCATGAATCACAATCAAGTAATGGCATGGCGCACACCTCTGGCTTTGCAAGTTGTTTTTCTGCTAGCTATTCTCGGTTCGTCCCGATCCTTTACCCATTCTTACTTATGTTAAACCATCGCAGCGCTTGTACCTTTCTTTCCAGAGTCCCCTCGATGGCTGGCGAAAGTCGGACGTGTCTCCGAAGCACGCACTGTGTTGCAGGCCACTCGTAAGGATGGGGTTGAGGCTGAGCTCGGTGCCATTATGCGGAGCGTGATGCATGACCAGCAGCACGCAGAGAACAATAGTTATCTTCGTATGCTATTTCCGAGGACAAAGAGCCAGCGCGAACTACAATGGAGAGTTGTTCTAAGCGTATGGCTACAGATTATGCAAGAGCTCGTTGGCATCGGAGTCATCACTGTCTATGGCAAAGCAATTTCTTCTACCGGCTCTCGCTCTTTCTCTGACGTCATGCGCAGCTATCGATCTTATCCAGGGCGCTGGCTTCAGCCAAGGCGAGGCGAAACTCTTGGCTGGATTCAATAACCTGTCATATATGTTCAGCGTGCTTTTTGCCGTGTTCACTCTGGATAGGTTTGGCCGGCGAAGCACAATGGTATGGGGGGCTGCTGGCATGGCGCTGCTCCTGCTCATCGGTGGTATCCTGGACAAATGTGATATAGGATTTCTCTCCGTTTGATTATCACTCATATCGCTTGATAGACGCGCAGGCGGGGGGCCCCAATCAACGGGCATATGGCGCGGGTGTTGTAACGATGACAGTAAGTAACTAATCCCGATATCGTGAAGTCGTTTTTGTAAATGATGTACCTTCCAGTTCCTGTATACTGGCACGTTTGGCGCCACCTGGTTAGTAACTCCGTGGCTTTATCCAACTGAACTCTTTCGTGAGTGAGATCAATCCCTGTACTCGATTTTTTCTCTCTGAAACAATGCAGCTACATATGTTCGTGCTAAAGGAGGTGCATGGTCTGTTGTTGGATGGTCCATAGGTAATGGCATCGTGACTATGATTACCGTAAGTCGTTGAACAATTGAATTTTTACAAATGGACTAATGATTCTTTCTCTAGCCTTTCCTGTTTCAGGCAATCGAATATGGTGTGCTCCTACTCCTCTTTGGCCTCAATATATTCGTAATCCCCTTTATCATTTTCATGTGTACGGCTTACGGCTTGCTGCTTTTTGATCCTATTGATACGAGCGTTCCATTTTGTAGATCCGGAAACTTCTGGACGCCCCCTCGAGCAAATCGATGATTTCTTCAGCAATGCGACATCTTGGAACGTTTTCACCGCGTCTAAACAGATACAGGAGCAAGGTTTCACAAACTATCGATGGACACGCAAATACCATGGTGGAATTGAACAGTCCAATACATCGTCGATGACTCAAGTTATCGGAGATGGAGATGCTGAGAGGCACGGGTGGGCGAACAAGTTGAGGCGCCGTGCTTCGGATGCAGGGCTCATGTAACAAAGTCTTTGCATAATGTTTTTTGTATGCTAACACTTGTATAATTCAAACGTTGCAATTGTGAACGATCAGTATTTTGTCTCGCCTGGGTTCGCACACCAGCAGTAGGTCCAATATGCGAGATTGTCATGAACGACAGTGAACGAAACAAGTCCAACACATTGCTAGGTGAGCTGGGACAATATAAAATATTATCACAATGACGATCTGAATTCTTCGAGCCTAGCTGCGGCTTAGCTTTCATTGAGCCCAATGCCGCCGTTAAGTTCTTCCTCCAACCAGGCGAAGTAACGAGTCAGGGCAGCGCCATCGTGGATGTGAGATTTTCGGAAACCCTCGGTCGTGCCTCACTAGAAGCAAAAAGCCTTGACGTTGATCTTGTAACTTCGTAAGCCGCTCGGTAGTATTGACAGTGCAAGTCCCAATTGTAACCCTGCACCAGAGGAGAATCGCAGTTTGGGAAAATGCAGGGGTCAGTAGATATCGACGTCTATGTGCACGCAAGGCCTTGAGATTGCATTAAACATAATGATGCGTTCTACTAAGTCTTTCTACGCCTGATTAGTTTAAGCGAAGTGAAGATAATAATCAGGGTGACCACAAAAAACCAGGGACCAAGGAAACATACGTAGGCAGGAAGAATTAGAAAGGACCGAATTCCTCTCCTCAAGGATAATACTAGCAGTCACAGTAAGCGAAACAACCGCTCGTAGTTGTTGTGTTGTGCTAGAAACACAGAGGGAATGATTGTATCAAGCCGAGGATGAATGTCATGGTGGGCGGGCGAGAAGATGCACATGGTTCTACTGCACTAGCGCTTGACGTGAACATGATGCAAATATGTACGTGGGGTCACGCACGTACATGGACTGAATACACACATGACTGTTGTCACCTCGAATTCCTTAAACTCAACTTGTGCTTAAACGTCTATTTTCAAGATTCAATGAATTCAGCCAAAGAACACAACAAATATCATTTTTCGTACACTACACACATAGAAGTTCCGTCAGACAGACGCTCAACTCGCTGGGTATGGCTTCACCAGGCTGCAAGCAGCTCGACGATGCACAAACCCAAACGTCCTCGAGATCAGCGCAAGCGATGACCATGTTCTCTGTCGAACGAGTGAGCGCTAATGTCATCCAGCGGAATTGAAGGATGTGGCATGTGTAAACATGCGAGACTCGAGTTAGTTTCTATAAAATAGATCCTAGCTGAGTATGTTCTGAAGAACCATAAAAGTTTGACCACTACTTTATATACTTTCTTGTTAATGGTCTGTGCGTGAGATATTTACATCAATACCTAGATGCTTGTTTTAGTAGGCTTAATACTTCATCATGTCCACCGACGTCTTGTCGCATTTTGGGGTTCTCGACGAACTCATACAAGTCATCTACCAGGGTTTTGATCGTTTTGTCGTTCTATCACAAGTAACGGAATCTGCATGGTCGATTCACTTGGGCCTCAAGGGTCCAGAAGGCAGGTGGTGGCGAGGCTCCTGGTCCACCAAACACATCCTTGACATCACCAACGTTCGTGTCAAGGCCTTTTGACTACCCTTACCCTTATCATACGTCTTTCTAGGGTGTGCAATCAAGCCAGGTGTTCGAGAACTTTGCTGAAAAGCTTCGGACGGCATTTATAAATGGTGACCTCACCATTGGAGAATGGACTGAAAAAGACTCGGACATCAACGTGAATACTATTCTTGATGTATGAACCGACAACTCAGAACTTCACTAGCTGACTTTTGGGCCAACTGCCAAACGTCCATTACATATGGCCCTGAAAGAACTGTCCGCAGCTGAAGCTGCATCTTATGCAACCGTGGTGTTCACTGAAGTAAGGCACTGTTGGCTTGTTCACCAATTATATTTGACTCGTGTGTCAAGATTGCATTACAAGCTCAGTCCCGCAAATGCCAGTTAAATCCCCTTTTCTCGCCCCGCAATGTCTCCCTTATCGCGGACCCATCCCACGCTAATTCAGGTCCGTTGCGTTCCTTGTTAGCACTGATGTGCACATCGAGCTCATTGCCATAGCTTCAACCCTTCCATCTAAATGTACACCCTTGGACCTGAGTCAGGTCCCTGTCCCTGCTGTCAACCAGGCAGCTGAACGGAAAATTAAAGTTCTTGAAGCAGAACTTGCTCGTTCAAAGAAAAGATCCCCGCCAGGCGATACGATATCTAGTAAGCTTCTATTTGCCACATGCTCAGAGGCAGCTGATTCTACTGCGGAGCAGAACCTTCAGCAAGCTCTCGACCTCCAAAGGGTTCATCTTTGGCCAACCCGAATAAAAAGGCAAGAAAGTACCAAGCTCTCGAATTCGAGAGTGACGAAGACTAGTCAGCTGTGTATGTCACATGAGCCGCAAAACATTAAATATTTCACCGGGGCCTGGGCATTGGGCAATGGCCGGATCCTGCCAGCTGCGGTGTCACTGACAACAGGAAACGAGTATCAAGTGCACTATCCTATAATATAGCAACATCTTCCAACTCGTACCACGACGCACGTTGCAGCCCATGACGTTAATGGTGGTTCTTTCACGGATAGCGTTGTCCGGAGCGAGCGAGCTTGCGGGTGCTTGGTACGAAGAAGATCAATAGTAGCAATTGATTTACATAGCATGTTCCGTGACCTTACCGAATAAGATAATTGGGCAACTCCCGAAATAGACCATATGCATAAGCGCTAAAAAGCCTTCTTCATACACGTTTACAAAAAAACGCACGACCCTAGTGCCTTATATAAAGCTGCACTCCGACAGCTAACACAATACCCTTGACATCGACTCATTGTCTTTCATCTATCATGTCATTTCCGTACGGTTCTGCTGCCCCACCTGCCGGGCAGGTTAGCAGCAGCAACAATGCGCTCCCTGTTGAATACATGTTCTCTCAGATCATGGGCGCAGTGCAGAAATCTGTAAGTCCTATTTAATACTCTAAAAAAAACGTCACTGATGCATCGACACATAGCAAGTTGAGATTTCCGATCTCCGGCAGGAATGTGCTGACCTACGGTTGGCAAACGCGAGTTTGGAACGTCAGATCCGGGAAGGGTTTCAGGTGAGCGGGATGTTTTTGTACTTCAACAAATTCTAAGTTCCAGTGTTCTTTCAATTGCAACAGCAAAATGGGAATGGAAACTATTACGCCGGCTCGCGTATAGGCTCTGGCTTTGTAACCCCCGTGCCCGGCAGCCCTCAGCTCCGAGCCAAATCCCCATTTTTATCTCCGCACAGTGTCCCATCCCTTGTCGCTGTACCCACCAATCACTTCCCGTCTCCATTAGGTGATAACGCGGTCGCTCCTTTCCAACTCGGCGTCCGCGACATCCCTGGGTTCTACGTCGTGATTCCGGCAGGAGGTGCTGGTACACGGCTTTGGCCGCTTTCGCGAGAAGAACACCCTAAATTCCTTCTCGACTTGACTCTAAAAGGACGTTCCTTAATCCAAGCCACCTGGGACCGTCTTCTCCCTCTTTCATCTCCCCTCCGCACCACTGTGGTCGCAGGTCCTGGCCATGTCAAGTCCATCCGCGAGCAACTGCCTGACCTTCTCCCGCACAACTTGATTTGCGAGCCTGGTCCAAAGGATTCCATGGCAGCTATCGGACTTGCCGCAGCTGTTCTTGCGAAACGAGACCCAAATGCCGTCATCGGTTCATTTGCTGCAGACCACATGATCTCGGGCGATGACGCCTTCCTATCTGCCGTTGCGGAAGCCGTCGAAGTAGCGAAGAAAGACTATCTCGTTACCATCGGCATTGCACCCTCTCACCCTTCCACCGGCTTTGGTTATATTCGACTTGGAAATAAACTTGGCATCAAGGAAGCCCCAAATGCGAGGCTTGTCTCTAGCTTCAAAGAAAAACCTGACGCGCGCACTGCTGCTGCATATATCGGTACTGGAAATTACCGATGGAATGCCGGAATGTTCGTTACGAAAGCGACTGTCCTATTGGACCTTCTTAAGGACTATAAGCCTCAACTCCACGAGGGGCTAGAAAAGATTGCGGCTGCATGGGACGACGAGGCGTTGCGCCAGGCTGCTCTTAACGAAATCTGGCCCGAGCTCGAGAAGATCCCGATCGATAACGCAGTTGCAGAACCTGCTGCTGCTGAGGGCAAGGTTGCCGTGGTACCAGCGACATTCGGTATGTTTTCCGCATTTCATTTCCATTCTGCGGAAGAAGCGAACTGATCGGATTTTAGGCTGGGATGACGTCGGAGACTTCTCTTCGCTCGCAGACCTGCTCCCTGCTGAATCTAATCAACCTCGTGTCCTTGGGGACAGCTCTTTGGGTGATTATTTTTACCTCTTCTTCATTCAAGTCGCCGTGGTTGATTTCATCTCCGTTCGATAGTGCTGACCGAACAAGTTGCTGGGGGGATTGTCGTACCCGGCTCGGGACGTCTTATCACATGCCTGGGCGTCGATGATCTGGTTATCGTCGACATGCCCGATACCCTTCTCGTCACCACGCGTGCACGATCGCAAGAGGTGAAGCGCCTCGTGAAGAAGTGTCGTGAGGCGGGTTGGAAACAACTCCTCTGAAGAGTTGTATCTCGGACTTTCTGGAGTCGGAAACAACGGACTATATGATACAATGGATGCTCATGGAAATGGGATTTGGTTTCACACGCTCAGGACTCTCTCTGAAACTGACTATATGCTCATATCATACCTTTTTCGAGGCTTCCTTAATCTTTTGTCCTTTCTATGTACAATTTGTATGTGGTGTTTACTGATGGGTACTTATTCGTCTTGCTGATATGGACTTGTATGATCTAACACGTCATGATCATGATCCTTCCGCCACGAATCTGATGGCTTTCTGGGCACTTGGCGATTAGAGCGCGTCAGTGACTGATCACTTATATATGCATGGTAGGATATATCCTGATACTCCCACGTCACAGCCTATCCCAATCAATGAAACGAGGAAAACCGAAATCGTCGCCGTCCATTTTTTATTATTGAGCATAAAGAATTTAGCCAAAATGAACATGCGCGCCTCTTGTAGTACTGGCATCAGGTGTTCCTTCATCACTCGAGACCGGCTGTGTTAACCGAATGCCCCCCTGCAGACATCCGATCCTTTGGCCAAGAAGGTTCTTTTTGGAAACAGACCCCCATCGTATACCTTGCCAACGATTTCAACGCTTAATCTGACCCTGTTCAGAGGGTTTTTGGTAAGAGGTTCGCTTATTGAGTCTTCATCTCCATCTCCGTCACCGTCACTGTCACCGTTTCTAGATGAAATTGAATATGAATATGAATATGAATGATGTGTCCAAACTGGCGTGCTGCATATATCGGGGGATGTTAGGACGAATGTTGCACGACTTGGCCATTGATAGACAAGGAGGAGTTCGGTCTGGGAAAGGGGTGGGGGTTCGCTTGGGTGGTTTGGCTGGAAACGTGTTTCAGTGCCCTTGCCAGCGTCAGAGAGCATGTGTGGAAGAGGAATGATGCTACCAGGATGAGGGTGGAACTACGATTCGACAAGCATCAGTGGGTAACCTGGATTGTGCTACAGGGTGCTACAGAGCACTCTGTAATAAATTATGTTTCCCTAATGAAGGACAGCATAGTCCATGCGCGAATGTGGCCCGGGGGAAGTTCGCAAATTTGAAGTTCACCACAACTGGGAAGTCGTAGATATGTTCTGGCTAGAGGTCAATGGTCAATTCCTCTTCTGGGTTATCCAGCGAGTTGCTCAAACTTGGCTGAATTATGTAGCCACCGCTGGTTATTCAGTCAAATATATAGATAGAGGCATATCGATCAAACTGTGGCAAACTATTACATGAGAGACGAGCGACCATACAAAAGAAAAGCAGCCGACGAAAGTGTCGAGATCTAGACCTCACAACTTGTAGTCAGGCGCACCAATTTCACATTCCTTGATCAAGATTAGACAATTGTGTAATGTCCAGTGGCCGGGTCGCGTTTGACGGTCCAAGTCGTGCTCTCGGCAAGCCCAGAGAGGTCCTGCGACCAGATCGCAGGAGTGTCAATGGCACCTCGTATGATTGCAGTCTCTTGATAATCCGACGTAATGTAGGCGCGTAGGACCGGAGTGAACCGAGCAGTGACATGACTGCCATCTCTGCATTTTGCACTGTGAGCGCCCTGAAGAAGAAGAAAAGGAAGGACGACATACCCAACCTCATTGAAGTAGAGTGCGGGCTTAGGCATCAAGTCTCCTGGGCTCATGAAGCCTGGAGGGAGATAATACAATGAGATGAAAGAAAAGGAGACACTGATGGTCACAAACCGACTGCCATGTCCTGAACGGCCCCAGTATTGTTCACAGCCTGCAGGACACCAGCGGGTCCTGCCTCAGGGGGCTATACGAGATATTTGTGAGTGGTAAAGAACATATCATCAAAGGTGAGGCTTACAGAGAAATGATAGACTTCGTTAGCCTCGGTCAGGTTTGTTTTCTCATTGACCTGCATCATGACTTGCGTCGGTACTAGAAATTGTAGAGCGGCTGAGAGTCGCTCACATTGATCTTGACGGCGGTTTCAGCATCAATGATGTTCCCGTCCACGACCTGCGGTTTGGAGAAAGCGAGCCTATATGTTTAATAAGCATCGTACATGAGCATCATCTGCATCTTCTGTCTTACTGGCTCGTGTAGGTCGCAAGAGCCCTGTAAGGACCTGGAAAGAGGGGTCATATGTGAGTCGGCAATTTGGAAACGAAAGAGTAGGAACACCCACCCGTCTTCCCGAATTTGCTGACCCTGAAAAATTGCATGGTTTGAAATCGTCACGGGAAAAAGCAGGCGCACTTACTTCCAAACTACAGGGAAGAAATCCTCGTAGAGGCCTTCCATGTCAGCATCAAAAGTGAGCATGATCGTCACTTCCTTGCCGAGGTCGTTTCTGCGAGACGACGGTGAGTCTGGTGGAAAAGTGATAGCACAAAGACACTCACGACTGGAATGTCAAGTTCCTGGTGAAAAGGTGTGCCATTGTTTCAGATAGTTAAACACAGAGTGTACTAGTTGAGATTGAATGTGGATTGAAGAACTCGAGCTCTGCAGTTAGAGTATCAGCAAGGAGGTCTTTTATATGTTTCCAGCTCGCGTAGGATGTACCTCCTTCCATGGTTTGTGACTTAGTCCAAGTCTCCTTTGACAAACTTCCTGATACTTTCGTGCCTTGGTACCTGCCGCTGGTCACCTAATGCACTATACTCCCCTTGCCAGGCAAAGGCGAATGGCCAGTTTCGAGCTCTTGGCCTGTCCCGCACCTTCAATGTCTCCGGAGTGCCTGCCGCTGGGGACCTTGAGTACGCGACCCTAATATCTACAAGGCAGTAGCAAATGCAGGCACTTGACCTGCTAGATAGCCACATTCCCTTTGAACCTGGGGCATTCCTGTGGCGTTGCGCGCTCGGAAGTTCGTAACTGTCGTTGGCGCCTCCGTGCCTGTCTTTCACCTTCTTATTGCGCTCATTTCATAACGTTACAGGTGATGGGAATCAGCACTGAGATTTGTTCCACCTGTAGATGCCATTGGGATCCAAACAGTGGGCACATACTTGTGGGGAGTGGAGCAAGTGATGGCATACGGAAACAGGAGCCCATGCACCATGGCGCATTTTGCGACGCGCGACTACTAGTATCTTATTACGTTGACACGTACATATTACTGATACCGCCGGCTCTGGGGTGAATCAATTGACTGTCAAAGTCAAAGTTCAGTCAAGAGAGCTGCAAGACACTGGACCTACTTCAACCGGCAATAGTAATGGGATGCAAACGCCGCAGGGGCAGCTTACATTGCAAGCTGCAGGGTCAGTAATGATTCCGCGCGTTGGCTGTGGTCTGCACGTCGCCGCCCAGAGCGATATTAGGGGCGCTCAAAGTTAAAACGCCCAACACCCAAGCCCAACGCCCAACGCCCAACCTCGTGACCGAGATGAATATAGCTAGAATAAATAGAAGTAAATACAAAGTAAACCTACTATTATCAAATGTTATATAAGCAAATCTTATTGCATTGTCACGGCAGTCTAGATAGAGCTCTATGCTGCAGCTATGGCTCGTACAACTCTACACTACCAATATCTGCAATACTATACCCTGCATATGATCTTACGATGCATTTTTCAGCCACCAAATCTAATTCATGCGCTGAATGACAGTACTAGCGGGGAGATGATGTAATGCTTGGTATTCGTGGGTATACCTTTGTATTTACTTCTATTTATTCTAGCTATATTCATTTCGGTCACGAGGTTGGGCGTTGGGCGTTGGGCGTTTTAACTTTGAGCGCCCCTTATGTATGGAAAATAAACTTTCGCCAAAGAACGACCTAGGTTCGGGTCAGAGATTTATAATGACTAAGCAAATCCTTGTTATCCTGAACTTTGAGTGATAGCGAAGTCCATCAGATTCAGAGGGTAATATCTACCAGTCTCGACTCTCCAAGAAAAGGAAGACAGTAATTCCTTGAGCAATTTTCAACCAATCAAAGGAGACTGGCAGCTATCACTAAAGTATTCATCTGAGCGCGCAACACCACGGAAAGGCTTCGTCGAGACTCGACAAGCTGGCTATCTAGCATATCAAGGTCCAGCATTTGCTATCGTTCTGTATATCTGATGGGTGCATACATTGCAGTACTCAGGGTCCCTAGCAGCAGGCACTTGTAAACAGGTCACGACTGCCTCCTGCGCATAACCGTTACACCAAAAGGCTTTCAGTATCAGCGACAGTATACGTACTGATTATGAGAACCCAGGTAAGCCAGGGCGCTTACAGCACTCCGGAGACATTGAAGGTGCGGGACAGGCCAAGAGCTCGAAACTGGCAATTCGCCATTGTCTGGCAAATCGAAGGAATGGAATTAGGTGACCAGCGGCAGGTACCAAGGCACGAAGGTACCAGGAAGTTCATCAAAGGTGACTTCGGCAAAATCACAAACCATGGAAGGAGGTACACCCTATGCGACTCCGAAACATATAAAAGACATCCTTGCCGATACTCTAATTGTAGAGCTCGAGTTCTTCAATCCACATTCAATCTCAACTAGTACACTCTGTGTTTGACTATCTGAAACAATGGCACACCTTTTCACCAGGAACTTGACCTTCCAGTCGTGAGTGTCTTTGTGCTATCACTTTACACAACTTTTCCGCCAGACTCACCGTTGTCTCGCAGAAACGACCTCGGCAAGGAAGTGACGATCATGCTCACTTTTGATGCTGACATGGAAGGCCTCTACGAGGACTTCTTCCCTGTAGTTTGGAAGTAAGTGCGCCTGCTTTTTCCCGTGACGATTTCAAACCTTGCAATTTTTCAGGGTCAGCAAATTCGGGAAGACGGGTGGGTGTTCCCACTTTTTCGTTTCCAAATTGTCGACTCACATATGGCCCCTCTTTCCAGGTCCATACAAGGCTCACATGACCTACACGAGCCAGTAAGACAGGAGATGCAGATGATGCTCATGTACGGTGCTTATTATACATATAGGCTCGCATTCTCCAAACCGCAGGTCGTGGATGGGAACATCATTGATGCTGAAACTGCCGTCAAGATCAATGTAAGCGACTCTCATCTGCTCTGCAGTTTCTAGTACCGACGCAAGTCATGACGCAGGTCAATGAGAAAACAAACCTGACCGAGGCCAACGAAATCTATCATTTCTCTGTAAGCCTCACCTTTGATGATATGTTCTTTACCACTCACAAATATCTCGTATAGCCCCCTGAGGCAGGACCCGCTGGTGTCCTGCAGGCTGTGAACAACACTGGGGCCGTTCAGGACATGGCAGTCGGTTTGTGACCATCAGTATCTCCTTTTCACTCATCTCATTATATTATCTCCCTCCAGGTTTCATGAGCCCGGGAGACTTGATGCCTAAGCCCGCACTCTACTTCAATGAGGTTGGGTATGTCGCCTTTCCTTTTTCTTCTTCTTCAGCGCGCTCACAGTGCAAATTGCAGAGATGGCAGTCATGTCACTGCTCGGTTCACTCCTGTTCTACGCGCCTACATTACGTCGGATTATCAAGAGACTGCAATCATACGAGGTGCTATCGATACTCCTGCGATCTGGTCGCGGGACCTCTCTGGGCTTGCCGAGAGCACGACTTGGACGCTCAAACGCGACCCAGCCTCTGGACGTTACACGATTGACAAATCTTGATCAAGGAACGCGAAATTGGTGCGCCTGACTACAAGTTGTGAGGTCTAGATCTCGATACTTTCGTCGGCTGCTTTTCTTTTATATGGTTGCATGTAATAGTTTGCTACGGTTGGTTTTGTTTTGATCGATAAGCCTCTTTCTATGAATAACCAGTGATGGCTACACAATTCAGTCAACAAGAACAGCTTGCTGGATATGTGCAACTTTGTCCCGAACGGGGACGACCTGAGTGAGAAGCCCTGACATTCCGATAGCAGCAATAGCCGGGCATTTACATTAGAACACTCTGATAAATCAGTGCATTGCTGCCTAGCCTGAGGCACCATCTGTAAGGCTTACCGCATGACAGCGCACACTCCCCGCGGACTATTTGCCCCTGTTTGGACCTATGCAATGTATCTTGACACTCGTATAATTGTGGTTCATCTCTTTACTGCATCACCAATTATACGCTCTTCCACGTTATTGTTTGACTGTTTGGTGTTGCCGTCGAAGTGACGGCCTTCCACTTTTTTTAACGTCCAGCTGAGCGTTGATCCGATATCTGTTACGACCCCTGTAGACGTTTACGTCTTTTCACGCCGTTCAGGTATTGGCTTAGGTCAACCCGCCACTGCATAGCTAACAAACTGCCTCCCCGCCGCTATCGTACTGTACCTCCTACGACTGTCACCACACGCAGTCGTAGCAAGGCCCTTACTGTCCCACCTCTCTCACCCTTATCTCGTTCATCATCGCCTGCACCCACGCATATATCCACTACCTCTGACTCCACAAGCTCTGGTGTTATCATTACGAAAATGGCAACAACCACCAAGGTGGCGAAATCAAAACAACTGTCAGCAAGTAAACCGCCATTCCTCACTCCTGGGCAAATCACGCCTGAGGTACTGCGTGCCTGGGAGATGGGATGCAAGCTGTTCTTCTTTCATAAGGAGATTCAGGACGAGGAGAAGGTAAAGAAAGTAGCTTGGGGCATGCAGGATTCGATCGTGCAAGACTGGTACCAAAACAACCAAGAGGTATTCGACGCCATGACCTTCAAGAACTTCATGTCCGAAGTACGAACTTACTGGCTGCCAACTGACTGGTCCGACACCGTCCGTCCAAGGTCAGCGTCCCTTTGGCGAATGGGCGATCGATATTCAGAGTCAAAACACCCTCTTGCGCGGTACACCTTCTCACCTTGATGACATTAACCTTGTATATCAGCTGGAATCGCACATGAACACTGATCTCGCTGCGGACTATTACGTTGAGAATATCAAGGAAAAGGAGTTACGCAAATGGATCGAAAAGGTACGATTACTGGACGAGAAGCGTCTGCACTATCTCGCACGTCAGAAAGAGGCAGTTGACAATGCCCTACATGTCGAACGCGCTCGTTCAGGAATTGATAAGAAAACAACGACAGACGTGCGCATTAACTCCAAATCCAATAACACCACAACCTCTTCCTCTACCAAGAACTTTGTCCATCTCCCTCCCCTCTCTGATGTCGAACGACAATTTCTATGCGACAATGACGGGTGCTTTAAATGTCGGGAGCCGTTTGCAGGACATACGTCATCCGCTTGTCAGAAAGGGTTCCCGGACAGTGCGACTTATAAGACTCTGACCGCAGCAATGGTAGCTGCGAAGAAAAACGGAGTGGTAGCTGCGGTAGATCTTGACGGCGATGGAAAGGAAGCAGTAGCCGTGGTGATGCCGTCAGCGGTACTGGATTACGGTACTGACTCTGGCAAAGAGTGCGTGGGCCCACTACAGACACCCCATCTTCGCTGGAACTGTCTTCTTGAAGGACCTGCGGTCACTTCTCCTATATCTGTGTCAGCACTTATTGACCATGGCTCTTCTCTAGTTCTGATTGGTGAAGAACTCGTTAGCAAGCTTGGTCTCCATCGTCGAAAGCTCGCAAAACCTTTACCAATCACCCTCGCAATGTCACAAGACAAGGACTCAGTCGTTCTCTCGCATTATGTTAAACTTGCATGTACTTCTCTAGACCGCGTCTACACTTCTCGAACTGTCCGTGCGATCGTCGCACCAAACCTTTGTACACCCTTATTACTTGGTGGACCGTTTCTCAAACACAATCGAATTGTCATTGATCATGAGCTACGTACCTGTATTGTAAAAGGAACTGATTATGATCTCTTGCAAGCGCCTAAAGTTACAATATCAGCGCCGAAATGCGCCTCTCCTTTCGGTCCGCAATTATTCTGCCTTGGTGCCAGCATACCATTACCCCCACAGCCTCGCGTTTCTAAATCTCGCAACAGAAAGTGAACCTACCATGCTATCGTATATCCACCAACTTTTTCTATACCCACCATAAAACTCGGAATTGTATTCACGTATATATAAATATTTTCCCCAGTCCTCGCAAATGAACCTGCCATCATCCAATTCTATTGTTCTTAAGAGTGGCCCAAGCTCCCAACTCTCCTTAGTTAATTACGACCAAAAATGTATAGGTTAATATGCTAGTTAAATTCCAGCTGGTCTTCGCCTGGTATCTTGCCATCCAACAAATCATCCACCCCTGCGACAGCTGTCCGTTCTGAGTCTCGTTCCCGACGTCTTGGCCTCTCCTTGCGAGAACCCCACTGGCCAAACTCATACCCGTCCTCCACGTCCTCCTTAAGCGCATCCCCCTTCCACGCATCAAAAGCCGGCCCTTTCTTGCTCGTCGCTTTCCCCCGTTTCCTTCTCGGCTCCTTGATAGCAAGCTGCTCGATCTTGGACAGCATCCCAACAACCTCCCCACTCCCAAACATAGACTCCTCTTCCCAAACTGTGCGTGCTCCTACTTCACGCCTTAGTTTTTCGACGAGTTTCTTGGTTCTGCCATCGGGATCGACCCCGTTGACCCGCATCTCTTCGAGGGCGTCGTGTACCCCTCTGAGGTCGCGGAAACATGACCAGCGGGTTTCTATCAGCTCGTTGTATGCAGGAGTGGTACACCCGAATACATAGCTTGGGATGCTTAGGTGCCGAGCGTAGTCGAAGATGGAGAGAGCGAGGTGGGGGTCACGATATTTGTCACGGAAAGAACGCATGAGGTGCGCGATGAGGTAGGGATATGTCGGGTGTTGGAGTTCAGGATGCGTAGATGCGAGTTGTGGTGGATTTGCGTTTGCGTTCGAGTTTGAAGTGAGATCTGGAGCATGCTGTTCCTCAGCTTTAGCAATAGCATGATTTCGCGCACGTTCCTCGTATTTCTGAGACTGCCCGAACACCTCGCGCATAGCCCATTCAAGCAGCTGCTGATCCGTATCACAAAGCTCCATTTCCTCCTTCTTCTTATCAAATTCTTCATCCGCCTGCGTCGTCCATTTCAACCGTTTTGAGTGTTGCCTGAGTTTTCCGAATAAATCTGGTACTGGAGCTTGGCCGAATGGCTTGCGCCCGATTCCACCGAGAACAGCCAGTGGGTCGTTTTGTTTTAAAGAGGAGAGTCTGGCGGAGGGGTCCTTTTGCTCTGAGACTGCGTCGAAGATCATATTGAACATTTCGTCGAAGGCGTTGATTTCTCGCGCGGTCATTGCTTGCCTGCGTGCGCGGGCGCGTCCAGAGGTTTCTGTACCACCAGCCCGTAAGGGATTGCGGACTGGGGAGGGGAGGATAGGTGGTATGTCATTTATTGAGTCGCTCAATATGTGGTCCCAAGGAGATTCTTTGGTAGCGAAAATGGAGTCGGGTTGTGTACTGCTGCTGCTGTTACTACTCTTTGACAGCGTAGCAGAGGAGGCCAGGCAGCGTGTAGCTGCCCTTGCAAGACTTACACCTGCATAATTGGAGACTCGATGATAGACGAACATGAATGAGGGTGATTTCCAATTTAGCTAAAGTTGTTGTTGTTTTGTTCAAAGCATCCTTGAAATGTACTTACATATAAGCTCCACTAACCTATGTATCATCATGATATCGGTGGGCTACTACGTATCATGTTGACTTAGGAAGACTGTCAATACAGTCCCGAATTAGACGCAAAGTCTCGACCTTGTCGTACAACACACACGTGCACTCGGTATTAGGGCACTTGGCATCCCAACACGCGATTGCCTCAGGCCATTCCGTCAATCCCACATCAACGACCGTGTCTCCTAGCGGCCGTGCATCCATCTCCATTACAACTCTATACTTGAGCTCTCTCCACGCATGATGATCAATCCTCCATCTGCACCGCGGGCAAGATGCCATCGTGCTTGCCGTCACGAACGGCTGCTCATTCAGTCGTTTCCGAATGCCCTCGCGTCGATCGCGATGCAAGTTTATCAGGTCAAGCGCAGCGCTTGTGTGCAGTTTTCGGAGGATGGGTTGATGTTCCGGTGCATAAATGTTCAGAGCGAGCGACTGCGCGGATGCACATTTGGTCTCTTCTTCCCATCCACAACGTGATGCGGCTGCATAAAGACGCAGAGGCTGGTCTAAGAGCGGGGGCGTCATGGCAAGCATGCGTATGAGCGAGACAGGCCCTGGCATTTCGTATTTTTCTGCTGCGAATAATAATGCATCAACCTCGTCATACGAAGTGAGTGGATTGATCGGTAGACCGCAGATCATAAGTAGCAGGCTCTCTAGCGTGTGTGAGTCCTCGTCTAGATTGATGGTCTCGGGGTTATTTGGAGGAGGGCTTCGTTGAGGCATGGAAAAGAGGGATCGAAACCAGCCCGATGTCGTCTTTAGCGTCCACGAGTGGATGCGGAACAGTGTGTGGTCTTTGGCACCGAGTATCACATCGGCATCTGGAGAAGAGAAGGACTTGTGGAACGCGCCCCTGTTTGCTGGCACCAGAGCCATATCAAGACTGGATTCCGTTTCCATCATCACGACTGCAATCAAGTGAAATGAGATGCAAGGTAGACTAGAGCAGAAGGTCAGCTCGATACCTCACTGCTTTCAATATCAACGACGAGCAAACGGCCTGACTTCGTGGTATCTTGCAGACCTTGCAATTAGGCTTGTTAACAGTAGCTGCCAGTGAGACACGCGACTGATGATCACACGTTCACTTATAAGTAATCACCCCTGTCTACAATTAACTTGGTAATTAACTTGGCAGCACAAAATCTCAGACTTGAAAGAGGACAATGCGACGCGACAACTATAATCTCAAAATGACAAACAACGTTGTATGCATTGTGACTGACCGCTATCAGGTAGAGCTTTAATTGATAAGCCTTATGAGGTTGACATCTCCGGACGATCAAGTTTAATCGATGATGTGAGATGGAGTCGAGTGCAGGAAATGCCAGCGGGTGAATTCAATACGGACAGAAGAAGCTATAAGAAGGCTGGAAAAACCGACTTTGGTAAGACAAAGAGAAGAACTCATTAAAGTAACGCAAGAAGATGCGAGAGGGCGCAGTGAGGCGAGTGGGGTGTGGTAGTTGAATGTAAGAGGCCGCAAGTGCAGGATGTAGGCGGTCACAGTAGGGAGGGCATGGTAGGCAGTGCAATATTGGTGGGTGGAGACAGTACTATGATGCAAGTAAGAGGCTCTGAGCAGTACCATCAATATTAAGAGGGAAAAAAAAGAAAAAGACTTACAAGGGCGGCGACAGGCAGGGGACGTTAGTCAGGACATATTGAAAGATACCATCGGCACAGGCAGGTACCGAGGCATGAAGGAGACGCTGGCTAAATCGGAAACCAAGGAAAGAGGTACAGCCCATCATGAAGCGATCCGAAACATATAAAGTCTCCTTGCTGAGACTCTAACTGCCGAATTCAAGACCTTCAATCCACACTCAATCCCGACCAGTACACTTTGTGCTTAAAAATCTGAAATAATGTTACACCCTTGCACTGAAAATTTGACCTTCTAGTCGTGAGTGTCTTTGCGCTATAAATTTTCACCCGACTCACTGTCGTCTCGCAATAACGACTTCAGCTTTGATTCAAAAGGACATGAAAGGCCTGTACGAGGACTTCTGCCTGGTAGAAAGGGCGCCTACTTGTCGACTGACCGATGTCAGGTGGAGCCTTAATGTTCGATAGGACAGTATCTTGACATGCACAGCTCGGGAGATTTTGTTCAACAAAATGCAAGATTTCAAACACAAAGATAAATCCCTATAAAAAAGTACAACTCTCAACCCTTGTGAAATACATGACAGATAAGCAACTAAGTGAGGCCGTTGGTGGATGCTACGAAAGCAGAGTGAACATTGAGGTACACAGCTCACAGAATAAATATTTAGACGCACCGATGTCGCATTGTTAATCAAGCATGGACGAGCGTGTAACGTCCAGAGCTCGGGTCCCGTTTGAGGTTCCAAGCCGTGTGATCGGCAAGCCCAGTGAGGTCCTGCGACCAGATCGCAGGGGTTTCAATGGCACCTCGTAGAATCGTAGACTCTTGATAATCCGACGTGAGGTAGACACGCAGGATCGGAGTGAGCTGTGCCGTGACTTGACTGCCATCTCTGCATTTTGTGCTGTGAGCGCTCTGAAGGAAAAATAGAGGAAAGATGACATACCCAACATCGTCGAAGTAGAGTGCCGGCGTGGGCACGAAGTCTCCTTTGTTAAGAAAACCTGGATGTGAACAATACGCTCAGGTGAAAGAAGAGCAGACGACGGTATGATGGTCACAAACCAACTGCGATGTCTTGAATGGACCCAGTGTTGTTCACAGCCTGCACAAAGCCAGGGGATCCAGACTGAGGGGACTACACGGGATATTCGTCGGTGGTCGAGATAAATATCAACGGAAGCCAGACTTACAGAAAAACTAAAAACATCGTTGCCCTCGGTCAGGACAGTTTTCTGGCCGGGCTACATCATGACTTGCGTTGGTGCTAGGATTTACAAAGTGGATGAGAACTACTCACATCGACCCGGATGCTGGTTCCAGCGCTGATGAAGTTCCCATCCGCGACCTGGGCTTTGGTGAAAGCAAGCCTTTATAATAAATAAGCGACTTTAATGACAACTGGTTTGGCTCATCATCTCACTGGTTCGTGTAGGTCAATTGAGTCCTGTATGCACCTGGAACAAGGGATCATATGTAAGTTGACTGGCAACTCAGCAGCAAAATAATAGGAATACCCACCCGTCTTCCCGAATTTGCTGACTCTGAAAAATTGCAAGGTCTGAAATCGTCCCGGGAAAAAGGAGGCGTACTTACTTCCAAACTACCGGGAAGCGGTCCTGATAGAGGCTTTGCATGTCGCTATTAATCAAAGCGAACATGATCGTCACCTCCTTTCCGAGGTCGTTGCTGCGAGACGACGGTGGGTCGGGTGAAAAAGTTATACAGGGTGATAGCGCAAAGACACTCACGACTGGATGGTCAAATGCCTGCTGAAGGGGGGTGCCATTGTTTCAGATTTTTAAACGCAAAGTGTACTAGTTGAGATTGGGCTTGGATTGAAGAGCTTGAGTTCTGGAGTTAGAGTCTCAGCAAGGAGGCTTTTATAGATTTTGGACCGCATCATGATAGGCTGTAGCTACTTGCTTAGTTTGCAGTTTAGCCAGCGTCTGCTTCATACTCGGTACCTGCCCTGGAGACCCCAAGTATTCGGACGTGCGTGTCCATCTGATCTACAAGGCGATAGCACATGATAGCCATTACTTACTAGACATCTAGCGTCTCCACGAATACATTTCCCGGGCCGGTGCGTTGGGTGCTCAGAAGGTCGTAGCCGCCATTGATATTCCAATTCCATGGCCTGCCTGTCCATCATATCTTCCTTCCATAACGTTACAGATGGACAGGCGTGGGTCTGTTCCCATCATCTACTACACCACCATAGACTGAGTTGTTCCCGACGGATGCTGGCGCCCTCTTTGACCCCTTAAGAACATACCACGAGATCACAAAAAATGCAAAAACCTGATACTGCTGCCTGATCAGATCTCTCTGATCACACGATTCGGTAGCTCACATATGACAAGCGTAGATCACCGTTCCCATGTATGTTTGAAGAAACTTGGGAGAAGCCGTACCAAGTTGCTGCAAAGGATGTTGAACATGACTCTGGAAAACACCGGCCGGACACCAGAAACGAGTAGAGACATATGTATTGCACAGATCGTTGAAATATTGTGTACAAGCCTTCGGGGGAAGGAATTAATAAAGGAATTGACTAGTCAAGGGGTCGGGGACTCGGGGAGTTGGGATTGGTGGCGATGTCAAAGAGTATTGACTTCATTACATAAACAATCGTCGGGGCTTGAAGCTTGAAGCATGACGGATCACGTCCTTGCTCTATATTTGAAGCCATCAAACGATTATTTCTGAACACACGCCTGACATATCCTAGTTAGTAAAGCGGCCTCACAGTTCCTCTTCATTAACTCTATTCAGCACTAGAAGTTCTATAGACTTGTGAGCTTTTCTACCTTGTACATGTGCTATAGGGCACCGGCAGTGGCACACCGATGCACCTGGGTGGCACCACCTAGATCAATAATAAGTACCTATTCGTAGGGAATAACCATCTTCCCAGCACATTATACCATCAGAAGTGAGCTGAACAGCCCACCCAAAATAGAAGAATACTCCGGTAAGTCCGACGCTGTCATTACTGGCACTGCCTTAGCAATTGCTGATGCCCCGGTGGCTAAAATAGGCTTCTGACATTGCCATCATTCGTACTACCCCGCACCATAGGCCCTCCCGCTGGCGATAAGTTTCATTTTTATGTTGAGTATCCTATGTTTATGCTATCACCCGCAGGTGTGTACAGTTGTTCTCTTTGTCATTGACTTGTTCATCGCACCATTGACCCTCCCGCTGGCGACAGGCATTTTTATGTTGGGTATCTCATGTTTATGCTATCATCCGCAGGTGTGTACAGTCCTATAAAACTATATCGCACGGTTTTATGTAATTACATTGATACAATCTTTGACATCCGCTGCCAAACTCAAACCTTGGCTCTACGAGTACCTTGTGTACATGTCTATGGACACGAGTGTCAGAAAACATTCTTTAAACTGCTTGATTATTGTCATTCGTTCTCTACGCTCAAGATAACATTTTCATTTCGGCAAGCCACACGTACGTCCGAATATTATTTCAGACCTTGCAATTTCTCAGGGTCAGTAAATTTTGCAAGACAGGTGGGTGAATCTATTCTTTTGCTGCTGAGTTGCCAGCCAACTTACATAGGAAAGCAGTGCGATGTCAAAGATTGTATCGGCGTCATTACATAACGTGCGATATGATCGTCGGGGCTCTTACCGGTGTACGTCCGTCGGGATTGCTGATACATCAAACGGTTATTTCTGAAACATCCGCCTGACATATCCTAGTTAGTCACGGGGCCTCACGGTTGTCGAAGAACCACTTAATTAAATCTGTGGGGCACAGGATCTAATAGAGTTGTGAGTTTTTCTACTTGTACATATGCTATAGAGCACCAGCAGTGGCACACTGCACATGGGTGGCACCAGTAATTAATAACTTAGTACCTATTTCCGTTAGGGAATAGTTATCTATCAGCAGTATTCTATGACCAGTGACTTGGGTGAGCTGAACAGCCCACCCAAAATGGAATAATACTCCGGTAAGTCCGACACTGTCATTACTGCCTCGGTAATCGCTGATGGGCGGTGGCTAAATTAGGCTTCTGACATTTGTACCCCGCCATCGCCAAGTGTTAGCATTACTGTTCGCTGACTCCCGACTCCCCGACCCCCTTGGCCAGTCAATTCGTTTGTTTGATTCCTTCCCCCGAAGGCTTGTACACAACGTCAACGATCTGTGTAATACACATAATATTTGTTTACTCGTTTCGGTGTTTCCCAAAGTCATGTTCATCATCCTTCGCAGCAATCTGGAACAGCTTCCCCCAATTTTATTCAAACATGCATGGGAATGGCGATCTATGCTTATCATATGTGAGCTACCGAATCGTGTGACCAGAGAGATCTTATCAGGCTGCAGTATCAGGTTTTTAGATTTTTTATGTCGTGTTGTGTTCCTAAGGCGTCAAAGAAGGCATCGACATCCGTTGGGCACAACCCAGTTGATGGTGGTGTCCTAGATGATGGGAACAGACCCACGCCTGTCCAATCTCTGATGTTATGAAAATATACGTATGAAGGACAAGCGCGCCATAGAACTAGAATGTCAACAGCAGTTACGACCTTCCGAGCGCCCAGCGCTCAACTCCCCGGCCCGGAGAATGGGTTCGTGGAGAATCGAGCTATCTGGTAAGTGAGAGGTTATCATGTGCTACCGCCCTGTAGGTCAGATGGACACGTACGTCCGAATATTTGGGGTCTCCAGGGCAGGTACCGAGCATGAAACAGACGCTGGCTAAATTGCAAATCAAGGAGGTACAACCTATCATGATGCGTTCCAAAATACATGAAAGCCTCCATGCTGAGATTCTAACCCCAGAACTCAAGCTCTTCAATCCACGCTCAATCTAAATAACTTTTGTGTTTAAAAAAAAAATTATTGGCAGGTTTCAAACCTGCGCACCCCAAGAGAGACATTTTAATTCTGTTGTGGTAGCCGTTTCTGCCAGGAGGAAGTGGAGATAAACCTCCGACAACTGTCATGGACAAATGTCAAGGTGGGAAAAATCATTTGTCGGCAGGTTTTCGAGCCTACACAGTTCAGGAGAAATAAAATTTCTATTCTGTTGCGGTAACTATTTTCGGTGCCAACACAGTTGAGATGTCCATGAATGTTCAAGGCGTGGTAAGAGGAAAAACATAACCAGCGTAGCTCCAAGGCTACTTGACTCGGATCAATTTCTCTAATACGAGCATTTACATGCACTCTAATATGCGTCAAGCGATGGTCTCCCTCGAATAGTAAATAATTTCGTATAACCATGTGCACAAGTCAAGCTGTACATGCGGAGGACACGAGTTTGATCATTATCGTTAGCTATGGACGATGACGCGAATAATCAGAATAATAGTCATTACCCATCAATGAAATAAGTTGCTATCCACGTACATGTTACAATACGAATGATAGTAGAACTCGAATATCTGAGAGACAACAACAAACCTGCTAGCAGCAGACACATGACTTCCCACCTCCGTGTTCACCAGGATCTATATGTACTGCAACTGCTTGCTGCTGCTGCTGCTGTGTACCAGGGTCTGGTTGATCAGCATCTTGTTCTTGATATTCAAGAGGTACTATGTCCGGGTCCTTCGAGTAGCTAGGACCCGCTGCAGCATTACGCTGTAGATTATGCATCAGACACCCAAGACACGGTGATTAGAATCGACCGGACGCACCTCTTTACCTTTTGCGAAGGGAACGTCGACGACAGGCGGTGTTGCATGATGAGGTGGGCGGGTGTATAGTTGTCGTAGATGGGTTCTGAAGGTGGTAGGAGCGGAAGCTGGTGGTGTGGTGGTAGGTGGTGCAGACGTAGGAGCCGATGCTGGTACAGGTGCCGGTGGGGGAGCTAAACGAGGAGTCCTAGTCATAGCGAGCTTGAGTCTCTTAAGACGCCCAGGGCGCTGTTGAGGTCGTGGCCGCGAAATTTCGGAATGCTTTAATGAACTATGTCAGAGACAAAAGAAGGATCAGCCGTTGTACGCACTTGATGTATTCCATGGAAGAAATTGGGTTCGATATCATAACCATCCTGATCCTGCCCGGGGATCTCCGCCTGCAACCAGGTCAGCAGAGAAAGACATAAAGAAGAAAGTACATACGCCGAGAATACAGTCATCATGCGCTGCGAGCGCACTACATTTCTCCTTGAATTCTGAGTGAAATGCGAATGAGTATGATAGCGTCAGGTGACGTCACTGAGAACATGCCTTTGGACCAATCAAGGCAGCTGGCCTTCGCGGTTTCGTCGATGACATCCATCATGTGTTGGTGTGCTTCGAGGGCTTTGTCAAGTTTACCTGCAGAGAGGAATGTCTGGCACCGTTTCTGGTGTGTTGTAAGACACAGAGACTCAAGGTCCCAGCCGAAGAGCTAAACAAAGCACCCATTTGTTAAAAAGATTATGTATGCACCATCTTGACACACCATGATGAGTTCCCCAAATATTTCATGAATACATTTTGATGAGAAAGCACACAAGGGTGCCAGAGGGATGAATGGCACTGGCGCGGATAGTGCTGGTGTGGCCTTTCCAGGAATGACCGACCTGCTCCCAGGTCAATCGATCCCACTCTTGTATTGTATCATTCTCTACTGAAAGAAGGCGCGTGCCATCAGGCATCCACGCGAGTGACCAGCCACCACCCCCAAAAGATGCGACATGTTCCCTTGTGCCCGGATTATAAATTTGGATATTCTTGGATGTTGCGGTGGCAAGAAGTTCACCAGAAGACGAATATCGAACGCAATAGACCCAATCACCAAACTTGATTGGTTCTCCTTGCATCTGCCACGTTTTAGTACACCAAAATTTAATCGTTTCGTCGCTTGAACCAGTGACCAGCACCGTGCCATCCGGAGAAAAATCAACCGAGCTGATGTGACTGGAGTGGGCTTCGATGGGTTCGGTAAGGGATCCACCAGTTTCACCGTGCCAGGCAATGAACTCTCCATTTCCATCACCGCTTGCTATTATTTGACCATCTCGTGAAACCGCCAATGCCCACACCCGTGCGTTATGTCCTTCCATCTTCTTCAACACAATACCTGTCTCCAAGTCCCAAAGACGAAGTGTCTTGTCCCATGAGCTGGTAACCATTTGTCGCCTATTAGGGAAAACTGCGACTGCCGATACGCTCCCCTCATGATCTTCAAAAGTTCGAAGGGGCGTGGTGCTTGTAATAAGCTGTGGCATTTTACTAGAGGTTGATGGTGTTAAGGGATTCAGGATGTCTTTCTAAGCTGTCGAGGTGCGTGTGTTGTGCACTTTTATACTGCTTCATCACACCACTAACCTACCTCGTTTCCATACACGCTCAAGACACGAGGCAGGCGGTTTATGACTAGCAGCGGTGTGGATGTCAGTGACAATGAACGAGTCAACAGTGAGTGAATTGATGATGAACAAGGTGTATTCAATGGCAGCGGATTAGAATTAGCTGTCAGCACAGTATTATCATTATACCTGTGTTGTGAAGTACATGCTATGTCGCAGGAGGTTGGCTTCGAGAGTGAGCTGATAGAGAATCGAGGTCAGGTCATGTAATATGAAAAGCCAGACCGCTGCGCTGCTTCTTAGAACCTTCCTAGTAAGGTAAGTAGTTTCTATTAGCCTCTGAACGCCCTGGCACTGTGACCATTCGAAAACTTTTAATGCATCATGTAGATGAATATAAGCCACGACTGGAAAATAGTCCGTAGGTTACCATTGATCAGCGTTACTAATCTCATTATCTTCGTCACCGGAGAAATCTCAAACAACTAGTTCGTCGTGATCAAGCCCTATGAGATTGACATCTCCGGACGGTCAAGTTCAATCGATGATGTGAGATGGAGTCGAGTGCAGGAAATGCCAGCGAGTAAATGCAGGCAGAAGGAACTAGAAGGCATGAAATACTGACTTTGGTAAGAGAAAGAAGAGAACTCATTAAAGTGATGCAACAGGATCCGAGAGGGCGTAGTGGGTGAGTAGGAGGTGGTAGAATGCAAGAGGCCGTAGCTGCAGGATATAGGCAGCAATATTGGTGGGCGGAGACAATACTATGATGCAAGTAAGAGGCTTTGAGCAGTACCGTCGATATTAAGAGGGAAAAAAGGACTTAAGAGCGGCGGCAGGCAGAGGACGTCAGTTAGGACATATTGAAAGATACCATCGGCACAGGCAGGTACCGAGGCGTGAAAGAGACGCTGGCTAAGGAGGTGCAGCCCATCATGAAGCGATCCGAAACATATAAAAGTCTCCTTGCTGAGACTCTAGCTGCAGAATTCAAGGCCTTCGATCCACGCTCAACCACGACTAGTACATTTTGTGTTTAAAAATCTGAAACAATGTCACGCCCCTTCACCGGAATTTTGACCTTCTAGTTGTGAGTGTCTTTGCGCTATAACTGTCCACCCGACTCACCGTCATCTCGCAGCAACGACTTCAGCTTGATATGACAAGCATGTACGAGGACTTCTGCCTGGTAGTTTGGAAGCGCGCCTACTTGTCGACTGGCCGATGTCGGGTGGAGCCTTAATGTTCGATAGGACAGTATCTTGACATGCACAGCTCGGGAGATTTGGTTCGGCAAAATGCAAGATTTAAAACACAAAAATAAACCCATAAAAAAGTACAACTCTAAACCCTTGTGAAATACATGACAGATAAGAAACAAAGTGAGGCCATTGGCGGATAATACGAAAGCAAAGTGAACATTGAGATGCACAGCTCACAGAACAGATATTCAGGCGCACCGATGTCGCATTCCTACTCAAGCATGGACGAGCGTGTAACGTCCAGAGCTCGGGTCCCGTTTGAGGTTCCAAGCCGTGTGCTGGGCAAGCCCAGTGAGGTCCTGCGACCAGATCGCAGGAGTTTCGATGGCACCTCATAGAATCGTAGACTCTTGATAATCTGACGTGAGGTAGACACGCAGGATCGGAGTTAGCTGTGCCGTGACTTGACTGCCATCTCTGCATTTTGTGCTGTGAGCGCTCTGAAGGAAAAATAGAGGAAAGATGACATACCCAACATCATCGAAGTAGAGTGCCGGCGTGGGCACGAAGTCTCCTTTGTTAAGAAAACCTGGATGTGAACAATACGCTCAGGTGAAAGAAGAGCAGACGACGGTATGATGGTCACAAACCAACCGCGATATCTTGAATGGACCCAGTGTTGTTCATGGCCTGCACAAAGCCGGGGGATCCAGACTGAGGGGACTACACGGGATATTCGTCGGTGGTCGAGATAAATATATGCGCAAGCCAAACTTACAGAAAAACTAAAGACATCGTTGGCCTCGGTCAGGGTAGTTTTCTGGCCGGGCTGCATCATGACTGCATTGGTGCTAGGATTTACAAAGTAAATGAGAACTACTCACATTGACCTTGATGCTGGTCCCAGCGCTGATGAAGTTCCCATCAGCGACCTGGGCTTTGGTAAAAGCAGCCTTTATAATAAATAAGCGACTTTAATGACTATTAGTTTGGTCATCATCTCACTGGTTCGTGTAGGTCAATTGAGTCCTGTGTGCACCTGGAACAAGGGATCATATGTAAGTTGCCTGGCAACTCAGCAGCAAAATAATAGGAACACCCACCCGTCTTCCCGAATTTGCTGACTCTGAAAGATTGAAAGGTCTGAAATCATCTCGGGCAAAAGGAGGCGCACTTACTTCTAAACTACCGGGAAGCGGTCCTGATAGAGGCTTTGCATGTCGCTATTAATCAAAGCGAACATGATCGTCACCTCCTTTCCGAGGTCGTTGCTGCAAAATGACGGTGAGTCGGGCGAAACGTTATACAAGGTGATAGCGTAAAGACACTCACGACTGGATGATCAAATTCCTGGTGAAGGGAGCTGACATTGTTTCAGATTGTTAAACGCAAAGTGTACTAGTTGAGATTGGGCGTGGATGGAAGAGCTCGAGTTCTGGAGTTAGAGTCACAGCAAGGAGGCTTTTATATGTTTTGGACCGCATAATGATAGGCTGCACCTACTTGCTTAGTTTGCAATTTAGCCAGCATCTGCTTCATACTCGGTACCTGCCCTGGAGACCCAAAATATTCGGACGTGCGTGTCCATCCGATCTACAAGGCGGTAGCGCCTTGGACTTACCAGATAGCTGGCTTCTCCATGAACCTATTCTTCGGGCCGAAGAATTGGGCGCTCGGAAGGTCGTAGCTGCCGAGAGCATTCCAATTTCTTGGTGCACGTATCCTCCTTTCATAATATCATAGATGGACAGGCGTGGGTCTGTTCCCATCATTTGCTACACCATCATCGACTGAGTTGTTCCCGACGGATGTTGGCGCCCTGTTTGACCCCTTAAGAACATACCACGAGATCACATAAAATGCAAAAAACCTGATACTGCCACCTGATCAGATCTCTGTGGTCACACGATTCGGTAGCTCACATATGACAAGCGTACGTCACGGTTCCCATGTATGTTTGAAGACACTGAGGAGAAGCTGTTAGACATATGTATTACATAGATCGTTGAAATCTCGTGTACAAACCTTCGGGGGAAGGAATCAAATTGAGGGATTGACTGGCCAAGGGGACCGGGGAGTCGAGACTGGTGGCGTGCCGAAATGAAAATGTTATCTTGAGCGTAGAGAACGAATCACAATAAGTAAGCAGTTTTAAGAATGTTTTCTGACATTCGTGTCCATAGCCACTTGTACACAAGGTACTCGTAGAGCCACTGGCAAGGTTTGGGTTTGGCAGTGTGATATAGTTCTATAACACTGTACACACCTGCGAATGATAGCATAAACATAGGATACCCCACATAAAAATAAAACCTATCTGCAGCAGGAGGGCCTATATGGTGCGGGGTACTACGAATGTTGGTAATGTCAGAAGCCTATTTTAGCCACCGGGGCATCAGCAACTGCTGAGGCAGTGATGACAGCGTCGGACTTACCGGAGTATTCTTCTCGAATTAATAACGAAAATAGGTACTAAGTTAATTACTGATCTGCTAGGCGGTGTGCCACTGCTGGTGCTCTATAGCACATGTACAATGTAGAAAGGCTCGCAAGGCTATAGAACTTCCAGTGCTCTATAGATTTAATTAAGTGGAACTGTGAGGCCGCTTCACTAACTAGGATATGGTTTCAGAAATAACCGTTTGATGACCTTAAATATAGAGCAAGGACGTGATCCGTCAAGCTTCAATCCCCGACGATTTTTTATGTAATCATCACCAAAAGTCCAACAACCTGATGCCACCTGATTAAGATTGGTTGTCTAGCTCACATATGGCAAGTACAGATCACCAAATATTATTTTCATATTTACGATCAAGCTGAATCATGCAATAGATGGAGGATGTTCAGGCTGACGAGTACATGTTAAGTCAGCTGTCATAATGAAGTTCAAATGATGTACTATGATATGTCGCCTGCAGTCTGACTAGTGCCTGATATACCCAGAGCTAGCTAATGTAAGGCCACTGGTGAGTCAATAGAGTTGCAGTGAGAAGGGCAGCTTTGTAGTGAATGTTGAATCAGAGTAGGAGAAGTAAGGAATTCAAGATGTGAAATGCTGCAAATGATGGTATTAGTGGGAATGGTAAATTTCATGCATGACTTGGAAGAGATTGGTCTCACCTCTCTCTTCTAGTGCCAGTGATGGAGTGTGGAGTCAGGTATAAGCTCATCGAACCAGACTGCTTTGGGAGATCAGATGGGCTAGGGACGCACTGCGTGATGAGTGTCAAGTGTCGAGTGTTGAGACAGGAACTGGTCTGCTGGGATATTTGTGTCAAAGGCACATCTGTGACAATCAAAAAAATGGAAGGATGATCCTCACCAATTTACAAGGCACCATATCTCTCACACGCAAGCAAACCATCATCTAACTCTTCATCAACCCAATATTCATTTTCCTCTGAGCTGTCATCATCCAGGTCTTCAGGTGCGCTCCCATCACTATTGTCATCATCCATAGCTTCATCGACCAGTGGCATGTCATCCTTTTGCAACTCTTCAAGCTGAATGACTTCTTCCTCGTGTGATGGCACAGCACCATCATTCTGCAAAAAACTCGTCCCACTCTCGTGTTACTTTGTGACCGACACCACCTCCTCAGAAACGCATGAACATGTCGCGGTCGATGAAACTGGGTAGACAGATTAGTAGAGTGACATCAATATATAGAGAACACATACTGATTCACATAGAAATACTTAATGTTACGGACTCGGATAGAGTACGCCAACAAAGGCAATCAATAGCACCAATAAAGGTGGTTCAGATCAGGACTGACTAAAGCATAGCTTCATCAGGCTATGGACTCCTGCAGGATCCGATCGTCTAGACTCCCGCAGGATCTAGAGCTTATTCAAGAGCAAAGGCTAGCCTCCTTCCCAAGGAGCTAGAGTTCAAGTTATCTGAGAGAACCAAGTAGATTCAAGTTGAGGAAATACAAGCAGTAACTACAGTCTTTAAATAGGTAAAGGGAAAGAGCATGGACCAAGAGTAATAGTACAGGAAAGGAAGGTTCATGGGAAATGAGTCAGAATGAGTCAGCAATAAGGGAGGCATGAGGAAGCAGTAAGGTGATAAGGAGGGATAGCAGAATGGAAGAGAAGTGTATTGTGAGAAAAGAATGGGGTGACTGTAACACTTAAAGTCTGTATTGTCATCTTCCATATCACATCCAAACGAAGGCCCAAGCCGAGTGTCAGTGTGTCCGTGTTCAAATCCAGGAATCAGATGTACACCCCAAATTACTTGGTCAGGGTCATCGCGCTTGAAAAAGCCAATGCAGTGGAGTCGTTTGGCTGACCACCCAGCTTTGAATCCAATGTCATGCCCAAACCAATGAACAAAATGCACATTCATGTGAATTGGCACCCATGCGGTGGCACCCTGGCCATGATACCAGACATCAATATGGAATATCTTGATGACATGGGCATACCAGTAAGGGTGCCGGTTGTTGTCATCTTCATGCGAGAGCATCAGGACGTCTGCATGCGTTCGAGGATTGATCGAGTCCTGTTCTCTTTGCACATCATAAGTTGTGTAGTTGATTCGTAGTACGCTGTGCTCATGGAGTCGGTTATTAACAATGGTCACCTGATTCCTGTCCTTGTCAGAGAAATTCTGCTCGTCGCCAGAGTAATCCATGCCATGGAGTCGTGCCAGCAAGTGATCTTTAAGGTGTGGAATGAAGTCCTACAAGGTCATGAAGTTAGTGGGTGTGAAAATACTTTGGGAAATTATACTCACCTTGATTTCCGGGTCATGATGTTCACCAACCCATGTGAACATATCATGCGAGCACTTGGGATACTTTGATATATGATAGTGTACTGAGGGTGATGTGTGTTGGTGCCCTTCTTGCTGTGTTAAGGATGCCAGGGTCTTCTGACATTGATCAACTACCTTTGCAAGGAGTCGTTGAAGGCACTAAGTGACTGCTGCTTGCGCAATCACTCTCTTGATGTGAGATCAACAATGCTGCTGGTGAGGCAGAATGTTGGGTCTTGCTGCACCTAGGCTGCTATGCCTGAGACAGACGCGTTTGACCCTAAAGGGGACTGCTACTGCACACAGAACCAGATATATGAGAGACCCTTGTAGTCTGAAGGATGCGCAAAGGTGCGAGAAGAAACGCGAGACAAATGTGAAGGAATGCGAAGAAACGCGAGACAAATGTGAAGGAATGCAAAGAAACGCGAAGGAACGCGATGAGAACGCAAAGAAACACGAAGAAACGCAAAGAAAACGCGAAGAAACGCGAAGTGCGGGAAAGTCGCGCTAAGGTAAGCGAAGCGTGGGAAGGCGCGCGCTTATAGTGCGCGTTGTCGTGGGAAAGCACGGATGGAATGCGGAGAGTAAGGAGTGATGTAGAGGGGTGGATAGATAACAGATCAACGGATACGCAAAGTGAGCGCAATGCAAAGCGAGTGAAAAGCAAGGTCTGATTAATCTAGTCTAGTCTGATAACGATAACCATAGGTAACACAAAGTGCGCCCTAATGGTGACTACTACTTCAGAGTAAAACCCGATAGTGAGGGAAGTACAGTAAAGGGGAGTAATGGGGGAGAGTAGTAGTGCGATCATCAAACTATATACTAGACAAAATCGCGTCGGACGCGGAAGGGATAGGAAGAAAATGCGCTGATAGTACGTAATGACATGTAATAACGCTGCAATGCTTGTTACAACCATGAGGCAAGGAATATGACGTACCAATGAGGTGGTTGGACATGGATAGGCGCTCCTGGATAATAGGCGATGAAACGCGAAAGTGCGCGATGAAATGCGAAAATGCGCGAGAACGCGCGCTAAGCGCGAGCGTGGGAATACATCGCGCGAGCGCGGGAAAGCATCGCGCCTATGGCGCGTTAAACAGGAACGTGTTGCATGATATACCAATGGAAGTGCAAGTCATTATGCAAACGATAAACGGACTGCTTGCATGAATATGCCCATTATGCACCCATAGAAATATGAGTCCCTACATCGTTCACGAGCTTCCAGGCATGTCATTGTTGCAACCATAGTCTTCTTGTTTTTCGATGTCCTCGGGTACCATCGCTTGACATGTCAATGTTTGAGTTCGCCCTAAGTAGGGATATAAGAGAATGATACCAGCATGATGATCAATACGAAACATACTGGCTGCGTAGTATAATTGTCTGTCGTGCCCCTTTGCCTAATTGTGTTAGCATAATCTCCCAGCGCATGAAATTTGTATGTCAAAAGATTTAGGGACTTGTACTTAGGTCCAGCCCTTCTCCCCCCTGGAGTGGAGGACGCCCAGACCACATTTTGTTTTGCAGTTAATGCAGCCTCTCGACGTCCTCGTGCTGCATACTCATCAGGGAGTTCGGTTGTGTAGTAGTGATTGCATGTAGTCTTGTAGAATTTGCGAACTGATTGACCGAGTATGACAGTGGCAGTATCCAGAAAATCTAGTGTATCAGTTGTATGCATCCGAAGCTTCACACATGCATCCCATGACACTAGGTCGAAGAGAAGGTCAAGGATTATGGTATTGTGAGGCTCGGGCAATAGATTCTCGAATACAGCTATCGCACACTGACAGAAAAGTCAGATAATATGTGATATCAACTTGGATGATATAGCTACTGACCTGCAGAAGATCCTCAAAGTCTCAGGCGGCCAATTTTTTCATGGCTGAAGCGTTGTGGTGAAAGCAACGAATTGTTCCTCTACGAAATGTAGGGACTCCTCTGTATCTAGAAATAATATTAGTATATGTAATCTGCAAGTGGGCTAGTGCCTTGAAGACCTCTCTTGATAGCTAACATGAACAAAAGTCAAACATGACTCTGAGTTCGAGCCATCAGACACAAATGCTCCCGCGAAGCTTCACCAATGCACAGGCTGCCACATTAAAAAACAGAAGACTTACCGTTCATTTAGCTTCTGCACTGCAGTTCCTCTAGCTGCATGCAAGATTCACATCAGGTGCGTAAAAGTGCTTTCCAAGCACCGATCTCGAACTCATGCAGTTGGTTAACCACAAACAGTGAAAACATGTTGATGCCATGGTTTGATAATCGTGCAGAAAATGTGTTCTGATGATAAACGTCAGTCACAGTGTGAACATCGATAGGTATGTAGCAGCACTTACACGAATTGGCACATATGATTCTTCATTAAGAATTGCCTTAACACAACTGCCATCTACCAGAGCTCCAAGTTCAAAGATCAATTTCCGAGCCTCTTCCACTCGCTGTCGTCATCACAGGCTATCAGTGCATTCCTGTACGACCCGATGCCTCACGTCTAGTACCATTCCCATCATATAGATGTCTGTCTTCTTAACAAGACAGCAAGGGCATGGACGCTGCCCTAAAAATTTGATGCTAGTGAGCAGTATCCTCGAGTAACACATCAATATTAGCCAAATGATATGTCAGGTAGGACTTACTTTTCAGGATAGTCTGCAGAGTATGAGAAAAACCAAGGGAATACCCTTTGTGTAATCCCATCACTACAGTGAATAACAATACCATGCTCGTATGCTTCCATAAACTTTCCATCGAGAATTAAGTCCCAAATTGCATGAACCAACTTGCATTTGAGGTGTGTGAATGTGCTACTGGATGCTGGTTCACCGAATATATTTACATAGACCTCCTGTAAATTATGTGGAAGCTGCAGGTAGATTTAGTAATATGTGTTCGTAAAGAGACACATACATACATTGGGAATATATGCCAAGTGATGACATGCATGAGCCGTAGGCTTTCCTCGTGTATATTTGGACTGATTGCTGAAGAATATGTAAAGCGGCCAGAGGGATGCATCTCCAAAGCTCGCCAAGTGAGTGGCGTCCGACCAGACCATTAGCAAGGCAACAACACGCTCAAGGTCGTCATCAGGATCTTATGGAAGAGCATTCACTTCTTCATAAGTTTTCACCATTTCAGGGGAGGCACAAGATTCGGAGAAAACTTCCAAAGTTTGATTATTTGGTGTGTTCCAGTACTGGCGGAATGGAGTCATGTTGAAAAGCAGTGATACATCATCCTCGAACACGCGTGTGATGATATCAATCAAAGAACGGTGGTGAACGCCAGGGATTGCAAGCATAGGGGCGTCATTTTCTGATGGGAATTTGGCCTTCTCGTTGGGTAAGCGGATCTTGACAGTAGACTCTTGCCACCCGTAATATTTGTGGAAGGGATTCAATTTACCATCAAGGTACTTATCTAGCCGCTTGCTCTCGTGTACATGATTGAAACCGACTAAGTCGGCCTGTTTAAAATGAGGATCGTGAAGGAACTCAGCTAGGCGATTGAGTTCAGCTGCTGATTTTGCATTAGTGCCAGAATAGTGCCAGGCCATCAGGAGGGCTGACGACGGATTCGTGAATGCTCCAAACATATCATTATCACTAATTTCAGGGGAGGAGACCCCTGGGTGCACTCTGTGAGGGGCAGCACACGCACCCTCCAGCATCGGAGCATCTGTGATGCCCTCTAGTGTGCAGTTGGCCTCTGGGGCTAAAGTAAGGCGGGTTAAATATATGCTGTACAGACCAAACAAATCTGGTTGTGTTTGGAAGGGGATAAGCTGGGGAGGATCGGGTAGATCAAGAGGAGGTGGTAAGGGCTGGGGTGATGAAGCACTGTGGCTTTGGGAGGTTTCATTCTTGTTAACCGAAATGCCTGTGCATTGTTGTTGAACAGTTGGCAGCATATGTGCAAGGTGTGTACGTGTGCCTGGAAGATAGTTGATGAATCGACGTGGCATGCGGATAGTGTGTCCAGAACATTTTGAAGTGACCGTAGGGGCTGGAGGTACATTTGATGGATTGCCAATATCCTGGAACTGGTAAGTGTCATTACTGTAAGGTTCAGTTCCAGCGATTCAGAAAAAACATACCTGATTCACAGCAGCTGCATCATTATCTGCATCTATCTTGCCATGATCCATTGCCCATGCTTCATCATCCCTTGCTTCCTGCAACACCGTGACCTCCTCCTCTTGTTCAATTTGAGGCCGTTTTGACTTCCTTCTATCATCAGACTTCCGCCGTTTGATGGCATGGTGTAAGATGTCTGAGAGCTTCAGTGCCTTGTTCTGCAAGCAGCGGGAACGATGCCCAGAGAGCGATTTATGTGTGGGCAAGGTCTTACCACAGGCAAGGCAGCGCTGCTCCATCTCGATTGAATAGTTGAAGGGCTCAAGTCAGAGTGATACAACAGTACTAGCCATGGTACTAGCCATGGTAGTGGTAGGAAGGAGTGACTCGCTTCAAGTTGGACTCCACTAGCAGCCGGTGTAAGGAATCATAATTCTGTGGGCATGAAAAGGCCATATTTACACGAGCTGTCATTTGATCATTTGCACTATGGAGTTGCATGACACTTCCCTGTATAGCACACCAAAGGTGCATGCTTTCCTGCGCTTACGTGCTTTCCTGCACTCGCGCGCTTCCCGCACCTATGCCTTCTCGCGCCTGCACTTAGCGCTGTCTTAATAATTGAGGGTCTTAAATAAAAGCGTGTAAAAATGTAATGACACCACAATTACACTTGAATAAGACTTCTTGCCAGTCCTCGATTAACACGGTTTACGACTTTTCTAGTTTTCATGGTAGATAACGTGTGAGTTCTTGGGAGGCTCGCTAAACCAATCAATTGATTAACTTAGCTGGAGCTTTTGTGTGTTTTAATAAAACCTATAAACTTTGTCTAGGATAATCCGACTAGACAGAATATGTGGACCAAAGACTGGTTGGTCAAATAACTGATGAAACTTTACCTAGGATAAACCGTTGTGACAATCTAGTTTTCTTTGAGCTGATATTAGCTATACTTACTTACCTTTACATTCATTACTTTGTGGCTGATATAAGCATGTTTCCCTTTCACCAGTACCAGTCAGAAGTTTAATGATTCACTACCTCTGAGCTTGAGCCTAGATCAGAAACCCTTTAGGGTCAAACACTGTCTTCTAGGACATAGCAGCTAGGCAGGGTATTGGCCACATATTGGTTAGGGAGTGATCCTACTACCTAGCCAAGTTTGTGCATCACACCATCTAGGCAATATGTGTGGACCAAAGACTGGTTGGTCAAATAACTACAAACGTGTGAGATACTGGTCTCAATATACGTACACAATGACCAAAGCTAATTGGCCAATTATCTCTGGAGAATCCTGCACAGTACTTCAAAGGGACTAACTTTGCAAGCAGCTATCTGTACAGTGAGAAACTTCAGGGGCTATATTCACTTTCTGAGAAAATATGTGCTTCTGAGAGATACTAAGTTTCTTATTTTTTGGGGGAGAATGGGCTCTCCTTATATACATTTTGTGTGGGAATATTATGTAAGTAAAAAGATGGAGCTATGACATCAGAATGTGGAGCAGAATATTCCAGATTATTCCATGGGTGGAGTAATGACATCATTTATGACATCACTGTGGAGCAGAATATTCCAGATTATTCTATGGGTGGAGTAATGACATCATTTATGACATCAGTGTGGAGCAGAACTTTCCAGAACTTTCCCTGGAACATTCTAGAACTGATGACATCATCATGACTTCATCATGATATCATTTCTACCAACAAATACCTGCAGGAGTATCTGTGGAGTCTTATGACATCATTATGACATCATACCCTGTAGGTACAATTTTGTGAAGTATCTGGTGGGTCAAAGCATCCTAATAGAAAAAGAAATAAAGGAAACACTAGAGAAAACAACACAGAACTAATGATACAATGAGAATAAAAGAAACCAAGAACTTTTGGATAGGTTTTTGTAAGGCTTTGAACTTTTTCTCTATGGTTTTCTCTAGCCAAAGTGAATAAGCCAAAGGCAAGGCAATACCTTAACCTTCTTTTTAATCCTACTATCAACTAGGTCATTATGTGATTCCCATCTCACAAATGACATTTCTTCAAGACAGTACAGAAATATAAATAAATATGGGGAAACTGGAATTGTTTGACCAAGGCTTGAAGCCAAGGCATGGGTTGACTAGCCTGAAGGCTAAGATATCAGACTTTGTCTTTTAGGGGGATACCTAGTAGTCATGTCCATGCATGATTCCTAAATCATGCAGGACAGTGCGCGTTCCTGCACTTTATCACCTATCATCCAGGAGGACCAATCCATGTCCGAGCACCCCTTTGGTACATCATATTCCATGCTGCACGAGTGTAACAAGGACTGCAGCGCTATTACGTGTCATTACATATTATTGCGCATGTTCTCCCTATCCCTTCCACGTCCAATGAGATCTCAGTTAGTATAAAGCCTGATGGTAGCACTACTACTACCCATTACTCCCCTTTACTGTACTTCCCTAGTGTTTGGGTTTTACTTTAGAGTAGTAGTCACCATTAGGGCGCGCGCCCTGTGGTTATCGTGTTTTTTGGCTTAGATTAGATTGCCTAATCAAGCCTTGCTTCTTACCTGCTTCGCTTTTGCTCTCGCTTTTCATCGCACTTGCTTTCACTCACGTCACTTCATGCTCATTACAAACCCCTACACTGCTCCTTGCCTTCTGCATCACTTGTGCGCTTTCACGTGCCCATGCGCACTATAGGCGCACGCCTTCCCGCGCTTCGCTTACCTTAGCGCGCGCTTCCCACGCTCCGCTTACTACGCATTCTCATCATGCGCCTTGCGCCTTTCTATATCCTTGTGCGCATCCCCTGTCTACTCGAGTTCTCTCTATTTCTGGTTCTGTGTGTGGTAGCAGTCCCCTTTAGGGTTGAACGCGTCTGTCTCAGGCATAGCAGCCTAGGCACAGCGAGACCCAACATACTGCCTCACCAGCAGTGTTGTTGATCTCACATCTAGAGATTGATTGCACACGCCACAGTCAGACTTAGTTCCTTCACTGGGCCAGATCAAAGCTGACAATATTAATATTAAATTAGATATGATGTGGAAGCATCAACCAAGACAAACAGTACTAGTTCCAAGTCAAGTTACTAGTACTATACTAGTAGTACTTCCGAGTCACTTGGCACTGACAACAGAATGGCCACCCTTACTTGCAGGCACTGCCAGTGGCGAAGTAGTAGTAGTACTAGCGCCGTGAGAACCAACAGCAGAATTATCTTGAGCAGTGCTAGTACTAGTAGGTGGCTGTGATGGTTTCAGAGTTAGTTGTTGAGAAGCTGATTGAGATTTAGTCTCCTGACTCACTTAAGGTGGTTCTTGAGGAGGAATTAGTTCTTCTTGCTCATCATTCTGACATGGCAGTATTAGCACACATACACAGAAGTAGGGGAAGGGACACACTGAGCTATATGATACAGATTAAGCCTCATTCACCCACAGCCCGACTCCGTCCAGATGAGTAGACCAGTGACGAGCTGCCAGATAGTACAGCATGGTTTTCTGCCTCCGCTTGAACATCTCTGATGTTGCTGACGAGAGTCCTTGCACCTTTCTCTGGTATAGCACTGCACGCAGGGAGTAACGGATTTGCAGAGGGATTGCAGTGACCAAGATGTCTGTGACTGGGATGGTTGACAATCAGGAGGGAAGACAAGTCTTAATGATGGTATCAGGTAATCAGCGCAGCAGGTGACCAGGAGATTCGTCCAGAAGGTGTACCCACCCAGAGAGAAGCATGCAGGATAGAGCAATGGATAAGGGAGGGAAATGTGATTGGCAAGAATGAGTATCCAGATATCATAAACACTAATCATTGTGAAATGCGTCAGGGCCAGTTATCTTGGGCGAGTAGTGACCCACGTGTATAGTAATAACCGCAACATTGCCAGTGAATGCTGAAAAAACCGACAGTAATAAGTGTCTGGTCCCGGAATGCGCCTACAAATGCGTGCAGACTTACGGGATAGTGTTCAACAGGAGGTAGCAATTGTGGCGTCAGGTATAATGCAGACATTCTGCCTCACAGTTGTGATGCCTTTCTCTGATTTGTCTGCCATGATTGAGGTCGTTGTAGCAGACTCTTGTCCAATCCAAGCTTCTATGGAAAAAGGAAGTGAGAATTTGAAAGAGACAAAGGAAAGCAAATGAAGTATGCTAACCATCAAGTTTGTGAGTTATGGCACAAAAGCTTGAAATAAAGGCTTGCTCTTCTGGCATTTGGCCTAACTTCACCAACATGAGCCATGCGTACCATGAAAGCGAAACACTTGCATTGGAATTGCAACTGCCAGTATATACATCGGCTAAACGTGAATCAGAATCAACGGCAGAACATGAGAAAAAATGTCATGGTACCTGGTGACAATAGTCGACTTCTGGGTTCCTGTGCAACTCGGAGTAGCCGCTAAGCTGACTCTGGAGGGCTGAGTGGTGCTGTGAATCTGCAAAGCTAAGGTCAGTATGACTCGGATTTGCAGATGAATGTGCCACGTAAGTGTGTCTAATGAAGGTGTAGGACGGACCATGATGAATCTGAATCCTGGACCATGTCACGGTGGTTCTAAAGAAAATTCAAAGTGTTCGAATGTCTCCAGAATCACATGGATTTAGACCCATTGATTCAGTCCCTAGTAACTTGAAAGTGGGTAGTATTGATGGGGCCTAGACCTCAGACTCGGACTGGACCGTCATCTAAATAGTCAATCTGACGAACCGTTGTCTGACAGAAATAGTCTTACCTATTAAGTGCAATTTGAAATTAAAGATTCAAAGCACCTTAGACAAGAGATATGAGACTGAAAAGTTGCATATTGAATGTTCCAACATAGGCTGAGTAGTATTGTATAAGCGCTCAAATTCCAAGGCTTTGAATTGTTTGGCCTTGTGAGGAGCTCAAAGTTGAACACCCAACGCCCAATGCCCAAACCTTGTGACTGAAAATGAGTATACCTAGAACAAATAGAAGTAAATATAAAGTAAACCTTAAGTAAACCCTACTAAGGTAGAGGTCGTGCGGATTCTACCCACCTCATGTGACAAATGTGATAAAAAAGTGACTGAAGACAAAAATTGTAATATCAATTCATTGGGAGCCTTGTACATCAAACGGCTACTCAGTTATATTGATAATAATACTGCAGACATTTTCCATTAACTAGAATTAAGAGAAATGCAGTAGAATGTTTGTTATTTGAAAAATTAGAAACTACTGTTAGTGGAGTGTAACATTAACGTATGTATATGATACTCCAATGTGCCGTGCTGTGTTGCTGATACTACCCTTGCACCATGGGCAACAAAACATGGGGGCAGAAACGCTCGAGAGATAATTTGGTACTAGCATGAGCATCTAAGAAAAGGAAAAATACTTCAGTTCTGTGTTCTGTGACAGAGAAAGATGAGAATGTGAGTGATGTACCTTGTAAATAGACTAGACAATCTCAATATACTAGTATGATCAGGCCTCTGACTCTGCTGCTGCAATGTCAACTAGTATCAATATCGATGATGTCATGACACCATACCCTGGGCCCTACATTCAACATCCCCCATCCGGTAAACTTGAGCATGTGACCTCAGCACACTTCAAGACAGTCCAATGCAAGGAAGTGGAGGATGAGGATGACCTGATTGCCATTTGTGGAGTGCGTTGGCAAGAAAATGACTATCTTTAGACTGGTATACTTGAGGAGATTACAGACTTACAAGAAATCATCTCTCATGACTGTTATGGTGCCCACAAGATAGTTGATGATTTCGTTGATGATGATGAAATGGATGCTGCTAGTGAAGATGGCGAGAAGCGTGATTATAGTTTTGAGTTGAGAAAGCCACCTACCATTGAGGAAGCTTGCAAAGCTCTTGACAGCTTGTGTTACGAACTGGGATGGGTTCTAACAACTAAGACTCAAAAGAGAGTCGTCTGAGTTGAGTCTGGTCTAGCAATATGACGGCAGTGAAGCCTGCTCGCAAAGCTAATAGTTAACAACAAGGTTCGACCTTGACGTTAAGTTCAAAGGTTTGGCCTAACGACAAGGAGTGCCCGAAGTTAGAGATCGGTTCGGATGACTAAGCTTGGAGGGCTTAGACGAAGGAAATCAAGTATCAGGGAAAACCCAGTAAGATTAAAGTAAAGAAACTACATAGTACAAATGCGTGTATTTATAATGAATCGTAGAAAGGTTTAGGGTAGGTACAACAAGCGAAGTAACTACAGTGGCTCAAAAAAGTGTCCCAATGTTTGTAGCTTTTCATGTAATTGCTTCATTAGGAGTCAGGGTGTGGGAATCTGACTAAGCTATAGGGAGATGTTGGACAGCCCTGCCTCTTGGCAATATATTTGCTCCATATAGCGTGGGAAACAGATGACATCGTGCGAAGATATAGTCATTTTAATTTGGTGACTCATTGGGACACTTTTTTGACTTTCATTCTGATCAACACAATCTCTATAATTATGGTACTCTGTGTGGCTTCCTTTTACTCTAATCACCTCTGCCACTCTTCTAGACATATTATCTATCAATTTGAGGTATAACTCCTTAGAAATCTTCTTCTATTCTACTGCAACTCTGTTCTATAGCTGAAATAGCCCCTATGGTAGATTTTGATAGGCTGCAAGCAATTTCTTGAGTAATGTTAGCAGGTATTTAATAGAGTTGAGGTCCAGGGACTATTCTGACCATGATAGAATAGTAATATCATAGTCTTCAAACTATTTAGTATCTAACTTGGATGCATGCTCCCTATGACCCAAGATCTCTTGATTACCATATTCTAACTGGGTAGGTTGTAAATGCAACCAAGGTCACCAAATCTATTAATTCCATCATCTCCACCACTATCCCTACTCAGATAGTCAGTAAGGCTCTTAAGGTAGCTAATCCTGAAGCTGTAGCCAAGAAGAAAGAACTCTCTGATTTCCAGCCTATACAAAGAAGAGATAAAATTCTGCACCAAAGTACTAGTATTGGACTACTGGGAACTGAATTACTGTTATATGGTTAAGATGAGATCAAAGTGTATATGATAGGGTTGGATAGACTGAAAAATGTGTGAAATAAAGGTAGAAAAACCACTAAGAGAAAGATAAGTCAAGCAAATACTTAAGTTTGGAGAAGGAAATTTGATAGTATGGGACTGTATAGGATGGAATTGAGTGAATTTCCCTTTGAAATGAAGGGAAGAATAAATGCACAGTAGTACATCTCTATTTTAGAGAAGTGTCTGCTCAGAATCATATAGAAATGATATATTAATGAACAGGACACTATCTTCTCATAAAATAGTGACCCTAATCACATCTTCAATTTGGCCACCAATGGTTTAAAGACCATGATATTACTATTCTATCATGGTCAGAATAGTCCCTGGACCTCAACTCTATTAAATACCTGCTAACATTACTCAAGAAATTGCTTGCAGCCTATCAAAATCTACCATAGGGGCTATTTCAGCTATAGAACAGAGTTGCAGTAGAATAGAAGAAGATTTCTAAAGAGTTATACCTCAAATTGATAGATAATATGTCTAGAAGAGTGGCAGAGGTGATTAGAGTAAAAGGAAGCCACACAGAGTACCATAATTATAGAGATTGTGTTGATCAGAATGAAAGTCAAAAAAGTGTCCCAATGAGTCACCAAATTAAAATGACTATATCTTCGCACGATGTCATCTGTTTCCCACGCTATATGGAGCAAATATATTGCCAAGAGGCAGGGCTGTCCAACATCTCCCTATAGCTTAGTCAGATTCCCACACCCTGACTCCTAATGAAGCAATTACATGAAAAGCTACAAACATTGGGACACTTTTTTGAGCCACTGTACCTAGTTAGGTATGTATGCACTAACAAGAATAATAAGCCAAGAAAGGAAACATGTCACAGGTCAAGTCATCTAGCGATGGCAACAGGCGATCATGATGTAATACAATGGGTTAAGACAAAGAAAATGAATATAGGGTAAGCGTACTGTAACATTACCCCGTTTCTATCGTGAAGTCACCGACTTCATCAATCAGTATTATCGTAAAGGGAGTGATCATAGTCGTAGTCACAGTGAAGGAGAGCATCTTGCTCCTTGGTAATGCAAAGCTCTGCAGCATCACGATCAGCTTCCTAATAAGAGAGGGCACTATAAAATTCAGGATCCTTCCAATCAATAGGAAGGACTGCTTTGCCTTTAAGCTGCTTGCAAAAGATGGAAAAGTGACCTGGTGCATAAACACGACAGATACGGCAATGATACTTAGGGCAGTGCTTGTGACGATGCCTGGGGGTACGACAATTGCGACAGACAAAGTTGTTGTCAGGGTCAGTGGTTATGATGGTGACGTGGGATGCTGTGGAGGGCGTTGGGGATGCAGAGTGTTTGTGATTATGCATGGTAATGTTGGGAGGGGAAGGAGCGGATGCACGTGCAACACGTGTTCTATGGGTGTTTCCAGAGGGGTGTCTGCGTTGCAATCTACAGAGTGGATGGGCAGGTTCATTAAGTGGTGGGGCTGATTCCTGCAGTACCTGCAAGGCAGCCATTGTTGAGAGTGACATAGTACGTAAGCCAGGAGTAATATCCTCAGGTGCAGTGGGAGGAGAGCTTTCAGCTGGAGGAGGTACTGGGAGAGGCATATCAGGCGAGTGAGGGCGTAGGATTGGGTTCTTAAGGATTCGCTCGCATACTTTGTGGACAACTTCATGAATAATGCTTTTAGCGTCATCAGGCATAAGACGTATAGCGAGGTTCCTAATACACCTTTGTAAATGAAGGAGGATGTTACTGTGGTGGGGGTTGGGGAGGATCTTGGCAGTTTGTTCAATGAGCTCAGCGGCTCGGACAATGTTAATGAGGAGCCCAACGGCTGTTGCATTATGCTCAGCTAGGCGGTCATTGATGGTTTTGGAATATTGGATATTGAGACAGGCAGATTTGATCAGAGTCTGATTCTCTACTTCTTCAATGATTGCAAAGTAGTCGGTGGAAGTGGTAGACGTTGGGGAGGCTGAGATGCTCTCAGAGGTACATATGGCCTTGTCAATGGTGTCGGTGGAATCTAGGGTCTTGGTGATAACGTTGAGGTAAGAGTCGAGGGAAACAAAAGCGCTAGCAAGGTCGGAGGTGATGTCAGAAGAGGAGCTCATAATGAAGTTGTTCATAAGGGTTAGAAATTTAAGGGCGATAAACTTGATAAGACGGAGGAAGTCGGAGTGTTGCCAAGTGATGTCACCAGAGTACATGGTAGATCGTTTAAACAAGTGTATGCTTCTTCTTATATGCCTTCATTATCTCTGAGGCATTACCAAGATTCTCTTCTGGGATCCATTCGTTACTTGCCAACAAATAGCCGGTCCATGATACGAGATAGCGTCTTCGTTTACCTGTACCCTTGTGGGCAAGGATGGCTTCAACTTTGTATTCTTCTTCTTCTGCAATGATATCGGGTGGCAGTTCTTGGAAATTCGGGCCGTGTACGTCAGTTTCACGATAGGACGATAGCTCCGAAGCGTGGAACATGAGATGGATTCGCCATTGTTCTGGAAGTTGGAGCGTGAAGGTAATTGGACTGAGTATGGCTTTGATTGGGAAGGGTCCATATCTCTTCAGTCCGAGCTTCTTCTTCAGTATGGGAACGATCAGGTTCTTAGCTGACAGCCAAACCTTATCACCAGTTTTCCATGGTGTATACTTTACTCCATGAGATTGTTTGGCCATTCGCTGCATAGCAATGTTGTGACAGGCAATGGCTTCTTCTCGAGCTTTCTGTAGGAGGCATACACATTCTTCTGCAGCTGGAACCAATGATGATGCTAGGGTATGAGGTAATGATCATGAGTTGTATCCCATCATAAGGTAGAATGGTGAGGCATTACAGGAATCATGCTTTCAGCAATTATGGACAAATTCTGCAAGGGGAAGGTGTTTGACCCATGTTTCAGGGTTGGTACGACAATAGATCTGAAGGTACGTTTCCAATTCTTGATTGAGGCATTCAGTTTGTCTGTCAGTCTGAGGGTGATAAGCAGTGGATGGCACAATAGGATCCGAGGAAGGATCATCAGTGGACAAGGCATCACGAAGGGAATCATCAAGAAGTCACACAAACATGGTATCAGGAAGGAGGGTGACATCTTTGTTATCGGAATCTGTGGGATGATGGTCAGGTCTGCGAGACAATGCATCAGGGGCAGCTAATTTAGTTCCAGGGACATGATGGAGCTCAATGTCAAACATAGACAGGATCAATTGCCATCGTGCCTGGCGGCAAGTGAGCTTCTGTGCAATATGGAAGTAGAGTAAGTTCTTATGATCCGTAAAGACGATAACCAGGTGTGGGTTTCTCTCAAGGTAATGGCACCATTTGGTGAGTGCTTGAATAACAGCGAGCAGTTCTTGGTCAAAGATCTGGTAATTGCGCTCAGTGGGGTTCAAGGATTGGGAAAGGTAACTGCAGGGATGATATTGGCTGTTGTCATCCGTCTGTAAGAGTACTGCTCCCATAGCAACAAGGGAAGCATCAGTTGCAACAGCGAATTGATGAGTAGGGTCAGGGTTATGGAGGACCGGTTGGCGAAGGAAACAATTCTTCAAGGCCAGGAACAAATCATTACATGCATCAGTCCATAAGAATCAGACGTCTTTCTTCGTAAGATCTATCAAGGGACACGCAAGGTCAGAATAGTGTGAGATGAAGTTCCAATTGAAGTTGCAGGACCCTAAGAACAGCCGAGTTTCTTTTACCATCGTAGGGACAGGCCAGTCTTTAATTCCATCAAGTTTGGCTGGGTCCATGGTGACATGCCCGGGTTTGATAATCATACCAAGATATTCCACTTCCTGGGCATCAAAGGTGCATTTCTCCAGTTTTAAAAATAACTGCTCCCGGTGAATTATCTCCAATATTCTCCTAGTCCGTTTCTGATGTTCTTCGAGTGTTTTCGAGAAGATAAGAATGTCGTCCATATAAATTACCAGCCATCCTTCATTAATTTCCTGCTGAAAGGTGTGGTTCATGTACGCTTGGAACGTAGCCGGTGAATTACAAAGGCCAAAAAACATAACATTGGGTTTGAATAGCCCAAACTCCATAGTGAAAGCTGCTTTCCATCGATCATCAGGGTGAATTCGGATATTGTTATACCTGGATTGAACATCCATCTTGGTGAAGTACTTTGCGTCATGAAGGCAGGCAATCAACATTAAGGGAAGAGGAAGTGGATAGGAGTTCTTTATTGTCCAATCATTAATATACCGGTAGTTGTGACAAGGTCGGAGTTCTCCACTCTTCTTTCCAACGAAGAAGAACCCACTTGCTTGAGGGGATTTCGACTGGGAAATAAAGCCTTTCCTTACGTTCTCATCAATAAATGCCTTGACTGCTGACCATTCTTTCTCTGATAAAGGATAGATTTTCGATGTTTTCAGGACAAAACCAGGTTTCGTTTCAATGTGATGATCAATTCCAGGGCATTCAGGGGAAAGGCGATTCAGACCATCTTTTGCAAAGATGTTGCGAAAATCGTGAAGATAACTGGGTACCAATTCCTCAAATGACTTCTTTTTCTGTTCTATCTTGCTATGGACTCCAGTGGCTGCAAACTGTTGCGCCTTATTTCTGAATTTCATTTCGTTTTTCGAAGTGCCATCCTTGGTGAGCAGCGTGTCAAAGGACACATTCTCGATAAGACGCATCTCTGTCCCCTCTGCAGAGTACTCTATGAGGACATCTTCGTCACACAGTTGGTAGGTGGTGATGTCAGTTACCATTGGTTTGTAGTTGTCCCAGATATCCTCTTTAGTATCAAAGACGGGAGCAGTCTCAGTAGGGATGAAGGTTTCTTCATTGGGGATCTCTTCGATCTTTGCAGTGAATGGAGCTGTGGAGTCAACACGTTCAGGTTTCACTAGCTCCTTCAGAAGCTGGGAATGCTCGTACTTCTGCTTCTTTGAGAATAATGGTGGCAGTTTATTCTTCTTCCATTCATTATCGACATCTTCTTCAATCAAATCGGATTTCAGGGTTCTAGGCAAGGAGAGCATTCCTGCTTTCCATCGGATCATCGGGTCCATGGCACGTAACCACGGGATACCCAATAGAATCTGGTCATGCCTTCCAAGACGTGTGATGTTAAACTTGCCGATCATGGTGCAGTCGTCTATTTTTACAGTTAGTACACAATAATGCGTAATAGGACTGCTTTTGGATAGGCTTCCATCGGCAGTAGTAACCTTGAAAGGTTTAGAGAGGTGGTGGGTTCGGATCTTATGGAGTTTAATGAAGTCCTCAGAGATAAAAGTTCCTGCCGCTCCTGAATCAATAATGGCTGTTGTTTCGACAGTTTTCAGACAAGTTTGGAAATAAGAGTCATCAGAACATGCAGTTCCTTTCGTTCTCCAATAGCCTGTACAAGTCTTATTGTTACATCGGAAGATACTGACGTCGTACCAGTCTTCCACATCAAAAATCCTCCACAAGGCGGTGGTTCTCTACCTCTTCTTCTTCTTCTTCTTCCTTGATCTTCTCCTGCCTAACAGGGACCTTCTTCTTCTTATCAGGGCAGTGATTGGCATGGTGGCTGCACTTTCAGCACACGAAGCACAGACCTTTTGCCATGCATTCTGCGCATTCTTCTTTGTCAAGATGGTCTACGTCCATCGCATCGTCATCCTTCTTCTGTGATTTAAACTGGGGATGGTAGTTGGTGGTGTTTCTGCGATTGATGTTGCTATCAATCTTAGTGACGGCGGTAACATACTTGTTGAAATCAGTAGGAACATCTCCCATCATATGGATGGCGCGCAAGAGAGTGTTTTTTAGTCCCAGGTTAAACATATGGATAAGAACATGGGATTCTTTGATGTTGGCTATTGCCATGAGTGAGCAAAACTCGGCGATGTAGGAGGTAAGACTCTTCTGTAGCTGTTTAAGCTTCTGGATCTTGTTGAGCACGACTATGCTTGTGTCAGCTGGAACGAACATGTTCCTAAACTCTTTCTCAAAGTCAACCTAAGTGCCATACTTGGCCATCCTTCCTTCACATACTTGATAGAACATATCTGCCCATGATGAGGCCATCCCTTCTGTCATGTAAGCAAGGGCAGTAATGACCTTCTTTTTATCAGTGTTGTAAACCATGGCATTGACGGCAAAGTACACCTTAACAGAATGCAACCATCGTGAGGCTTTCTTAATAGTGCCATCAAAGGCAACTGGGGCTCCTGCATGGAGTTCGGTGAAGGGTCAACAATTCTGCTGGGATGCAGAACAATGTTGGGTGAATGCTGCCTAGCTGCTATTCAACCCAAGGGCTTCTGGACTAAGCTCAAGGCTCAAGAGAGAGAGAGTGTGTGTGTGTGTGAGAGAGAGAGAGAGAGAGGGGGAGGGAGGGAGAATATGAAAATGTCACTCCAGACAATGAGGACAAGACTGTATATCAGGAGCTGTATAGTGAGCTATTAAGCTACTACTAAAACTAATAAGCTGCAAGTCTGGGGAAGCTACTGAATCCTAGAAGGAGAGCTACCAGAACTATAACTGAAAGTCTAGCTAATGAGTGGAAGTATAGGGCGAAGATTTGGTGATTATGTAAGCAGTAAAAATGCGGACATAAGCAATGAAAGTAAGGTAAGAGAAGCTAAGTAAAAACTGTTAATACCAGCCCAGAGGGAAACTAATCCCTACAGCATATTAGAGTCAATGGATATGAGTGTCCAACCGTGGTTTTTCTTGGGATTTGCAGTCTTAGAGTTCTGAGTCACTGGGTAGAGAAGCTGAATGACGCCAAGCACTTTCGTGCACCTCCACATACTCTCATGCACTTTCAGCTGCAGCCACTACAGTTTTTTGGCTTCCACACTTCTACAGCATCATGTCTGTCTCTACTAGACCTTCCTGACACAAGTTTACTGGCATGCAGGACACTTCCAAATGGATGGAAGGTTATATCTGCACGCTCAATGCTACTGGCATTGCAATAGCCTCCCACCATATATGCTTCAGCCACTTTCTTGTAGGCACTGCAATGCAGTGGTATTTTGACTTACCATACAATGAGAAGCTTTGTTGGAAAAAGCTCAAATCTGCATTTTTGACTAGATGGTCCCATAACCTTCCGCATACCATGCCAATTGCTATGCCTCCTAATATGTCTACTCATGTTCATTCCGAGTGCTCTGCACAAGATCTCGCAAGGGAACAGAAGGCTGTGCTTATATGAGCTGGAACTATGGTTGCCCCCATTTGTCTTTACAGAGACCACAGCTTCCAGACTGTCTCCATTGCGGCCAAGACATATGCAACATGTAGTATGCAAACTGAGACAGTCAACACTGTTAGTTCACAACCAGTGCCTCCTCATGACATGAGCCCTGCTCAGTCATTTAACTGGGCAGATGATGTTGATTCAACTGCTCTATTCACCTTTCCCACTCAACCAACACTTCCGTCATGACAACCACACAATTTTTCTGTTTTATGAAGCTTAAACACCACTCCATGGTCCAGTCTTCAGCACTGTCACCATCAGACATCATATCAATATAGTTGCAGCTTCCCACAGTCAACACAGCCTCAGCCTGCCTTCAAACTGCCCAAAGCAGCAGTTGCAGTATCAGACAACATGCCCATTGAACCCTCAGTAAATTCCACTGCAGTGGCAGAAACTGTTGACTTTGTTGCATCCCTGCCATGTCCACCGCTCGAGATGCCCAGTGTGCAAACTCATGCTTCATCACTGGATTGGGAACAGGATCCTCGTCTTCAGGATCTGAGCTGTGCTCTTTGAGCATTAGGTTGGATATACATATTAGATCAGGTTTCTAGTTTTTGAGAGCGACAAGGATGCTGCTGTTTTTTCAAGGGGGGCACATGTAGTAGGGGACCCTGGGGGTCGGAGCAGAGTAGCAGCCATGTAGCACCATAGATTAGTCAGCCATTGAGTGTCTTCCAGGCTTTGTCATAGCATAGTGCTCCTCACCACTTTGCCTTGCTTGTGACACACAGACACACAGTCACGGATCCGAAGTAAGTGCTTTCATAGTAATTGAGATGACTCACCAGTAAATCAGCAAGGACAAATGGATGGGCAAGTGCATGGAGGTAAGAGCAAGGCGCGAGGCACATGATGCATGTGTGAAGTGTGCGAGTGCGCTCTGAGTGTGGTAATACAAGTATTGGAGCTCAAGCCTGTAGGACCTCAAAATTGATGGGTAGACGTGATGTTCCTTACAATGCATAATAGCCACATTGACTAATGAGGAATTTTCCATCTGCAGAAAAGGTCGCAGAGTTCACCTTGTATCATATAAGACGTAGCCCATAAAAAAGACAGTACTAGTAATAAGTCCACAATATATAATCTTATGATGACTTTGGAGCGCGGTGTCCACCCACATGCATCTCACGTGCGCTTACTTGACCAACTTCAACTACATCCAGCAAGCTACTAACATTAGTATTTTGCACCATCATTAGCTTCACTCCATCACTTAACAACATTGCCAAGTACTCATGCTCATGAAATAGAACTCCACATTACTTCATTTTTTGTTGCAAGCACATCATCAATTCCTTACTGACTCTTTCATCTGTGTCATCTTGGTCTTTGAACACAGCAGCTTCAAAACATGTCAGCATCATTTACACACAATGAAAATATGAATTCTGAAAGGAAGATAATCAGCTCATAGAAGATCACTCTGAAGTAACACCTGATTTTCTCGCAATTCTCACAAGCATGAACTTCATCTCAAGCAGGGCCATATTTGCTCACTTATGCACAATATGTCTGTTCAGAAAGGACTGGTGAAGAATGCACACCTTATCATACAAGAATTGCACCACCATTATGTTGAGGTTTGACTCATCAACAACAGGACAGGTCAACTTGGAGATGCTCAATGTATCCCCCGCATCTGCTTTGAATTCACACCCCCACACACAAGCTGGACTGTTCATTGTCTACAATTTCCTGTGTCTTGCATATGCGACGACTTTCAATGGTTGACAAGGTCTAACCCTTGACAAGACTGTCCTCGACCTCAGCTGCAAAGTCTTCGCACATGGTCAACTTTACACAGCACTTTCATGAATCTGTCAATGAGACGATTCATGCATCCTCTTTCTGGAAGACAAACTAAATGACGACTTCAACACGTCAAATATTGTATATAAAGAATAGCTATTATATTTGAACTAGATTTATCCAATGAGCTGCACAGTGGCAAGCACTTGTAATAAATAATGCAAAGTTTATCTGAATGGCTACATAGTAGTAGCACTGTGGTAATGAAGAGAATTTGCTTGCAGGTTGTGTTTAGTCGCATCTAATCCTCAAATGCTTTGTCAAAGGGTTTATCACTGCCCATACCTAATGCTGATTTTTTTTTTTTTGACTCTCATGTGATACATCCACATTCCCTTGCCCATATAGCCCAGTGTGAAAGATAAAATTAACTAGGCTGAATAGACTGGCAAGCAATCTGCTGGCACAAGATTTGACTATAGAGAGGAGCGGGTATTGGCAGGCAATGTGCTGGCGCAAGATACGACTATAGAGAGGAGCGGATATTGGCAAGCAATGCGCTGGCATGAGACATGACTATAGTGGGTATTGGCAAGCAATGCACTAGTGCGAGAGGTGACAATAGAGGGGAGTGGGTATTGCCAAGTAATGTGCTGATGCAGGATGTGATGAGGTGCGCAACTTATCAGGTTATAAGCGTGACCTTGCGAGAATGAGGACCTGAGTAGTAGCGTGCAACTGCAGGAACTCAAGTAGCGCAGGCAGACACGGAAAGAACAAGGGATTTGACGATTGCACAAAACTATGAAAACTACTAGGTGACTCCGCTATATGACAGTTGCCCGCGAAGAGGGGAAGTAAGTAAGAACTATCTACTGCTGGTCCTTATATTGTAATGCACGAATATACGGAATGTGTAGGCGAAACTTGTAGCAATATAAGCACGGCACATTGTATCTGTAGGTAAAATGGGGAACTGGCGCTGCACAACATGAGAACACATGTAATAAGGCCTGCACCAATAGCCTTTAGCAATGATAATCAATGGAAATTGACGCACCAGTGGAGGTAAGTGGGCATAGACAGGACATGGGGGGGCGCGATACCGACATTGGACTGAATTCTGCATAAGCGTGCAACAAGCAATAGCAGTCATGGGAATTTATTCAGTCTGTTAGCTCCATTGTGAATATCAAGGGGAAGGTGGCCATAAGTGCTTATATCCGCCCAGCGCTAATGTGTTTGTCACACCAGACTTCCTCTTCATGCACATCACTGACAGTAGAGTGATTGGTTATACCCAGGCCACACAGGACTTCACCCACATGAATGGTCTCCACAAGCTTGATGTCTTGACCTGCTGCAGCTCCCTTAGCTACTCCACTAAATGATGCAGCTTGACCGAGTGCACAACAACCAGTCTTTGATGGAGATGCAGTTGCCATGTGGCAGACCTCGACACCATGACTCCTATGGTCTCTAGCATCCCTATCAGGTCTGAAAATTCACTTCTAGAAACTGGTGTAAAGATGTCGTTATCTGCACATGTGAGCACAGTTGAGTAGTATGCATGAAGTTGTGCAATGTCAAGTCCAGCAGTTCTTTGAGAAATGACAGAGCCTGCCCACTTCACAGGGGACTTGGTAGGTGTTGAGGTGGTGAAGGAAGAGAGAGACAAAGTGGCCTCCATCCACTTTGATGCAAGAAGTATGCATAGGAGAGCCAGTCTGACTTGGAGGCCCAGATTACAGACCTTGGACATGGTCTCATTGCTGGTAGGGGATAGTGCCAAGGAAGAAGAGAAGCAACCACTGCCAGAGGAAGGTAGGTATGCCTTGAGGGCTGCAAGGATGTGATCTGGTTTGATGATGAAAGGTGGAGTTGTGAGAGGATTTGCATTGTCTGCATTTGAGACCTTTGAACCCATGACAGCCAGGTCAATTGCCCCCCATACCTCAAACAAGGCTTGAACATCGCCAGTTTGCAAGCCATTTTTTTTGTGAGGAGATTTAATGTTGAAGCAGGAAGAAACTTTTTGGCTTGTAATATAATAAGAATGGAGTGATTTACAATTGCAGTCCAGAAGAGACAGACAGCACCAAGAAAAGACCACTAGTTCATTAATTTCCTTCAAACAAAAACTGCTGTGCCATTATCTATTACCCTACATCCAACCAAGTCATTCATCCATACATGAAATGCATCTTCTTGACTCACCCATGTGTGTACCTCTCTACCCTAGGAAGACCTCAAACTCTTCACACAGAGGAACATATCTGTATTGACAAGATCGACAAGGAAAAAATCACTATTGTTATCATAATCTGGCACCAGTAAAGTGCCATGAATGATAGATTGTAAGGGAATAAATTCCAATGAAGCCAGAGGTCATGCCCAAAGATGAGTATAGAGCACTATTCTACGAAAACAAGGGTGAGGCATATGTGGTGGGCAGCGAAAATTTTTCTGCTGAACGGCAGTAAAGCAGAAAGATGCAGTTCACCTGAGCGCAGGTGCCCGATGTGACAAACACATTAGCGCTGGGCGGATATTGAATAAATTCCCATAACTGGCCTCGCTTGTCGCACACCTACGTAGAATCCGGTCCGATGTCGGTATCGCGCTCCCCATGTCCTGTCTATGCCCGCTTACCTCCACTGGTGCGTAAATTCCCATTGATTATCATCGCTAAAGCTACTGGCGCAGGCTGTATTACATGTATCCCCGTGTCGCGCAACCTACAGATACGACGCGCTGCGCTTACATCGCTACAGGTTTCGCCTACGCCTTCCGTATATTCACGCACTACGATATAAGGACCAGCAGTAGATAGTTCTTACTTACTTCCCCTTCCCGCGGGCAACTGTCGTATAGCGGAGTCACCTAGTAGTTTCCATAGTCGCGCAATCTTCAAATCCTATTGTTCTTCTGTGTCCGCGCGCGCTATTAAGTTCCCGCAGTCGCGCGCTACTACTCAGGCCCTCACTCTCGCAAGGTCGCACTTATAACCAGTCGCGTTCAGCACCAGCGCATTGATTGCCAATACCCGCTCCTCCCTGAGTTGCGTCTAGCGCCAGCTCATTGCTTGCCAATACCCGCTCCCCCTTGAAGTTGCGTCTAGCGCCAGCTCATTGCTTGCCAATACCCGCTCCTCCCTGAGTTGCGTCTAGCGCCAGCTCATTGCTTGCCAATACCCGCTCCTTCCTATAGTCGCGTCCAGCGCCAGCGCATTGCTTGCCAAAACCCGCTCCTCCCTGAGTTGCGTCTAGCGCCAGCCCATTGCTTGCCAATATCCGCTCCTCCCTGTAGTCGCGTTTAGCGCCAACGCGCTGCCTGCCAATACTCACTCCGTTCATTCCACCGCGCCTTATACCAGCGGGTTATCTACCATATCCTTGCCCGCCGCAGTTCTCAATTCGCCCGCCAACGCGCTACTCAGTTACAGACTTACTCAGTGCGCTATCGCTGTCGGGTTGACATAAGGTCGTTATAGGTCGCTAAGTCCTTAAGTTTCAGCTTCCCTTGTAATTAAGGATAAGTGGAACTAGTCTATTCAGCCTAGCTAAATTTATTCTTTCACACCGATATACACCAAGAGAGGGGCTTGAAGCCACGTAATCACAACAGTGTGCAATTGGTGTCCATGCACAGTCACGGTAGTTGAAATAGTCTCACAGATTAAACCTGCAAAAACTATATTTTACCTCTGATTAATCAGTTCGACATTCGACTTGTGAGTCTTGCACCAAGAACACCATATAGGAGGAGCGTGACACTCTCAGCACTAAAGCTCGAGAGTGTCTGCCGAAAAACAAATGTATTTAACAAGCCCGGTGTTCCCAGCTGCAAACCCAAGTTCACCAGGGCTAAAAGTACAAAATTTGAGTATAGAGCACTAAAGGACTATAGAAAGAAAAATGAAAGATGTGCGGAACAGGTGTCATGATGGGAGAGAATCAAATTTGTGCATTGTTGCTCAGGAAGATGAATCATGTATGAGAGCCTGTAAAATGTATGGATGAATCCAAATATATTTTTTGAATTCATCGGATGACCATCTTCCCACAGCTTGAATTAGTTGGGGAGAGACCCCTGCCAGTGCGAGAGCAGTTGCTCCACCAGTGCGCATTGAGTGACCACTAAAACCACGATTGACGAAAACTGCTTGAAACCTCCCATTAAACCAAGACTGTGTAGGGACCTCCCCATTGCGACGCAGCCATAGTTCAGGGTAGTGAGGGAAGTGTGAGTCTCGACTTTGAAGATAGTTTGTGAAAATGATGAGGCAGTCGTTGTTGAACTTGGATTGACGAACAAGAACCTGACTGCCTTGACTGAATTTATCAGTCTTAGACAGAGGTAAAGAGTAAGCAACCGATTCTTTGTCCAAGTGAACAGTGTGATGCATGGGCACCTGGTTATAAGATTGCAGCTTGGATGCATCTGGCCAAACAAGTTCTCCGAGTCACTGCAAGGTTTCAAAACCGAAATAAAGTTGGGCGAGGAAGAGTTTGTCATCATGATCTGAGGATTCATGATAACAAAGGTAGGCAGTGTGGAGGTCGTTACGAGAGAGGGGTTCTTTTCGTTTAACGGGATGACTGAAATGACATTTGCAGCCTGCCAAAGTCCATTGTACAAGACGAGAATGGCAAACATTGCGTACATCTGGAAAATCATCTTCAAGCTTGTTACAAATACCTGAGAGATAGCTGTTGACAGAGAGTGGTCGAATGTAAGATGACATCCAAACCACATATAGAGAAATTGTATCAGGAGTTGGTGTAAGAGCAATGTTGTGAAGCTGGCAGAATTCAATGTAAGACGCAGTAGCAGAGTTGTAAGAAGCCGAAGTTGAAGAAGCGAGAGTAAAACCAAGTGCAATGGCATGCTCATGGAGCAAGAGCTCCCAAGTCCATGCTTGTCATTTAGACACATGGGACACATGAGACTTATTAGTCATTTTTTGGTAGCCCCCAGTGCATCTCAAGGGGGTTTAAAATCATCTATGATGAGGTCTGGAACTAAACCAAGAGCTCATTTGTTATCAAAATGAGACAGAGCATCAGCAACATTGTTTTGTGCCCCTGATATGTGGTAAACATGAAGATCCACATTGAGTTTGATCAGAACGTCAACTGCTGACATTAGGATATGGTTGTATGGGGCAGAAGCTCGCAAAGAGTTGAAAATGTCCACAGTATTGGTGTTATCGGTGAAAATGGCAATGTGGCGAGGAATTGGCTCAGTGTCAGTGAGGGAATGGATTGCGCTGCATACAGCCAGGGCTTTGAAGAAGAAGATAGAACCCAAAGGTGCATTCGGAGGGAGTTGTGATTGAAAACCAAAGTTGATTTCTGGGTACCAGAACCCAAGTCCAACTAGAGAAGCATCAGTGTAGATGGTGACTACATCCTCTGCTGTTTCAGGAGACCAATCAAGCGATTCCAGAAGAAGAACACTGGGCATGTTCTCCATATGGTTTGTTTACCACATTAGTTCCCGCAAAATGTCAAGGTTGATATATATCTGTGCAAGAGGCTTAGACTTGCCTCGCATTTTGTCATAGACGGAAGATAGTCCTGGTTTCAGTAAAGGGAAGACATTGAAAAGCCAATTGACAGTTCCCGCAATCTGCTGAAATTCTCTCAAGGTATGGCGATGGCATGGAACCGCGAAAGCACGAATGAGAGAGATGATCTCTGTCTTCTTGTCTTCGGGAATTGAAATAACCATCCTGTTAGGGTCTACAACAAAACCAATTATAGTGAGTTGTCGTCTAAAAACCTGCTTTGCAGGTTTATGAGGGATGCCCAGTTTGTCCCAGAGCTGCAGCAAAAGCACTTGCTTCCAAGGCAGGTAAGAACCATAAGGTTCATATAGAAGGACATTACCCTCCAAATTGAATGAGAATGAGTTGTCCATGTAGAGCTTCAAGTGTTCTATCATAATGATGACACTAGCGATCCATGTTACAAGAGACATGAACAAGACCCAGATAAGAGCTGATCCGCATCCTCCAAAGTTGTTGCAATGATCAACGTAACAATTATTGTTGATTGTAATGACTTGTTTCAACTGCCAAAGAGGATGCATTGGGAGACAGCAATAGGCTTGTGAGACGTCGGATTTGAAAACAACTAGAGGAACATTTCCATGTTCTTGACAAAACTGAAGAAGGCTGAGCCCAAGAGAACGCATCCCGTCTAGTTTAATGCCCAATGAGTCATCAAGATCAATCATCGAGTTCAGTGAAAATTTCCCTGCACAATGATCTATGACAAGGCGAAGTTTAGTTGAGTTAGGCTTTGGGACAACATGAATCAGTGTGCTGTACATGCCACCAAGCAGGTCTGGACCAAACAAATGTGAAAACCAGCCAAGTTGAACCTCTACATCAACTTGTTCCTGAACAAAAGCTAAATGCTCTTCGTTCTTGAGAGGGCGATAAGAATTATCCCAAGTTAAAGGATAGCCATCCATAGCAGTATCTGCACAGGGCCAAAACCCTTCACTCAGACCTTTTAGAATAGAATCCACAAAAGGACAGTTTGGGTGGTCTTTAAGCAGCTTGCTAAAAGCGGCGATGTTAACTGGTGTGACAATAGTGAAAATGTCAGGGCATGATTTGAGTGAGGCTAAGGCTGTTTCTGAGTAATCACGAGTTCCAGGAGAAGGCAAAGGGGTTGCATATAAAGAGGATTTAGCTGTAGGACTGAAAGATGACTCATCAATGAACCATGCCATCCTGCGTAAATAGCAAGGGTGCTTGATGACAGAATCAGTTTGAGGAGCGTGAAGGGCAGTTCTTTTCAGGACGTTCTGAACTCCTACATTTTGCACAGATATGGTGATAGTTGCAGGTCGAGTCAGATCAACTACAGGTTTTGAAATTCCATCTCTTGCAGTAGTCAACGCCTCTTCAGTGCTTTGAACCACTTGAGTTTCCTTCCTCATTGGTGCAGCGACCAGAGAGGGAGAAATGACCTTCATAGAGGTCTGAGAAAAGGTCGAAGTTGGTGAGCTGTAAGTCTCTCCTCCGGCTGACACATTTTCTGACTGCTTTATCAAAGGCGATAATGTGTGAGTGATACTTTGTAACATTTTGAGCGAACTTCTGATGAATGTAGTTTCCATAGTCATCGAGTTCATCAATCCGATGCGGGAAAGCGAATTACATTGCATGAGCGAAGAGGGAGTATGTGACATTTCAGTCTTGAGAGCTTCGCACAGATTTAGAAGGCTCAGATTCTCCTCCAACCTTGAATTTAAACTTTCTGAGTTTTTCTTCATGGTCATGTTCTGGTTCATCTGAGTACCATCCTGGAAAGACAATGTCAAAGTTGACAACTCTTCCTTGGATGATGTTGTAAAGCTCAGACTCAGGGAACTCTGGGATGGATGGCGACTCAAGCCATTTTTGTTTGACACATTTGGGGTTGTGAGCCCAATTCACGAGAATAGAGTTGGTCTTTCGAAGTGAGAGAGGGAGTTTCTTCGACCTTCTAACGACGGACAGATCTGAGAGATTTGAGAGGTCAAGTTTAAATTTTCGTTGCTTTTTGAGCAACGGCTTGTCATCCTCTGAAGCAGAGTTGGATTCATAATCCTCTGGCTTAGAGTTTTCTTTGGAATCTTCATTGTCTGACTGGACTGCGCTATCTTGGTCACTTCCTGAACCTTTTCCATCTTCCGAATCTTCTTCTTTGTCCTCATGATCTTGTCCTCCAGCTTTAATAATTTCCTTTTCAAAGGAGTCAAGCATTCGGTGGTAAGGTGCGACAAGCTCAGCAACTGATCGCCCTCTGAACTCCCTCTGATCAACACGTGATGCAAGCTTGAATATTTCGAGGATGGCATTTGTTTTAGTAAGGGATCCACATCTGTAAAGTCCCACTAGTCTTGAACAGTCAGGGTTGAAAGAGCTTTTGCGAGGAGAGGGGCTTCGTTGTTCAGAATGACGATTAGAATGAGTCTGAGAGTCTTCACTAGTTTGAGTTTGCGAATTAATAGCTCCAGAATCCATATAAGATGAATATAAAGATCAAATGAGTTCAGCAAGTTCAAATGTAGCGAAAAATTTTCTGCTAAATGGCAGTAAAGCGGAAAGATGCAGTTCACCTGAGCACAGGTGCCCGATATATACCAAGAGAGGGGCTTGAAGCCATGTAATCACAACAGTGTGCAATTGGTGTCCGTGCGTGGTCACGGTAGTTGAAATAGTCTCACAGATTAAACCTGCGAAAACTATATTTTACCTCCAATGAAACTTTGTCAGCTTGCCTGGGAATTCGCATGGCACCATGTGAGACACTGCCTGACAGTCCAACTTGCAACTTGGATGCAAAATGGATCTACTTTTTCTCCTTAGTTTAAGTGTAAAAAACGGTCTTGAATTTGCCTTATTGTGTGAGTTAAGGCAATCAAGGACCACCTATGGAACTCGATGATTTCCCAATGATAGAATCAGCGAATGATGTAAGACGGCGGGCAGACCAAGTTGGGCGGCTGACACACACTGACAGGAAACTCCCGCAATACTCCGCAGAAACTGCTGACAGTCAGACTCCGCCAACTTGAAACCTCACACAGACTGGGCCCTGGCCAATTCCCAGATTTTTTGTTCAGTAGGGGCGCTCAAAGTTAAAACGCCCAATGCCCAAGCCCAACACCCAACACCCAACCTCGTGACCAAAATGAGTATACCTAGAATAAATAGAAGTAAATACAAAGGTATACCTACGAATATTAAGCATTACATCATCTCCCTGCTAGTACTGTCATTCAGTGCACCAGTTAGTGTAAGATCATATGCAGGATGTGGGTTGCAGATATTGGTAATGTAGAGTTGTACGAGTCATAGCTGCAGCATAGAGCTCTACCTGGACTGCCGTGACAATGCAATAAGATTTGCTTATATAACATCTGATAATAGTAGGTTTACTTTGTATTTACTTCTATTTATTCTAGGTATACTCATTTCGGTCACAAGGTTGGGCATTGGGCATTGGGCTTGGGCGCAGTGGGTGTTTTAACTTTGAGCGCCCCTAGTGTACTAATGCTCACCTCCCTGGAGGCTCAGATAGACGCCTATATTGCTCGAACATCAGACATGCAGGCTCGCCTTCTCAAAACTATAGATGTGACACTGTTGATCCTCTAAAGGCTCAACATTTGTAATCGACTTGGCGGCGAAGGAACATGAGAGGGTAGCCTTGTCCCATGAAGTTGAATGTTGGAGAATCTTTGCGAAGGTGCTCGAAGCTGAGCAAGATGATCTCAAAGACGTTGTCGAGGACTTGATTCAGAAAGGTGCATAGCAATCTGCAAACGAACACATTGTCTAGTACTGCTTATTGGTGCACTTCTTAGTCCAGATGTTCAGTGACTGGAGTATGTGGCCTTGCAGTTGCATGGATATAACAAAACATCTATGTATGTTCATTCATTATAGCTTCGCAAACATTGAGACTAAATGCCAAAAAATGACACCCAGAACAACTCCCTGAGGACCATTTTAAACCCAGTGATACAAGCTGTAGGGATTCTCAGGCTGACTCGGAGGATATCTTGGAGTACGGTGCTTCTGTCATAACTAGGTTTTGTACCGAGCTTGACCACAAGCGCAAAGCCAATTTCTGTATCTCTGAACTGGAGGCCAAAGTTGCCGCATGCCAGGTCGTTCTAGAAGCATCCATTCAACACCATCAAGAGAGATAATATCAAGTCACTGCTGGACCGTTTGCACCAAGCTCAAACCCCCGAAAGCGAAATACTGCCTCCAAAACCATCAAGTTACTCATTCGTACCATATGAACATCTCAATTGACAGTACGTCTCGGGAATCATACTACAGGTCAATACTGATTGATAGTACACTAGTATGGCGAGTCAATACCATAATGCTACAACGATTCACATCCCATGGTTTTCAACAGCATTACAGAGTTCAAGAAGAACTTCATGCTGCCTGTCGATGACTCTTTCCATGTTCCTTATAGCCTCACACACTCCCGTGAATTCCTGCATGACCTTTGCCAGCAATTCCCCTTCAAATAATTCAATATGTCCTCTGATCTTCCTGTGTTTCTCAGGCGGACGTTCAATGAGAGGTGCTGATGATGCCCGCATGTTAGTAATATCATCGCTGAAATTGTGCAGAGTCTGCATGTGGTGGTGAGTGCATCAGTTGAAAAACTGGGCCAGGTGTACTCACGTCGTCATCTTCAGACCTCTTTCGCTTTGCATAAGACTTATCAGCATCTTCAAAATCACCATCTTGACTTGGAGCTTCCAACTGCTGAAAAATCGGAGCTGTCAAAATGGCTACCTATAATCCATAGACACATACTGGCTCTGGTTGTTCGTATCCGAGTTGTTCAGCTCCAGGTGAAGGTCCAAGTTCAAATCCTTCGACCACATTATGCCTATAGCATCCACAGGAAAATACAGGGGTGCCTTGCCCATAGCCAAACCCACCGGGGCATCCTGTTACAGTAGGCTCGTCTCCTATTCATTTTTCTCCTCCTTTACTCATTGTATTACATCACGATCACTCACTGCCGTCGCTATATGACTCACATTTTCCCTTCTTGGATCGTTCATCTCTTGTTGCGCATACATACCTAACTTGGTAGTCGTCTCTTGTTGTTACGCCTACCCTAAACCTCTCCTAGAATCCATTATAAATACGCGCCAATGTACTATGTAGTTCCCTACTTTAATCTTACTGGGTTTTACCTGATACTTGACTTCCTTCATCTAAGCCCTCCAAGCTTAGTCGTCTGAATCGATCTCTAACTTAGAGCACTCCTCTTCGTTAGTCTGAACCTTTGAACCTAACTCCAAGGTTGTACCTTGTTGTTAGCTGTTAACTTCGCAAGCAGACTTCATTGTCTATTGTGTCGTTAGACCAGACTCAACCACGAAGGCTCTCTTCTGAGTCTAGGTTGTTAGAACCCATCCCAGTTTGTAACACATCCCCAATGACTTTCTGGAGTAGACCTCTGAGTACTTGAGTGGTCCTCCAAGTTGATGATGGAGAGGAGGGGGTCATCATGATTGCTATGGGCATCTGAGTCGATGATGGAGAGGAGGGGGTCATCATGATCGCTATGGGCATCCAAGTCGGATGACATGTTTCTTCAAGTTGCTTACTCCGAGTCAAGCCTGAGCGTATGGGCGGTGACTCTTATATTATCGTGGGACTTAAACCTCTATTACAGAAATTCTGTTGGTCCTTATTGACCCTGCATTGTAATGTACCACTCTCGGATCCCAAAGTGTGACATCTTGAACATCAGGTGGGAATCGTAAACCTGACATTTCATCATCTACCAAGTTCCGAGGAGCACAGCAAGCTCATATGGGTTCATCGATTTAACTTTGGGCGATGGTGAGCAACCAGCATCTCGTCACTCCTCATTTATTTTATCGTAAGGTATGATCCGGATTACTAGCACACCACCTCCAACCTTCCCTGAAAAATGATACTAGCAGGAGTGGCAACCTTACTATGGACAAAATTGGTAAGTGCATGACATGTGGCCGCAGTGACAGGTGGTATGGTACTGCAACAATAAGGCTAGTAATAATGTGTGTGTTTTATGCAAACGTCTCCCCACATTTTCATTCATGTCCCCTCACAGATCTTCCAGTGCAGCCACTCGCTTAATGACACCATCCGAGTTGGGCGACTCCGAGTCTGACTTGGAGTTGGCCTCCAGCTTGGATACCTCGTCATTGTCAATTCAAGATCCCACTGGCAAAGTCACGGTGAAGCATAACAAGTACGTGCCACTGGCAGTAGTCGCATGGTATACTAACTGACCTGATCCATTGTACTCGCAGCATGGTGAATAACCAATGGTAAGTTACTACTTAGTAGTACTACTATGCAAAAGACAGTGCGTCACCTTGTACCAATAGGAAAGGTATCATCACTGCGAGGGAACAGTGCTTGCACTTTGCACACTGGATCCCTCGTGCCATCGATATGTTTTGTAACTTAAATGATACATTCCATATTGTGATGCTGATGGAAGAGGAAGAAGCTTATAAGGTATCGAGTAGATCGGAAGATGAAGATGTCAAGGCACAGCGGGACCAAGTCCTGTCTCATGTGTATGACTCCAGATCATTATTTTCGCTTCCTGACCATCATGTTTACAGGAGCAAAGATATCCAAGAACAACACATGCGAAACTATTCAAAGATCCTACTTGGAGCCCCGTACTTGCACACACTTGTGCATGGAAACCTCAAACAACAGGCAGAGCTGCACACTATCCTTGCTGAGGTAAGTCTCGGCCTGGTACTACTAATATACTCTCGATGATCATATCTTTAAACCTAAACAGATGCAGGCCATTATGGGTCAGGTGCACTCAGACGACACCAGCCATCTTAAGAATTGCATAGCGCAGTATGCAGCTCCAGATCCTTCAGACAAGGGGCTGGAACCTCCGATTTACGTGGACAACAAATCCCACGCGCTGCTTGGTGTGAATCACCCTCAACTCGCAGCAATGCTGTGCCCTATTAAGCATGCAAAAGCATATCATGAGGACCCTACAAAGTACGTATGAAACATACGATCATTCATCTTATTGACGACTTTCAGGGTACAAGCTGAACTTCAAAATGGGGTTATCAAGATCCACTCCACTGTATGGCCTGCATTTATATACGAAGGTTCTCCACCAGGAAAAGACTTCAACCCAGACAACGTTCAGGAGGGATTTTTAAAGGGCTATTATTTGAAACTGGTAAACTTAATATTGTCTCAACAACAACATCTCATGTAGTATCATTTAGGTTTTCCATCATATATTTACGTCTCTGTCATCTGCAGTCACTGCAGATGGAGAGATGAACCCTGTTCATGGTTGTAACGCCAAGTTACACGGCATGGAAAAGGTTGAGCCTGAACATATTGCCTATGTGTTCATCCAGGTATGTGCTCCAGTAGATTTCAAGACTATCTAACAAATGTTGTAGAGCCGATTTGGTATCACCTCCTGTGACAAGTGGCAGGAAACTGATGGTTATTATAAGTACAGTGAAGCATACACCCGCCTCATCAAGGCAATCTGAGAGGCACCTGATCAAACATGGGCAGAGTCGCTGCTTCAGTGGTGGAACAGGTTGGATACCATTTCTCCTCTTACCCTGACACAGCATGCTGATTTTGCAAAGAGTGGTATGTGGTAACAAGATGGGCCTTGTCATGATTGATTTGACTGAAGAAGATCAAGACGATGACCTCGTTGTGATGCAGAGACAGCACAAAATGCGTATGGCAGCTGCACATCAGAATGTTCAAGTTTACTCTACATCATTCTGTAACGTGACTAACTGGCTCTAATGCCCAGATGCAATTGCCTGAGAATGCAGCTGCTATCCCTGCTGCTGCTGAAGACACTGCCACTGTACCCCTGACTTCAACTACACAACTGTCCGAGGTTGCTGACTCACTGGCTCCGCCCCTCACATCCCCACTGCCATCTGCGACATCTCATTCCATTGACCCAGAAATGGAGTCTGCAAAACGAATGTTGGAGGAATTCCAAGATGACGATCCTCTCACTGAAGAGGAGAGCGACATGCCTGCTCCGCCAAAATGTGCCAAGAAGGGTCGCAAGACTACTGGCATGACCTCAAAGAAGACACACAAGGGCAGGAAATGATCTGTATTATCTCATGAGTTCTTACTCTTACTGTGCCTAGTGACTCGTCTGAACCAACGATGCAGTTTTGACATGATTATGCCCTCCTTTCGTTCGTTGCACATGCCATCACTCAAAGCTAGTAGTATCTCATCCGTTTGCCCAGCTGTCTTCGATATTCATCTTGGATGCTTTCTGCGATCATTCTCAGCTATATTTTCTGTTATGAGCTGTCTGTACATGTTCAGCTACTGTACAAGTAAAATGATATGTGCTTATATTGTATGACCAACCTGATAAGGGTGGCAGCAGGAACCAGCATATGTTCAGTCATTCAGCAGCTGAGTGTTTCTTGCTCATACAATACCTAGATGATGCAAGTTCAACAAGACTCAGATGTAGTCAGCAGATGATGGGATGTTCAGAAGGTGACTGGTGATCAAGAGTCGAACAAGTTTCTGAGTCTTGCAATATCTAGTTTAGCATGAGTTAGACGCAGCCAGCAGATGACACGACATTGAGCGTCAAACTAGTTTCTGGGTCTTATAATGTCTAGATAAAGGAAGGTTAGCGAGACTTAGATATAGCCAGCGAGTGGCGGAAAATTCAGCAGAATGATGGTCAGCGAGCAGTCGATCAGTTTCAAGAGTATACAATATCTGGACAAATTTGACCTGGTGGTACGTGATGCGTCTGATGGATCTGTTACCCGGTGTTGTGATATGATATGGCAAGCGCTTGCCATATCTAGATTTGGGACTTTTGGTGATGATGAAGTCGATACTCTTTGACATCGCCACCAGTCCGTCGAACCTAGTCGATTCCTTCCTCCAAAGGCTTGTACACAACGTTTCAACAATCTATGCAATACATATGTCTCTACTCATTTCTGGTGTCCGGCCGGTGTTTTACAGAGTCATGTTCAACATCCTTTGCAGCAACTTGGAACAGCTTCTCCCAAGTTTCTTCAAACGTACATGGGAATGGTGTCTACGTGTGCGCTACCGAATCGTGTGGCTACAGAGATATAATCAGGTGGCAGTATCAGGTTTTTGTATTCTTTTCCTGTGATCTCATGGTATGTTCTTAAGGGGTCAAACAGGGCGCCAACATCCGTCGGGAACAACTCAGTCGATGGTGGTGTGGTAGATGATGGGAACAGACCCACGCCTGTCCAATCTCTGACGTTATGATAAAATATATATGAAGGACCAGCACGCCATAGAGCTGGACTGCCAACAGCGACCTTCCGAGCGCCCAACTCCCCGGCCCGGAGAATGGGTTCGTGGAGAATTGAGCTATCTAGTAAGTGAAAGGTTACCATGTGCTACCGCCCTGTAGGTCAGATGGACACGTACGTCCGAATATTTGGGGTCTCCAGGGCAGGTACCGAGCATGAAGCAGATGCTGGCTAAAGTGCAAACCAAGGAGGTACAACCTATCATGATGCGCCCCAAAATACATGAAAGCCTCCATGCTGAGATTCTAACCCCAGAACTCAAGCTCTTCAATCCACGCTTAATCTAAACTAGCCAACTTTGTATTTTAAATTTTGAACCAATGTCACGCCCCTTCACCAGGCATTTGGCCATCCAGTCGTAAGTATCTTTGTGCTATCGCTATACATAACTTTTCACTCTACTCACCGTCGTCTCGCAGTAACGACCTTGGAAAGGAGGTGACGATCATGCTCGCTTTTATTAACGACAACATGCGGGGCCTCTATCAGGATTGCTTCCCGGCAGTTTGGAAGTGAGTACGCCTACTTTTTCCTAGGACGATTTCAAACCTTTCATTTTTTCAGCGTCAGTAAATTTGGGAAGACGGGTGGGTGGGCCTATTCTTTTGCTGCTGATTTGCCAGACAGCTTACAGATGACCTCTCTCCAGGTGCATACAGCTTCCAAGTGACCTACACGAATCAGTAAGATAATCGACCAAAACAATAGTCATGAAAGTCGCACATTAATTGTATAGGCTTGCTTTCTCCAAACCCCAGATCACGGATGGGACCTTCATCAGCGCTGAAACCAGCGTCCAGGTCAATGTGAGTGGTTCTCATCTATTTTGTGAATCCTAGCACCGACACAAGCCATGATGCAGATTGGCCAGAAAACAACCCTTACCCAAAACAACGATGTCTATCATTTCTCTGTAAGTCTGGCTTTCTTTGATATCCATCTTGTCCACCGACGAATATCTCGTGTAGCCCCCTCAGCCAGGATCCCCTGGCTTTGTGCAGGCCGTGAACAACACTGGGATCATTCAAGATATCGTAGTTGGTTTGTGACCATCATCGTCTGCTCTTCTTTCACCCGAGCATATGTCCACTTCCAGGGTTTCTTAACAAAGGAGACTTCATGCCTACGCCTACACTCTACTTCGACGATGTTGGGTATGTCATATTTGCGCTATTTCTCCTGTGAAGCAGAGTGCTCACAGTACAAAACGCAGAGATGGCAGTCGTATCATGGCACAGTTCATCCCAGTCCTGCGTGTTTACATCATGTCGGACTATCAAGGAACCAAGATTTTACGAGATGCCATCGAAACTCCCGCGATCTGGACGCAAGACCTCACTGGGCTTGCCGAGCACACGATTTGGAACCTCAAGCGCGACGCGTTCTCGGGACGTTTCACACTTATTCGAGCTTGATCAAGGAATGCGACATCGGCGCTCTGTACTGTGAGCTTTGCATCTCAATGTCCACTCTGCTTTCATACCATCCATTGATCATCAGCGAGTTTCATGGTGCTACAGAGTGCTACAGAGCGCTCTGTAGCACCCTGTAGCGAATTACGTTTCCCTGATGATGGCCTCACTTTATTGCTTTCTTTTCATAATGTTGCTTGCCTGTCATGTATCTCGCAAGAGTTGAGAGCTGTATTAATGAGGTTGGTTCAGCAGCCAACATAATTGCCAGTCGTGTGCAAGTCGAGGAAATCCGCCACTGGAATGATGCTTGGACTCAAGATGACACACTTCCAGTGACGAGTGACTTTCTTTCAACTGTTGTATATCACTGTAGTAACATTATTATTGAGCTCTTTTATGTGCAACGAGGAGACAATGGACATATACTACAAACGAAAGCAAAGGCGTGTCGTAGACGTTATTGATTCATTTCAGATGACAGCTTCATACTGAAGTCGCAACATTTCTATATGCTATCACAGTTGAATCAACGTAACGACAGGATATCCTTCAGAATGAAGCGAGGGTCAGAATTTGCGGACTGGGAGGTGAAAATGAAACAGTTGTAATACAACGAAATTTCGACTCTCGCAATGAAGCGAAGTGAATTCGTTCTAGTAGTAACATTCACCATGCAGTACTTCTTTGATAAACAACAACTCCGTCCCAGGGGCTAACACTATTGGCGTGCTGCACTGCCTGCATATATCCTGAAATATTGACGACATTGAGTTCAAACATAGGAAAGAAGAAACGTGCGGAGTGGAGAGCAAGTAAGGCACCATCAACCTGAACGTAGTCCTTACGTATAGAAAGATGGACATGGCCTCGGTCGCAGACCTGAGCGCTCGGTCTACACAGCAATAAACTGTGAACGAGCACGAGGATGACACTTGGGACGCACCTTAAAAGACAGCCTGAATGAATGTGTGCCCAGCTTCCTCAATTGCCAACCAAATACCCTTTGATCTCTGGTGATCGAGCACTGGGTTCGTCTAGACAGTGCTTTAGGTGGTTAAAGCTGACCACCAGTGACCCGCATGAATCTTGTATATTCTTGAATAACAGCGCAGTAACTGCTATATATACAGTCCCAAAGTTGTCTCCTAGGTGAGGGCGAGATTCCTTTAAGTTATTTCATGAGTAATGACTGGCATCTAACAAGCGGTAACGAGACAAAGGATATGCCCCTGAATTCAGTAGAAATTGATATCATTGCCTGAGGACCGACCATGTCTTCCTCCGCTAGTAAGTCGCCAGTGGTAATGCTACGCCGGGCAATACGCTGTCGGATAAATGATGTTGTGCATCTGCATGGTGGACATCACACCATCACATATTCGATAGACGGCTCACTCCGACTATGGGACCTAGAGAGTGGCACTCAAATAGGAGAAGACTTGCAAGGTGAGGTTAATGCAGAAGTGCGGGTCATGGCATTGTCTCCCAATGGTAAGATAATTGCAAATGGCAGTGGAGGCATGAATACCAACGTGAGATAATGGGTAGAGACGAGGAGGGTTGTCGCCAAATTGGTAGGACACACTGATACTGTGGATGAATTGTGCTGGAGAGCAGATTACGGTAATCAACTGCTGAGCGGATCATGGGATGGGACAGCAAGAGTCTTCGATATCAATGTTGGAGGGAAGTGTGTGGGATGTTGAGTAACGCTCAATGATGGTGAAATACCGTGGCTTGAACCATCAAGTAAGATCGCACACCTTGTTTGGAAATGCCGCCGGCAGAGCTGAAACCAGCATTTGAATCCGTCAGATCTTCAGACTTCTAACCCCAGGCAGTTGAACGACCGCGTTGTATGCAGCAATAACGGGCTGCACTATAGTACTATCCTGCTTGAAATGACGGACTCACAAGTCGTTTGCGGCATGCTCTATGAGACGACTAGTAGTATGACATCGGTTCGAGAGTTGATGCAATCCCTCAAACAAAAGTAAAATTTGTGCCCACAAGTGCAGCTCTTATTGATATTCTTCCAGATTGAAAACTACAGATGATGCTAGATATGAAGTATGGGATCTTTTTGCTTTCACTAAAGCACCACCTACTTCTGTCGTACTTGCAGTCGATTGTCCTGCTCTCTGCACGCCGAGCAACTGGAGACTCGTTAACAGAGAGAATATCAGCCAATTCCCCTTTCAGTACAGTTGATCAAGAGGCGCGGAGCTCTGGTGCTGGTGATTTCTGGCAAAGATATCGTTGAAGGTGTGTTTTTTCACGCTGTAATGGCATATCCTAGCCGATTTATCCTCTCAGATCCCCTTGCTTTCCGTCTAAATGCTCAAAACCTCATCGACAACGAGCAACACTCCGACAAAGACCGAGATACCCGTTCAAATGTCGAAGATCTCGATGGAGTATACCGTCATCCCAAGCTCGCACCCACGCCATACACGGAAGCTGCAGCCGACAGACGTTCTAAACGATAACCCGTTCCCAATGCACTTTCTACGCTCCTCTACCAAGATACCTCGTGCCTGCACGTTGAGGGTACATCCGACCTTGGCTCGATGCCCTCCCTTCCATCCAACCGCGCCCGCGAGATCCAACGCATAGAAGACTCCGAGGAAGAGAACTTCACTCGACTAGTTATGAAGAAAGATGCGTGTAGGCGACGAAAAGGTGAAGAAGATTTGTCACTTGGGGATGCAGGCGCTGAAAAGGGTAGGAAAAGAGGCCAAGGCCGGGAGGATGAATTTGCGGATGTGCTGCATTCAGTCGGATGCACGAAGAAGAGGTGCTCGGCGATGAATATGAAGAGCTGAGGCAAAGGGGTAAGATAGCTGTTGCACTGTCGAGATTGCAAATGACATGGAACGGGAATCTTGAAGGCGCAGATGATGGCGGGCCGTGACTGAAGAAAAGACATGTTTCAAAAAGGCAAAGACGACTCTACACAAGAAAATGATGGCAATAAAGAGATAGTTTTGCCCTTTCGAAGTTCTTGTTATTTTTTCTATACCAAGGTGGCAATGACCTGGTCATTTCGCATCCTCTCGATTGTTTCCCCTCCAAGTTTTGCAACCGGCTGGGAGTTTCGAAGAGGAATCAGCGGGAGCCTCTGACCGCTGTCCCCCAGACAGATATCAGATTGATGAATGCAGTCGTGGAGCACTTATTCTCTCATTTATGTTCTATCTGAATCAATACAACGACGACACTGGATGCATCATGATTGATAGTTGCCAGGTGAAGCATTAATGTTTGACAGGTCAACAGTTTCACAAAACCGACATTTTAACATCCACAGCTTCAACAAAATGTATCATTTCAAACCCATAGGCAAAGCCTAAGAAAAAGTACAACTCTCGACTCTTGCTAAACACATGACAGACAAGCAATTAATCGAGGCAATTGGTGGATGCTATGAAGGCAGAATGAACATTTGGATGCAGACCTCACAAAACAGACGATCAGACGCACCGAGGTCGCATTCCTTAATCAAGCCTTGACGATCAGCAACTGTTAGTAGTTGGCCAGCTTAGCTTCAAGGCTACTTAGGTCGTATTAATTTCTCTCATACGAGCACTTACACGCACTCTAATATGCGTTAAGCGATGGTTTCCCTCGAATAACAAACAATGTCTTATAACTATGTGCACAAGCCAAGCTGCACATGCAGAGGACATGAGTTTGATAACTATCTTAGCTATGGACGGTGACGTGAATAATCTGAATAATAGTCATTACCCATCACATGAAATAAGTGCTATTCACGTACATGTTACAATACGAGTGATAGTAGAACTCGGATATCTGAAACACAACAACAAACCTGCTAGCAACAGAAACACGACTTCCCACCTCCATGTTCACCAGGATCTATATGTACTGCAACTGCTTGCTGTCGTTGCTGCTGTTGTGTATCAGGGTCCGGTTGATCGGTATCTTGTTCTTCATATTCAAGAGGTACTATGTCCGGGTCCTTCAAGTAGCTAGGACCCGCTGCAGCATTACGCTGTAGACTATACATCAGACACCGAAGACACGGTGAAAATAATCGACTGGACGCACCTCTTTACCCTTTGCGAAAGGAACGTCGACGACAGGCGGTGTTGCATGATGAGGTGGCCGGGTGTATAGTTGTCGTAGATGGGTTCTGAAGGTGGTAGGAGCGGAGGTTGGTGGTGTGGTGGTAAGAGCGGAGGCTGGTGGTGTGGTGGTAGGTGGTGCAGACGCGGGAGCTGGTGCTGGTACAGGTGCCGGTGGAGGAGCTGAATGACGAGTCCTAGCCATAGCGAGTTTGAGTCTCTTAAGACGCCCAGGGCGCTGTTGAGGTCGTGGCCGCGAAATTTGAGAACGCTGTAACGAACTATGTCAGAGAGAAAAGAAGGATCAGCCATTGTATGCACTTGATGCATTCCATGGAAGAAATTGGGTTCTGCATCATAACCATCCTGATCCTGCCCGGGGATCTCCGCCTGCATACAGGTCAGTAGAGAAAGACATAAAGAAGAAAGTACATACGCCGAGAATACGGTCATCATGCGCAGCGAGCGCACTACATTTCTCCTTGAATTCTGAGTGAAATGCAAGTGAGTATGATAGCGTCAGGTGACGTCACTGAGAACATGCCATTGGACCAATCAAGGCAGCTGGCCTTTGCGGTTTCGTCGATGACATCCATCATGTGCTGGTGTGCTTCGAGGGCTTTGTCAGGTTTACCTGCAGAGAGGAATGTCTGGCACCGTTTCTGGTGTGTTGTAAGACACAGAGACTCAAGGTCCCAGCCGAAGAGCTGGACAAAGCACCCATTTGTTAAAAGGATTATGTATACACCGTCTTGACGCACCATGATGAGTTCCCCAAATGTTTCATGAATGATTTTTGACGAGAAAGCACCCGAGTTGACAGCAGCGGTAAAGTGATCAGCGGCTTCATCATAATGCGAACCGTCCAATGCTTTGGTTCCAAGCTGCACACGTAGATATGTCTAATGTGTGAGTTGCAAAGATCAGTCTAGATGACTGAACGTGGCTGGATGATACTCACTTCCACGACACAACACCCGAGAGGATCGACATTCGGACAAGCGGCGCTGAGTTCTTTGACGAGCAGCAATGCTTCCTCATGTTGATCTGCATTGAACAGGGCAATGGCCTGAAACACGCAATGAAGCAGAGAATATGCGAGAAGAATTTGACCTACCTTGATCAAGAAAAGATGAAGGATGGTTTCTGAATCTTGGTTTGTGAAAAAGGATGCGACATCGAATGCTGCCCTTGCATGCCGCACGTCGCCCTTTCCGCAGAGGGCGATGCCTTTGGAGATGTAGCCTATCAATGAGGGCTGAATGCTGATAGACTATGACACAAATGAAAGTCGGTCTTTCGTCAGAGGGCCATGATGAACACACCTTTAGCGCATCCCGAAGAGCATTGTCCCAGTCGTGTTTTCTGGCCATAACGAACGAGCGATGGGCATATGAAGTATGAGGGTTGTCATCGGTGTCTATCTCTTGGGTGAGCAACTCTTCAGCGGTATCCAGGTCTCCGGTTACACATGCATCGCGGGCTGCGGTGATAGCCAGGACCTGCACAAAAGATGCTCGAATTGTGTTATGAGAGTCAGGAATGGAAACTAGCCTTTGGAACAATGATATGCTTGGGTAATTTCCATTCTGAGATCTTTGTATCATTACCTCCGCTGAGGATGCGTTTACCATCAACAGAGAATGTGACACATCTAGGGCTGGACCAGTGCAGGAAGATGGCTATGGTTCGTCCAGACAAGAGCGACCAGACACGGACATCCTTGTCATCAGATGCAGAAGCGACGAGGGTGCCAGCGGGATGAATGGCAATGGCGTTGATTTTGTTGATGTGGCCTTTCCAGGAATGACCGATCTGCTCCCAGGTCAATGGATCCCACTCTCGTATGGGATGATCGCGATCATTGCCTGCTGAAAGAAGGCGCGTGCCATCAGGTGTCCATGCGAGTGACTGGCTATGACCCCCAAAAGATGCAATGCGTTCCCTTGTGCCTGGATTATAAATTTGGATATTGTGGTATGTTGCGATGGCAAGAAGTTCACCAGAAGGCGAATGTCGAACGCAGTTGACACCACCACACTTGATTGGTTCTCCTTGCATCTGCCACGTTTTAGTACACCAAAATTTAATCGTTTGGTCCCATGAACCAGTGGCCAGCACCGTGCCATCTGGAGAAAAATCAACTGAGGAGATTTGATCCAAGTGGGCTTTGATGGGTTCGGTAAGGGATCCACCAGTTTCACCGTGCCAGGCAATGAACTCTCCATTTCCATCACCGCTTGCTATTATTTGACCATCTCGTGAAACCGCCAATGCCCACACCAATGCGTTATGTCTTTCCATCTTTTTCAACACAATACCTGCCTCCAAGTCCCAAAGACGAAGTGTCTTGTCCCATGAGCCCGTAACCATTTGTCGCCTATTAGGGAAAACTGCGACTGCCGATACGGCCTTCTCATGATCTTCTAAAGTTCGAAGGGGTGTGATGCTTGTAATAAGCTGTGACATTTTACTAGAGGTTGATGGTGTTAAGGGATTGAGGATGTCTTGCTAAGCTGCCGAGGTGTGTGTGTTGTGCACTTTTATACTGCTTCATCATCACACCGCTTTCCTACCTCATTTCCGTAGACGCCCAAGACACGAGGCAGGCGGTATGGCTAGTAGCGGTGTGGATGTCAGTGACAATTAACGAGTCAACAGTGAGTGAATTGACGATGATCAAGGTGTTTTCAATGGCAGCGGGTTAGAACTAGCTGTCAGCACAGTATGATCATTATACCTGTGTTGTCAAGTACATGCTATGTCGCAGGAGGTTGGCTTCGAGAGTGAGCTGATAGAGAATCGAGGTCAGGTCATGTTATATGGAAAGCCAGACCACCTGTGACTCCCACGTATTGCGTCTAATTAGACGTGATAATAGATAGGGCTAGCACGTCTAAAATGACACAGTTCCAGCGTTTGCAAGCCTCCTTCAATAAATCTTGGATAAAGAGTGACTTATAATAACAGCAGCTCTAGGTGGGACGTCGGCGTTAACGTTCCTGGCTCCAGTTATCATGCGCCCGTCATGTCGTTCCTGGCTTCGGCTATCATGCGCCCGCCGTGTGAACCTTCGTGCCCGCCGTCGTACACGATGAGCTCCTTAAATCATGCATATCAGAGGCGCATTTTTACACATTGGTGGCGCATTTTGACACAGTGAAAGCTACTAATAATTCAAGTATGTACAGATCCTCAGAATATACATAAAAAAGCAGCAGGGTGTACTACTCGCCCTCGTCCTCTTCCTCATCAGATGACTCGATGAACTCCGCACTTTTAGGGGCCTCACGATGCTGGGCACTACTGTTCTTTTTCACCTTCTTTGACGGCCTTCTGTTCTCTTTGTGTGCCTGTCCTGTGGTAGGTGGAGCCTTGCACTTGCGAGCGACTCCAGCATCGGAGCGCTTCTTGCGTGGCTGCCGGACAACTTGCCCTGCCGAACGGCACGCATCAAGTTCAGCAGTGTGAAGCTTGACTTCCGCTGGAGTGAGGGCAGCCCAGTAACATGTTCGGGCCTTGAGCGCATCACGGAGCTTGCGAATTTCACCGACTGTCCTGATGTTTGAAGGACTGATAAATTTGACACCCTGGGGCCATCCTACTAGCTTGACCGCATAAGTTTCAATGATCGCCGTATTGTAGTTATTGTAATTCATCGTGATGTCTTTCTTGCCAGTCACTGCAACTGTAAAGATGTCAGACAGCACTCATGCACACTACTGTCACATACCCAGCCCTCGGACAATCAATTTTCGAGCTTGCTTTCGGACCGTTTCCAAAGAGTCACGTTCGTTAAGATCTCGAAGATACTTGATAAGAACAAAATAAAATAATAATGAGGAGCCAGACGACTGACTTTGATTCTGCGTGCATGCCCATTGCTCATATTGACGGAGAACATCGGCCATTGGAGAGTCATAGACGTCCTCCCAGAAATCTTCAGAATTATCAGTACCATGCATCGTGCTTTGAATCGTGTCATTGATGTGGCCCCGAACAACGTATACAGTTGCATAGGTGCCTGTGCGAACACGCAAATCGTTGAGCTTTGAAGTGAAAATGAGTCCAGTAGAATACAGGTGATGAACGAAAAGCTCACCTCCTTGATGACCCTCTCTGTTGTGACCAAAACATCTCGTGCAGCAGCTATATTGTTGGCTCGCACACTACTTACCTTTTGTTCGTGGTGCTCCCTAAGAGCACTCACATAAGTGGTCTTCTCATCCCTTGTCAAATTCTTCATCTGGGGGTCCTCGGCGACCATTTCGCGCAGCTCACCCAATGTATACCGAGAGCCGATAGGTTGATCTTATTGTAACAGAACATGAGTATGTAAGAGTAAGGAAAGGGATTTAGCATACCACTGTTCACGCGCTGTGTGATACTTGGTCTGACTACCAATCATGTCATTGACATATTTTGGAGTCACATTGTGAGCGCGCGAGAGCAATTCGACTGCGTGTTTCTGTTCTTGTAGGTGTTTGACGACAGCATCATGTAAACGCTTCGTCATTTCTGTCTTCAGGCCCTTCTTGATTTTCCGGGAGGCCTTCTGTGCATCTGACAGCCGAGTTGGTGGGGTCCGGCAATGGATCACGGGACGGGTTGGGTTTCGCACCGCCCAGGTGGACAAATTGGCATCACGGAGGGGCTCTGACAGCGACTCACTGTCAGCAGGTGATGGTGTGCGAGAGGCAGGTGTGAGATCGTGTGCGTCGGGTGAAAATTCAGCAATGAAAGTAGGGTGTGGAAGGACCGGTTCACCATTGACAGCTGCTAACTCGTCACTCGTCAGCGGCATCATGTATAATGATGGGTCGTCCAAGTCGATATCATCCCAAGGTTGGAGTGTATTGCTCAATCCTGTTTTTGAAGGTCAATAAGAGTGGGAGACACATTTATACAACGCACCTTCATTTTCATTGAGCATCCCCATGAAATATTCAGGTCCTCCGCTGGCGATGAAATTCCCATTGGGGTCGAAGTCATTTTCAGGGAAAGTGAAGCTCATAGTTGTCTGTGCGAGTAGGAAGGAGTGTCGTTGCGGGGACACGATTAGAAAAAAAAAGTGCTTGCCTTGGGAGCCTGAGAATCACGCCAATGGATCAGGGCGGCATAGACAGAATGGCATTAATACCAATCATTAAACCCTATAAAAAACGGCATTAATACCAAGCATCAGAGTCATAACAACTTACAATACTTCTCAGGTTGCCAATTGGAGGAAGTTCCGCGTATAACATTGATTGGGGGTGATCATATACATCTCTGCTGGGATGACCTCAGCGCGATGCTTTGATCCAACTTGAATACCGATGATGTTCGGATAGGTTAGTTGTTGGGATAACCTGGTGGCAATCCTTAGATCCTACTTGAATACCGATGATATTCGGTTAGGTTAGTCGGTTAGGTTAGTTGCTGGGATGTCCTTACTTTAATACGACTTGAATACCGATGATGTTCGGTTAGGTTGGTTGCTGGGATGACCTCGTCGCCAATCCAACTTGAATACCGATGATGTTCGGTTAGGTTGGTTGCTGGGATGACCTCGTCGCCAATCCAACTTGAATACCGATGATGTTCGGTTAGGTTGGTTGCTGGGATGACCTCGTCGCCAATCCGACTTGAATACCGATGATGTTCGGATAAGTTGGTTGCTGGGATGACCTTGTCGCAAATCCGACTTGAATACCGATGATATTTGGGTAGGTGGATTGCTGGGATGACCTCAACTTGAATACCGATGATATTCGGATAGGCTGGGATAATCTTGTCGCAAATCCAGCTTGAATACTGATGATGTTTGGATAGGTCAGTTGGTGATTGAGCGCTGACAGTAACCTTTTACTAATTCGCATTCTATAAAATGTATGAGGGGGAATCCCCATTGACATGATAGACAGTCAAACTTGGAAAATCTCACGACCCATTTCCCCCCTCAGATCTATGGTAAGTCTCGATTTTCGGACTCATGGTGTACAGTGTTTTAAATTCATTCTAAGGCTCATCGGCAGAGTTCTCCTGTTACTTTGAACAGGCAGCGCATGGCTACCAAGCGGTGGCTTGCAAAACCAGGGTAAGTTTTTTCTTTCTTTTTAATTCAAGTCGAGATTGTACTTTCAGAGTTCGAGACACGCAAAACGCAAAGGCACGCGCTCGGATGGCGAGGTCAGTCCCACTCTCACTCTTGGGTCGAAAAATTGTACTTAAAATACAATTTTTAAGTAGGCGGGCCAGGTAAAATCATTTCTGTTTTACTGCCATCTCTTGTTCTTCCTGACTGCACCCATAGTAAAAAAAACACACAACACATCCCTTTGGTCAATCCACCCATGCTTGACGGACTTGATGGTCGTGACATCACTCCAGAGGTCGATGATGGATCTCTACTCACCATGGATAATGTCATCCCTTGTTCCTGCGACTCGCCAACCCTGCAAAATATTGAGAACATGGCCAATTGCTGGCAAAAGGGATGGATTCGGGAGCGGGAGTCTGAAAATAAGTGGGATCATGCATATGAGAAACTGCTCAAAGGTGCGCAAGAAAAGGGGCGACGAGAGACCATTATTTTTCTTAATGAGTGTAGTGCGCACGCTTCCGAGGGGAGGGAACTTCTGGAAAGTATCCAAGACGTTGTGCACACCAATTGTCCACATTGCAGGGAGTGTCTCAAGTACGATATCATTATACTTCATGATCTGCTTGTCTGTATTGTTTCAGAGGTCAAATTTTTCGAGGTGAAAGTAGCTAACAGTAAAACTACGTAGTTTGTGACTGTATAGGATGTTGAACAATGTCATATTGAAATGATGGTGACCGAATTGATGGCGAACATATAGCGAATTGACAAAATTGATGGCGCGTGTATGGCGAACTGATGGCAAACACATATCGAACACATATCGAACTAATGTCGAACACATAGCGAACACATAGCGAATAGATAGCGAACACATATCGAATCGATAGCGAACGCATGCCAGACATTGTAATATCTCTATGATCGCACTTCCATAGAGTTTTAAACCATACTGACTGCGTTGAAGGTTACTATTTGTTACGCTGATTTCGTCAAAATGTGTAGTGAACGCAGTCGGCTTGGATTTAGGACCATGTTTGTATATCACTAGCTAATTACTGATTACATTCGTGGGATGCTACACACATGCGGACTCTTAAGGTAATGCAACTGTGTAGTCCTATCTCATTCAGTCAGTTGCACATCTGCATCAATTTTGTAATCACACTGAGTAGCCTACACGTTCTGTGGACTGCATAAATGTTCCATTACCAAGGTATTACAAGTACTACATATGTACACGGCTGAGATAGTGAACTATTACTACGAAGGTAATCTAAAGTTCACAGTGTGTCATCGTCTCTGACAAGTCATCTACCTGCGACCACAGGTCATCCGAGTCTGAGGACCAAGAGGGGGAAGGTGGGGATGGGGACGGCCAGAAAGGACCGCCCGGAATTGGGACTGCCCGGACTCTACCTTCATTGTATTGTACAGTATATACTTCAAGCGCCTTCTGGAACGAAGGATACCACTTCTGAATGTTACCACTAACAAAGTGGGTGCATTCAGCCACATCAGCCCTAATATGAGCGTCAGTATTATTGTAAGTGAAAGTACAATACAACGCCTACCAGTGGTAGAATATGCCGACTTCTTGACCGACCGTGATTACCCAGAACCCTTTGGCTTCCAAACCAGCATGTGGTGGTATGATATCGCCAGGCTTGGGAACCTGCGTGGCTGGCAATGAAGGAAGGGCGACACTTGTAGGAGATTGCGAGTGTGATGACGAGCTTAAAGGTACCAGAGGGTCTTGTGCACGTGAGCTGGTAGAATCAGGCACTGGGATAGTTTGATTGACAAGCGAGGCATTCGTGTGCGATGCTTTGGAAAGGGTGATGCTCTCTTCAACAGTCTTGCGCTTCCAGGTAATTGTGTCCAATGCTGAACCTATTCGGGAGTGTGACCATGCGGTTTTTTATCAGATGTGATAGACTTGTGACCCACCTGATACAGTCATGTCTTCAAGCAACTGGCGCAAGTCCTGGACATGATCATTGTGGCGGGAGGCGACAGATGACGAGGAATTCTGTGACATGGTGGATGTGAGAAACTTAAGGAAGGAAACGATTAGTCGAACAAGGGGGAATAGATGGAGATGTGCATGAATAACGTTTATGATTAGTCACACATAGCCCAATATCCAGAGGACGTATCCATACCTGACTTGTCTGAAAAGAAAAGAAAAATGCGGAATTCAGGAGGACGTCAAACACAACGAGTTCACACTAACCTCTCTTTGCGGTCTATCCGTCGCATAGGTTCCTTGCGAGATAAGGATGGCCTTCCCGCCAATGGTGCATCGAAACTGGTGAAACATAGAGCGTTAGTTCTGCAAGCAGCCAGCTATAAACAGCGGCGGGAGGCTCGCCTACAAGGTAAGTGTCCAGGCACTCACAAAGCCAGAACAAAGAAAAACACTGACTTGGTTTAAAGAAATGACAGCTAATGAGCGCAAAGCTCTGGAAGGTCTCAGAAATCCCCCGACTTTCCCACCTGGCGTTGACGAGGACTTCGAAGATCTCAATTTCAACTTTGGTGATGTATGCGATGGTACTGACACACTCCCCATCAGCCACGCTGGTGGGGAGTTCGAAGACCTGGCGAGAGGTGTTATGGGTGAAGTCTGGCGATTGTGAGTGCGTTTTAGTAGACAGTCAGCGATTTACACGCACATCAGAAAGGATAGAGATAATGCTCACAGGGTTCAACGTATCGACAATCGCACATGGCGTGATCGTGTTCTACGGAGGAATGTCGCTTTCAATGAGCAAATACAAGTGATGAGCGAAGCATACCTTATATGGAGCCTTGAGAAATCACAGAAGGGCTTCAGGAACTTTTTTGAACGCCTACGCAGCGAAGAGACGGATGAAGTGATTGACTTTAATGCTGGCCAATGGCCAGTGACTGTGATAGATGCATTTTGTGAGTCACCTTCGATGTTTATTATCTTACGGTTTTAACGTCATTTGTTGTACAGTCGCTGAGAAAGTCATACTTAAAATATCGTCGACAGACCATACAATCGCCTCTGCAATGGTTCGTCAAGGTGTTATACCTTGCTCTCCAATATCGCCAGTCACGGGCATAACATCAGAAGCCCTTGAATTGTATCATGTGGCGCACCTCAGGAGCCCTCATTTATCAATTCAAGCATTTGTTAAAACCATGTGCGATCTACACGGTGTAGGGATTAGTTTTCCTCTGGGCTTGTATTGACAGTTTTTACTTAGCTTTTCTTACCTTACTTTTCCTTGCTTATGTTCGCATTTTTACTGCTTACATAATCACCAAAATCTTCGCCCTATACTTCCACTCATTAGCTAGACTTTCAGTTATAGTTCTGGTAGCTCTCCTTCTAGGATTCAGTAGCTTCCCCAGACTTGCAGCTTATTAGTTTTAGTAGTAGCTTAATAGCTCACTATAAAGCTCCTGATATACAGTCTTATCCTCATTGTCTGGAGTGACATTTTCATATTCTCCCTCTCTCTCTCTCTCACACACACACACACACACACACTCTCTCTCTTGAGCCCAGAGTCTAGTCCAGAAGCCCTTGGGTTGAATAGCAGCTAGGCAGCATTCACCCAACATTGTTCTGCTAGCCAGCAGAATTGTTGACCCTTCAACGGGGTAAATGTTCTCACTTCAAGTTCTATGGTACTCTATGCTAAACACATTCAGATTGAATTCCATCGACACCTCTCACGTCAATTTTCAATCGCACTGGACATATATCTTCAAATTCAACGGGTTGTGGCCTCACTCGTAACAGAATCACTCCAACGCGACTCGCCTGACTGGCGCCTCAAACACGCTTGTCCTGCATGCACTTACATACTAACTAATGAAGAACAACTACGCTTCAAAATTCTCTATGCCATGGACGGGAATGATTCATTAAAACGAATTCTACGACGCTCACTTGACGATGACGACGACTCTCTTGGAATATCATCCGAGCTTCCCACCGCCCAGCTACTTGTCAGTGACCGTTACCTGTCTCGTAATTTCGTAGATCAGTTTGCACGCGATACTGCGTGTGCTACTGGGGACAATGTGAGTGATTGACGCAGAGCTTTTGTAGAAATAACTAATATCGATCAGAGACCAGCAGAGAACTCATGCGAAGGCCGATGGAAGAACATGGATGACACAAAGACGAAAAAAGCATGGGGTATATATGACGAAACTGGTGTCTTTATCGCTGTGTGCCGCCATGGCTTTTGTTTACTGATCACGGACATGGTGCAGAGCGGGGAGCTGTGAGTAATATATACTTTTACTTAATATTCCTGACAGGTGTGTTCTTATAGCGCAAAATACCCCCTAGCTGTTGTTGCCAAATTGCTGGATGCATTTGGTGACCGTTTGGGCGGTGGTTATGATATCGGCTGTCAGTTCCAGGCTACTCTTGACAACAGCCTTCTTGGACCCCTTGCGCGTTCGTTACGTCATACCCTCCTTGTTGGCGCATTTCATGGACATGCGCACAGGCGGTTATGTCAGCTCTTTTCTTTGATGACTTACATCAAGGGCCTTGGGATTGAAGACCTGGAGACTTGTGAGTGAACGTTCTCAAAGTCGAATTCGCTCGCATCAGCTCTAAGGTATACTACCGTGTTCCATCGTCAACAAGCCATAGATTCATACTTTGAGCATAACAACAAGTTTGAGGTCTATGGCAATCTTTGTAAGTCGGTCTTTTATTATACATGAGCTGTTGCTGATGTAATTATTTGATGGCTAGCAAATTTCTTGCACAGCAACTATAAGCAAGCTCTCGATATCCTGGCAAATGGCAAGGCTATCCTACCAAAGGTTATGGAAGATCTGGGAGTCGAGGACGAGAGCACTTTTGAACGTTGGCTTGAAGACGAGAAAGTCTACCTTAAGGGTCTAACGCGAGAGCCCGAAAACGAGACGCTTCACATGGAGTACTGGCAAAGATTAGTGAATCTCAGGGCGAGCCAGTAAGTTTTACTTTTGGTATACGTATTTTGTAGCTACTGATACCTCCCTCAAACAGGATTGCTCTCGATGCAGCAACGAACATGTTTGGAACACACTCTCAGCACAATCCTCTATCATACGATGCGGACATTAGTAATACACGTATATCTGAAAACACGCGGCGCCATGCTCTCGAGGACTACGAGAGAAATTTGAAGTTGGTTCAAGCACTAGAACACAATCTCAGGATCAACAATCGCTGGGTTCCAGAAGATGGAGAGTGGCAGAAGGTGGGGAGACTTGTGGCTAATAGAAAGTATCAACGTGCGCTGGACCGTCTAGAAGGATTGGTCGTTGCTCGTATATTTGAACTTGCAAAGATGAACAGGGCAGGGACAGGTGCGTTCAAGTCAAGCTTGACTTGTTTTAGCTAATTCTACTCATGTTCAAGGTTACAAACTACGAAAACACATTGCAAGGGCTTTGCAGACGCGTTCCGCTGCCATCAGATCCGCCCTCAACACATACAATAACCTCGCCAGCACAGTGTACCCTCCCCGGCAAACGCTTAAGTGGGAGAAGGTCGTCGAGTATGCCTTTCTCGCCAACTTCGACCTGCTGCGTAACACACGCTTCGATATTTCTTCATTACCTTGGTCTTCACCAGCAGCTCGGAGCGCAATGGATCTTTATTTTAAGATGTGTCGAGCACGCGAGGAGATTTGTCGTCTGAACATTGAGGTTCGCCGTCTGGTGACTTATATACGAGACGAAGATAAGTATCTGCAGGAGTGCAAAGATCGACTCACGGTTGCTAACCCAGCCCTTGCCCATCAAATTGCTATACATCGGAACGTTCGAGGCCGGTTCAACTTCCGTCATCTAAACCGGCTTCACGATATATCAAAGCTCCCTGGTTTCACAGGTACACTAGTACCTGGTGTAAGTGCTTGCATGGGCGCTGGAGACAGTGCCAGCTTGCCAGATCCCCATATTCCTGCCAGTATGTTTGCTGCCCTCGCTGTGCATGACCCATCATCTCCTGTAGGCGCGGATACCCAGGAGGAACTAGATGAAGAAGAGGTGGCCGAGGAGGTGGCCGAAGAAACCTCGAGAAGTTTGCAGGACATCGTCCTCATCACTGATGACTTCTCGCAGCTCGAGGTTCTTGACAGTGGTGAGGTGGAAGAATAGTCTAGTTTACTCATCATATTTGTTGGAATGCACTTTGCTTATGCTTACTGTAAAAATGCGCCTCTGATATGCATGATTTAAGGAGCTCATCGTGTACGACGGCGGGCACGAAGGTTCACACGGCGGGCGCATGATAGCCGAAGCCAGGAACGACATGACGGGCGCATGATAGCCGGAGCCAGGAACGTTAACGCCGACGTCCCACCTAGAGCTGCTGTTATTATAAGTCACTCTTTATCCAAGATTTATTGAAGGAGGCTTGCAAACGCTGGAACTGTGTCATTTTAGACGTGCTAGCCCTATCTATTATCACGTCTAATTAGACGCAATACGTGGGAGTCACAGGTGAGCCAGACCACTGCGCTACTTCTTAGAACCTTCCTAGTAAGGTAAGTAGTTTCTATTACACCTGAGGCAGGACAGAATCTGTCTGCTGGACAGATTGGTATCATATCTGCAGAAATATTTTGCATTCGTGATGGAATCTGTACTGCAATGGTATTGTATATCAAATTTTATATATGTTTGTGATCTGACATTTATGCAAATTGGGGGGATAATATCCTAAATCTGTTAGTCTCTTTTATCTAAACTTTGAAATAAAATCTGTTTCGCCCCAAGATGTATGTCATATTTAGAATTTGAGCATGAATATGGTGGCTGATCAATTCTAATTACAAAGTTTAAATATGAACCTTTTACATATTTGGTATGGCGTTTTCTTATTGGTCAGTCATTGAACATATTCAGAATATTACCAACCGGATCTGCACACGCGAGATATTATTGTCATAATTTCAATATGAATATGGATCTGTTGCTAAAACAAAGGCTTCCTTTCAAATCCTAAATATTTAAGTCCATATATTCTTTATTTGGAGATAAATCTGGTAGGGAATCAATTTTGACCATAAATTTTATATTTGTGCGTTATTTGTTTAAGTTCAACATTGAATAATATATGTAGGATATTTTACAAATATGTTCCACATATTACCCTCCAGCCAATCTGGTGATGTCTCTGGTGTTAGCCTTTGAACACCCTGTGCGACCATTCAAAAACTTTTCATGCATCATATAGATGAATATAATCCACGACAGGAAAAATAGTTCGTAGGTTACCATTGATCAGCGTTACTAATCTCATCATCTTCGTCACTGGAGAAATCCCAAACAACGAGTTCGTCGTGATCAAGCCCTATATATGAGGTTGACATCTCCGGACGATCAAGTTCAATCGATGATGTGAGATGGAGTTGAGTGAAGAGGAGAACTCATTAAAGTGATACAAGAGGATGCAAGAGGGTGCAGTGGGGTGAGTAGGTGGTAGAATGCAAAAGGCCGCAGCTGCAGGAGGTAGGAGGTCACGGCAGGGAGAGCATGTTAGGCAGCGCAATATTGGTGGGCGGAGACAATACTATGATGCAAGTAAGAGGCTCTGAGCAGTACCATCGAAATTAAGAGGGAAAAAAAGAAAAGGACTTAAGGGCGGCGGCAGGCAGAGGACGTCAGTTAGGACATATTGAAAGACACCATCGGCACAGGCAGGTACCGAGGCATGAAGGAGACGCTGGCTAAGGAGGTGCAGCCCATCATGAAGTGATCCGAAACATATTAAAGTCTCCTTGCTGAGACGCTAGCTGCAGAATTCAAGGCCTTCGATCCACACTCAACCACGACTAGTACATTTTGTGTTTAAAAACCTGAAACAATGTTACGCCCCTTCACCGGAATTTTGACCTTCTAGTTGTGAGTGTCTTTGCGCTATAACTGTCCACCCGACTCACTGTCATCTCGCAGCAACGACTTCAGCTTGATATGACAGGCCTGTACGAGGACTTCTGCCTGGTAGTTTGGAAGCACACCTACTTGTTGACTGGCCGATGTCGGGTAGAGCCTTAATGTTCGATAGGACAGTATCTTGACATGCACAGCTCGGGAGATTTGGTTCGGCATAATGCAAGATTTAAAACACGAAAATAAACCCATAAAAAAGTACAACTCTAAACCCTTGTGAAATACATGACAGATAAGAAACAAAGTGAGGCCATTGGCAGATGCTACGAAAGCAGAGTGAACATTGAGAAGCACAGTTCACAGAACAGATATTCAGGTGCACCGATATCACATTCCTACTCAAGCATGGACGAGCGTGTAACGTCCAGAGCTCGGGTCCCGTTTGAGGTTCCAAGCCGTGTGCTGGGCAAGCCCAGTGAGGTCCTGCGACCAGATCGCAGGAGTTTCAATGGCACCTCGTAGAATTGTAGACTCTTGATAATCCGACGTGAGGTAGACATGCAGGATCGGAGTGAGCTGTGCCGTGACTTGATTGCCATCTCTGCATTTTGTGCTGTGAGCGCTCTGAAGGAAAAAATAGAGGAAAGATGACATACCCAACATCATCGAAGTAGAGTGCCGGCGTGGGCACGAAGTCTCCTTTGTTAAGAAAACCTGGATGTGAACAATACGCTCAGGTGAAAGAAGAGCAGACGACGGTATGATGGTCACAAACCAACCGCGATATCTTGAATGGACCCAGTGTTGTTCATGGCCTGCACAAAGCCGGGGGATCCAGACTGAGGGGACTACACGGGATATTCGTTGGTGGTCGAGATAAATATATGCGCAAGCCAAACTTACAGAAAAACTAAAGACATTGTTGGCCTCGGTCAGGGTAGTTTTCTGGCCGGGCTGCATCATGACTGCATTGGTGCTAGGATTTACAAAGTAAATGAGAACTACTCACATTGACCTTGATGCTGGTCCCAGCGCTGATGAAGTTCCCATCAGCGACCTGGGCTTTGGTAAAAGCAGCCTTTATAATAAATAAGCGACTTTAATGACTATTAGTTTGGTCATCATCTCACTGGTTCGTGTAGGTCAATTGAGTCCTGTGTGCACCTGGAACAAGGGATCATATGTAAGTTGCCTGGCAACTCAGCAGCAAAATAATAGGAACACCCACCCGTCTTCCCGAATTTGCTGACTCTGAAAGATTGAAAGGTCTGAAATCATCTTGGGCAAAAGGAGGCGCACTTACTTCTAAACTACCGGGAAGTGGTCCTGGTAGAGGCTTTGCATGTCGCTATTAATCAAAGCGAACATGATCGTCACCTCCTTTCCGAGGTCGTTGCTGCAAAACGACGGTGAGTCGGGCGAAACGTTATACAAGGTGATAGCGTAAAGACACTCACAACTGGATGATCAAATTCCTGGTGAAGGGAGCTGACATTGTTTCAGATTGTTAAACGCAAAGTGTACTAGTTGAGATTGGGCGTGGATGGAAGAGCTCGAGTTCTGGAGTTAGAGTCACAGCAAGGAGGCTTTTATATGTTTTGGACCGCATAATGATAGGCTGCACCTACTTGCTTAGTTTGCAATTTAGCCAGCATCTGCTTCATACTCGGTACCTGCCCTGGAGACCCAAAATATTCGGACGTGCGTGTCCATCCGATCTACAAGGCGGTAGCGCCTTGGACTTACCAGATAGCTGGCTTCTCCATGAACCTATTCTTCGGGCCGAAGAATTGGGCGCTCGGAAGGTCGTAGCTGCCGAGAGCATTCCAATTTCTTGGTGCACGTATCCTCCTTTCATAATATCATAGATGGACAGGCGTGGGTCTGTTCCCATCATTTGCTACACCATCATCGACTGAGTTGTTCCCGACGGATGTTGGCGCCCTGTTTGACCCCTTAAGAACATACCACGAGATCACATAAAATGCAAAAAACCTGATACTGCCACCTGATCAGATCTCTGTGGTCACACGATTCGGTAGCTCACATATGACAAGCGTACGTCACGGTTCCCATGTATGTTTGAAGACACTGAGGAGAAGCTGTTAGACATATGTATTACATAGATCGTTGAAATCTCGTGTACAAACCTTCGGGGGAAGGAATCAAATTGAGGGATTGACTGGCCAAGGGGACCGGGGAGTCGAGACTGGTGGCGTGCCGAAATGAAAATGTTATCTTGAGCGTAGAGAACGAATCACAATAAGTAAGCAGTTTTAAGAATGTTTTCTGACATTCGTGTCCATAGCCACTTGTACACAAGGTACTTGTAGAGCCACTGGCAAGGTTTGGGTTTGGCAGTGTGATATAGTTCTATAACACTGTACACACCTGCGAATGATAGCATAAACATAGGATACCCCACATAAAAATAAAACCTATCTGCAGCAGGAGGGCCTATATGGTGCGGGGTACTACGAATGTTGGTAATGTCAGAAGCCTATTTTAGCCACCGGGGCATCAGCAACTGCTGAGGCAGTGATGACAGCGTCGGACTTACCGGAGTATTCTTCTCGAATTAATAACGAAAATAGGTACTAAGTTAATTACTGATCTGCTAGGCGGTGTGCCACTGCTGGTGCTCTATAGCACATGTACAATGTAGAAAGGCTCGCAAGGCTATAGAACTTCCAGTGCTCTATAGATTTAATTAAGTGGAACTGTGAGGCCGCTTCACTAACTAGGATATGGTTTCAGAAATAACCGTTTGATGACCTTAAATATAGAGCAAGGACGTGATCCATCAAGCTTCAATCCCCGACGATTTTTTATGTAATCATCACCAAAAGTCCAACAACCTGATGCCACCTGATTAAGATTGGTTGTCTAGCTCACATATGGCAAGTACAGATCACCAAATATTATTTTCATATCTACGATCAGGCTGAATCATGCAATAGATGGAGGATGTTCAGGCTGACGAGTACATGTTAAGTCAGCTGTCATAATGAAGTTCAAATGATGTACTATGATATGTCGCCTGCAGTCTGACTAGTGCCTGATATACCCGGAGCTAGCTAATGTAAGGCCACTGGTGAGTCGATAGAGTTGCAGCAAGAAGGGCAGCTTTGTAGTGAATGTTGAATCAGAGTAGGAGAAGTAAGGAATTCAAGATGCGAAATGCTGCAAATGATGGTATTAGTGGGAATGGTAAATTTCGTGCATGACTCAGAAGAGATTGGTCTCACCTCTCTCTTCTAGTGCCAGCATCATGTAACAGAGAAGTGCCAGTGATGGAGCATGTTAGACTCCAAAGAATCCGAGAGATAGGCACGAGGGGGAGAGAGTGGTCCAAGCGCAAAGCCAGCACTGACCAATAACGGACGTCTTCATGACGTCCAGTTGCGCCCTGAAATATATGTCAAAAGAAGTCAGTTATTTTTCGTTCCTTACTCACCTAGTATAAAGAAAGGCGCCCAAAAGAACGCACATCTCAGTTCTTCTACAAAGACTGAGATGTAAGTAGTTTATCCCTGTATGTTAGCAGAAGCTAACACAAAAGCATAGCGTACCTTTGTTATAGTGCTCCCGTTTTCTCCCTATTCGTATTGTAATCCAAGAGGGCATGGAGTCAGGTATAAGCTCATCAAACCAGACTGCTTTGGGAGATCGGATGGGCTAGGCACGCACTGCGTGATGAGTGTCAAGTGTCGAGTGTTGAGACAGGAACTGGTCTGCTGGGATATTTGTGTCAAAGGCATGTCTGTGACAATCAAAAAAATGGAAGGATGATCCTCACCAATTTACAAGGCACCATATCCCTCACACACAAGCAAACCATCATCTAGCTCTTCATCAACCCAATATTCATTTTCCTCCGAGCCATCATTGTCCAGGTCTTCAGGTGCACTCCCATCACTATCGTCATCGTCCATAGCTTCATTGACCAGTGGCATGTCGTCCTTTTGCAACTCTTCAAGCTGAATGACTTCTTCCTCATGTGATGGCACAGCACCATCATTCCACAAAAACTCATCCCACTCTCGTGTTACTTTGTGACCGACACCACCTCCTCGGAAGCGCATGAACATGTCGTGGTCAATGAAACTGGGTAGACAGATTAGTAGAGTGACATCAATATATAGAGAACATGTACTGATTCGCATAGAAATACTTAAAGTCTGTATTGTCATCTTCCATATCACATCCAAACAAAGGCCCAAGCCGAGTGTCAGTGCGTCCGTGTTCAAATCCAGGAATCAGATGTACACCCCGAATTACTTGGTCAGGGTCTATGAATCCGAAGCCTTCAGGGTCATCGCGCTTGAAAAAGCCAATGCAGTGGAGTTGTTTGGCTGACCACCCAGCTTTGAATCCAATGTCACACCCAAACCAACGAACAAAAAGCACATTCATGTGAATTGGCACCCATGCGGTGGCACCCTGGCCATGATAGTACCAGATATCAAGATGGAAAATCTTGATGACACGGGCATACCAGTAAGGGTGCCGGTTGTCATCATCTTCATGCAAGAGCATCAGGACGTCTGCATGCATTTGAGGATTGATCGAGTCCTGTTCTCTTTGCACATCGTAAGTTGTGTAGTTGATTCGTAGTACGCTGTGCTCATGGAGTCGGTTATTAACAATGGTCACCTGATTCCTGTCCTCGTCAGAGAAATTATGCTCGTCGCCAGAGTAATCCATGCCACGGAGTCGTGCCAGCAAGTGATCTTTAAGGCGTGGAATGAAGTCCTATGAGGTCATGAAGTTAGTGGGTGTGAAAATACTTTGGGAAATTATACTCACCTTGATTTCCGGGTCATCATGTTCACCAACCCATGTGAACATATCATGTGAGCACTTGGGATACTTTGATATATGATAGTGTGCTGAGGGTGATGTGCATTGGTGCCCTTCTTGCTGTGTTAAGGATGCCAGGGTCTTCTGACATTGATCAACTACCTTTGCAAGGAGTCGTTCACAAGCTTCCAGACGTGTCATTGTTGCAACCATAGTCTTCTTGTTTTTTGATGTCCTCGGGGTACCATCGCTTGACATGTCGATGTTTGAGTTCGCCCTAAGTAGGGATATAAGAGAATGATGCCAGCATGATGATCAATATGAAACATACCGGCTGCATAGTATAATTGTCTGTTGTGCCCCTTTGCCTAATTGTGTTAGCATAATCTCCCAGCGCATGAAATTTGTATGTTGAAAGATTTAGGGACTTGTACTTAGGTCCAGCCCTTCTCCCCCCTGGAGTGGAGGATGTTACAGTCACCCTATTCTTTTCTCACACTACGCTTCTCTTCCATTCTGCTATGCTTCCTTATCACATCACTTCCTTTTCACTTACTTCTATTCACCTTGCAGACCCCTCATGGTCCCCTTATCTCTGACTCGTCTTGACTCACTTTCCCATGAATCTTCCTCTTATGTACTTCTACTCCTGGTCCGTGCTTCATCTCTTTACCTATTTAAGAACGTAGTTACTGGCTGTATTTCCCTAACTTGAATCTACTCGGTTCTCTTTGATAACTTGAACTCTAGCTCCTTGGGAAGGAGGCTAGCCTTGTCGACCTCGAATCAACTCTAGATCCTGCGGGAGTCTAGACGATCGGATCCTGCGGGAGTCCAGAGCCCGACGAAGCTACGCTTCAGTCGGTCCTGATCTTGAAACCACCTTTATTGGTGCTGTGATTGCCTTTGTTGGCGTACTCTATCCGAGTCCGTTGAAGGAACTAAGTCTGACTGCGGCGCGCACAATCAATCTCTAGATGTGAGATCAACAACACTGCTGGTGAGGCAGTATGTCGGGTCTCGCTGCGCCTATGCTGCTATGTCTGAGACAGACGCATTCGACCCTAAAGGGGACTGCTACCACACACAGAACCAGGAATAAAGAGAACTCAAGTAGACAGGGGATGCGCACAAGGATATAGAAAGGCGCAAAGTGCGCGATGAGAAATGCGCAGTAAGCGGAGCGCGGGAAGCGCGCGCTGAGGTAAGCGAAGCGCGGGAAGGTGCGCGCCTATGGTGCGCGTGGGCGCGTGAAAGCGCGCAAGTGATGCGGAAGGCAAGGAGCGGTGTAGGGATTCGTAATGAGCGTGAAACGACATGAGTGAAAGCGAGCGCGATGTAAAGCGAGAGCAAAGGCGAAGCGGACAAGAAGCAAGGCTTGATTAGGCGATCTAATCTAAGCCAAAACGCGATAACCACAGGGCGCGCGCCCTAATGGTGACTACTACTCTAAAGTAAAACCCAAACGCTAGGGAAATACAGTAAAGGGAAGTAATGAATAGTAGCGCTACCATCAGGCTTTATACTAAGTAAGATCTCATCGGACGCGGAAGGGATAGGGAGAACATGTGCGATAGTATGTAATGACATGTAATAGCGCTGCAGTCCTTGTTACACTCGTGCAGCATGTAGTATGACGTACTAGAGGGGTGCTCGGACATGGATCGGTCTTCCTGGTTGATAGGCGATAGAGCGCGGGAACGCTAGCGCGAAGCGTAGGCGCGAGAAGGCGTAGGCGCGAGAAGGCGTAGGCGCGAGAAGGCGTAGGCGCGAGAAGGCGTAGGCGCGAGAAGGCGTAGGCGCGAGAAGGCGTAGGCGCGAGAAGGCGTAGGCGCGAGAAGGCGTAGGCGCGAGAAGGCGTAGGCGCGAGAAGGCGTAGGCGCGAGAAGGCGTAGGCGCGAGAAGGCGTAGGCGCGGGAAGCGCGGGAAAGCGTGCGCCTTTGGCGCGCTATACAGGGAAGTGTTATGCAACTCCATAGTGCGAATGATCAATTGACAGCTCGTGTAAATATGGCCTTTTCATGCCCACAGAATTATGATTCCTTACACCGTAACAGAGGACGCCTGGACCACATTTTGTTTTGCAGCTAATGCAGCCTCTCAACGTCCTCATGCTGCATACTCATCAGGGAGTTCGGTTGTGTAGTAGTCATTGCATGTAGTCTTGTAGAATTTGCGAACTGATTGACCGAGTATGACAGTGGCAGTATCCAGAAAATCTAGTGTATCAGTTGTATGCATCCGAAGCTTCGCATATGCATGCCATGATGCTAGGTTGAAGAGAAGGTCAAGGATTATGGTATTGTGAGGCTCAGGCAATAGATTCTCGAATACAGCTATCGCGCACTGACAGAAAAGTCAGATAATACATGATATCAACTTGGATGATATAGCTACTGACCTGCAGAAGATCCTCAAAGTCTCGGGTGGCCAATTTTTTCATGGCTGAAGCGTTGTGGTGAAAGTGACGAATTGTTCCTCTACCAAATGTAGGGACTCCTCTGTATCTAGAAATAATATTAGTATATATAATCTGCAAGTGGGCTAGTGCCTTGAAGACCTCTCTTGATAGCTAACACAAACAAAAGTCAAACACAACTCTGAGTTTGAGCCATCAGACACAAATGCTCCTGCGAAGCTTCACCAATGCACAGGCCGCCACATTAAAAAACAGAAGACTTACCATTCATTTAGCTTCTGCACTGCAGTTCCTCCAGCTGCATGCAAGATTCACATCAGGTGCGTAAAAAGTGCTTTCCAAGCACTGATCTCGAACTCATGCAGTTGGTCAACCACAAACAGTGAAAACATGTTGATGCCATGGTTCGATAATCATGCAGAAAATGTGTTCTGATGATAAATGTCAGTCACAGTGTGAACATCAATAGGTATGTAGCAGCACTTACACGAATCGGCACATATGATTCTTCATTAAGAATTGCCTTAACACGACTGCCATCTACCAGAGCTCCAAGTTCAAAGATCAATTTCTGAGCCTCTTCCACTCGCTGTCATTGTCGCAGGCTATCAGTGCATTCCTGTATGACCCGACACCTCACGTCTAGTACCATTCCCATCATATAGATGTCTATCTTCTTAACAAGACAGCAAGGGCATGGACGCTGCCCTAAAAATTTGATGCTAGTGAGCAGTATCCTCGAGTAACACATCAATATTAGCCAAATGACATGTCAGGTAGGACTTACTTTTCAGGATAGTCTGCAGAGTATGAGAAAAACCGAGGGAATACCCTTCGTGTAATCCCATCACTACAGTGAATAACAATACCATGCTTGTATGCTTCCATAAACTTTCCGTCGAGAATTAAGTCCCAAATTGCATGAACCAACTCACATTTGAGGTGCGTGAATGTGCTACTGGATGCCGCTTCACTGAATATATCTACATACAGTGGCTCAAAAAGTGTCTCAATGTTTGTGGGTTTTCATGTAATTGCTTCATTGTGAGACAGGGTGTGGGAATATGGCTAAGCTATAGGGAGATGTTGGGGAGCTCTGCCTCTGGACATCAACTTTGCTCCCTATGGCGTGGGAATAAAATAACATCATGCGAAGATATGGTCACTTTAATCTGGTGACTCATTGAGACACTTTTTTGACTTTAAGTCTGACCAACACAATCTCTACAATTACAGTACTTTGTATGCCTTTCTTTTACTCTAATTACTTCTGCCACTCTTTTAAACATATTATCTATCAATCTGAGGTATCCTTCCTTAGTAATGTTCTCCTATTCTACTGCAACTCTGTTCTATAGCTGAAATCGCCCCTATGATAGATTTTGATAGATTGCAAGCAATTCCTTGAGTAATGTTAAGAGATATTTGATAGAGTCAAGGTTCAGGGACTATTATGGCCATGATAAAACAGTAATATCACAATATTCAAACCATTGGTGGCCAAGTTCAAGATGTGCTTCAGATTATTATTTCATTAGAAGATTGTATATTCATCATAAATCCATAATTCCTGCATAATTCTTATCAGACACCTGTCTAGAACAGAGATGTGCTATTTTGTATTTATCATTCCCCTCATGTCAAATAAAATTTTACTCAATTTCACTCTATATAGTCCCATACCATCAAGTGTCCTTCTCCAAACTTGACTGTTTACTTAGCTTCCATTTCTCTTAGTAGTTTTTCTACCTTTATTCAAGTCCATCTGACCCTATTCTGTGTATTTTCATCTCATCTTACCATGTAACTATAATCCAGTTCCTAGGAGTCCAATACTAGTGCTTCAATGTAGAAGTTCAGCTCTTCTTTGTATAGGCTAGAAATCAGAATGTTTTTTCTTCTTGGTTACAGCTTCAGGACTAGCTGTCTTAAGGGTCTTGTGGATTGTCTGAGTGGGGATAGTGGTGGAGATAATAGAATTAATAGATTTGGTGGCCTTGATTGCATTAACAACATGCCCAGTTAGAACATAGTAATCAAGAGATCTTGGGTCAGAGGGAGTATACATCCAAGTTAGCTATTAAGTAGCTTAAAAACCATGATATTACTGTTTTATCATGGCCATAATAGTCCCTGAACCTTGACTCTATCAAATATCTCTTAACATTACTCAAGGAATTGCTTGCAATCTATCAAAATCTATCATAGGGGCGATTTCAGCTATAGAACAGAGTTGCAGTAGAATAGGAGAACATTACTAAGGAAGGATACCTCAGATTGATAGATAATATGTTTAAAAGAGTGGCAGAAGTAATTAGAGTAAAAGAAAGGCATACAAAGTACTGTAATTGTAGAGATTGTGTTGGTCAGACTTAAAGTCAAAAAAGTGTCTCAATGAGTCACCAGATTAAAGTGACCATATCTTCGCATGATGTTATTTTATTCCCACGCCATAGGGAGCAAAGTTGATGTCCAGAGGCAGAGCTCCCCAACATCTCCCTATAGCTTAGCCATATTCCCACACCCTGTCTCACAATGAAGCAATTACATGAAAACCCACAAACATTGAGACACTTTTTTGAGCCACTGTAGACCTCCTGTAAATTATGTGGAAGCTGCAGGTAGATTTAGTAAAATGCGTTCGTAAAGAGACACATACATACATTGGGAATATATGCCAAGTGATGACATGCACAAGCTGTAGGCTTTCCTCGTGTCTATTTGGACTGATTGCCGAAGAATATGTAAAGCGGCCAGAGGGACGCATCTCCAAAGCTCGCCAAGTGAGTGGCGTCCGACCAGACCATTAGCGAGGCAACAACATGCTCAAGGTCATCATCAGGATCTCGTGGAAGAGCATTCACTTCTTCATAAGTTTTCACCATTTCAGGGGAGGCATAAGATTCGGAGAAAACTTCCAAAGTTTGATTATTTGGTGTGTTCCAGTACTGGCGGAATGGAGTCATGTTGAAAAGCAGTGATACATCATCCTTGAATGTTGAGAATCAACGTTGTCACCGCTCTGTCATCGCCCTCGTCACATTTCCTTTTCTGTCTTTAATATCACGGATCCTATACTATAGTTTATAAGTTTGGCGTTTCTCGTTTCTTCTACCTCAGCGGTTCTTTCAACGACGCTGAGGTATGTCTCATGTTTCACTCGCACGCCGTCTCGTTCTTACTATGTTACATCTGTAGACTCGTCTCCTAGGTATTATTAATATTAGCGGTTCTTTCAACGACGCTGAGACTCGTCTCCTAGTTTCTATTTGTTTGCATTGAACACCCGTGTGACAATATCAATCAAAGAACGGTGGTGAACGCCAGGGATTGCAAGCATAGGGGCATCATTTTCTGACGGGAATTTGGCCTTCTCGTTGGGTAAGCGGATCTTGACAGTAGACTCTTGCCACCCATAATATTCGTGGAAGGGATTCAATTTACCATCAAGGTACTTATCTAGCTGCTTGCTCTCATGTACATGATTGAAACCAACTAAGTCGGCCTGTTTAAAACGAGGATCGCGAAGGAACTCAGCTAGGTGATTGAGTTCAGCTGCTGATTTTGCATTAGCACCAGAATAGTGCCAGGCCATCAGGAGGGTTGACGACGGATTCATGAATGCTCCGAACATATTGTCATCACTAATTTCAGGGGAGGAGACCCCTGGGTGCACTCTGTGAGGGGCAGTGCATGCACCCTCCAGCATCGGAGCATCTGTGACGCCCTCTAGTGTGCAGTTGGCCTCTGGGACTAAAGTGGGGCGGGTTGAATATATGCTGTACAGACTGAACAAATCTGGTTGTGTTTGGAAGGGGATAAGCTGGGGAGGATCGGGTAGATCAAGAGGAGGTGGTAAGGGCTGGGGTGATGAAGCACTGTGGCTTTGGGAGGTTTTGTTCTCGTTAACCGAAATGCCTGCATGTTGTTGTTGAACAGTTGGCGGCATATGTGCAAGGTGTGTACGTGTGCCTGGAAGATAGTCAATGAATCAATGTGGCATGCGGATAGTGCGTCCAGAACATTATGAAGTGACCGTAGGGGCTGGAGGTACATTTGATGGATCACCAATATCCTGGAACTGGTAAGTGTCATTACTGTAAGGTTTAGTTCCAGTGATTCAGAAAAAACATACCTGATTCACAGCAGCTGCATCATTATCTGCATCTATCTTGCCATGATCCATTGCCCATGCTTCATCATCCCTCGCTTCATGCAACACTGTGACCTCCTCCTCTTGTTCAATTCGAGGCCATTTTGACTTCCTTCTATCATCAGACTTCTGCTGTTTGATGGCATGGTGTAAGATGTCCGAGAGCTTCAGTGCCTTGTTCTGCAAGCAGCGAGAACGATGCCCAGAGAGCGATTTATGTGTGGGCAAGGTCTTACCACAGGCAAGGCAGCGCTGCTCCATCTCAATCGAATAGTTGAAGGGCTCGAGTCAGAGCAATACAACAGTACTAGCTGTGGTAGTGGTAGGAAGGAGTGACTCGCTTCAAGTTGGACTCCACTGGCAGCCGGTGTAAGGAATCATAATTCTGTGGGCGTGAAAAGGCCATATTTACACGAGCTGTCATTTGATCATTTGCACTATGGAGTTGCACGACACTTCCCTGTATAGCGCACCAAAGGCGCACGCTTTCCCGCGCTTATGCGCTTTCCCGCACTCACGCGCTTCCTGCGCCTACGCCTTCTCATGCCTGCGCTTAGCGTGCGTTCCCGCGCTCTATCGCCTATCATCCAGGAGGACCAATCCATGTCCAAGCACCCCATTGGTACGTCATATTCCATGCTGCACGAGTGTAACAAGGACTGCAGCGCTATTACATGTCATTACATACTATTGTGCATGTTCTCCCTATCCCTTCTGCGTCCGATGAGATCTTAGTTAGTATAAAGCCTGATGGTAGTGCTACTACTACCCATTACTCCCCTTTACTGTACTTCCCTAGAGTTTGGGTTTTACTTTAGAGTAGTAGTCACCATTAGGGCACGCGCCCTGTGGTTATCGCATTTTTTGGCTTAGATTAGATCGCCTAATCAAGCCTTGCTTCTTACCTGCTTTGCTTTTGCTCTCGCTTTCACTCATGTCACTTCACGCTCATTACGAACCCCTACACCGCTCCTTGCCTTCTGCATCACTTGCGCACTTTCACGCGCCCACGCGCACTATAGGCGCATGCCTTCCTGCGCTTCGCTTACCTTAGCGTGCGCTTCCCGCGCTCCGCTTACTACGCATTCTCATCACGCACCTTGTGCCTTTCTATATCCTTGTGCGCATCCCCTGTCTACTCGAGTTCTCTCTATTCCTGGTTCTGTGTGTGGTAGCAGTCCCCTTTAGGGTCGAACACATCTGTCTCAGGCATAGCAGCCTAGGCGCAGCGAGACCCGACATACTGCCTCACCAGCAGTGTTGTTGATCTCACATCTAGAGATTGATTGCGCATGCCGCAGTCAGACCTAGTTCCTTCACCGGGCCAGATCAAAGCTGACAATATTAATATTAAATTAGATATGATGCGGAAGCATCAACCAAGACAAACAGTACTAGTTCTGAGTCAAGTTACTAGTACTATACTAGTAGTACTTCTGAGTCGCTTGGCACTGACAACAGAATGGCCACCCTTACTTGCAGGCACTGCCAGTGGCAAAGTAGTAGTAGTTCTAGCGCCATGAGAACCAACAGCAGAATTATCTTGAGCAGTGCTGGTACTAGTAGGCAGCTGTGATGGTTTTGGAGTTAGTTGTTGAGAAGCTGATCAAGATTTAGTCTCCTGATTCACTTGAGGTGGTTCTTGAGGAGGAATTAGTTCTTCTTGCTCATCATTCTGACATGGCAATATTAGCATGCATACATGGAAGTAGGGGAAGGGACACACTGAGCTATCACTGGGGGCAGGGACCAATTTGCCTGCTGATCAAATGTTGAACCCAGAGTAATTTCAGACAAACTTGGGTCACTTTTAATTTAGGTAGAAAATAATGACAACAACTTGATTTTTGCACACATTTTCCTGAATTTATATTAGCTTGAGTTTTATTCTCAAATGTAAAGTCTGTTCAACATTTGTACACATTTTAATCAGACATAACATCTACTTTGTCACATGTTTGTGTTCATTTTTTCCCTTGAAACTGCATAATGACCATATTTTCAATTAGTTATGAACTTACACTTTGAATGAATTTAAGTTGTAATTATATTGTGCTTGTTCTTTTGTCATTAGAATAAAGCTGAGGGATTTTTGTCTGTGAATGGAAGGAAGATAGTATTTTCATTCTCATCACTTTCTAGGCAGTTTTAAATTTATATCACCCTATGTTCCTCCTTCTTCTACACTTTTGTTTGTCTGATCTGTAGTAAAAAACACAATGTTAGCTGGAAGAAAAAAGGTTGACCAAATGTGGAGATAATATATACTTTGCACTGTAAAAAAAATTGGTAATAAAATAAAATCAGATTTCTTTGTGTCAGTGAATTATATTGTGACTATAGTCAATATCAACAGTCGACAGTCGACAGTCAATAGGTCAACCTACTATTATCAATTTATCTGTTAAGTGTTGACTGCTGACCACTGATGTCAACTTTGGTCAAAATTTGATTCACTGACAAAAAGAAGTCTTATTTTATTTTATTACCAATTTTGTTTAAAGTGCAAAGTATACATTTGGTCAAACTTTTGCAATGAACAAGTGACCCTCTATGGTGTGCATCACTCTTTTGGCTTTGCCATTTTGCTGATGTGTGTAAGGGGCAGATAGCTGGTGTTCAATGCCCGAGTCTTGGAGAGCCTTGGTGAAAGCTGAGTTCACAAACTCACCCCATTATCAGACTGGAACACTTTGACCTTTCACTCCAAATGGTTTTCCCAGTAATTTTTGATGGTACACCAAGCTTCCAGAGCTTGATCCTTCATGGCAAGCAACTGGAGGTTCAGATGGTTGGACTGGTCATCAAGAGAGATGACAAAATGGTGTTTTCCATGGGGTGTCATAATGGGAAAGGGACCACATAAATCTGAGTAATCTATGTTGAGTGGGTGAGCTGCACAGGGTTTGTCTGATGGGGGTAAGGCTTCTGAGGGTGTTCCACAATGCTGCACAGCTTGCAGCATTGTAGTGGAACACTTCTGTCAACATGTACACCAGTTGCAATAAGGGCAGCCCATGAATGCAGAGATTTTAGAGGGCACAGAGTGTAGTGCCATTTCCCCAGGATGAATGAACCTTAGTTCAATGGAGAACAAGTTACCAGCTTTGAGGATTTCCCAAAATGGTTCTCCTTGAAGGTTAAGGTTGAGTGATTAGTGGTCTTTGCCTTGACTGATAAATTGGGCTTGTATGACAAAAAAAACATTGCAGTCCATGATTAGTGTGGAGGTGGTTCCAGAGTCAAGAATGGTAGATGTGTCTCATTGTGCAAGGTGGAAATAGTCTGGATCATGGTCAAGCTCCTTAATGACAGTAAAGGATAGGTTCTGATGATGACCCAATTTAGTGGTTGGGGTAGATGTGGTTGCCTGACAAACAGGGGGAGTGGAATTAGCTTTGCCCTCAGTGGCTGAGGCTGCGATATCTCTTTCGACTTCCCATTCTTTTGTCCCCAGGATGCCTTTCTCTCCATACTGCCTCCTGGCTGCAGACAATGTTCTCAGTCATGTGTGAGTGATCATAAGAGGACCACACACACTGGATTGCGACAAGGCACCCCCTTAGAGTTATGCTTGTGCATGTAAACACCAGTAGTGGGGTAAGTCCTCTTTTGGTCAGGTGTGGCACTAGCAGTGTTCATGTATTCAGAACCTGGATGTGCCTTTTTGAGTTGACCACACCAATGGTTAGCTTCTGTGGTGAACAATGTGGCCACCTGATTGAAGGTGACTTTTGAGGAAGCAGGTGAAGTGGTGGTAGAAGGTGATGTGGTTGTTGCAGCAGCATTTACAGAATTGTATAGACTGATGGTGAGACTGCAAAATACAATCCACTGAGGAGTATCAGGCAAACCATTCAACAGCATGAAATTTGCTTCTTTTTCCATGAAAGTGATTTGCATCTTGGCAAAATGCCTATGGCCATTCTCAAAGACTCCCAGGTACCTTCTGGTACCTTTGACATCTTTGAGCCTTTCTGAGAACAGCCGTGAATATAATTTGAACTGCAAGGTTATGTCAAGATGTGCAAATCTCCTAGTGAGCAATTCCCACTGTTCACAAGTGGTGAGTCCCTTGTCAAAATTATTGCCTTTGCCTGAGCATCCTCCTTAATCCATTCTTTCATTAATTTCAACTTGTCGGTGGTTGGAGTTCCTGCTACAGCAGGACTAGGCATGGTACTCACATACTCAGCAACATCATTAGGGTCTGTCCCATGGCTACAGTGGTTCCAGGATCTGTCACTGCACTAACACTGAGTCATCTATGTCCTGCCATTGTCCACTGGTATGTATATCTCCTTTTATTTGCTTTATCTCACAGCACACAAATGTGCACTGCATATGTTTCATTATGGACCCTACTTACATACATTACATACTGACCTTGAGACCCTGTGCTATCTACTCAGCTCTGCACCATGGGAAAGTGCCTTAGTACAAAACATAGAGATTTGACTTAGTGCACAGTTGTTACCACCCACCTCCACAAAGACTCAGTATCGAAGTGGAAATTTATTTTTCCTTGAATTCCTTGTCTTCCACACTCATGCGCATCAGACCTGAGCACACTACTAGCACTCTGATCATTCCTCAATAAACCAAGACTTATCACTCTTGACCTTTGGCTGCCATGTATCATCTTCTGGGCACACTCTTGCTCAACTTGTGTACCTTATTATTCCCTTATGTTGTATGCACTTGAAGCACCTTTGTGTGGCTCACTCTATCTAGTAGCACCCTTTCTTCTTTCCTTGATGCACAGACTGTGCTTGCATTGGTTCTTAGACCAAAGCCCTAGTTATTGATCTCCCTCCTTTCATTATAGAGGAATCACTCTCAGTAGCAATCCCCTTGGGACAAAATAGTCTTGCACCCAGAGGAGCTTTTGAGCCATATCACTTATCACTCATCTCTCTTATAGAGTCTAGTCACCATTCCTTGCCTTCACCAGGTAACCATACCCCTACCCATACCCTCAGCACAGGTGCCACATGATCTAATTACCTAACAAGTGTCAGTATGTGTGTAGCCTCATCTCTCAATTGACACGCTTACCCAACACTGATGGTGCCATCTCTGTGTCCTGCTCTTAGGCTGTGAGTAACTTTGTCTCATGCTGATCCAAGTCATTGTGTGCTGTTTGTAGGATGTGAGTATCTTGATTCTGCTTTGAGCTCAAGCCATGCTGATCAAAATTGTTGCCCAGTGTTCCCAGTTTGTGATTGTCTCAATCCTCCTTTGAGCTTGAGCCATGCTGATCAAAATCACTGCCCACTGTTTGCAGGTTGTGAGTGTCTCAATTCTCCTTTAAGCTCAAGCCATGCTGATCAAAGTCGCTGCCTACTGTTCACAGTATGTGAGTGTCTCAATCCCGCTTTGAGCTTGAGCCATGCTGATTGAAGTTGTTGTCTGCTGTTTGCAGGTTGTGAGTGTCTCAATCCTCCTTGTTGAGAGGTGATCCGTCAGATCATCTGAGCCGGTGCCAGTCTAATAACATGCACGACATGTCTGTCATGTCTGTCATTGCACGTCACTCTCATAGTTACAATAATTTTCTTTCCTTTCCCCTTACTTAAGGTAGTTGGAGCACATCGCTACACCTCAGTCTCTTTACCATTGACTGAGGTGTGTACGCTGTTCTCATTTGTTATATACAATGTACTCACTAGCGCCACTATAGGCTTGCGCTACTTTACTCTAGGTTAGTACATTAGGAATAGAGTCTCTTTACCATTGACTGAGGCTCGCACTACTTTACTCTAGCTCTCTCCTTCTAACAGGTTATGAGCCCTGACTAAAAGGATAGCGGCATCCCTTAAGACACCTCACACTTATAGACTCTCCTCTCACTGACTAACCCCTATCTCTGATGTCATCGCCACATAATGTCTTCCTCCGACTCTCTCCTGAAAACTGAGAAATACCTGCATGAGAAGCTTACCCTCGACGGTTCTAACTATTCCCAATGGGCAACCGGCTTCAAGATGTGGGCCAGTGGTATTGGGTTATGGCCTTATGTTAGTGGAGATGAACTCAAACTGTCACCTCTGGCGCCACTCACAGACCCTGACTAGGATATCATCCAGAGAGAGAAGCACGATGAATGTGTGAAAGTTTACAAACAACATCAACTTCTGGCCCTTAGTGCCCTCTCCACGGCTATTGATGCACAGAACTTCGTCTACCTCCGTGACATAGACAATCCACACATTGCCTAGGTAGCCTTGGAGAAGAAGTACCTTCCCCAGAAGGCTATCTGCTTCAATCAATATCTCAACCACCTATTCACCCTCCCAAAGGCGCATGACAGTGTTTCCATTGCAGAAACCATGCAGACATTAATTGTCTTAAAATCAGATCTTGCTGCGCTATCACTTGCACCCACTCCTGCCCCCAGTACTACCTCAAGCTCAACATCTACTACCATTGTGACGAAAGACGAGTATAAAATTCCGGACACCATCTTCGTCCACATCCTACTCTGAGCCCTCCCTGTAGACTCATAACCAGTCTAGACTATGTCTTTGAAATGTTAAGTGTTTGACGTAGTCAGACTGGTCGATCTCGGAGAAATTTGGCAGATGAAGTGAGGAGTTTGAAATTTGACAGATGCCGGTGATGCTGGAAGTACTTGCGATCACTGTACAGTACTTACAAGTTATGTGTCTGCTCCTGTCTGCTGCTCTCGCTCAAATATGCTAGTTTCAATCATGGGTTTTGTACAACCATTATCACTCACTGCTCAAGACGCGATTGAAAATCTCCCAATGGACTTTACAAGTGCCCTTTCAATGGCACAACACCAGCAAGTTCTCGAGGCCTTCTTGCAACTTGATTTTATTTCCCAAGGATCACAATATCCGAAATTGTTCCAGCTCAGATCCCTCACATCATTACTTTCTGCAAGACACGTTGTACTTCGAGCTGCAACAGGCTCCGGAAAGACCCTTGCAATGATTCTGCCTTTACTTCTTTGCTCGCTTGCTCATCAGCATCCAACACATTAAGAAACTGCACAAGGGCCCTGCTTCAAAAAAAACCTTCCCTCCAAGGTAGCATGGAGGCCTTGTTTGAGAAAGAGTGCAACATGAGGTCCATGACTGTCATCCAAAGCTTGTGAAGGATTTTTAGGACCACAAGGATTTTTTCGTCAATGTTGAGGCTCAAAGGATTGACAATCCAAATCAAAGGCTCAACAGGTGGCTGATATTGCGGCATGGGCAGGTGAAAGGCATGAAATGGTATCATTTTATGGTCCTATTAGATGTCAAGTACTGTTGCTCAATGGACTGTGATGCATGTGATGTTTGAGAAGCATACAATACTTTGCTTAAGGTGCGAATGAAGGACTTGTGTTATCAACGCTGTACAATTACAACCATTACCTAAACCGGCATCACCAGCATCTGTCAAATTTCAAACTCCTCACTTCGCCTGCCAAATTTCTCCAAGATCGACCAGTCTGACTACGTCAAACACTTAACATCTCAAAGACATAGTCCAGACTGGTCACAAGTCTACCCTCCCTGACTACTACAACCTTCTTCGCCAAACCCTTATTAACAGCGACACTTTGCTGGACTTCAATCACATCATCAATTGCTTGAAGACTCAAGAGTTGCATCGTGCCAGGACCAGCACACCAGAGCACATGGCTATGCTCTCTGGTCACTGCGGCAACAATGCACCTCCCAAGGCTAGTGAACGTGTCCCTCCAAAGGGCTTTGACGAATCAAAAGAAGATGGCTGGATCATGGGTTGGCATCCCAAGTGTGGCCATTGCCAAAAGTCCGGGCATGTCTGGGTGCAATGCCGTGCACGACTCTCTAAGGATGAAAAGGCATCGAAGTCAGCTCCACCTCCTTCATCCCCTGCCGCTGTTGCCACTAACACGGAAACTCCCTTACCAGACCAAGCTGATGACTCTGTCATGCCACCCCCATTCATCCTCACGCTAAAAGACCACTCTGCAAGCATCTTGTCCACCCTTAAACTACCAGACAGGATGTTCCATGTAGATTCTGCCTCCACTGCTCATATGGAGCCTGAAATGTCATATTTCTCTCACTACACCAAACTGCGTGAACCTATCCGTGTGACACTGGCTGATGAACATGTGGTCCTAGCCCCTGGATGGGGAAGAGTGAGACTTACCCTGCACCATGGAACATCACTGACAGAATGCGACTTTGAGTTCTTACATGTTCCTGACCTATGCTGCATGCTGATCTCGGTATCCTTGCTTGCCTCTGCTCACATCTCCTTCAGCACAACATCTAAGGGCGGGATGCTATGTCTCAAGATGGGAATGGTCCATACCTCGCTGATGTGCACCAAAGGGGTGGTCTATACCTGCTTGACGCTATCTACTGCATCAAGACCACCCTGACCCCTATGCAAGCTATGCTCTCCAAGGTGCCTGGTACATCCTTGACACTGAACACTTGGCACCATCATCTGGGCCACACTGGCTTCTCAACCATCATGAAGGCCATTGGCCATGTCAGCGGTATGGACATCGACACCACACACTTCAATCAGGAGTCGGACAGTGCAGATTTAATTCACTGCACATCCTGTGTTATGGGCAAGCACAAACGACTGCCCTTCTCCACTGCTGCATGACGTCCTCAGACCACTGCAGAACTCATCCACTCTGATGTGTGGGGCCCGGTCAACACCGCATCATCCTTAGGTGACTACTACTTTGTGGTTTTCACTGACGACTACATGAGATACTTGGTAGCTTACCTCATGAAGGTGAAATCAGAGGTGTTCAACCGCTTCAAGCACTTTGTGCCCTGGATTGAGACTCAGTCTGGTGAGCGCATCAAGCGCCTGTGCAGCAACAATGGTGGTGAGTATGTGTTGAAGGATTTCCTCCACTACCTTGTGCAACGTGGCATTGAGCACGAGACAACGATGCCATACACTCCCCAACAGAACGGTGTTGCCGAATGCAGTCACCAGACGGTGGTCACATGCGCACTCAGCGTGCATCACCTGAGCGGGTTTCTGCACTCTTTCTGGGGCTGGGCCATCCTAAATTCAGCGCACATCAAGAACATGCTCCCCTCATCCTCACTCACTGGTCGTACCCCCTTTGAGGCCTTCTATGGCTGGCTGCCCGACCTCAGCTACCTTCACCCCTTTGGCTGCCTTGCCTATGTGCATGTCCCAGATGACACTCGGTGCAAATACGACTACATGTCATGGTGCTGCTTCCTACTTGGCCATGTGCGCCACACCAAATATATTCTCTGGGACCCCTCTTCTCAGCGTACCATCCACTCTCACCATGTCCACTTTGACGAGCATGTATTCTATGGCAACCCTACCCCATCACCCCTGACCCCTCTCCTTGACCCTGTGTCTGTCCCCCTTTTGTCAGTGGGAGCTAGCCCATCCCTGCGGACTGGTGAGCCACCAGTATCGACCCCAGCTTCCACCACAGCATTGCAGGTGTTAGTGGGAGGTGAACGCTGAAGGCACTAAAACTGACTGCAGCATGCGCAATCAATCTCTAGATGTGAGATCAACAACACTGCTGGTGAGGCAGAATGTCAGGTCTCGCTGCGCCTAGGCCACTATGCCTGAGACAGGCTTGTTCGACCCTAAAGGGGACTGCTACCACACACAGAACCAGAAATAAGAGATGATTCAAGTAGACAGGAGGCGTGTGCAAGTATATAGAGAGGCACAAAGCGCGCACTAAGGTAAGCGAAGCACGGGAAGGCGTGTGCCTATAGTGCGCGTGGGCATGTGAAAGCGTGCAAGTGATGCGGGAGGTAGGGAGCAGTGTAAGGATTCGTAATGAGCATGAAGTGACATGAGTGAAAGCGAGTGCAATGTAAAGTGAGAGCAAAGGCAAAGCAGACAAAAAGCAAGGCTTGATTAGGTGATCTAATCTAAGCCAAAACGCAATAACCACAGGGCGCATGCCCTAATGGTGACTACTACTCTAAAGTAAAACCCAAATGCTAGGGAAGTACAGTAAAGTGGAGTAATCGAATAGTAGCGCTACCATCAGGCTTTATACTAAGTAAGTTCTCATCAGATGCGGAAGGGATAGGGAGAACATGCGCGATAGTATGTAATGACATGTAATAGCACTGCAGTCCTTGTTACACTTGTGCAGCATGGAATATGACGTACCAAAGGGGTGCTCGGACATGGATCGGTCCTCCTGGATGATAGGCGATAGAGCGCAGGAACGCGCACTAAGCGCAGGCGCGAGAAGGCGTAGGTGCAGGAAAGCATGTGCCTTTGGTGCGCTATACAGGGAAGTGTCATGCAACTCCATAGTGCAAATGATCAAATGACAGCTCGTGTAAATATGGCCTTTTCACGCCCACAGAATTATGATTCCTTACAACACCATGACCCACCAGCCATGCCAGTTGCACTAGCACACGTTGTTGCACCAGCACACCCTGCCTTACCCCCAGACCATAACCCACCTGCAGATCCCCCTCATGCAGACCCTCCTCGCCACAGCACGTGCATGCGCCAACCAGCACAAGCCAGCTACAATGCTCCAACCGGCACCAGCATGACAGCAATCCCAACTAAGAGGGTCCCTGTAGCTGAGCGATGAACCTATGTACCAGAGATACCTACCCCTAACCATGATGCACATGACCAACATGGCACTGAATCCACCATGCACACAACTGTGAACCCCCTAAAGCATCAAGATGTGACTATACCAGACACTATTGACAAAGTGCAAAAGTCACCAGAATGGGAGCAATGGTCAGATGCCTGCAAGTCCGAGTTGAAATTGATGCAGGAACTCAAAACTCATCAACTCATGGCACTCCTGCAAGGTCAGAAAGCCATTGGCTCAAAGTGGGTGTTTACGGTAAAGGCTGATGAGGAGGGAAACATCACTCAACACAAGGCACGACTCATCATGCAGGGTTACACACAGATTGAAGGAATCAACTACATGGAAACATTTGCTGCCATTGCTAAATATGACATGGTACGCATCCTCCTCTCTTGCAGCGAAGTTCAACCTCGAACTGGACCAGATGGACATTCGCATGGCATTCTTTAATGCTGAGCTTAAGGAAGATATTTACCTCAAGCAGCCCGCCAGTTTCAAGGATCCCGAACACCCAGATTGGGTCTGGAAGCTTGAGAAGGCCCTCTATGGGCTGAAACAAGCTGGATACGAGTGGAACCAAACATTGGATGAGTATCTACAGAAGGAGGGTTTCTGGTTCATAAGGAGTGAGGCGGACCACAGCTTATATGTTCTCCATGAAGGGAACAAAGTCATCTGGCTGGTAGTATACATCGACGATATGCTAGCAGTGTCCAACTCATGTGAATATTTAAACTCATTCAAGGCGCAACTCAAACAATGCTTCGATCTCTCGGATCTCAGCCCTGCCCAACACTTCCTAGGCATGCATATCACATGAGACTGCGAGAAGAGACTTCTCACCATCAGTCAGAAGACTTACCTCAAGAAGATTCTCGATAGCACTGGAATGTCAGAATGCAATCCAGTAAGCACCCCTATGACGCCAGGGGTTGTGGTACAAAAGGCTATGCGGGTCCCAACAGAAGAAGAAGCAGCTGCCATAGCGTCCATTCCCTACTGTTGAATGATTGGGGAACTGAACTATGCCATGTGCACGACATGACCAGATATTGCCTACTCAGTCTCCTGTCTCTCCCGCTACATGGAGAATCCCAGTATCAAACACCACTGCCAACTAAAGCACCTCCTTCGATACATTCGTGGGACGACAGACTTAATGTTAGTCTTTGGCTCATCAGACAAAGGACTCATCAGTCACTCAGACTCAGACTATGCAGCAGACCAGGACAATAGCAAGTCTACTAGTGCATATGTATACCAGCTCTTCGGTGGACCAATCAGCTAGAAATCACAAAAACAATCTGTAGTTGCCACATCAATTACAGAGGCGGAATATATAGGTCTATCCAACGCCTCTCACGAGGCCCTCTATCTCATCCAACTCTTGCACAACTTCCGCCTCGATCCCGACCTCTTCGACCCCGCACTCCTATATGGAGATAACCAAGCCAGTATCGCCCTCTCAAAGAACCCCAAGTTTCACAAAAGGGTGAAACACATCTGGGTCCATTATCACCTCATCCGCAGTCTCGTTGACTTGAAGAAGATTGACCTGCACTACAAATCCACTTCACAGATGATTACTGATAGCTTGACAAAAGTGCTCCCTTGCCCAGCAGGGAACCAGCATCGGGAGGATATGGGACTGCATCACCAGAGCATGCTGGATGCTCCGATGAGTGGGAGTGTTGAGAGGTCATTTGTCAGATCATCCGAGCCGGTGCCAGTCTAATAACATGCATGACATGTCTGTCATGTCTGTCATTGCACGTCACTCTCATAGTTACAATAATTTTCTTTCCTTTCCCCTTACTTAAGGTAGTTGGAGCACATCGCTACACCTCAGTCTCTTTACTATTGACTGAGGTGTGTACGCTGTTCTCATTTGTTATATACAATGTACTCACTAGCGCCACTATAGGCTTGCGCTACTTTACTCTAGGTTAGTACATTAGGAATAGAGTCTCTTTACCATTGACTGAGGCTCACGCTACTTTACTCTAGCTCTCTCCTTCTAACACTCCTTTCAGCTTGAGCTATGCTGATCCAAGTTATTACCTGCTGTTTGCAGGATGTAGGTGTCTTGATCCTTCCCTCTGAAATGCCTTCTCAAAGTCAGATACATCAGACTAACTACTACTTTTGTCATCTCGTAGGTGTAATTCATTGATACCCATCTCAAAACCCATACCCACTATTATCCCATGCACCATTCCACACTTCAGCTTCAGCCTCCCCCTATTCCGAGTCCTCACTTTGTGCCAGCAGCCAGTAGCGAAGTAGATTTTCAAGTGGGCGCTGAGGTACAGATGTATGCATGCAGTCAACCTTATTCAGGACCATATCAGCAGTACAATCACAATAACTACATGAACCACAATATTTAATGATAATATATTGCTGTATTCAAAGCTTCAAGTTTGATGACTCGATACTCAACGCCAACAGATCAAGAGCTGCACAGTGCGGAGAGTCAAAGTTGACTGTGCTGGTTCTATGCTGAGGTGTGACTCGACATGACTGTATTTTGCAGATTAGCAGTCAGACCCTGAATTTTCTCAGCTTTCATCTGACACTGCACCACAACATCCTAAAAATGAGAAAAAATGAGATCTATATAGAGGAGGTACAAATCTACAATGCTCTAATTTTGTGGAAGATAATATGAAGTGGTTGATGTGTTACAAAAGATTTGCTGAAAAAGTTGCAGAACCCCCAGAATGATAGTATGCATTATGAGATAGTGTACTGTACTTAGGTAAGCGTGTGGCTGAGTGTTCATCGAAAGGTGAATCACTGTACAGTACCAGGAAGCAAGAACTAGCAAAATAGGTAGAACGGACACCAACAAGGGATACCGAGATGTACGAGTATGGATTGCTGCCAAGAACCAGCAGGTATTTGAAGAGACTAAACGGGGGTCCGAACAACCGGTGTGCTGGAGTTCTGTTTACATGTGTTCCGGACGAGCGAGCGACGTGTCAGATTTAGCATCTGAAGTAAGCACATTTAATTATAGTCGTTTTATATACATTGTCTCGTTCAGATTACGGTGGTGCTAAAATCTCGTTTGCAGAGTGAATGATGATGTAGATGTAGCCCGAGTCTAGGTCTTTCAATCCTCGATTTCGCTTCCCCATATGTAGTTTTATTTGTGACATGGTGACCTAATGAATATGTATATTACGATTGCGATTCGGAATCGTCACGGTAGCGTAGTAGTCCAATATAAGTCCTCATCTTTTTATGCGAACAATCAGTTACAAAGGAATCGCTACTAGTACCAAGAACACCAGCACGTAGAACATTGTTCCACCGACCCCCATGCAGCGCAGCACTTCGTGTTCCACTATGCCTCGTTGTCCCAAGTACATGCCTACGAGAACACGGACTCCTGATTCGACAGCAAAAACAAGATGATCGGTCAACCGAAGAAGACGACTATCCTTTACCGAGAAAGCTACAATCAAAAGAAGAGCGACAAAGGCTGTCTTCTGTATGGTAGTTACAATGACAGCCTTAAAATACTGTTTGTGACATATTGTTCTTAGATGGCAGCATCAAGCATGAGTATACCGCTTACCGGAGCTAAACCTTCGGTTTTCTGTTCCGCTTCATAGTAAAGCGCACTGTGAGCATCGCTCTCAAAATAAGAGAATGAGCGAAGGGATGTGGTGCGTTCCAGAAAGGAAATGGCGCGTTCTAGGAGCGCTTCACGACTGCTGATCTCACATTGAGAGGATGCTATGTGGGTAGACATGGACGAGGGATATCCACTTGTGCATTCGACTTTCTCGTGTACTTCGCGATCACCTGGGCCATCCTCACATTGAGAAGAATTCAAACGAATGGACGTGGTGTGTTCTATGGGCGCAGGCCCATGTCCACTTCTGTGCTGCAAATTAGAACCATTGGGTTCCAATTGGTCCTGTCACTCGGTTGTTAGAATACTTATTTGGAAGAAGAACCGTCCTTTCTAGGAGAAAAACTCACTGAGCAAATTTGAAGCTGGGGCAGGTCTGAACGTCAGAGGCAGTCCCATGATCATCACGCATAGTACGGACGCTTACATGGGTGGTAGGTCCTACTTCGTTTTGGAGCCCATCATGATCGCTGTTCTCGTGTTGAGAGGAGGCCGAGTGAAAGGACATGGACGTCGACAAAGAATAACTAATTGTAAGTGGTCTTGATCTGCGGGCCTTTATAATCCTGTTTTAATCGGATTCCCTAAATAACGGACAGGCAAGCAGCATCCTGCAGTGTCCTCCGAGTTCGCCGCTGATGTTACAGTGACTTGCAAAACCGTTACAATGTTTGGTACTTTTTCAGTGTATAAATTATGGTGCCTGTATGCGTGGGAATCACACTTTATGTTGGTGAGAGATATTGGAGAGCCAACCCCTGGCTACACGTGGACACCTGGGTCACGTGATTTGGCCCAGGGGATGTGAAGATATGACTATTTTAAGACAAGGATACCATTGTAACAGTTTTGCAACTATTGATATGGATAGTAGGATCTCAGTCAAATAAAAGGATAGTTGCTGTTACTTGTTAATATAATTAGAGATATACATAAAAACATTATGTCTGAGTTTGAAATTAGTCCCACGCTTCTTTGTTCTCAACCATTATCACCATGAGATCTCTCTCTACCACTCAAAAGAATACCATCCTCTCTCAGCTTGATGCTGGTCATTCTATCCGCTCTATTGCCTCTACAACTGGTATCAGCACTGCTACTATCTCCAGACTTCGTTCCAAGGAGCGTTCTTCCTTACAAAAGTCCACTGGTGGTCGTCCAGCCAAGCTTTCCTCTGCCAATATCCGCCATGCTATCCATCTCATCTCCACTCAGAAGGCAGAAACTGCTGTTCAAGTGACCAAATCTCTTTCAAATATTATCAATCAACCTCTTCATCCAAGTACCACTGGCCGCTACCTTAAAAAAGCTGGAATGAAGGCTGTAGTCAAGTCCAAACACCCTCTACTGTCTGCCAAACATTGCAAAGCCCACTTAGATTTTGCCTATGCTCATAGAGATTGGACTTTGGAGGACTGGAAGTTGGTCATATGGTCTGATGAAACTAAGATTAATCGCCTAGGGTCAGATGGTTGCAAATGGGCTTGGAAAAAGTCAGGAGAGAGGCTCAGTGACAGATTGGTACAAGGAACTGTCAAGTTTGGTGGAGGTTCTTTGATGATGTGGGGCTGTATGACCTGGGAAGGAGTTGGCTATGCTGCTAAAATTAATGGTAGAATGGATGGGGATCTTTACCTTCAAATTTTGAAGGATGAACCTCAGAATTCCCTGGAGTTTTATGATCTTAATCCTTCTGATGTCATCTTTCAGCAAGACAATGACCCTAAGCATACCTGCAAAAAGGTCAGGGAGTGGTTAGATGACCAGGAATTTAGGACTATGGTATGGCCTGCACAATCTCCTGACCTTAATCCCTTGGAACATCTCTGGGGTCACCTCAAAAGAAGGCTTGTAGAGCATGAGCATCTCCCTAAGGGAATGGAGGAGTTGTGGAGAAGGATTGAAGAGGAATGGAACAAGATACCAGCTGAGGTGTGTCAGAAATTGATTGAAAGTATGCCTAGGAGGATTGAGGCAGTAATTAAAGCCAAAGGAGGTTATACCAAGTACTGATATTTGTCAATACCTTAATTATTATCAACAGTTGCAAAACCGTTACAATGGTATCTCTGTCTTAAAATAGCCATATCTTCACATCCTCTGGGCCAAATCATGTAACCCAAGTGTCTATGTGTAGCCAGGGGTTGGCTCTCCAATACCTCTCACCAACATAAAGTGTGATTTCCATGCATACAGGCACAATAATGTGTACACTAAAAAAGTACCAAACATTGTAACGGTTTTGCAAGTCACTGTATCATATATCGTAATGTCCTCGTGTCTTGGAATTGTGATGCCAAGTTGGATATGTAGTCGACATATTCAAGAGAAAGGCAACCGAGTATAAAGAAAAATTAGGTTTCGTGATCTAGCGACGTAATCATAGCCATCCGTCTCCCCGATCATGTCACATCAATGGATCGAGGCGAAGTTGTACAAAGGGCGAAGCCACTGGTGGCTGAAACATGACCCTTGGTCAATTCACATTCAAGCTGGTTTATGGGAATCGATAAGGTAAGTCTTAGGCGCAATCATGATTCGAATTTGGCGAGGAACGGGGGGCATGGATTATTCATCCAGAAGATTGTCCTAATTCATCATCTACATGCAGAGTTGGCGTCAAGAAGTAATTATGAGAGTGTTTCATACCAGTAGAAGAGCAGTTGGTAGACATGGTGGTAGTATCAGAAAGACATTCGTTGTTTTTGGTTTTAGACAGAATGGTTGATGTCAGAGAAACAAATAAGCACTGCCAAAAAAATTATGACATAACGTATTTCTGACTATTCCAACCATTATCATGAGGCTCTTGCTGCTTCTTTTCGCTAGTTCCTTGTTTGGAAGAAGTTCGGCAAGCTTGAAGCTGGCGTTTCAACTGAGGAAGGGGTTGTATATCTGATTTACTGGGAAGAAAGTTAGAAATACAGTCAAGGACTTAGTCAAAAAAAAATCAAATATACTCTGGCATTTGCACGCTATCGATACGATACAGTCGGGAAGTGCGCACGCAGTGCAAGAAAGTACAATGATAATGATACATCGTATATGTCGTAGAGCGACTCAGAGGTGCACAATGCGAGAATGATACAATGTAGGATGATAACAATGCGATGCAGTGCATCTTGGTCGGAAATCTCGGAGTTCATCATTTTTCGTATTGTACAATTACATGATCATCATATTTCACCTGACCTCACTAGGGGTCAGCGCCAGCGATCGTCAGAAATTCTCTCATGACAGGAGGAGTGGTAATAAGCGGCAATAAACTCTCGGTTTCCACCTCAAGAATAGAAGGGAACCTTCGGAAGACATGCAGCATTGTGATGGTCAGTTAGGGAAATAGAAAAATGAAATATGGACTAACCTGGATTTCAGAGATGAAGAGCATTCGTGTAGAATATTGTGCTCAGTCAGACTTGATCGTATAGCAGCAAGCGCTTTGACCTGCAATGTTTCGTGATTTATCTGGTACGATCCCTGGTATCAGTTTGCGAGAGTATCCCAGGTTAGATCAAACGCACCTTGCACGCTAGTCGATACATGGACTTTGGCGAGCATGGCGGGGGCCCTTCAAGGCTGCAACATCTTGTCGTCCTATTTCCCTGTGATCGCAAAGGTGCGAAAACGATCTCGTCAGTGTACAGATAGTACAATAAAGCTTGCCATCTACAGGAGTCAGTAAGCAATGGAACCAAGCGGTAGGATAGTAAACCACACGTGTTGAATGCAGTATCTGTTACCAATACTCTGCGGCTTGGGATAATACGTTGCACTCCCCTAGTAGTAAAATTCAAGTTCTGAACCGAAGCTGTTTGAGAGATCCGTTCCACAGAATCATTCACACATTTCTCATCTAAAAATATCTTCATAAGACAATCTTGTACCGTGATGTGTAAATTCACCTACTATCTTTGACCATTTCATCGTTTTTTCCCTCCTCCTCCTCCTCCTCCTCCTCCTCCTCCTCTTCATCGAGGTCGCTGTTGGATGCATAGCCATATTCACCGAGAGAAATCCCTCCCTCACAAGCGTGATAGTCTTGGAGTTCGACCAAGGCAGAATCATTGAGCGTTTTCTGAGTAAGCACTGAAAGGATCTGCTGAACTTAACTGAGTGGTGACAGACATGTGACTCACATCTATCAAAGTACTCAGAACTCACGACGAGGGTTTTTTGATTGGTACATAGTGCTCGGAGCTTGGTAACGTTGCCTCCATGCTTCGATCAAGCGGAGAACAGGTAAAATTGGGTGTCAAGAAGTTCCCCGACAAGCGACTTCCTCAGCAGATCATGAATCCGTGCCTGATTCCTCGGCATTGTAGAGTCGCTGATATGTCCACAGCAAGAACGGTCGATCGAGAGAGATAGAAGAAAACACTGAAGGTGTAGAAGGCTTATGGTTCAAAATGAATTCGACATTGATATCCCGAGACGACATACCATGTTATATGAAAAATGAATGTCAAAGGGAAAGGCCTGATAATGAGAAACAAATGTACACGTGCAGGCAGGACATGTAAAGGACAAAGGTCGTGAAGCGATCACCATGTAAGTGATGACGGAAAAGGTAATCGATAAGGACCGATACGGTACTGAGTTTCAAATGTGAAGTTGTGAAAATGTGAAATAGACAAGATATTCGGAGCGAAGACACTACCTGCTTGAATTGCCCCGAAAGGCATGCTCTGGGACAGCACATATCAATAAACAATTAAGCGGTGTCTCTTCCTGACCCACCATGAAGGTAATGAAGAAATACGTGACGGGCGCCGAAAATCAGGAACAATGTATGTTCGGCCGACGGTACAAAGTCGATTGTACCTCGAAGGTGTCCAACATGGGGACGAATCAATGACGAGATTAGCCTTTATGGTTTCTTCACATTCTTTAGCCAATTGCCTGGCGGTTGTGATGATCCTTACAGAATGCCTGGTAGTAGTAAGTGTGACTAGTAATTGTGATCTCGCACCTTTTCTTGTCAGACTGAATATGAGTATTAGTTTGTCAACGGCGAATAAGCAGACATCAAGAGTATGCCCAAAAGCAAAATCATTCCGACCTCTCAGCTTGACCACCCTGTAAATAAACCGAATAAGTCTACAGGGTCGATATTTGTCACCAAATCAATTTGAAAAGAACAGTCTTACCACATCCAGTCATGCTCGCCAAGCCTGAAGCATGACCACACCTACCGCTGATAACCTGCATGCCTGTTTAGAGACATCTCAAGTGATAAGAATAACACACCATATTCTCGTTCGAGTAGAGTACCTAAGTACCTAAGGACAATCAAGTTTGAAGAAATCTGAACGAATCTTCCTGCATTAAAGCAGATTGACTGGATAGCGTTGAAAACACCAAACTTGAATATGCTGTGAAACATATCCGCTATCCCACCAAGTTGAGGTTAGAGACTAAGAAAGTAGGCAGCATGAAATAACCCTACAACGTTCAGAAACAGGGCACAACCACACTGGTTGGGGCTTCTGTTGCATGTGACCATGGGCCTGTGATTATGTACACGGTGTCGTAATCAGACCCGAAGTTGTCTTTGGTTTTATTCGAGTTTCTAAAGTGGTTTTCTCCAGAATATTGATGCGGGTGGTCTAAGATGGCATCCGTATTGATTATAATGAGTGATGACGATACACATGAAAAGACTGACGAATTCTCTGTGGAACATAGTGGGCCTGACTCTGGGTCTGCAAGCCAATATAATTGGCGGGGCTTGGGGTGTATTCGAGAGTAACGCTTTCATAGCCTTCCCGGTAAGGTTGTGCTGCACCTGAGTGAAACACATGGCTAGCTGCAGCGCTGGTGGATGGCTTGCAAAAGAGAGAGCACGGCTGTTGATGCATCCCGGTAGAGATCGAGAGTCCTTGGACCTAGTAAAATTATCGTAATAGTCACAGTGTTGGTGTCTGGTGTAGTACGACATCAGTGTAAGTTAACGGCATACTGTAGAGGAAGCATCCCCGATGCATGGTGTATCAGATCTTCAGAGACCAACTGTGAGGCCTTGCGCCTGCATAAGCCTGCATGTGAGAACAGAAATCAAATCTAGTCACGTCTGTCACATTATAAATGACATTGATGTGTCTACCTTGATATCGCGCTGGTATTGATCCCGATGAAGTACTACTGGTTGGTGGTTGGGGGGTAGTCTAGCTAGATATTGGTCAACGCTTAGATGCGCTACTATGAATTTTGGATTACATGATTTGCTTCTCGCAAGATGTAATCGCTTCCAGTATCGTGAAATCACTTCAGTCAACTAATCGAACAAAGATCTGCTGTTATAGTTTTTGACAGGATCCGGAAGGGACTAGTAATGAGTAAGGCTATGAGTTAATTGCCTTGATTTATGTAATACAAACAGTAGCCTAGACGAAATCTGGTCCCCTTTCTGCCATCTTCGGTGTGGTCACCATGAAGGTATTGGCTATCGTAACCTTGACTCTCAACAACTCCTTCAATCATCACGACACATCGGACGGGTCTATAACTTGTTCGCTGTGCACTCCCAGCGGCGGGAGCTCAGCGGACCTCATTAGCTATTCATAGTCAATCAATACCAGGATTACAATGCCTTGTCGCCAATGCACTTACACGATCTAATGGCAAGACATGTACGCAGGGTTGGCGTATTCTTGGAATGCGCATAGGGGTCTTTGCGTAGTGGCAAATGACACCGGAAGGCCGAATGATGCAATAATTGGTGTCATATTCATTGTAACAAAGAAACCCCCCCGCAATAGGGTATTGGCGATAAGGATCATAGGGGCTATCAGTATCTGACAACGGAATTAAAGCCTGAATGGCTAAAAAAGTCTCCTCGATCATGCTGTTTTTCATCAAATACCGATGATGGAGAAAAATTTTGACGATGCGACCAGCCTCTGGTTTTGACCCTAGGGAACTGCAAAAAACAATGTTGCTATCGCAATGGGAAAAGTCTAAGGGCCGGTATGATACTCCACGGATAAGGATACGATTCGACAGCAAAACATTGCGCCTTAGGAAGAGCTGGTCCGACGAACGGGGGTCACCCTCGCCAACATAGCGAAGTGGCTCGGTAGCATCGATCAGCTGCAGCAAGGCGGAATATAGTACCTCCTCAAGGATAACTTCTTTGGAAACCGGGCATGTTTGGCCATGTGCAGTGACAGTTTTGTCCCATTGAAGCACGTCACGAATTCGAGTGCCTCTCCTATCTTCGCCCACGAAGTTGCTGTATGCATCGACCATATCTGAGACAATAGTACGGATATGTCCCTCCTGCATGAGTGTGCGCATATTGGCTACTCGGCAGGTGTGATTCATCATAGTTAGTTCAATTTCGCCTGTGACGTCCGGCTGATTAGTTCGAAACATAAAGATTCAAGAGATGGGAAGCTGCTGACCAAATTTACCATTAGTGTTTTCACGCTGGAGGAGATAGTTATAGCGCTCAAATGCGAAAGCCCTCCAAGCATGGATGGGACCAAAGGAGCACAAGAATTTGCCAAGGTGGAGAGCAATGTGGTGGCTCGGAACCAGTCATAAGGTTTTGTAGAGGTCCTTGAAATTCTCGAGATAGCGCTGCATGTAAAAATCGTACTGGGAGATATGACCAGGGGAGATAACGAGCATGCAACCCAGCTCAACGGCGGTGACTAGATCCATATAGTTGTCCAGCATAGCCTTAACCATGCCACTCTTCCCGCCCCATAGCCATATCAAGGTAATCGTCATGTTGATAGTGCATGCAGCGCGCCCATGTCTTTCCGTATCTCAGTGACAAGAGATTGACCCAGGACGACATGTCGAAGTTGATCATCATTCATGTTGTCCGCTTGCCCTAGGGGCTCTGCACTGTGAGAGTTGCAGCTATTCTCGAAATCTGTGGGAGCTTCACGATTATCCCTGTCGTGTTGGTCTTGCTCGGCTCGCTGAAGTTGCCAGCAAGGTTAGTTGCTCTGTAGTACTCAAGTTGCAATGAGACATACCCATTGGATGAGGCGCTGGGAAAGGACTTTCTTCTGACCAACGGTGTTAAGATGTTGCTCCAAGCACAGCGCAACCAATACAATCCGGGTGTAACTCATCAGTGTGTCAACATCAACTTGTGAAGATGAAGAAATATATTCTTCCGCCATTCTTTGGTTATTTCGCACTTCCTTCGCTGCACTAGATGCACTTTCTGGTGCCATCCGTGTGCTTGGCAAATTCTGTGATAAACGCTGGGGTGCCAAGGTCAGATCAGTGCAGTAGATGCAAGGACGACAAGACCAGTTACATACCCAATCTAGCAACCTTCCAACAAGTTCTTTCTTGTTCCCACTGCGACGTTCGTGCTTTGCATCGCAGAGACTCGCCAATATAACTCTTGTGAACCGAAGGAGCGATAAATCACTGATTGTCGCCGTACCTTCAACCAGAAGCCTGGCTGACTCGGCATCTGTGAGTGGCGCACTCCTCGAAGGACGGGGTGGAACGACTGGTTTTTGGGGTACGTGTCCCGCTGATTGATTGGTTTTCTGTTATATTGACTAGTCAATTATATCCAAGCTTGAAGGACTTGCACGCACCCAATTCAAGAGAGTTTTAATGAGTGCTCTCTTCATACTCGCCCTCCTGAGATTTCTATCCTGGCATAGATGGTAGAGGACAGGTTTGGTGCAAGCGTCAAGGGCGGCAAAGGTTCCCGTAGCGAGCGCCCCCACACCTTTCTGCATGCCTTCATTGGATGGCCTCACAACACTTTTGGTTCCTTCTCCTGAAGCGGTTTCGCCGTCTTCTAAATCCACATTCATCTGCCACGCTACTCGGCAGTGATATCTGAGAATGCGCAGATATAGGATGTGCATCGACTCGACAACTGTGAAAGATATTGGATCCCAATATGGGAGCCGAAGGAGTTCGGTCCAACGGACCCCAAATTGATCGAAAAGGCGCTGCCTCTCCTCAAGCGTAGCAGCATCTCGGTACGAGGATGCATGTTTGCGATGAGACTCGACGTCACGAGGAGGCCACTGGCTCCGATCCAGATTGTCAATGTCGTAGAGAGGGAGTAAGCAGTAGGAACAAAAAAATTTTGAGCTGATACCGCTGAAGCCTGCAACTTGTTTTGCAGCTGGAAGATCACAAACAATTGGTATGAGGGCGATTCGGATAATGCGACCGTCTGCATACTTCGATGTGCGCGAGAAGGTGACACCAGGGTCCCAAAATGGTAGGAGATCGTCGACGAGGAGTTTCAGAAAATGATTGATCTGATCAGTGGAAGGTTTGGTTGGGCCTGGAATGATGCCAACGAGAAACATGTTCTTGGGCAGGTAATGCAAGTCCGGAGGAAGATTCAAGCATACTATATACATCCCTGTTACTGTCACGTTCTGCTTGGTGACTTTGTTCTGGAACGGATTGAAGCCGTCAACTCCTAAACTAAACACGTAGTGCCCCTCCCTAACTGATGGACTAAGGAAGGGTTTGCCACCTGGTCCAAGAAATTGAGAGAATGTAGATGCATGCCAAATGTCTTCCATGTCATCCCCTTCGTGAGGGCGAGCAGTGGAGTCGATGAGATCTTCAACGCCAGGACGCGAAAGGAAACGAGCCATCCATTGTTTCAGGTCTTGATGCAGATATGTACGGATTGGATATTGGATTTGGTTTCCATGGATGATACGCGTTTTCCAGAGTTTTGTGTGGCACGGCCGGCTCGTAGGAGTTGGTTGATGCATACAAAATAGGGGGAGGGGGGACGTATCGTATAAAGCGAAGCACGCTGGACAGCAGATGTAAGATCGAGTGCGAGGCTCTAGCTCAAATGATCCTATCACGGTGCGCGGGTCCCTTGGAATATCCTGCGACAGTGGTGCCTCTGTCGAACGTGCATCTGAAAGACGAACTATGCTCCGCAAGCAGCAGTGACGAAGCCCGATGAGGTAGCCCGCATACGAGGTGCATAAGGAAGATTGTCAAATATACCGACAAGAGCATGGGATGCCAGGAAGCGTGAGGGGCATTAAAATATGTATCTAACCAAAATAAACGATATACAGTAACATTAGTACTATGTAGACAATGGATTGCGTAGAAAACTGACTTGTATTGATAAACGTCTCAGAGTCCTCATCGTTGTTACCTTTCCGCTGTCTTTCCCACTCCTTCTCCTTGAAATCATCGGCACGATCCAGTTCCCTCACGATGCACTGAATAAGGACATCCTTTTCCTTGGCGATTTCCTCGACATTGTGAGTTTTTATTTCAAGCGCCTCCTTCATCGACATGGTGAGATTGTTCTGGAATGTGAGCAACGGCTGATTCATAGGGTGACGAGGCTCTAGCGCTTGTGGACCACAGTTAACGGCAAGAAGGTCATCCTGATCAGGACGCACGTATGGCCCATTGATCGTAGGATGCCCAGCGAATTTCAAAGGACCTTTGAGGGAAAGGCTGCAAACAAAGTAGTTGATTCTGGAATGCAAATGATGCAGGTCTGTAATAGAAGGGTGTTGTGACCGATCATTTGGTCTAGTATTAGTCGCCGGTATGACATGGTTTCCAGTGAAATTCAGCTCCACAGACGAAGCAAGGCCACGGGATGAATTTGGCAACGGAATTTCATAGATTGGTTGTCCATTCTCATCCAAGTTCACGCAGTCCAGTTCACAACGAAGCGTTTCTTCTCATTTGTGCCTGTAGTACATGGTCGCATTCAGCCAACATCCCAGCCGCACATCGTGAGACTTGGCGAAATCAAAGTCCGTTCCCTGTTCATGGACACATTGGCGACACTGACAGAAGTGAAATGACGACGTATCATTGAGCGAGGGTTGGGCGTTCATTGCTGCCCCTCTGTTGGAAAGGAACGGTTTTCTGATATCAGAGCGCGGGAATATTAGAAAGCGGAGGACAAACGTGTACAACAAAATGCAAGCTCACCCTCAGTTGGACGGGTAGGTAAACGGGGGAATGGGCATGGTCATTAGGCAATTAATCGATTAATATTTATTAGCGCCACTTGTTCAAGTTCACGATAAAGGCGGGCTTGATTGGCGAAGAAGTTCAAGGGCCATCCATCAAAATATCTGCGATACTTACCACACATTCCTTCTGTGCTTTCTGAGACGTTTGACAACAGCCCTTCTAACACTGTTGATCGATCTTGATGTGCCTACCAAATGGATTTAGGCGGTTTGGCTTTCAGCAGCAAGGCCGCTAACTCTATATGGGTGACGTCCGCTACTACGCCCACGCATCTGGCATATCTAAGATCTTGCAAGGCTTGCGCCCTGCTGAACTTCGAAATAACAAAGAGGCGGGCCAGATAAGTAGCTGTTGCACACACTCGTTCTTGGAGTTCGGAAAAAACCTGGTGGAAGTACACTACTGATCAACGCTCAGTAGGCATTAATCATACAGTCAAAATTGTCCAAACTCACTGAAATACCACCAGAGAGTTGTCATAAATAACGCACAAACTCCACGATCACCGAAAATTGCTATGCTGGCATAGATGCAAATTGCCGAAGCGAGCTGGTAGAGATGATCTGATACTACTGTAATCCTAGCCTCATCAGCGCAGAGATTATTGTGATGGCTCGAACGCACGTATGTGTGGTGTCTTGTGGTGTCTTATACGCTAGTGCTCTGATAAGATGCTGCAACAAATGATTTAGCTTTCAATTGAAGAATCAACAATGGCAGGCATGGTCACGTACCATGTACGTCTAGAATCAATTTTCTCCGCGCTGCTTCATCAGGTTCCATAAGCAAATCCCACACGAAATATCGCAACCCCTGTATGCCTGTATAGTGAACCTCGAAAGCTGGTGGGATTAGGTGTTGAAATTTGCTTACTCGTGCTTCAAGATCATGCCTAGTACCACTCCATGGTACAGAAAGCGCATGATGTACTATTACATGTTGTCATGAAGGAGTATACATCTGTCTTGACACGGTGTAGCCTTGGTGTGCATGGCGAAAAATCAACTGGGTCGATTATGACCTGTCTTGTGTTGTTTCACGGTGTAGTCGCTACATGCCAACTCGGCCCGCGTGTATCATCGCAAGAGAGAGGGATTAGAGCAGCGAGATGACAGAGAAGGTAAAGTACTTGCACTCCGAGTCTGTATAACAAAGTCGTCCAAGCTCTGCAATGATAACAATTCGTTATCATGGCGACAAAGTCGTTTAGGCAAAGATTTATCTGTCACAGGCATGCGTCGAAGAGCCGGAGATGATTCCTCTTGAGACTGGTGTTCCCTAAAGTTGGTAGATAGGTGCACAGTATATCTGCGACAGCGAACACCATCCCACTCGAAACGGGTCCAGTCAGGGTTCAACAGAGCCCTGGCCTCGAGGGGTTGTACCCACTTAAGCTGTCGCTTCCCTCAAATTTGGAGTTACTGTCAGTGTAGGAAAACTCATAAGCATAATATCAATGCGACAAATAGGGCCACAAGTCTGGAGCTACGAATTCAAAACGGGGTTACCTCATGGACGATTTTTATTGTTTATTCACCTCGGCCAAGATTGGACAAGAGCACGTGACTGGAGACTTGCGTGTACTGTGCCCAGAGCACGTGACTGGTGCCAGGTGCATGTTGGCAACGCCGAACCCTAGTGAGAAATATAAGTGGGTCGATTTGTTTATAGTATACGAGAAGGCAGGAACTCGAAATTCCTTCGAGCTAGAAGCAGACAAGGGAGCGCAAGATGTTAATTTTTGGAAATCTCCTGGTATATATATTTTATCCGAAACTCAGCGTGTTCTCGACATGGCTTGTTCAGTTTGAGATGGCCATTGACAGGCCTAAGTAAGCTGCGTATTCCTGTAGTTACAGTTGTCCGAGGGCATGCTTGCGTGCTAACTTCCCCTTGGAATCACTCAAAGATCCTTGGGGTCCAGATAGTAAAGGCTGACCACTGATTATGATTCGTGGTTCAGCGATTTGAAGCTTCATTATCTCGATCGTTGCCGTACATCAATTCATGATAGAGGAAGAACACGAGGTCTGGTCCCATTCGAGAGTTGAGCGATTATGCGTACGAGTGATCGGATATCCTAGAATGTTGAATGGTCGACAAAGCGACTGTTGTAATACGTCCGTGGTGCTCGATTGTGGTGATATTCGGATGGGTCAGCGTGTTATCAAGGTTGGCTTGGGGGCAAAAATAAGTGTATTTCAGTGTTGGTTTCGATACCAAGTCCTGCTGTATTTAGACTTTATTCAAACGTCCGAGACCTCTGCAAATTGTAATACATCTTCCAACTGCCGCCACGCAAATTGGCTGTCACGTCGCGAAATCATCAGACCCTCACTGATTAAATTGCTAGTTTCTTGCAAAATACAGGGCCCACCCCCTCGTGATGCTCTGGATGAAGCTGTGCAACGCCGACGTGCACTTTCCTTGAACAACTCACGATCTTCGTTTTCATTCGCTTGCACACCAGATACAGAGTAGAACACGCTCCCACCGGAAGTAGCTTCTGCAGACATTTCAATAGCTTGCGTATTATTTCTTTGACGTTTATCTGCGTGCTTCTCATCTTTCACCAGCTCAAATCCACATTTTTGACTAGATGGTCCCATAACCTTCCGCATACCATGCCAATTGCTATGCCTCCTAATATGTCTACTCATGTTCATTCCGAGTGCTCTGCGCAAGATCTCACAAGGGAACAGAAGGCTGTGCTTATATGAGCTGGAACTATGGTTGCCCCCATTTGTCTTTACAGAGACTGCAGCTTCCAGACTGTCTCCATTGCGGTGAAGGCGAGGAATGATGAGTGGGTGAGGGCTAGACCTGATGTGAGCTCTACAGTGCTCCTCTGGATGCGAGACATAGCTCATCCCAAGGGGATTGCTACTGAGAAAAGATTCCTCTGTAGGAGAGGGGAGTCGTGGACTGGACTTTGGTCTGGCTAAGGGCGCGTGAAAACGCGCTGTAAGTCACAAAGCGCGGGAAAAAGCGCGAAAATATCGTGAAGTGCGTTACTCTCTGAAAATGCAAAAGCGGGGCTCTCTAACTCAAGGGTAGATACTGAAGGAGAAATAGATGTGATTCTTGAGAATATCCTGAGGCTACTGTGGAATGCAACGATGGAATCTGAAGTCGATGGATTTTTTTGATGCTAAGTCCTACTAACTAATTGTCTAAGTGATCGAAGAGAAGTCCTCCCAAAAACCTCTAACTATGCGCTGACGTGTCAGCATGCTAAGTGAGTTCCCAGGCCTCGGAGCTGAGTAGGTAGCACTAAACGTACAAGGGTGATGTAATATAAACACATAATGAGATAAATGATCATAAATGGGAATGCAAGGACATATATGATGTAATGCGAGTGAAACAAAGTGAGATACACACCAATGGACCTTGGAGGATGAGGACAGGACATGCAAATGGAATGTGATGGATCCCAGGGAGGCGCACAGTAGCGCATGTCGAAGCGCGAAAAACGCGAGAATGCGAAATATGCGGAAACGCGAAACCCGCGAGATATGCGAGTGCGCGAATTATGAACTGTGTGGGATCATGAGATGTGTGCAATATGTGAGATGCATGAAAACACGAGGAATCTGAAACGTGAAATGTGCGAAAAAAAAAACGCGAGAACGCAAAACGTGAAAATCGCGAAGGTTGCCACACTTCAACAGGTCCAGTATAAGGTCTTGCTATATGGTCTGTACACACCCATAGAGACTTGAGTCTCTACAGTGGCCAAGACATATGCAACATGTAGTACACAAACTGAGACAGTCAACACTGTTAGTTCACGACCAGTGCCTCCTCATGACATGAGTCCTGCTCAGTCATTTAACTGGGCAGATGATGTTGATTCAACTGCTCTATTCACCTTTCCCACTCAACCAACACTTCCGTCATGACAACCACACAATTTTTCTGTTTTATGAAGCTTGAACACAACTCCATGGTCCAGTCTTCAGCACTGTCACCGTCAGACATCATATCAATACAGTTGCAGCTTCCCACAGTCAACACAGCCTCAGCCTGCCTTCAAACTGCCCAAAGCAGCAGTTGCAGTATCAGACAACATGCCCATCGAACCCTCAGTAAATTCCACTGCAGTGGCAGCAACTGTTGACTTTGTTGCATCCCTGCCATGTCCAGCACTCGAGATGCCCGGTGTGCAAACTCACACTTCATCACTGGATTGGGAACAGGATCCTCATCTTCGGGATCTGAGCTGTGCTCTTTGAGCATTAGGTTGGATATACATATTAGATCAGGTTTCTAGTTTTTGAGGGCGACAAGGATACTGCTGTTTTTTCAAGGGGGGCACATGTAGTAGGGGACCCTGGGGGTCGGAGCAGAGTAGCAGCCATGTAGCACCATAGATTAGTCAGCCATTGAGTGTCTTCCAGGCTTTGTCATAGCATAGTGCTCCTCACCACTTTGCCTTGCTTGTGACACGCAGGCACACAGTCATGGATCCGAAGTAAGTGCTTTCATAGTAATTGAGATGACTCACCAGTAAATCAGCAAGGACAAATGGATGGGCAAGTGCATGGAGGTAAGAGCAAGGCGTGAGGCACATAATGCATGTGTAAAGTGTGCGAGTGTGCTCTGAGTGTGGTGATACAAGTATTGGAGCTCAAGCCTGTAGGACCTCAAAATCAATGGGTAGATGTGATGTTCCTTACAATGCATAATAGCCACATCGACTAATGAGGAATTTTCCATCTGCAGAAAAGGTCGCAGAGTTCACCTTGTATCACATAAGACGTAGCCCATAAAAAAGACAGTACTAGTAATAAGTCCACAATATATAATCTTATGATGACTTTGGAGCGCGGTGTCCACCCACGTGCATCTCACGTGCGCTTACTTGACCAACTTCAACTACATCCAGCAAGCTACTAACATTAGTATTTTGCACCATCATTAGCTTCACTCCATCACTTAACAACATTGCCAAGTACTCATGCTCATGAAATAGAACTCCACACTACTTCATTTTTTGTTGCAAGCACATCATCAATTCCTTACTGACTCTTTCATCTGTGTCATCTTGGTCTTTGAACACAGCAGCTCCAAAACATGTCAACATCATTTACACACAATGAAAATATGAATTCTGAAAGGAAGATAATCAGCTCATAGAAGATCACTCTGAAGTAACACCTGATTGTCTTGCAATTCTCACAAGCATGAACTTCATCTCAAGCAGGGCCGTATTTGCTCACTTATGCACAATATGTCTGTTCAGAAAGGACTGGTGAAGAATGCATGCCTTATCATACAAGAATTGCACCACCATTATGTTGAGGTTCGACTCATCAACAACAGGACAGGTCAACTTGGAGATGCTCAATGTATCTCCCGCATCTGCTTTGAATTCACACCCCCACACACAAGCTGGACTGTTCATTGTCTACAATTTCCTGTGTCTTTCATATGGGCATAGACAGGACATGGGGGGGGCACAATACCAACATTGGACTGAATTCTGCATAAGCACGCAACAAGCAATAGCAGTCATGGAAATTTATTCAGTCTGTTAGCTCCATTGTGAATATCAAGGGGAAGGTGGCCATAAGTGCTTATATCCGCCCAGCGCTAATGTGTTTGTCACACCAGACTTCCTCTTCATGCACATCACTGACAGTAGAGTGATTGGTTATACCCAGGCCACACAGGACTTCACCCACATGAATGGTCTCCACAAGCTTGATGTCTTGACCTGCTGCAGCTCCCTTAGCTACTCCACTAAATGATGCAGCTTGACCGAGTGCACAACAACCAGTCTTTGATGGAGATGCAGTTGCCATGTGGCAGACCTCGACACCATGACTCCTATGGTCTCTAGCATCCCTGTCAGGTCTGAAAATTCACTTCTAGAAACTGGTGTAAAGATGTCGTTATCTGCACATGTGAGCACAGTTGAGTAGTATGCATGAAGTTGTGCAATGTCAAGTCCACCAGTTCTTTGAGAAATGACAGAGCCTGCCCACATCACAGGGGACTTGGTAGGTGTTGAGGTGGTAAAGGAAGAGAGAGACAAAGTGGCCTCCATCCACTTTGATGCAAGAAGTATGCATAGGAGAGCCAGTCTGACTTGGAGGCCCAGATTACAGACCTTGGACATGGTCTCATTGCTGGTAGGGGATAGTGCCAAGGAAGAAGAGGAGCAACCACTGCCAGAGGAAGGTAGGTATGCCTTGAGGGCGGCAAGGATGTGATCTGGTTTGATGATGAAAGGTGGAGTTGTGAGAGGATCTGCATTGTCTGCATTTGAGACCTTTGAACCCATGACAGCCAGGTCAATTGCCCCCCATACCTCAAACAAGGCTTGAACATCGCCAGTTTGCAAGCCAATTTTTTTTGTGAGGAGATTTAATGTTGAAGCAGGAAGAAACTTTTTGGCTTGTAATATAATAAGAATGGAGTGATTTACAATTGCAGTCCAGAAGAGACAGACAGCACCAAGAAAAGACCACTAGTTCATTAATTTCCTTCAAACAAAAACTGCTGTGCCATTATATATTACCCTACATCCAACCAAGTCATTCATCCATACATGAAATGCATCTTCTTGACTCACCCATGTGTGTACCTCTCTACCCTAGGAAGACCTCAAACTCTTCACACAGATGAACATATCTGTATTGACAAGATCAACAAGGAAAAAATCACTATTGTTATCATAATCTGGCACCAGTAAAGTGCCATGAATGATAGATTGTAAGGGAATAAATTCCAATGAAGCCAGAGGTCATGCCCAAAGATGAGTATAGAGCACTATTCTACAAAAAAAAGGGTGAGGTATATGTGGTGGGTAGTGAAAATATTTCTGCTGAACGGCAGTAAAGCAGAAAGATGCAGTTCACCTAAGTGCAGGTGCCCGATATATACCAAGAGAGGGGCTTGAAGCCACATAATCACAACAGTGTGCAATTGGTGTCCGTGCGCGGTCACGGTAGTTGAAATAGTCTCACAGATTAAACCTGCGAAAACTATATTTTACCTCCAATAAAACTTTGTCAGCTTGCCTGGGAATTCGCACAGCACCATGCGAGACACTGCCTGACCGTCTGACTTGCAACTTGGATGCAAAATGGATCTACTTTTTCTCCTTAGTTTAAGTGTAAAAAACGGTCTTGAATTTGCCTTATTGTGTGAGTTAAGGCAATCAAGGACCACCTATGGAACTCGATGATTTCCCAATGATAGAATCAGCAAATGATGTAAGATGGTGGGCAGACCAAGTTGGGCAGCTGACACACACTGACAGGAAACTCCCGCAATACTCCACAGAAACTGCTGACAGTCAGACTCCACCAACTTGAAACCTCGCACAGACTGGGCCCTGTCCAATTCCCAGATTTTTTGTTCAGTAGGGGCACTCAAAGTTAAAATGCCCAACACCCAAGCCCAATGCCCAACACCCAACCTCGTGACCGAAATGAGTATACCTAGAATAAATAGAAGTAAATACAAAGGTATACCTATGAATATTAAGCATTACATCATCTCCCTGCTAGTACTGTCATTCAGTGCACCAGTTAGCATAAGATCATATGCAGGATGTAGGTTGCAGATATTGGTAATGTAGAGTTGTACGAGTCATAGCTGCAGCATAGAGCTCTACCTGGACTGCCGTGACAATGCAATAAGATTTGCTTATATAACATCTGATAATAGTAGGTTTACTTTGTATTTACTTCTATTTATTCTAGGTATACTCATTTCGGTCACAAGGTTGGGCATTGGGTGTTGGGCTTGGGCGCAGTGGGTGTTTTAACTTTGAGTGCCCCTAGTGTACTAAGGCTCACCTCCCTGGAGGCTCAGATAGATGCCTTTATTGCTCGAACATCAGACACGCAGGCTCACCTTCTCAAAACTATAGATGTGACATTGTTGATCCTCTAAAGGCTCAACATTTGTAATTGACTTGGCGGCAAAGGAACATGAGAGGGTAGTCTTGTCCCATGAAGTTGAACATTGGAGAATCTTTGTGAAGGTGCTCGAAGCTGAGCGAGATGATCTCAAAGATGTTGTCGAGGACTTGATTCAGAAAGGTGCATAGCAATCTGCAAACGAACACATTGTCTAGTACTGCTTATTGGTGCACTTCTTAGTCCAGATGTTCAGTGACTGGAGTATGTGGCCTTGCAGTTGCATGGATATAACAAAACATCTATGTATGTTCATTCATTATAGCTTTGCAAACGTTGAGACTAAATGCTGAAAAAATGACACCCAGAACAACTCCCTGAGGACCATTTTAAACCCAGTGATACAAGCTGTAGGGATTCTCAGGCTGACTTGGAGGATATCTTGGAGTATGGTGCTTCTGTCATAACTAGATTTTGTACCGAGCTTGACCATGAGCACAAAGCAAATTTCTGTATCTCTGAATTGGAGGCCAAAGTTGCCGCACACCAGGTCATTCTAGAAGCATCCATTCAACACCATTAAGAGAGATAATATCAAGTCACTGCTGGACCGTTTGCACCAAGCTCAAACCCCCAAAAGCAAAATACTGCCTCCAAAACCATCAAGTTACTCATTCGTACCATATGAACATCTCAATTGACAGTATGTCTTGGGAATCATACTACAGGTCAATACTGATTGATAGTACACTAGTATGGCGAGTCAATACCATAATGCTACAATGATTCACATCCCATGGTTTTCAACAGCGTTACAGAGTTCAAGAAGAACTTCATGCTGCCTGTCGATGACTCTTTCCATGTTCCTTATAGCCTCACACACTCCCATGAATTCCTGCATGACCTTTGCCAGCAATTCCCCTTCAAATAATTCAATATGTCCTCTGATCTTCCTGTGTTTCTCAGGTGGATGTTCAATGAGAGGTGCTGATGATGCCTGCATGTTAGTAATATCATTGCTGAAATTGCGCAGAGTCTGCATGTGGTGGTGAGTGCGTCAGTCGAAAAACTGGGCTGGGTGTACTCACGTCGTCATCTTCAGACCTCTTTCGCTTTGCATAAGACTTATCAGCATCTTCAAGATCACCATCTTGACTTGGAGCTTCCAACTGCTGAAAAATCGGAGCTGTCAAAATGGCTACCTATAATCCATAGACACATACTGGCTCCGGTTGTTCATATCCAAGTTGTTCAGCTCCAGGTGAAGGTCCAAGTTCAAATCCTTCGACCACATTATGCCTATAGCATCCACAGGAAAATACAGGGGTGCCTTGCCCATAGCCAAACCCACCGGGGCATCCCCAATGACTTTCCGGAGTAGACCTCTGAGTACTTGAGCGGTCCTCCAAGTTGACAATGGAGAGGAGGGGGTCATCATGATCACTATGGGTGTCCAAGTCAGATGACATGTTTCTTCAAGTTGCTTACTCCGAGTCAAGCCTGAGCGTATGGGCGGTGACTCTTATATTATCGCGGGACTTAAACCTCTATTACAGAAATTCTGTTGGTCCTTATTGACCCTGCATTGTAATGTACCACTCTCAGATCCCAAAGTGTGACATCTTGAACATCAGGCGGGCATCGTAAACCTGAAGTCTCGTCATCTACCAAGTTCTGAGGAGCACAGCAAGCTCATATGGGTTCATCGATTTAACTTTGGGCAACAGTGAGCAACCAGCATCTCATCACTCCTCATTTATTTTATTGTAAGGTATGATCCGGATTACTAGCACGCCACCTCCAACCTTCCCTGAAAAATGATACTAGCAGGAGCGGTGACCTTACTACGGACAAAATTGGTAAGTGCATGACATGTGGCCGCAGTGATGGGTGGTATGGTACTGCAACAATAAGGCTAGTAATAATGTGAGTGTTTTATGCAAACGTCTCCCCACATTTTCATTCATGTCCCCTCACAGATCTTCCAGTGCAGCCACTCGCTTAATGACACCATCCGAGTTTGGTGACTCCATGTCTGACTTGGAGTTGGCCTCCAGCTTGGATACCTCGTCATCGTCAATTCAAGATCCCACTGGCAAAGTCATGGTGAAGTGTAACAAGTACGTGCCACTGGCAGTAGTTGCATGGTATACTAACTGACCTGATCTATTGTACTCGCAGCATGGTGAATAACCAACGGTGAGTTACTACTTAGTAGTACTACTATGCAAAAGACAGTGTGTCACCTTTTACCAATAGGAAAGGTATCATCACTGCGAGGGAACAGTGCTTGCACTTTGCACACTGGATCCCTCATGCCATCGATATGTTTTGTAACTTAAATGATACATTCCGTATTGCAATGATGATGGAAGAGGAAGAAGCTTATAAGGTATCAAGTAGATTGGAAGATGAAGATGTCAAGGCACAGCAGGACCAAGTCCTGTCTCATGTGTATGACTCCAGATCATTATTTTCACTTCCTGACCATCATGTTTACAGGAGCAAAGATATCCAAGAACGACACATGCTAAACTATTCAAAGATCCTACTTGGAGCCCCGTACTTGCACACACTTGCACACAGACACCTCAAACAACAGGCAGAGCTGCATGCTATCCTTGCTGAGGTAAGTCTTGGCCTGGTACTACTAATATACTCTCGATGATCATATCTTTAAACCTAAACAGATGCAGGCCATTATGGGTCAGGTGCGCTCAGACGACACCAGCCATCTTAAGAATTGCATAGCGCAGTATGCAGCTCCAGATCCTTCAGACAAGGGGCTGGAACCTCCAATTTACGCGGACAACAAATCCCACGCGCTGCTTGGTGTGAATCACCCTCAACTCGCAGCAATGCTGTGCCCCATTAAGCATGCAAAAGCATATCACGAGGACCCTACAAAGTATGTATGAAACATATGATCATTCATCTTATTGACGACTTTCAGGGTACAAGCCGATGTAAGGAATAATGCCTCTCATCGTGTGATATGGCGCTTTTCACTAGGGAATACATGGCACGAACTTGCAGCACCACTCTGGGTGCTATCTGCAGCTATTCCTATATGAGGCGCAGCTTTCCCGCGCAACGCGCGCCATGCACGCACACTTCCCACGCTTCACGATGCACGCGCTTTCCCGCGCTTGAAGCGCCCTATAGCGCCAGCCATCCAGAAGCATCCATCCACTGTCCACCAAGCTCTCTAAGTGCGTATATTCCTATTTCCCTTATTTGCATATCGTTCCACTTTTATTTTTATCATGGACCCTTACTTTACATACCTTACTCGGTAGCGCTTCGGCTCTGCATGACAGCGCTTAGGCGCCATATATAAGCGCCAGCAGTACTTACTATTGGGGGACTTTTTCGGTTGACAGAACTTTCCTACCCACTATTTACCTAGCAGAACATAGTAGACATCCATTCATTTTACACACTCTCATTTGCGCATATATGCGCGCACTTTCCCGTGCTTCGCGCAGCACACGCGCGTGTTCCTGCGCCTTCATGCCTTGCGCGCACCTGCGCTTTCTCGCACCTCGTATTGGCCGACCAGTAGAGCCTTCAGCGCATACAACTAGATCCTTGCTGCACTCGCTTCCCCTTTAGGGTCGAACGCACTTGTCATCTCAGGTATAGCAGACTAGGCAACGCGCGACCTACAACAATTATAGATACAGTCAGGAGCTTTGTTCGCGCCTCGCTGAGTTGTAGTTTCTACACCGAACTTCAAAATGGGGTTATCAAGATCCACTCCACTGTATGGCCTGCATTTATATACAAAGGTTCTCCACCAGGAAAAGACTTCGACCCAGACAACGTTCAGGAGGGATTTTTAAAGGGCTATTATTTGAAACGGGTAAACTTAATATTGTCTCAACAACAACATCTCATATAGTATCATTTAGGTTTTCCGTCATATATTTACGTCTCTGTCATCTGCACTCACTGCGGATGGAGAGATGAACCCTGTTCGTGGTTGTAACGCCAAGTTACACGGCATGGAAAAGGTTGAGCCTGAGCATATTGCCTATGCGTTCATCCAGGTATGTGCTCCAGTAGATTTCAATGACTATCTAACAAATGTTGTAGAGCCGATTTGGTATCGCCTCCCATGACAAGTGGCAGGAAACTGATGGTTATTATAAGTACAGTGAAGCATACACCCGCCTCATCAAGGCAATCTGAGAGGCACCTGATCAAACATGGGCAGAGTCGCTGCTTCAGTGGTGGAACAGGTTGGATACCATTTCTCCTCTTACCCTGACACAGTGTGCTGATTTTGCGAAGAGTGGTATTTGGTAACAAGATGGGCCTCGTCATGATTGATTTGACTGAAGAAGATCAAGACGATGACCTCGTTGTGATGCAGAGACAGCACAAAATGCATATGGCAGCTGTGCATCAGAATGTTCGAGTTCACTCTACATCATTCTGTAATGTGACTAACTGGCTCTAATGCCCAGACACAATTGCCTGAGAATGCAGCTGCTATCCCTGCTGCTGCTGAAGACACTGCCACTGTACCCCTGACTTCAACTACACAACTGTCCGAGGTTGCTGACTCACTGGCTCCGCCCCTCACATCCCCACTGCCATCTGCGACATCTCATTCCATTGACCCAGAAATGGAGTCTGCAAAACGAATGTTGGAGGAATTCCAAGATGACGATCCTCTCACTGAAGAGGAGAGCGACATGCCTGCTCTGCCAAAATGTGCCAAGAAGGGTCGCAAGACTACTGGCATGACCTCAAAGAAGACACACAAGGGCAGGAAATGATCTGTATTATCTCGTGAGTTCTTACTCTTACTGTGCCTAGTGACTTGTCTGAACCAATGATGCAGTTTTGACATGATTATGCCCTCCTTTTGTTCATTGCACATGCCATCACTCGAAGCTAGTAGTATCTCATCCGTTTGCCCAGCCATCTTCGATATTCATCTTGGATGCTTTCTGCGATCATTCTTAGCTATATTTTCTGTTATGAGCTGTCTGTACATGTTCAGCTACTGTACAAGTAAAATGATGTGCTTATATTGTATGACCAACCTGATAAGGGTGGCAGCAGGAACCAGCATATGTTCAGTCATTCAGCAGCTGAGTGTTTCTTGCTCATACAATACCTAGATGATGCAAGTTCAACAAGACTCAGATGTAGTCAGCAGATGATGGGATGTTCAGAAGGTGACTGGTGATCGAGAGTCGAACAAGTTTCTGAGTCTTGCAATATCTAGTTTAGCATGAGTTAGACGCAGCCAGCAGATGACACGACATTGAGCATCAAACTAGTTTCTGGGTCTTATAATGTCTAGATAAAGGAAGGTTAGCGAGACTTAGATATAGCCAGCGAGTGGCGGAAAATTCAGCAGAATGATGGTCAGCAAGCAGTCGATCAGTTTCAAGAGTATACAATATCTGGACAAATTTGACCTGGTGGTACGTGATGCGTCTGATGGATCTGTTACCCGGTGTTGTGATATGACATGGCAAGTGCTTGCCATATCTAGATTTGGGACTTTTGGTGATGATGAAGTCGATACTCTTTGACATCGCCACCAGTCCGTCGAACCTAGTCGATTCCTTCCTCCAAAGGCTTGTACATAATGTTTCAACAATCTATGCAATACATATGTCTCTACTCATTTCTGGTGTCCGGCCGGTGTTTTACAGAGTCATGTTCAACATCCTTTGCAGCAACTTGGAACAGCTTCTCCCAAATTTCTTCAAATGTACATGGGAATGGTGTCTACGTGTGCGCCACCGAATCATGTGGCTACAGAGATCTAATCAGGTGGCAGTATCAGGTTTTTGTATTCTTTTCCTGTGATCTCATGGTATGTTCTTAAGGGGTCAAACAGGGCGCCAACATCCGTCGGGAACAACTCAGTCGATGGTGGTGTGGTAGATGATGGGAACAGACCCACGCCTGTCCAATCTCTGACGTTATGATAAAATATATATGAAGGACCAGCACGCCATAGAGCTAGACTGCCAACAGCGACCTTCCGAGCACCCAACTCCCCGGCCCGGAGAATGGGTTCATGGAGAATTGAGCTATCTAGTAAGTGAAAGGTTACCATGTGCTACCGCCCTGTAGGTCAGATGGACACGTATGTCTGAATATTTGGGGTCTCCAGGGCAGGTACCGAGCATGAAGCAGATGCTGGCTAAATTGCAAACCAAGGAGGTACAACCTATCATGATGCGCCCCAAAATACATGAAAGCCTCCATGCTGAGATTTTAACCCCAGAACTCAAGCTCTTCAATCCACGCTTAATCTAAACTAGCCAACTTTGTATTTTAAATTTTGAACCAATGTCACGCCCCTTCACCAGGCATTTGGCCATCCAGTCGTAAGTATCTTTGTGCTATCGCTATACATAACTTTTCACTCTACTCACCATCGTCTTGCAGTAACGACCTTGGAAAGGAGGTGACGATCATGCTCGCTTTTATTAACGACAACATGCGGGGCCTCTATCAGGATTGCTTCCCAGCAGTTTGGAAGTGAGTACGCCTACATTTTCCTAGGATGATTTCAAACCTTTCATTTTTTCAGCATCAGTAAATTTGGGAAGACGGGTGGGTGGGCCTATTCTTTTGCTGCTGATTTGCCAGCCAGCTTACAGATGACCTCTCTCCAGGTGCATACAGCTTCCAAGTGACCTACACGAATCAGTAAGATAATCGACCAAAACAATAGTCATGAAAGTCGCACATTAATTGTATAGGCTTGCTTTCTCCAAACCCCAGATCACGGATGGGACCTTCATCAGCGCTGAAACCAGCATCCAGGTCAATGTGAGTGGTTCTCATCTATTTTGTGAATCCTAGCACCGACACAAGTCATGATGCAGATTGGCCAGAAAACAACCCTTACCCAAAACAACGATGTCTATCATTTCTCTGTAAGTCTGGCTTTCTTTGATATCCATCTTGTCCACCGACGAATATCTCGTGTAGCCCCCTCAGCCAGGATCCCCTGGCTTTGTGCAGGCCATGAACAACACTGGGATCATTCAAGATATCGTAGTTGGTTTGTGACCATCATCGTCTGCTCTACACCGGGCAATACGCTGTCGGATAAATGATGTTGTGCATCTGCATGGTGGACATCACATCATCACATATTCGATAGACGGCTCACTCCGACTATGGGACCTAGAGAGTGGCGCTCAAATAGGAGAAGATTTGCAAGGTGAGGTTAATGCAGAAGTGCGGGTCATGGCAATGTATCCCAATGGTAAGATAATTGCAAATGGCAGTGGAGGCATAAATACCAACGTGAGATAATGGGTAGAGACGAGGAGGGTTGTCGCCAAATTGGTAGGACACACTGATACTGTGGATGAATTGTGCTGGAGAGCAGATTACGGTAATCAACTGCTGAGCGGATCATGGGATGGGACAGCAAGAGTCTTTGATATCAATGTTGGAGGGAAGTGTGTGGGATGTTGAGTCACGCTCAATGATGGTGAAATGCCGTGGCTTGAACCATCAAGTAAGATCGCACACCTTGTTTGGAAATGCCGCCGGCAGAGCTGAAACCAGCATTTGAATCCGTCAGATCTTCAGACTTCTAACCCCAGGCAGTTGAAGGACCGCGTTGTATGCAGCAATAACGGGCTGCATTATAGTACTATCCTGCTTGAAATGACGGACTCACAAGTCGTTTGCGGCATGCTCTATGAGACGACTAGTAGTATGACATCGGTTCGAGAGTTGATGCAATCCCTCAAACAAAAATAAAAGTTGTGCCCATGACAGTGCAGCTCTTATTGATATTCTTCCAGATTAAAAACTACAGATGATACTGGATATGAAGGATGGGATCTCTTTGCTTTCACGAAAGCACCACCTACTTCTGTCGTACTTGCAGTTGATTGTCCTGCTCTCTGCACGCCGAGCCACTGGAGACTCGTCAACAGAAAGAACACCAGCCAATTCCCCTTTCAGTACAGTTGATCGAGAGGCGTGGGCTCTGGTGCTGGTCATTTCTGGCAAAGAAGGTGTTTTTTTTTACGCTGTAATGGCATCTCCTAGCCGATTTATTCTCTCAGATCCCCTTGCTTTCCATCCAAAACCTCAAAGCCTCGTCGACAACGAGCAACACTCCGACGAAGACCGAGATACCCGTTCAAATGTCGAAGACCTCGATGGAGTATACCGTCCTCCCAATCTCGCCCCCATGCCATACGACAAACGTTATAAACGACAACCCGTTCCCAATGCACTTTCTACGCTCCTCTACCAAGATCCCTGGTGCCTGCACGTTGAGGGTACATCCGGCCTTGGCTCAATGCCCTCCCTTTCATCCGACCGCGCCCGCGAGATCCAACGCATAGAAGACTCCGAGAAGGAGAACTTCACTCGACTAGTTATGAAGAAGAAAGATGCGCGTAGGCGACAAAAAGGTGAAGAAGATTTGGCACTCGGGGGTACAGGCGCTGGAAAGGATAGGAAGAGAGGCTGAGGCCGGGAGGATGGATTTACGAATGTGCTGCATTCAGTCGGGTGCACAAAGAAGGGGGTGCTCGGTGATGGATATGAAGAGTTGAAGCAAAGGGGTAAGATAGCTGTTGCACTGTTGAGATCGCAAGCGATATGGAAGGGGAGTCTTGAAGGCGCAGATGATGGCGGGCCGTGACTGAAGAAAAGACATGTTTCAAAAAGGCAAAGACGACTCTACACAAGAAAATGAAGGCAAGAAAAAGATAGTTTTGTCCTTTCGAAGTTCCTGTGATTTTTTCTATACCAAGGTGGCAATGACCTGGTCATTTCGCATCCTCTCAATGATTTCCCCTCCAAGTTTTGCAACCAGCTGGGAGTTTTGAAGAGGAATCAGTGGGAGCCTCTGACCGCTGTCCCCCAGACAGATATTAGATTGATGAATGCAGTTGTGGAGCACTTATTCTCTCATTTATGTTCTATCTGAATCAATACAACGACAACACTGGATGCATCGTGATTGATAGTTGCCAGGTGAAGCATTAATGTTTGAAAGGTCAACAGTTTCACAAAACCGACATTTTAACATCCACAGCTTCAACAAAATGTATCATTTCAAACCCATAGGCAAAACCTAAAAAAAAGTACAACTCTCGACTCTTGCTAAACACATGACAGACAAGCAATTAATCGAGGCAATTGGTGGATGCTATGAAGGCAGAATGAACATTTGGATGCAGACCTCACAAAACAGACGATGAGACGCACCGAGGTTGCATTCCTTAATCAAGCCTTGACGATCAGCAACTGTTAGTAGTTGGCCAGCTTAACTTCAAGGCTACTTAGGTCGTATTAATTTCTCTCATACGAGCACTTACACGCACTCTAATATGCGTTAAGCGATGGTTTCCCTCGAATAGCAAATAATGTCTTATAACTATGTGCACAAGCCAAGCTGCACATGCGGAGGACACGAGTTTGATAATTATCGTTAGCTATGGACGATGACACGAATAGTCAGAATAATAGTCATTACCCATCACATGAAATAAGCGCTATTCACGTACATGTTACAATACGAGTGATAGTAGAACTCGAATATCTGAGAGACAACAACAAACCTGCTAGCAGCAGACACACGACTTCCCGCCTCCATGTTCACCAGGATCTATATGTACTGCAACTGCTTGCTGCTGCTGCTGCTGCTGTGTACCAGGGTCTGGTTGATCAGCATCTTGTTCTTGATATTCAAGAGGTACTATGTCCGGGTCCTTCAAGTAGCTAGGACCCGCTGCAGCATTATGCTGTAGATTATGCATCAGACACCCAAGACACGGTGAAAATAATCAACTGGACGCACCTCTTTACCCTTTGCGAAAGGAACATTGACGACAGGCGGCGCTGCATGATGAGGTGGCCGGGTGTATAGGTGTTGTAGATGGGTTCTGAAGGTGGTAGGAGCAGAGGCTGGTGGTGTGGTGGTAGGTGGTGCAGACGTGGGAGCTGGTGCTGGTACAGGTGCCGGTGGAGGAGCTGAACGAGGAGTTCTAGCCATAGCGAGCCTGAGTCTCTTAAGACGCCCAAGGTGCTGTTGAGGTTGTGGCCGCAAAATTTGAGAACGCTGTAATGAACTATGTCAGGGAGAAACGAAGGATTAGCCATTGTACGCACTTGATGCATTCCATGGATGAAATTGGGTTCTGTATCATAACCATCCTGATCCTGCCTGGGGATCTCCACCTGCAACCAGGTCAGCAGAGAAAGAGATAAAGAAGAAAGTACATACGCCGAGAATACGGTCATCATGCGCAGCGAGCGCACTACATTTCTCCTTGAATTCTGAGTGAAATGCGAATGAGTATGATAGCGTCAGGTGACGTCACTGAGAACATGCCTTTGGACCAATCAAGGCAGCTGGCCTTAGTGGTTTTGTCGATGACGTCCATCATGTATTGGTGTGCTTCGAGGGCTTCATCAAGTTTGCCTGCAGAGAGGAATGTCTGGCACCGTTTCTGGTGTGTTGTAAGACACAGAGACTCAAGGTCCCAGCCGAAGAGCTGGACAAAGCACCCATTTGTTAAAAAGAATATGTATGCACCATCTTGATGCACCATGATGAGTTCCCCAAATGTTTCATGAATGATTTTTGACGAGAAAGCACCCGAGTTGACAGCAGCGGTAAAGTGATTAGCGGCTTCATCATAATGCGAACCGTCCAATGCTTTGGTTCTGAGCTGCACACGTAGATATGTCTAATGTGTGAGTTGCAAAGATCAGTCTAGATGACTGAACGTGGCTGGATGATACTCACTTGCATGACACAACACCCAAGAGGATCGACATTCGGACAAGCGGCGCTGAGTTCTTTGACGAGCAGCAATGCTTCCTCATGTTGATCTGCATTGAAGAGGGCAATGGCCTGAAACACGCAATGAAGCAGAGAATATCGGAGAGGAATTCAACCTACCTTGATCAAGAGAAGATAATGGTTGATTGTTGAATCTTGATTCGTGAAAAAGGATGCGACATCGAATGCTGCCCTTGCATGCCGGACGTTGCCCTTTCCGCAGAGGGCGATGCCTTTGGAGATGTAACCTGTCAATGAGGGCTGAATGCTGATGGACTATGACACGAATGAAAGTCGGCCTTTTCGTAACAAGGCCATGATGAACTCACTTTGAGCGCATCCCGAAGAGCATGGTCCCAGTCGAGTTTTCTGGCTACAACGAACGAGCGATGGCCATATGAAGTATGAGGGTTGTCATGGGTGTCTATCTCTTGGGTAAGCAACTCTTCAGCGGTATCCAGGTCTCCGGTTACACATGCATCGCGGGCTGTGGTGATAGCCAGGACCTGCAGAAAAGATGCTCGAATTGTGTTATGAGAGTCAAGAATGGAAACTAGCCTTTGGAACTATGAATTGCTTGGGTAATTCCCACTCTGAGATCTTTTTATCATCACCTCCGCTGAGGATGCATTTACCATCAACAGAGAATGTGACACATCTGAGGTCGGATGAGTGCTGGAAGATGGCTATGGTGCGTCCAGACAAGAGCGACCAGAGACGGACGTGATTGTCATAAGATGCAGAAGCGACGAGGGTGCCGGCAGGATGAATGGCAATGTCAAGGATAGCTCTGGTGTGGCCTTTCCAGGAATGACCAACCTGCTCCCAGGTCAATGGATCCCACTCTCGTATGGTACATTCAGAATTATCGCCTCCTGAAAGGAGGCGCGTGCCATCGGGCGTCCATGCGAGTGACTGGCTATGACCCCCAAAAGATGCAATTGCGTTCCCTTGTGCCTGGATTATAAATTTGGATATTGTGGTATGTTGCGATGGCAAGAAGTTCACCAGAAGGCGAATATCGAACGCAGTTGACCCAAGGATCACACTGCATTGGTTCTCCTTGCATCTGCCACGTTTTAGTACACCAAAATTTAATCGTATAGTCCCATGAACCAGTTGTGGCCAGCACCATGCCATCCGGAGAAAAATCAACCGAGTAGATTTTATTGGAGTGAGCTTTGATGGGTTCGGTAAGGGATCCACCAGTTTCACCGTGCCAGGCAATAAATTCTCCATTGTTATCACCGCTTGCTATTATTTGACCATCTCGTGAAACCACCAATGCCTGCACCCATGCGCTATGTCCTTCCATCTTCTTCAACACAATACCTGTCTCCAAGTCCCAAAGACGAAGTGTCTTGTCGAATGAGCCGGTAACCATTTGTCACCTATTAGGGAAAACTGTGACTGCCAATACGTTGTCATCATGATCTTCAAAAGTTCGAAGGGGCGTGGTGCTTGTAATAAGCTGTGACATTTTACTAGAGGTTGATGGTGTTAAGGGATTGAGGATGTCTTTCTAAGCTGCCGAGGTGCGTGTGTTGTGTGCTTTTATACTGCTTCATCACACCACTAACCCACCTCGTTTCCATACATGCCCAAGACACGAGGCAGGCGGTTATGGCTAGTAGCGTGGTGGATGTCAGTGACAATGAACGAGTCGTGTTACATCAGGAAAAAGCTCGGTCACTATATAGTACTATATAGCCAGGGTAGACCATGTAGCTCGGTAGTCAAGTCCCTTCTATATAGTACTATATAGTGCTATGTAGGATCGGGTAGTGCTACCATGTACTACAGTAGTAGACTGTAGTTCCTCGGAGTTCTGCTACAGGGAGCTACAGGGAGCTATATAGCACTACATAGTTCATGTAGCGCTACTACTGCCAGCTTCCAGCAGCTATATAGTTTCACATAATACCAGTAGTAGCACACAGAATCACGAAAACAATTGAATTTGAATGCCTAATAATCAACAAGTCAACATATTTTACAACTCGCTAGGCTCCGCATCATCCTGCTCCTCAAGTTGATACTCTCGGATGGCATCCTCGAACACCGCATCACTGATCTGGGATGCAGATGACGAGATAGTAAGTGTGTCGACACCTGCATGGAAACTTCAAAGCACAAATGTTAGCATATTATTTTCAAAAGGACACTGTTCAATGCACCATGCTGTGTTGTGCAGATTGGTGCGAATTCTTTCAAGGAGTCTATAAGGCACCATGCGCTCATCAAAGCGCTGCAATGAGCCGAAATGACCATGGTAGACAGTTCCATAAGTAGCCGACGTGAATTTAACATCCTCCTTCAGACCTTGTAACCATTCATCGATACAACATTCAATCTACCAGTGATTCGTCAGCACCATCAACTTGAATATAAGAATAAGAGACTCACAGTTGTAAGCACAAGAGCAATAACTTCGATGGGCATAGGATTAAAATATTCATGGTATACGACGCCTTCGTCGTGTTGATTCGCAAAACACATGACATTGATACCCAGTTGCAGTAACTCCGTCTTGTAGATTCCCTTCTTTGACTCCCAATCCTATTAGTCCAAGGAGTGAGGACTTGAAACACCATTTTGATCATCAATATGCATACCTTGAAAGCAAACACAGAACCATCTTTCAAAGACTCTGCTAGATCCCTATTCTGTCTTATCACACTGTTAGAATTGCTCGTCCAGAAACCAAAAAAAGATGCAGTCAGTGAACACATTTTCATTTTGAGTTCCCCGTGAACTTGTGATGTGCGGGTCAATAGCTTTGCAAAGTATGATATAAATCAGATGAAGAACACATGGAGAACAAACAACTCACCATTTTGACCCCTGAAGGTCTCAGTTTGACGTTGATGCCTTTGATTTGACATGCTTCATGCCAGGCTGTTTTTGCTAATTTTGTCTCAACAGCAACGTTATCGGGAAATGGTGCCTGGGTGACAATCAAACACCGGAAAATAGAGGTCGCCATCACAAGAATCTCTTTGGAGATATCATTGAAGTCGCTAGATTTCATGCGTTGGCATGAACCATCAATTTTTTTCTTAATCTTTGGCAGTACCATAGCATCGTTCGAAGTCACATCAAGCGGTCGCTTGGTCCCTCAAGCTACTGGCGATAGTTCTTTGGTGATATCGTTATTGTCCCCTTCATCAGTGTGGTCAACCTGAGCTTCAGGTTGAGACTCAGAGTCACAGTCTGTTGACTCATCCGAGTCATCACATGGACTCAGAGTCGTAGCTGCTTGATAGTAGCAGAGGTGGATCAGTCTTAGTATAGAATCAACAGAGTAGACATATACCTGTGGTAGTAGCCTTGCAGGTGGCACTGGCATTGTGCAACATCGGGGGGATTTTCCCGGCACTGAATGTCAGGACCTTGGGACAGCTTGGACGGCATATTGCGATCTGAGAACTAAATAAATATCTTGTCAGTGATTATTCTGAGTTGTGGAAAAGAAAATGGGTGATCAAACCATAGTTTCTTCTTCCCTATCAATGTCGCTATGCAGCTCGGACGGCTCTTGCTCAAAGTCGTCGGGTTCAGCTTGGTAAGCAGCCTTCAGTGCTTTTTCTTCTGTTTCTCTAACTTCTTTTCCTTGTTTTCTTGGCGATGGGTAACATGCTGAGACTCAGAGACTGTAGAGTCGCTAGTGAGTGAGACGTTCTTGCACAATATTGTCAGGACTTACCACGGTAATTTTCTTTTTTGGTCGGCCGTCGCTGTCGACCACTTGTGGTGCACACAGGTGGTTGTGCTGGTTGCGCTGGTTGTGTGTCCCTGGATTTTGTGAGCTTGGAGGCGACCTTGCGACTGGCAGCCATGGTTGTCTGAACACAAGGAAACATTAGCCATGGTTCAGCGCATTTTATAGTGCTATGAAAGACACAAACAATTGACATCTAAACCTTGAAATTTTCTGTTGATTTCAGGGCTTGTAAAGTTCAGTGATCAACAGATGGGAAATGATAAAAAGCAGCAAGCATACCATTACTATATTGCAAAAATTTCCCTACCATGGATACCTCAGTCAACAAGTGGTATGGAGTCTACATCAAACACTCACTGGCATACTCTGACAAACTGTATAGTCCTGAATCACCAGCCATAGGTGACAAAAAAGCTATCTGTAAAATGGAAATGTTATTGTCAAAAGGTTAGCTGCATGTCTTCATCACAGCTCCAATACTCACCGGCTCGCAGGCCAAAGCTTGATGAGCCTATGTATCCACTTTTTCTGCTATTTCACCAAACACCCGGCCCTATCGTGGTTCCTCAGTCCTACTTGCAAAGACTGATTTTGGAGCGTTGGGAGGTGGAAGTGAAGGGTTGCGAGCATGCAAAAAATGCGCAGCTCTTAGAAATAGTGCTGGGTCCGGCTCTTACCATTAGGCAAGCAAACTTGCGCAGACTCATCATAGAGCACTGGGAGGTAGAAGTGAAGCATTGTGAGGAGGCCAAATGGGTGCAACTTTTAGAGTTAGTTCTTGCTGCCCATGGTATATCTAGACTAGTGTAGTTAGCGTGGCACAGTAACCAGGGCAGGGCCTACATTTTAAAAAGAATTACTTGAACTGGCTTAAGCCAGCTTGAAGTGGTTCAAACCACAGTTCAAATATTTTCAGCTTGTGATTGCTGTAACTGGTTCACATGGCTTACAAGTCAAACCAAGTCTGTACTCAGTGGCTTGGCTCACATGGATCGCCAAACCTCTGGCTGATCAGTAAATACCGAACTGGAGCTGACTGTAGCCGAGCTGTGGCACTACTACTGTATAGATACGCACTTAGGTTTATCACAGCGTCACACGCCTGGTGAATCAAACCTAATTTGTGTGACAGTCACACCAATTTTGCGACCATCAAACCTAAATTGTGACATGTGGTAAAAACATAAAAAAACTAACTAGTGCAGCCAAAAGTCCTTGTACTGAGTGTTTGTGACACGTCTGCACTTACCATGGCCCTTAGCCTCAACCTCCTCAGACACATTCACCGTGGATTGAAGCTCCATGCCATCCACCACTTGCTCATAGCTCTCCGACTTGTTGTCTAGCAGCAAATTACCTGATTCATCAGCACTATAGCCATGAGGGGCAGATGCTTCACCCAATGCAATGTGCTCCAGAATGGTATCCATAGAAATATCACTAGGATCAAGCTCGACATCTGCTGCATGTGTGAAAGGAGGCTCAGCTTCCTCATTGGCCTGGGGAGTTTTATATTGAGCTGTTTTGATACAATCCCAAGTTGTGGTGTCATTTTTCTGCACATCACGCAGTGGATGAAGAGCCTCATGACTGGTGAGGCTCTCGAAAGAGAGATTGAATGCTGTGCCAGCCTTGCACTGAAAGAACGACTGAGTGTGTCAATGTCAGCAAGAAAAACGAGGACAATGTCAGTGAGAAAAACACGGACAATGTGAGCAACATACTTGTTTGACTATGTTGGGCTTATTAATAGCATAGTAACCATTAATGAGCCAGCATAAAGATTTATTGCGGAGAGTGGGTAACGTTGTGTCCAGTCAGATGACATGTGTGGCTTCATCTTTCTTCAGCAATGACAGCAACTCCTCAACAATATCAGCATGTTTAGACTGTTTGATAGCAAGCTTGAATGGGCACTGGATGCCAACATCACATGGCTGGGCAATTCTGGTACAGCCACCAGGAACAAAGCGGTACTTGATCCATGGGTACTGCTGATCAAGCCAAGTGCAAAACTGCACAGACTTATGTACCAACCAAACATCTAGCTGTAGGACACATTCTTGATCATCAGGAGCCCCAATGAGCTCCTTTTTTCTCATCTAGTATGGAACTAGAATATCGCGAACATAGTTGCACACAAGCGGGAATGTTGACCAATAAGTATCAGTACTGGAGAAGCACAGCTTAAACCCCAAGTCTTGTGTGTCCTTGAATTGTGGCGTGGTTTTCGAGGGAAGTGAGTGAGCAGTTTTGCCACAATAGATGACCTGGAATGGAAGAGCATCCCCAGAAGCAGAGATGCCAACAAGCATGGTGAACACTTGTTTTTCCTCCTGTCCGATGATGGCAACTTGCTTGGAACCAATGTCTTGGTATGTAGCTGTGTTTGTAGGTTGATAGACGATGTTCATCTGGTCAATGTTCACATAGAAGGAAGCATCAAAGATTGTGCAGTCATGGATGGTCAATGTTAGATGATAGAATTGGTCTAGACAGAGCTGATTGGCATTGGAAGGAGTCTTTTGTGCAGCATGAGTGGCATGATGAAATGACCAGTTGAGATTCTGATGTATGAATTTCTTGACCCAAGACTCAGAGCATCGAAAGCTTGAACTGTCCTTGGCAGTGGCCTCAGATATTTCGGGACAAGAGACAGTGAGGCAAGCAATGATTATACCACAACAGCACATTGTGTCCAAAGCCACACCAACAGTACACAAAGCACGGAGATCTTCAATAATGGCCTTTGTGACGTTGGGGTACTTTGAGAGGATGTTTGGTGGTGTTCTGGTGGTCAAGGGAAGGTTTCCCTTCTGAACATGAGCAAGGACATTGGCATGCCATACTGGCTGTGTCCCACTATGGTCAATCCATCTTCCTATAACCTGTGCAGAAATACCACAAAAGCAAGAGGGATTGACTTGCTTAAGTTCACACTCAATCTCAATTGGTGACATTCCATAGCCAACACGAATGGCAGCCGCTTCAACAGTCGGCCATAAGAATGGGCTCTGCCAGTTGACATGCAAAGCATCTCTCTCCTCTCACTTGTGCTTATGGCCTAGGTTGGATGTCTTCTTGCTATGTGCATGCCTTTTTAATTGGCAGTATGGACATGATGCCTTTGCAATACTAATTGTGGGTGGCCGAGGTTTATTGTCATGAAGGACTGAATCAATTGACGGTTCCTGATGAGACAACATGTGAGTTATTAAGATGAGATAAAAGACAATACATGCTTACCTCCTTTGTGGCTTTTTCACGTGCCCGCTGCTTCCCCTTACGCTCGGTTGCCCTTTCATGCTTCCGAGCAGTCTTCTCAAATATATCCTACCTTCTCTGGTAACGGACACACTCCTGCTGCTCCTGCTCCTGATCCTTGAGCTCTGGAGCAGGCTTCCAGACAAGCTTTAAATGCTTGTCATGCAGAATCATTGGGAAACATTTGAACAGACCAGTGCTTTGATCAGCATCAGAGGCACGGAGGTTGAGTTTCAGTTTAGCAGAGGTTGAGTTTGGTGGGGATGGTAACTGAGTTTCTTCTATCTCAAAATTATTGCTGTCTGAGTATGAGCCGTCGTTTGAATTGTCATTGGGATCAGAGAGCTGTAACATGTGAAGATATCAGTGAGTCTCAATTTTGTGTCATTGGGAATGAGATATTCATACCTTGAGGTGATCATAAGCAAGGTGAAGAAACTCCCCCATGTGGAGGGAAAATGCTTTATCATCGGTGAACAATGGGTTGTGAAACAGTGTGTGCTTTATTGTGTTTATAGCTGCAATACCACATGAGAATGAGTCCCACTGCTCGCCATGCTAGAGTGTGGTTGCCCTGTTAAAGTTGTCGAAGCCATGATAGCCCAGCCAACGATTTATAGTATTGATGTCATCATTAGGCCAGTTCCAATCAAGTGAGTCGGCATAGGATATACTTCAGTTGACAGTATTGACCTCGATGACAGCCCAGTGAACATTGTCGATATTGATGGGGAAGAGAACACGATGAAGTGTGCCATCATGCAATGCAGAGCCGATAGTGCGAAGGTGAATGAAAGCCCTGTCCATCTCATAGTTATTCCACCATTTCTCATTGAGCCAAAGGATATCTGCAAAGTCAAGAGGTTCAACAGAAACAGACTGAAGGTTTTCATCATCGGATGCCCACATTTGCTCGACAACTGCAGCAATCATGGAGTCCAAAACATGTCCATGAATCTGGCATGATGCCAACAGGGGTCGGAGCTCCATAGTCCTTAGATTTGTCTGAGCACCAAATCCCTTGAGAGGGGCATCCCATGGAAGGCTCTCTAAGACATCTAGCACCTCATCAACAACTTCCAACTCTTGTCCATCAGCTGGAACAACATCAAGTCAGTCTAAGACCCAATCATAAGATGTACGCCAATCATGCTGACTCTCAAGTGCATGTGACATGGCAGCCCAGTATGACACAACCCACATAGGAAGTGGGTCATCAGGGAATGAGGGATGGATCACTGACTTATCTCCATCTCAGAATGCACCGCTAGCACGATTGCAAAGGGATAAGGCTCTTCAAAATTGTGGAACAGGTTGTGAAGCAAAATCTGTGGACAGCTTGAGCAAAGGGGACTTTTTGGAAAACTTGATTCTAGTGGCCAATGCATCATTTCCTAACACTGTATGTAGGTTTAGAAGTAGTAATTCAGCGACAGAAAGGTGGCCAGAAGGAGCAATGGAGAATGGTGCAGGTACAGATAACACATCCTGGAGTTTATCGTCTGAGGGGACACAGAGATCAAACATGGTATAGAATGAACGTTGAGGGGAGATGCTTTCAGACTGACCATCTCGTCGACTGAGTTGTGGCTTAGTGCTCAGGTTTGCTGAACATGGGAGGATCCACACTGACAAGACAGACACTGAAATGACATATAGAGAACATACTGTGTTGCCAGGCAGAAATAAAGTTAGATACGATGTTTGTAGAGTGTGCACCTCCAGGTTGAGCATGAGGATCAGCACATAGCACTGCTTGGTTCGAACCTAATCATAGAATGTCACATGTCACACCCCCCCTGCGAACCTTCGAACTTAATGCTCATTTTGTCACACCTAAATAGGGCCAAACCTAAGTGTGTGTCTATACAGTAAATGATGATATGACTGCTGGAGTGTACATTCTATGTGCAAAACTAGCCTCCAGCACCATAAACTGGGCCCTGGCATGAGAATCACTTGGTTTTTTTTTACAACAAAAATATGACAATGTGTATGATTATGCTGGGGAGTACCCATATGTGACATACATAAGGATTCTGTGTAGAATTACGTGTGCTAGAGTGAAAACATGAACTCATGTGACTATCTAGTACCAATTTCATTCTCTGTCGACCTTTCTGCTCATCATTGTTATCACCATCTCACATTCCATTTACATCCCACTGGCCTCTTTCATCATAACCCAGAAGTGTTGCATTTTCAGACTTTAAATGTTAGAATTAAAGCACACCAGCCTGTCAAAGATGACATGCATGATACTTATAGCAATACTTTCACTATTTACTTGAACTCATAGAAGGATCTCATTATATATGCATTCATGAATGAATACAATACTTTTCTGTGACTACATTGTACCAGCATTACTGAGCAGTATGTTGCTTGATTCCAGAACCAAACGAAACTATTCTATCCTCTCTTCCCCACGGTATCAGAAAGCAGAAGGTAAGGGTAGGTTATCTAAGGTATATGTACTGTAAGATTGTCCAAAATATATTACTGAGTGTATTCTATTCCATCAGTTCCACCAGACATATTTGATCAAAACGCAGAGTTATAGTGACGGTAGGTGTAATACTAAACTCTGCAGAACTGTGCTTGATGCTGCACTTTGCTACGGGTCGAATGAGCCCACGGTGAGCCCCATCCAGAATAAGACACTCTTGATTTTTCTTGCGTGGAGGGGCAGGACTCAAGTAAATGGCGGGAATATGGTAGTGTTTGGTTACAGCACCTGTATTGTTGGATGTGCAGTACACTGCCACACATCCCTCCGGGGCAGGCCTGTTCTCGCCGCAGAAAGGGTCAGGGCATGATGTTGATACAAATCGCTTTGACAGTGTAGCATTGAAGACTGGTGAAACCTTCAACATTGCATGATATCTGAAAAACGTGGATGAAAACTCCCTGGTCATCAACCAAGGTAGTGGGCCTGCAATAGTATGATAAGAGATCACAATGGCTCTATTGAAAATTAGAGCTCACCGCTGCTTGAGAGTTTCTCTAATCTAGCATTGATGCTGTCCTGGATATCGAGCTCGTTGACAGTCCAAGGGTCGGATGTTGATGGGTTGGAATTGGCACTGGATGATGGGTCTTGCACTACATCTGTACCCTCTGAGCTTGCGCAACAGGTGGACCATGCACTGGATGATGGGGGAATGATACTCGTGGTGCTCTTGGGCGAGCTAGAGGGAGCTTTTTCTACAGGTGGGGTGATACTTCGAGGAGGAGGCGCCAAATATGATCTTTTCCGCATTTCACAGAATGAAAACCACTCTGGGCCTTCGAGTATCGCCCCGTTTAATCTCATGCCAAACCTGAAAGCCACGAATTTATAAATTGCCGCGAACATATGAGTAAGACTCACTTAGTGACAACGTTATAGAGTTTCAATGAGGTACACTTCTGCCCACAGAGAGCAACAATGCAAGTCTCAGGGCCAACACTGTGGAGCATCCCTCGGTACCCCTTGAGTTAACCTCCAATAACAAAAACTTCTTGCCCGACATGCTTCTTAAAATAATTCAGGTTGGCGTTCCATACTTTCACCACGAATCCGATAGGAACATCGATCTATTATATGTCAGAGATGCCTGAGTCGAGGTGAATTGTACTTACCAATGTGTGATCAATGTCACAGAGCAGGGTCAGACGAGCATTTGGAAAGTCTACGCCTTGTACAACTCCTTTTGCTTCATACTCTGGCCCATGAACAACTGTCACGACGTCTCCAGGCTTAATGTCATATCCCCTTTCCTTCATAAATTGAATTGTCTGTGTGGTGCTCGTCCGCTGAACTATTGCTACAGGAACTGAAATACTCGACAATCCGCTGGAGGACTCATCATTATCCACCATGAAAATATCGTGGAATGAGAGTTTGGTGTCTCCCTTGGGGAACCAGTTGACGACTCCGCGTTTCCCAACGTGCTCTCCCTTCAAGACTTCTATGTAATCCCCTATCTCAATGGAGTTGTTCAACTTGGGGGATTCAAAATACTGCTGCGTTGGCAGCTGTGAGTGCACCATGTGCTTTAACAGACGCTGATCTAAGTAGTATTTCGACACTTCCACCTATATACCAAGCTTTAGACCATCAAATGTTAAATTACACAAATAATTTATATTTACCTGCTCATTAGTACCATCTTGACAAATTTGAAATGTGGGCCCATCCATTTGAATGATGTGCCCTTGCAAGCCCAAGTAGGAACCAGCCACAACTCTTACGGGATCGCCAATTCAAAAGACACGTTCTACATCCTGAAGACTAATTTCTATCTCTTTCAGGCATCCATCCAAGGTGGATTCCAAACCCACAGTCCCAAAGGTATGGTCAGTCGATATCACCTGACCGAGCTCACCACGAAGAGAGCCTTTGAGGACCCTCGCCCAATCACCCACCTGTAGGAACTGTAAGGAAAATGTGACCAGAGTTGCTTGGAGGAATGGTTTGTTCCATCCGGACTCCAGGTGCAACCGAATATCATCGATGTGAGGTGATGCGATATGTTCTAGTTGATCGCGGTGAAAGGCTTTTAAAAGGAGCCCCATGTAGTAGCTTTCGCCCTTGTATTTCCATCCCACCACTGCGTCGTTGTGAATGATATCGGAAACAGTCGTGTCATTTGGGAGGCAAGATTGCTCAATTAGTGCTCGAGATCCTCGAGGCATAGTGTAGGGGAAATGGCACGCAACAATAAGTACCTTGATCAAACCATTTAGTGACTGCTCGAAAGTTTGTGCCATGTCGCCCCTGTACTCACCACTCCTAATCCTCAACCAAGCAGGGTGAGGAAGCTCTGATTGGAAACGTTCAACAACTGCACGTTCCTCATCCGAGATGAAAGTATAATTTTTCATGGCAAGATAGAGTGACAAGGGCAGGGATTCTGCAATCATTTTTGGGCAGTCCGCCACCACATACAGCTGGCCAGCGAGCCAAGGTGAAACGATAACAGGAAACCCCTTCCTTCGAAGGTGTGCAGAGATATATTCTGTGGTAGTTCCTACGATACAATGAGTAATATGGTGTGCGAATAAAAAAACACCTACTTTGAACATGCATCAGATACATCCTATTTTGAGGTACTCCGTAGGTAGGATCCTGGAGATCTTCAGGTGAGGTCGGGGAACTCTCTTTGAACCTGGTTGCCATGATGTCGAAGGTTGCAGCCAACCTCTCTTTTTCTGACAGCTTTGACAGGCGCATATCCTTCGGCGACCGCGCAGACCATCCATCACCATTCCCCTCCCCCTCCTCCTCCCCCTCCTCCTCCCCCTCCTCCTCCTCTTCTCCATCCTCATCCTCGTCATCCTCTTCAGCCTGGTCGGAAATAAACTTGCGTGCAGCCTATATAGATTGAGTATATAAATATGTTAGTCAAAAATTCTACTTACTTTGGATATCTTGTTTGATTTTTGGACACGTTGTAGAAACTACAACACAGCGAGGCGCGAACAAAGCTCCTGACTGTATCTATAATTGTTGTAGGTCGCGCGTTGCCTAGTCTGCTATACCTGAGATGACAAGTGCGTTCGACCCTAAAGGGGAAGCGAGTGCAGCAAGGATCTAGTTGTATGCGCTGAAGGCACTACTAGTCGGCCAATGCAGGGTGCGAGAAAGCGCAGGTGCGCGCAAGGCATAAAGGCGCGGGAATGCGCGCGTGTGCTGCGCGAAGCGTGGGAAAGTGCGCGCGTATATGCGCAAATGAGAGAGTGTAAAACGAATGGATTTCAACTATAATCTGCTAGGTAAATAGTGGGTATCAAGTTCTGTCAACCGAAAAAGTCCTCCAATAGTAAGTACTGCTGGCGCTTATATATGGCGCCTAAGCGCTGTCATGCGGAGCCAAAGCGCTACCGAGTAAGGTATGTAAAGTAAGGGTCCATGATAAAAATAAAAGTGGAACGATATGCAAATAAGGGAAATAGGAATATACGCACTTAGAGAGCTTGGTGGACAGTGGATGGATGCTTCTGGATGGCTGGCGCTATAGGGCGCTTCAAGCGCGGGAAAGCGCGCGCATCGTGAAGCGCGGGAAGTGTGCGCGCATGGCGCGCGTTGCGCGGGAAAGCTGCGCCTCATATAGGGATAGCTGCAGATAGCACCCAGAGTGGTGCTGCAAGTTCATGCCATGTATTCCCTAGTGAAAAGCGCCATATCACACGATGAGAGGTATTATTCCTTACAACGTGATCTTGATAAGCCGCCATCCATCCTTGATGTAGGACTGCGCAAGGGAGACCTTTCTGCTGGATCTGGTATGTACCTTTTCCACAGAACTGTCAAGTTCTTCAAGGACTCTGCGTCATCTGCGTCACCAGAGAACAGTAGACGTTGGGGTTCCTCCCAGTCACCTGCTGAATACCGATCACCGAGGTATGTTACAAGTGCATCGTCCATCTCAGATAACGACATGGACGTAGTGAGAAACTGCCGAAGAATATTCCATGTGCTGTTATCATACAACGCCCCTGTGCAGTGCTATGAATAACAATATTAGCATCGAGGTTGTGACTTACCTTGAAGTTCAATCCCGCAGTGTCGCTTTTGGGGTGGTTCATCACCGCCGGATCTGGCGCGTTTGGACATGAAGATTCTGTGTTATGGTTAATTGGCAGGTACGGTGAACATGAAATTTGACATACTACGTATATTTGATAGTCTATTTGATGGTCTACGGTAATATCTACTATTGACTTTCGTGTTGTATTGAAGTTCGAGGTAGTAGTAGGAAGAAGAAGACCTGTTATTGGGGAAGGTCAGTATTTATAATGAATCACTATTGCAGATTAGCTAATGCTTACAGACGGCGCTGTGATTGTGGACTACGGTGTGACAGTGGCCGCTACATGGTCCTGGTCTTGTGGAATGTGGGTAAGAATTGTTGTGATATATTATCACACCGAAATAAATTATTTAGTCCTGCGTGCGTAACGTACTAGACGGTGCAGCGGTGGAAATACAAAATAGTAAATTCCCTGCATCAAGCCAAAGCTACAAATCACAAGTACTACTCTACGCAATCACATCTGCGCCAAATATAACATAATTTAATGTAAATATAAGGATTGTGAAATATGGGAAGTCAGAAAGGGGCCAATGACGTGAGGTGCACCGCTCATATACTGAATAACTACAAATTCAGACCCAGCCAGCAACACCTGACTGGGATGCCGATGTTCCGGGGAGTAACTTTAAGCTCCGCCTGAAGGTCATCCAAATTGGTATGGATAGATTACCAATCTGAGTTTCTAACAGGTGAACTCACAAGCAAAACAGTCACGCCCAAATTTGTAACTTTTATTTGAACCTGTGCAGACGTACTGAAATGCTCAATTTTGAAGATATTGAGGGGCGTGATAGTTTGTTTCAGTGATATCTTGCTTGAGTTCATTAGCTAACTTTCGACTTTTGATTTTAGGCGTTCATCTGTTGTGGAATGTATAGCCCTCTTCTTGGATAGAGGCGACGCAGACTGTGGTCCCGATATCAGCGCTTTATACAAAATCTTCCTCCAGTATCATACAAACCCGTGACGTGTAATCCCCCTTGTTGTGCTGTTCTCAATCCGTATCGGTATGTCTCCTCTCTTCTTTCCTTAATTCCTACTAATGATATGCCATGCAGCCAAATCAATATCAGAGGAAAGCTAAGGATTTGTCCGTTTTGCTTGACCCGCAATGCTTTCCCGCCACATTATAAAGATATCCCTAACACCGATCTACCCCCCGAACTACTTCCAAAGTACATGACCGTCGAGCACATGCTATCTCATCCCGCTCAGGCTCCACCCGTCTTCCTCTTTGTCGTTGATACCTGTTTGGATACCAAATATCTCAAAGCACTCCAGTCATCAGTCTCAGCTTAACCCCACTGTATCCATTAGTTGGTCTCATTACATTTGGCACAATGGTACGTGCACATATCTGTTATTTCATTGTTTAAGCTCATCGTGTTCACTAATAGACACAAGTTCACAAACTGGGCTATGTAGAGTGCAGTGAATCATACGTCTTCCGTGGCGGTAAGGAATACATGCAGGAACGGATTCGGGACATGCTTGGACTCAGTACAACAACTCGTAGTGCACCCCACGCTGGCCAACCCATGCCCCAACAAGCTTCTGGAGCCGCCCGCTTCCTGCTTCCTGTTCAGCAATGCGAATTCCAACTCACTGGTATTTTGGAGGCACTTGCTCATGACCCTTGGCCCGTTGCCAATGATAAGCGCGCTTTACGCACTGGTGTGGCCATCAATGTAGCCATTGGACTCCTGGAGGTGTATATACCAATTGTGGTGAGAAGAGTGTACGCGTGACAACATATCTTTCAGACGACTTTCCCTAATACAGGCGCACGTATCATGGTTTTTGCGGGTGGACCTGCAATGAAGGACCCAGGCATGGTTGTCAGTAACGAACTGAAGGAACCTATCTCCTCTCATCACAACATCAAACGGTACAGCATCAAGCACTATGAATGTACATTAACGGTTTGTCCTAGATTAGTGAAACAATGTTTGATTCCATCATAGTTCTCTCTGGTGGTTCTATGAATCTCTGGTGAAGAGAGCATCTAATAATGGCCACGCTGTCGATCTATTTGCTGGCCGCTTGGATCAAGTGGGCTTGCTGAGATGAAGTCATTACCCAACTCGACAAACGGTGTTACTGTCCTGTCTGATTCGTTTGTCACGTCTATTTTCAAGCAAAGCTTCCTGTGTATGTTCCATAAGGACGGCCAGGACTTTTACTAACATACTAAACTACAGGGCCTCTGTTACCGCGCAGTCTAATGAGATCGCTAAAGCCAGCTTACATGTCGCCCTTGCGTGGTACACGCATCTGTACAACATATCATTCCTCTCACTCTATCCCCTTCTCGCATATGCATATTATAGACTTTCCTGGCTTGTGTATCTCTGGGTGCAGGTCACACTTTAAGTCTCCTGGTCACTCGATGGAGTGCTGGCACGAAAGCATGGATAACAATGCGAAAGGTGTGCAGTCATGTTTGTCGATGTAGATAACATCCTCATATATCTTAAAGGCATGGTCCATCAAGGATGCAGACTGTATACGCCTTGTTCCTCATGTCCATCGTGGTTGAGGCGAGATTCTTCCATTACTCAAGGGTGTTCCAATGTCCTACACGTTCAACTACCAGCGAGATACTTATGCTGTAGTCGGCAAGAATCCCATCGTGTTTACTCGTCTACTGTACCCATCCACCCAGCGCCCATCGTTATCTACCCTTCTGCATCCCACTGGTCTCAATTTGGATGCAATTCTACCCTTGATGGCAAAAATGAATTTAACATCCCGTGGGAGAGGCTGCTAGGCAATGTTTTCAATCTTTATGTGCCATTATCCATGCTGCTCCAGTTTCCCTTCACATCATATCGCTCGTTTACTACGAGCTTCTCTCATTTCTATGAGCCATAAGTCTTGTTCTAATTCGTTCTCAAAACATACTGAGTCCTGCATACAGCTGGTGTAATTGACCTTGAGGCCAAGTTCGAACCCAGTCTTTTGAACACTGCCATCTACCTTCTGGGTCTCTCTCAACAGGTCTCAACATTCACTATCAACTTTCAGGTAATTTATTTTGCTGAAGATGTTGAATTTAATCCATTGACAGTGTCCCTTATAGGGTCGCCCGTTCTGTAAGAACTCAAGCTTGTACTGGGGGGTTGTCGGTGCTAGTGCTGTTGCATTGTTTGGAGCTATGGACTTCATGCATGAGTTGAACCGATTGCTCCAGATCGTCGAGATGGAGGGGTCAGTATGTCATTTTCCTTATTTTCAGTATGAAATGAAAACCTTATGGTTAATCCCTCAGTTCAAGGTGAAGTTAGCCAACGTCATGATTGCTGACTTCATTGGTTGTTGGGTGATTGGTTAGTTACTCGGGGTAGGGAATGGGAGGCGAGACGAAAGGAGGAAGCTAGACTAGCGATAAGGCAGTTGCAGAGTAGAGAGCGTAGTAAGGACACTACTTCTCAGAACCTTTGCAGTAAGGTAAGTGCTTCCATTGGCCTCTGAACACACTGTATGACCATTTTAATGTGTCATGTAGATTTATTCCCGCTACCATAAGGGAGTGGGTTATACCACTGAGACCTCATTCAAATTGGTTGTCTTCTTGCGTCTGTTGCTTCTGACCATAAATCAACTTCTTCTCTCCTCTTTGATTGCTTGTTCGCTCGGCCATTTGGGCCCAAGTTCATGTCTCGCTGAAATTCCCAGGGCCTCAATGATGCATTACCATGCGCTCACTACCGATGTCAAGTTCAAGGTCGTGTGTGGTCTCAATGTTGTATCTGGGATGAACTGGACTGCTGCATGACCACCATTTCTCTTGGACTGTGCAGGATTGAAACCTGCTGACGATGAGGTTTTTTTCTATTGGGACATGCCTTGACATTTACTTTCTTTAAAAGTTCATTATAATCGGTGTTAGCCAAGTGGTTGCTACAACAGAATCAAAATCTCATTCTCTTGGAGTGCGCAGGTTTGAAACCTACCGACAACAAGGTTTTTTCTATCAGAACACACCTTGATATTCACTCACACATGCTTTTTTTCGAAGTTCAGCGTAACTGGTCTAGCCTGGTGGTTGCTACAACAGAATCAAAATCTGCTTACCTTGTGTACATTCAAAACCTGCTGAGAATAACATTTTTTCCCAATCAGAAACATGCCTTGTCACTCATGGATAGTTTCCTTAGAGGTTCATCTCAACTAGTCTTAGTCCCTGTGCAGATTATTGTTGCAACATGAATATTTACTCCATGGCGGGTTGTACCTTTGGACACGCGTTCGAAACACTAATTATATTGAGTGTCGTGACTTGTGAGGCTGCCACAGGTTCTATGTAGCTTCTCTTCGGGCTTTTTCAATTGCATATTGGATGAATTGGTGTCTGTAGATGTGTCTGCGATTTCAGACGCTGATCTGTGGACCACTGCACAGTGTCTGCAGTGATTCTAGGATGTGCTCGCGATCAAGAAGAACTTTGCAGGCAGAGGGACCTATTGGTCTTTTGGAAATTCTTTGCTGTTGGGGCAAATGAAGGTGTATCTAAATCATTGGAATCAGTTTTCACCATGAGTCAGGTAGAACATTTGTCTGAGCGAAACCTTCTAGATCTGGAAGCCATCATCATGCTTCACAGACACAAATTAGTACTATGGTTTCATTGTCTGTTTTCACAAGAAATATTTCTTGCAGCCGAAGTTCCAGGACTGCACACGCATTAAACAACTGAAGGTCAATAAATTTTTCGTTCAGATTACAGAAAATTTGGCCCGCTAGCGCCCCTCATACTTAGAGGCGCGTGTAGTAGGCTTATTTGTGTTTCGGCAATGTGCGGAACATGTCTAACTTACATAATTGTGCTAGTGGAGTTTTATTTCCAAAGTCAGTCACTATATAAACCCCACTGAGTCCAACTATTCTTTCTCTCCGACTTTCATCATCACATCATATATGATAGCTTCACTCAACCTGCATCGGACCTCGTACATACTATAATTTAAATTTAAATTTTTGGAGTTTAAATGAGATATGATATCTCGTGAGGTGTGCTCTGGCACTGAACGCTGAATGCCAGCTGACTTTCAATATAGTCGTTCACTATATGAGCATGTCACTTGCCTGAAAATAGCTTCTTATGAACTTTCATGCGTCCATCTTGCCTTATGGTTATTAGTTCTATGTATTAATTACCCTACAGTACTTGCTGTCGTCTTAACCTTACTAGTGCTATTATTACTTGAGTGTTAGTCTTCTAGCTTAATTGACAGTATCTAGACTTTGCAGTCCAGTCACGTTACTAACTGGATTGTTGCTACTTGACGTCATATTCAAGATTCAGGCACATCCTTATACATACTGTCGGCCGTATTCCGAGGAATGTACTGACTCAGCCAGTACCCGTTCGAAATGGAAATTGTAAGTGTATCAGTAAATACTCAGTCAAATACATGATTTTAATAGAAAGTATAGCCGTGCGGTCATGCCCGCAGCCTCCACCTGGCATTGCCACCTTGCAAGCTGATACACCCCAACACCTCTCAGTTATTAAGGATTTATGATGTTGTGGTCTTCCTAAGGTGAGGGTCAGGTCCCCTCATTCACAGATCAGTGCTATTTTCTGAGAGTTCTGTAAATGAACCAGGAGAAGCGGCACTTTCTGGAATCTGATCTAGGTCGGGCACAACGACTCCATCTGGCATATGGCGCTCAAGATTGTCGGCGCGATAGTAATTTTCTATCCATCTATACCTGTACGTCTTCATCCATTTTGAAAGGAACTCAATATGAATTCGCACGCTTTTTAGTTGCTCCTTGACGTTATGCAGCTGGGATTCTAGTTCATGTTTCGATATGTCATCACTATCTAGGTGATATTTTTCAGATTCGCTGGATGAGTGTCTGAATCGACACATTACCTGGCGTCTGGGTTCCAGAATGTTTCATATGACGGAAATCATCTTCATCCGAGCTTCTCGTGCGCCGCGGGGAAAGATACAAGCTAAAGGTGACTTTAAATTTAATACTTCATACTATACTTCAGAGCTCACTTTAGTGTAACATTGTTTCCAGCATGTTTGCATTGTCGTCCACACTTCCGAGTGGGTGAGACTGGCATCCGAAATTGCTGGAATGGACGATACAATCCTATAGGCTTGTTTCTCCGTGGGACGATGGCTACATTGTCAAGAGATACTGTACCACCAATATATATGGCACTAAGATGGTCAAGTATTTTCTCAATTACCAAATCTATGGCGCTGGGACGGTGACGCTCTCTTCCTTTTTAGTTACGATATTTATGGCGCTCAAATGGTTAGTCTATTTTTCGTTATAATATCTATGGCGCTTGGATGATCGGTCTTTAGTTTTGTTATGATATCTATGGCGCTGGGATGGCGAGTTTTTTTTATCGTATGCCATTGAATATTTGAGTATATAAATCAAACTGTTTACCTCGTATTGAAACGACTTAGCACTTAGCTGAATTCATGAGCGGCAACGAGAATAATCCGTCTTCGGGTGATCCTTCACGCAAGCGCAGTGCTTCAGCGCTTCATCTGGGTCCGCGTAAAAAGGTGTAAGTGTCTTTTCTGAGTGGTAAGTGTCATTTTTGACATCCTTCACCAGAACTTCCTCAAACCCCCTCGTTCTTCACGGTCGACATTTTGGTCGAACCGTGTTTGCCTTGTGTAACTATCCCGCCCTTCTTACTGCCGGCATACTCCGATTGGAAGAGTTACAGGATTCTCCCATCGAGGATTATCCAGCAGAGTGGGTGCACTTCTGACGATTATGTACCGCATGACTTAGCACTACTCTCATCCTGGTAGTGTTCGATGCGAACACAGGGTGTTCATGGAACTAATTGATTCATATCCCAGTCTGTTAGATCGTTTGACGAGTGGTGAGGAGGAGGATGTCATTCACGTGGGAGAATTAGTGAGTTTTTTATTCCGGAAGTTCGTCATGCTCACTGTTTACAGCTCGGTAAAGGAGCCTCTGGTGCGCGAGGCGACGATACCAAGACCCTTAAATCTGCCATCCTCGAATGGCTTGTGCCTAGAGGACAGGCAGTCATCCCACCTCTTTCCCGGAATATTAAGTCGGACCGCGGATTCAATCATGAAGTTACCGGTGCGTTACTTTGCCCCACAGGCCTTGAGTGGTCAAACATGGAGTAAGCTTTTGCGCTAATATATAAACTAAACTAATCGTCATAACATTATCCAGAACCAAACAGAGTCTGAAGAGCAGCGAAACCGCTGTTCGTGGTGACCAGTGGCCGATGTTCTTGTATGCTCATCATGAGTATGATCCTGAAGATCCGTGGAAGGGCCTTCTTAGGAGCGAGATACTCATCTTCATAAGATAATTCTACTGGCGATAAATTTCAAACTCCAAACAAATTATTTTCATTCGTAGGGTTTCAAACATATTTTACATCTCCAAGCTCGGTCGATAAGGAACCAAAGGCTACACGCTCTGGCAACGCTTACCTGCATGGCATGAAATGTGTCACTAGGGGATCCCTAGCTTATGTTGCAACACAGGTATGTAAATTTAATCATATGCACCCTTCCCTGCTAAGTCTTCCTTCAGATCCGGTTTTTGTTAAGTTCGTCGTCCGTATTTTCACGTACAGACACAGTCATGGACTCCGAAAATTTCTACCATAGTATTCTCAACTTGTTAGAGGATCCTGATGAAAGTAAGGAAGTGACTGACCTGATGATGTGGTGGACGCGGTTAGTATCCTCTCATCCACCTGAATTTCTCGACTAAACACCTGTCATAGTCGAGTTTTTCCAAATTCTTCTTTATCTCAGCGCACTATCAGTAAAAATAGTGCATTGTCAAAGATTCGGGAAAAGCGCGCTGCCTTGCAGGCACGAGCTACTGCAGATACCAATTAATTCTTTGTTTTTGTATCTGTATTGTATCATAATTTGATTTACTGTTAAGCTATATGTAAACAAGATATCTCGATTAGGTGAAATGAGATAAGTCATTGTCAAGGCTGAATTAAGTACCATTGAAGATCCCTCCCCCCATTGGAAACTGGCCTGGTAATGATAGATATGATCAGTTGAAGACCAGAATCTTGATAGGAGCTTGATATCTTGGTGTCAGAGCTCGAACAGAGTGTTATTGGTGGTAGCTCTTGACACTGGAAGCTGCCCTTGCAATGGCAGACATGTTTACCTCATGGATATCACCTTGGTAGGAGCTTGTTAACTTAACATTATACCCTATCACGCTGTCATTGATTATACATCCTGCCTTTGGGAGCTGCCTTTGTAATGGCAGAGTATGCTCAGTTGAATTTCAGCAGCTTGATAGAGCAATGACAGCTCAATTTCATGCCTCAGCACTTTGTCATCAAAGGTAGCTTTCAATATCAGAAGCTACCTATATAAAGCTAGACACACTTTGTAGTACATCAACATCTTTAATAGGCATGATAATTCAATATGTCTGAGTATCATCCCCTGACACATTGTCAGTGATTGTACACCCTGCCATTGACAGCTGCCCATGCAACAGTATCCATGATTGATAGTATGTCAGCATCTTGATAGGTTATCATCAGTCAATATCATCACCAGACATAATGTTGCTGATTATACATCCTACCATTGGCAGCTTCCCCTGCAATAGTATCCATGATCGATAGTATGTCAGTATCTTGATAGGTTATAATAAGTCAATACCATCACCAGACATAATGTTGCTGATTATACATCCTACCATTGGCAGCTTCCCCTGCAATGGTATCCATGATCGATAGTATGTCAGTATCTTGATAGGTTATAATAAGTCAATACCATCACCAGACATAATGTTGCTGATTATACATCCTACCATTGGCACCTGCCCCTACAATAGTATATATCCTTGATAGTGCATCACCACATTGATGTTGTATGATAATTCAATATAATCTTCCAACACAGTGTCATTGATGGTGGCTTCTGCAATTGGAGGCTGCCTATATAAAGCCTGACATACCTGGTTGAGTATCAACATCTTGATAGGTTATCATCAGTCAATACCATCACCAGACACACTGTTGCTGATTATACATCCTACCATTGGCACCTGCCCCTACAATAGTATATATCCTTGATAGTGCATCACCACATTGATGTTGTATGATAATTCAATATAATCTTCCAACAGTGTCATTGATGGTGGCTTCTGCAATTGGAGGCTGCCTATATAAAGCCTGACATACCTGGTTGAGTATCAACATCTTGATAGGTTATCATAAGTCAATATCATCATCAGACACCCTGCTGCTGATTACATACCCTACCATTAGCAGCTGCCCCTGTCAACAATACACCAGTATGTTAGTAGATCACAATTTAGTACCATAAGCTTGTCAATGTTGTAGCTTTGGGAGATCTCACCAATGTAGTCTGCCTATCTATTCCTTTATCATATAATCTACAATTATGATATATATTTTAAATATTATACATTAAATAAGGCTAGTTAAACCTTTGTCAAATGGTGGTTTGTTACCTGATGATGACATTGATACCCAGTTGCAGTAACTCTGTCTTGTAGATTCCCTTCTTTGACTCCCAATCATATTAGTCCAAGGAGTGAGGACTTGAAACACCATGTAGATCATCAAAATGCATACCTTGAAAGCAAACACAGAACCGTCTTTCAAAGACTCTGCTAGATCCCTATTCTGTCTTATCACACTGTTAGAATTGCTCGTCCGGAAACCAAAAAAGACGCAGTCAGTGAATGCATTTTCATTTTGAGTTCCCCACGAACTTGTGATGTGCGGGTCAATAGCTTTGCAAAGTATGATATAAATCAGATGAAGAACACATGGAGAACAAACAACTCACCATTTTGACCCCTGAAGGCGTCAGTTTGATGTTGATGCCTTTGATTTGACATGCTTCATGCCAGGCTGTTTTTGCTAATTTTGTCTCAACAGCAACGTTATCGGGAAATGGTGCCTGGGTGACAATCAAACACCGGAAAATAGAGGTCGCCATCACAAGAATCTCTTTGGAGATATCATCGAAGTCACTAGCTTTCATGCGTTGGTGTGAACCATCAATTTTTTTCTTAATCTTTGGCAGTACCATAGCATCGTTCAAAGTCACATCAAGCGGTCGCTTGGTCCCTTGAGCTACTGGTGATAGTTCTTTGGTGATGTCGTTATTGTCCCCTTCATCAGTGTGGTCAACCTGAGCTTCAGGTTGAGACTCGGAGTCACAGTCTGTTGACTCATCTGGGTCATCACATGGACTCAGAGTCAGAGCTGCTTGATAGTAGCAGAGGTGGATCAGTCTTAGTATAGAATCAACAGAGTAGACATATACCTGTGGTAGTAGCCTTGCAGGTGGCACTGGCGTTGTGCAACGTCGGGGGGATTTTCCTGGCACTGAATGTCAGGACCTTGGGACAGCTTGGACGGCATATTGCGATCTGAGAACTAAATAAATATCTTGTCAGTGATTATTCTGAGTTGTGGAAAAGAAAATGGGTGATCAAACCATAGTTTCTTCTTCCCTATCAATGTCGCTATGCAGCTCGGACAGCTCTTGCTCGAAGTCATCAGGTTCGGCTTGGTAAGCAGCCTTCAGTGCTTTTTCTTCTGTTTCTCTAACTTCTTTTCCTTGTTTTCTTGGTGATGGGTAACATGCTGAGACTCAGAGACTGTAGAGTTGCTAGTGAGTGAGACGTTCTTGCACAATATCATCAGGACTTACCACGGTAATTTTCTTTTTCGATTGGCCATCGCTGTCGACCACTTGTGGTGCACACAGGTGGTTGTGCTGGTTGCGCTGGTTGCGTGTCCCTGGATTTTGTGAGCTTGGAGGCGACCTTGCGACTGGCAGCCATGGTTGTCTGAACACAAGGAAACATTAGCCATGGTTCAGCGCATTTTATAGTGCTATGAAAGACACAAACAATTGACATCTAAACCTTGAAATTTTCTGTTGATTTCAGGGCTTGTAAAGTTCAGTGATCAACAGATGGGAAATGATAAAAAGCAGCAAGCATACCATTACTATATTGCAAAAATTTCCCTACCATGGATACCTCAGTCAACAAGTGGTATGGAGTCTACATCAAACACTCACTGGCATACTCTGACAAACTGTATAGTCCTGAATCACCAGCCATAGGTGACAAAAAAGCTATCTGTAAAAATGGAAATGTTATTGTCAAAAGGTTAGCTGCATGTCTTCATCACAGCTCCAATACTCACCGGCTCGCAGGCCAAAGCTTGATGAGCCTACATATGTATCCACTTCTTCCGCCATTTCGCCAAACACCCGGCCCTATTGTGGTTCCTCAGTCCTACTTGCAAAGACTGATTTTGGAGCGTTGGGAGGCAGAAGTGAAGGGTTGTGAGCATGTAAAAAATGCACAGCTCTTAGAAATAGTGCCAGGTCCAGCTCTTACCATTAGGCAAGCAAACTTGCGCAGACTCATCATAGAGCACTGGGAGGTAGAAGTGAAGCATTGTGAGGAGGCCAAATGGGCGCAACTTTTAGAGTTAGTTCTTGCCGCCCATGGTATATCTAGACTAGTGTAGTTAGTGTGGCACAGTAACCAGGGCAGGGCCTATATTTTAAAAAGAATTACTTGGTACTCCTTTGCCTTGAGTGTGGTATGCCTTTGCCTTGAGTAATGGGGTGGTACTCCTTTGGCTCGGGTGGTACTCCTTTGCATCGGGTAGTACTCCTTTGCCTCGGGTGATAGGCAGTACTCCTTTGCCCTTTATGGGCGGGGTGGTACTCCTTTGGCTCGGGTGGTACTCCTTTGGCTCGGATGGTACTCCTTTGGCTCGGATGGTACTCCTTTGGCTTGGGTGGTACTCCTTTGGCTCGGGTGGTACTCCTTTGCCTTGAGTGATGGGTGGATGAAGGGCAGTACCTGGGCACATAGTGTGGCGCAGTAACCAGGGCAGGGCCTGCATTTAAAAAAAAATTACCATAAAAAAAATGATGTGAAGTTAGAAAGCAACCTCTGAAACACTCACCATGCCTCACTGCGGATTCTGCGCCAAGGAGATGCCTACATCGGGAGGTGTCAAGAGACATATCGCAGGATGCCCTGACTGTAGAAGGCAATGGGAGCTGTTGGTTGAAAATAAAAATGACATCGGCGTACCTAGTTTAGGAAACCAAACCGTTGCAACCAACACCAACACCAACACCAACACCGACTCTCAGGCTGACTTATTTTCCCCACATTGCCACTCACGCTCTGAGTCTTCCAATCCCAATGCAGACAACCCAACAGCATCAAAACATCAGTGGGTGACCATTGAGGAGGTTGAAGATGAGGACCACACACAATATTTTGAACAATGTGTCGATGCTGGCCAAACACTGTGTGAAGGACAAACCGGCTTTGAAAGGTTTCATCAGTATAAGGAGGGTATGGGCGAGGACAAATGGGCTCCCTTTTATGATGAGTACGTACCAATTTATGTCTGTTGTGTCTGCAAGGCAATTAACTTCAGGTTGCAAGGGAGGAATGGGACTTGCCAAATGGCTTGTTAAAAGCCTTGGCCAGACTCGAACAGACAAGTTTCTAAAATTACCTATAGTAAGCTTAGAGTTGAAATTTGAAGAATTCGTACTTACCATGGCGATAGACACAAAACCAAACAAAACCTTCATTTCACAATAACCGTTCTTTCCTCCAGAAAGTTGACGAGCTTCCACATGGAGCTGCCTGGAGTTGCAAAAAGGTTAATGTCCAGGGAAATAAAACAGATGAGAAGGGCCAGATATTGCATGAAGATGTTGAACTTTGGATGCGTGATCCTGTGGAGTGCGTCAAAGATCTCATTGGAAATCCGCTGTTCTGCAATCACATGGTGTACGCACCTGTGTGAGCATACAAGGACCCCGCAGGACTTCACCAAGTAATCGATGACATGTGGACAGCGGATTGGTGGTGTGATAAGCAAGTAAGTACCCCAAAAAAGCAAAAATGACAAGTACTGACCTATGGTGTCCAGAAACAGTTGCTGAAAGGTGCAACCATCACACCAATCATTCTCGCATCAGACAAAACATGTCTGTCGCAATTCCGAGGTGATAAATCAGCATGGCCCATGTACCTGTCGATTGGCAACATCGCGAAAGAGAAGAGGCAGCAAATGTCAGCACGAGCAACGGTCCTTATTGGATACTTACCTGCAGGAAAGCTTGATTGCTTTACATCTGATGCATGCTCCCTTGCCAGTTACTGACTCTTCCACCATTGTATGTCCCTGCTCCTCCAACCCCTCATTGCTGCAGGTCAAAATGGTGTTGAGATGGTCTGCGCCGACTCGTTAATCTGTCAAGTCTACCCCATCCTTGCTGCTTATGTAGCCAATTTTCCAGAGCAATGTCTTGTGGCGTGTTGTAAAGAAAATTGGTGTCCGAAGTGTTTGGTCGCAGCAGATGAATGAGGTGATCCACTAACTTTGCTGATGCGGGACCCTGAGGTGACAAAGGAGATATTAGAGAAGCAGAAGAATGGTCAGCATCCAATTCAATTTGATGACAATGGGCTATGCGCCATTTACAATCCATTCTGGGCTAATCTCCCTCACACCAATATCTTCCTTGCCTTCACACCCGACCTCCTCCACCAGGTCCATAAAGGTGTCTTCAAAGACCACCTAGTCAAATGGTGTCTTGAAATTGTTGGTGAAGATGAAATGGACACATGCTTCAAAGCAATGCCAGATTACCCTGGTCTTCAGCACTTCAAGAAAGGTATTTCTACCGTGAGACAGTGGATGGGTACAGAGCACAAAGAGATGCAACATTAGGGTTCAAGTGGCTTACACCACTTCAGGAGCTAGATCTCTCCTCTGGCCTGCATCAAGTGTCATGTTCGACTTGTCAGCTGCATCGGAATGCAGCTGTGATGCATATTGATGAAGTCGTTCGTCTGGGTCACCTTATTCCAAAGATGGGACCATCTGTTGACCCCAGGTGGACGAGTGTGAATGTCTATGAGATGGCAAATGACTTTTATTTGAATACTTTTATTGACCTTGAAACATTTTGTATTTCTGCTGGTAGTGAATAGAATTACTACTACTGCTACTGCACTACAGTGACTACAGGTTGCTACTACTGCCTCCTGTAGCTCTACATAGTCCTGGTTTCAACTACACCAGGTATGTAGTACTATATAGTAGCCTGGTTGCCTACATAGTACTACACCGCCTATGTAGTGCTATATAGCTACCACTATGACTCTGATGATTTGGAGTTTTTCCTGATGTACAATCAGTGAATTGACAATGAACAAGGTGTATTCAATGGCAGCGGATTAGAACTAGCTGTCAGCACAGTATTATTATCATCAAAAACAGCGAGAGCCTTGCTACGACTGCGTGTAGTGAAAGATGTAGAATAGCGGTGACGAGGCAGTTTATCAGATATGCAGTGGCGGGCTGACCCAAGTCCACACCCGAATGGCGTGTCTCAAGAGATGCTAAACGTCTATAGGGGGTCGTAACAGATATCAGTTCTACTTACGCTCAGCTGAACGTTTAAAAAGTGCAAGGCCGTCACATTGACAGCAACACCAGTACTAAACAGTCAAATGATAACGGAAGAACATATGATTCATGATGCAAAGATCGTATGCCTGCGTCAAGATATCTGGTGTGCATCGGTTCAAACATTGTGCGTGGTGTCCAATCAGAAGTGTGTCAGGCTTACGATATACTAAGTATCGCAGTTGTGAGACATACACGTATTCATCAGAATTAGACTTTTCTTGTCTTAAGATGTCATTATTCCGTGATGTTACAGTGATCAAACACCATTGTTGAAGGTCATGAGTTTCCAGCAAATATTCAATAGGCGTTCTTTTCTTGTTGAGAGCATTAGGCACTTCCTAGCGATGGAAGCATCTTCACTAACCAACTCCTTCATATGCTCAGAGAAGTCAGGCCCAGATGCAGCATCAGCCAGCAAGCTTGGGATGGGAGCCTTGTACAGAAAAGGTCTACTCCGAACTGTCTTATAATGAGCCAGCCATTTTTTACAGAGTGTTTGAAGAGAGTGTGTGTTCTGAGATTAGTAGTTTACAATTCTAAGGCTGTTTTGACAGCATCTTGGGAGATATCAACCTGAATTCGAATCAAATTGCTGATTTCAAAGACAACTTAAAGCCCAGACAATAGTAGTGAGGAGTCAACACTTACCCAAAATATTCCTCGAGAACTTTGAATCGTCCAAAATGAGTGTAAATGACTTGATCAAGCACATTATGGATACCAGCAGATGGAGCAACCTAAATGTTTGGTGAATTGAGTAATAAGGTTTACCTTCGCCTGATATGGCACATTGTTCGGAAGCTCCTGTCCAATCGCTCCCGCCCAACTGCAACAAAACACAAAAACGAACTCTTGGATGACCTGGGCCCTGCGGATATCATGTCTGCCCATCACTTTCACACCTGGGTCTCGCTCAGTAAGAGACATATTCCCTTCAGTATCATCTACTGGAACATAATCTTTCGTTTGTCGAAAGATCTAAAGTCAGGAGCAGTGCCATGTATGATGTGGCATGATCAGACGTATTACATTCCATATAGCATCTGCAAATAGCAGCATAAGTATACCTGCAATAGCTAGTAGTTATTAGGGTCACCTTGTACAGCTTCTGATATCTCTTGGGACGTTGATCTGTATCATGAAGAAGAAAAATGAAAGAGGACAAAATATCTACTGACATACCCCACTGACAGCCTCAAACGAGTGAACTTTTCCTGCTGAAAATTCGTTGGGACACGGCACCAGAATGACCTTTGTTTTTGTGCGCTGGCTGTCAATTCAGAGGCTTATGTGCACAAGCCAAGCTGTACATGCAGAGGACACAAGTTTGATTATTATCATTACCTATGGACGGTGACGTGAATAATCTGAATAAGATTCATTTTTATCAATGAAATAAGTTGCTATCTGCGTACATGTTACAATACGAGTGATAGTTGGATATCTGAGAGACAACAACAAACCTGCTAGCAGCAGACACATGACTTCCCGCCCCCATGTTCACCAGGGTCTATATGTATGACGAGGTGGCTGGGTGTATAGGTGTCATAGATGGGCTCTGAAGGTGGTAGGAGTGGAGGCTGGTGGTGTGGTGGTAGGTGGTGCAGACGCGGGAGCTGGTGCTGGTACAGGTGCCGGTGGAGGAGCTGAATGACGAGTCCTAGTCATAGTGAGCCTGAGTCTCTTAAGACGCCCAGGGCGCTGTTGAGGTCACGGCCGCGAAATTTGAGAACGCTGTAATGAACTATGTCAGGGAGAAACAAAGGATTAGCCATTGTACACACTTGATGCATTCCATGGAAGAAATCTGGTTCTGTATCATAACCATCCTGATCCTGCCTGGGGATCTCCGCCTGCAACCAGGTCAGCAGAGAAAGAGATAAAGAAGAAAGTACATATGCCGAGAATATGGTCATTATGCGCAGCGAGCGCACTACATTTCTCCTTGAATTCTGAGTGAAACGCGAGTGAGTATGATAGCGTCAGGTGACGTCACTGAGAACATGCCATTAGACCAATCAAGGCAGCTGGCCTTTGCGGTTTCGTCGATGACGTCCATCATGTATTGGTGTGCCTCGAGGGCTTTGTCAGGTTTACCTGCAGAGAGGAATGTCTGGCACCGTTTCTGGTGTGTTGTAAGACACAGAGACTCAAGGTCCCAGCCAAAGAGCTGCACAAAGCACTTTTTTGTTAAAAAGATTATGTATGCACCATCTTGACACACCATGATGAGTTCCCCAAATATTTCATGAATACCTTTTGATGAGAAAGCACCAGAGTTGACAGCAGCAGTGAAATGATCAGTGGCTTCGTCATAATGCGCACCATCCAAGGCTTTGGTTCCGAGCTGAACACGTAGATATGTCTAATGTGCAAGTTGCAAAGATCAGTCTTGATGACTGAGTGTGGCTGGATGATACTTACATCCACAACACGACACCTGAGAGGATCGACATTTGGACAAGCGGCTGTGAGTTCTTTGACGAGCAGCATTGCCTCCTCATGTCAATCTGCATTGAAGAGGGCAATGGCCTGAAACATGCATTGAACACCCTGTGCAACCATTCGAAAACTTTTAATGCATCATGTAGATGAATATAAACCATGACTGGAAAAATAGTCCGTAGGTTACCATTGATCAGCGTTACTAATCTCATTATCTGCATCATGGGAGAAATCCCAAACAATGAGTTCATCATGATCAAGCGACATCTCCGGATGGGCAGTTCAATCGATGATGTGAGATGGAGTCAAGTGCAGGGAATGCCAGCGGGTACATGTAGGCAGAAGAAGCTAGAAGAAGGCAGGAAAGACTGACTTTGGTAAGAGAAAGAGGAGAACTCGTTCAAGTGATGCAAGAGGATGCGAGAGGATGCAGTGGGGTGAGTGGGGGGTGGTAGAATGTAAAAGGCCGTAGCTGCAGGAGAGCATGTTAGGCAGCAATATTAGTGGGCGGAGACAATAGTTTTTTGATGCAAGTAAGAGGCTCTGAGCAGTACCGTCAATATTAAGAGGGGAAAAAGGACTCCTCAGGGTGGCGGCAGGCAGAGGACATCAGTTAGAACATATTGAAAGATACCATCAGCACAGGCAGGTACCAAGGCATGAAGGAGATGCTGGCTAAGGAGGTGCAGCCCATCATGAAGCGATCCAAAACATATTAAAGTCTCCTTGCTGAGATGCTAGCTGCAGAATTCAAGGCCTTCGATCCACACTCAACCACGACTAGTACACTTTGTGTGTAAAAATCTGAAACAATGTCACGCCCCTTCACCGGAATTTTGACCTTCTAGTTGTGAGTGTCTTGGCGTTATAACTGTTCACCCGACTCACCGTCATTTGCAGCAACAACTTCAGCTTGATATGACAGGCCTGTATGAGGACTTCTGCCTGCATCAGTAAATTCCGACTTTTCCTTTTTACCACTTATAGCCATTTTTCCCCACCAAGCCATGCAAGCGTTGAAAAGTTGGAGCCGACTTATTTAAGTAGATCCCTCTACTCATTCTGAGCTTTTCTTGAGCTTTTCCGACTTATTTTTATGAACCAACTCAAAATGCTTATTTCAAAAGCGTGATATCATCAAAAAAAAGTAGAATAAGTGGATGATGAGATGCGCAAAGGGAAGGAAGAAGGTGAAAAAAAGCCTGTAACAGGGACATTTACGTGGATTGATTAGTATATGAATATGAGCATAGTAGTAGGCGCGGCTTGGAGAGTGCAAACGGTTGCAAAAAGACATGATAGAAGAGATATTCTGGTGAAACACATCAATGAGGTGCAGAACAAAGTCAAATAAATACTCACATAGTAGTGCCTGCTCACCCCTGGAAGATGCAACACTGTCGTCAGCGAGAGAACCTTTGGTACTAGCGTCTGAGGCCAAATCCTTAACAAATTGACGGGCCATTGCAATCGTGTCCGTCGTATATTTTGGGCCACGCTTTACAATAGACAAGTGGTAATCCGTCGTATATTGACCCCAGTTCAACTTGGAAAGGTCAGTGGAGTGCTGCTTTCCTTGCCGGTTGATTTGTTGATCTTGAGGGGGGTTTTGAGATCGGTGCTCTTCTTCTCCTTCTCTGCAACTAATTTCAAAGCATGTTTGAGCTGCCAATAAAATAGTAAATATTAGCTGTTGTTCAAATATATAGATGGGACTTACAGCAACAGTGCAAGCGCCAATTACAGATTCCATCTTTGTTGAAGACAGAGCATGCATGTCAAGTTCTGGTACATCAATGAAGCCTGCAATTGCGTTAAGATGCGTCATTGCAATCATTTGCAAGATGAAGACAGAGCAGTAGATCTCAGAGGCCTTGCAGGTATTGGGGTCTGCAAACAGAAAGGCATAGCCTTCAAGGAGGGAGGCTGCCATCTGCGTCATGAATTTCTCTTTGCTGTCAGTATTCTTGTTCTCGTCTTTGTCTTCCTCCTCATCTTTATCCTCGCGTTCCCTCAAGGATGCCAAAAAATTAGCAATTAGTGCAATAGCAGTAGAACCAAAGTTGCTGCGCCAAGTACACAAGCGCTGAGTGATCTTTGAATCTATGATTAAGACTGTGAATAAAAGGAGGGCGTGAATAACACTCACCACGCCCATGATAGGGCCCCTAGGTTGAATATTGTACTTGACTCCTGGATACATTGTGTTGAATATGGCCTGCACAGCACACAGCAAATCGGCAGCCTCAATTGTCCAAAAACTCGACTGGCTACCTGCCCAAAGGAGGACTGTCGGAACGAACTGCCTACGCCAAGATCCGTTTTCGGTTAGCATAGGTGGGAGGTCTGTGTTTCGCCACTGGCCATTGCCTGCCACTGGTTTGATTGCCATGTCCACCAGCATGGACTCTGGCACAGCGGGAACAGTTGCTGTCGTAGAGGTTGTGGAAGTGGGTTCTGATTTGACTTTTTGGCCGGGCGTAGTACCTTTGTCATTGTTGTTGAAGTTTGGGTAGTAGCTGGATTCGATCTAGCCTTCTTGGCTGGCTGCGGCACCAACGCTTTCTCGACAGCTGTTACACTTGTCTGTCTCATTGTTAGGATGGATGCTACTGAAAAAGAGTGACTTACTGCTGTTGTAGTGCGACCCACACTGTGAGTTCCCTTCAAATCCTTCTTGGCAACGGGAGAAGAGTTTTCAATCTTGCTGTCAAGCTCCATAGTGTCGTCTCCAAACTCCAAAATCTCATCTCCGAACTCCATTGCACCATCCTCATAATCAATCGAGTCATCTTCAACTTGAAGTCCCAGCTCACCCGCAATGTCCTCAATTTTCCTCTTGCTGGTATGTGGTTTCTGTTCTAAGGCGAAGCTGACAATCTTCAATTGCCTTTCATAGCGCAAGTCAGCGAAGGGAGTACCACTTAGTGGCAGGTTCAAAGCAGTGTCGTCGTCAGTGTCAGATTCCTGGAGGCTTGGAGTGGTCAACTAAAACATAAGGTAAGTACAGGTCTTGATGATAACAAACAGCTAGTTAGACTTACCTTCGCACTGGTGGTAGTTCTGTTTTTCCCACTTCCCGCAATCGGAGCTGTGAGCAATTCAGTATCTGTGCCGCTGTCAATTTCGATAACAGTATGAACACATGGTAAGTACACTTTTTGCCTAGGATTATCACACTTACAGTGACTTGCAAAACCGTTACAATGTTTGGTACTTTTTTAGTGTACACATTATTGTGCCTGTATGCATGGAAATCACACTTTATGTTGGTAAGAGGTATTGGAGAGCCAACCCCTGGCTACACATAGACACTTGGGTTACATGATTTGGCCCAGAGGATGTGAAGATATGGCTATTTTAAGACAGAGATACCATTGTAACGGTTTTGCAACTGTTGATAATAATTAAGGTATTGACAAATATCAGTACTTGGTATAACCTCCTTTGGCTTTAATTACTGCCTCAATCCTCCTAGGCATACTTTCAATCAATTTCTGACACACCTCAGCTGGTATCTTGTTCCATTCCTCTTCAATCCTTCTCCACAACTCCTCCATTCCCTTAGGGAGATGCTCATGCTCTACAAGCCTTCTTTTGAGGTGACCCCAGAGATGTTCCAAGGGATTAAGGTCAGGAGATTGTGCAGGCCATACCATAGTCCTAAATTCCTGGTCATCTAACCACTCCCTGACCTTTTTGCAGGTATGCTTAGGGTCATTGTCTTGCTGAAAGATGACATCAGAAGGATTAAGATCATAAAACTCCAGGGAATTCTGAGGTTCATCCTTCAAAATTTGAAGGTAAAGATCCCCATCCATTCTACCATTAATTTTAGCAGCATAGCCAACTCCTTCCCAGGTCATACAGCCCCACATCATCAAAGAACCTCCACCAAACTTGACAGTTCCTTGTACCAATCTGTCACTGAGCCTCTCTCCTGACTTTTTCCAAGCCCATTTGCAACCATCTGACCCTAGGCGATTAATCTTAGTTTCATCAGACCATATGACCAACTTCCAGTCCTCCAAAGTCCAATCTCTATGAGCATAGGCAAAATCTAAGTGGGCTTTGCAATGTTTGGCAGACAGTAGAGGGTGTTTGGACTTGACTACAGCCTTCATTCCAGCTTTTTTAAGGTAGCGGCCAGTGGTACTTGGATGAAGAGGTTGATTGATAATATTTGAAAGAGATTTGGTCACTTGAACAGCAGTTTCTGCCTTCTGAGTGGAGATGAGATGGATAGCATGGCGGATATTGGCAGAGGAAAGCTTGGCTGGACGACCACCAGTGGACTTTTGTAAGGAAGAACGCTCCTTGGAACGAAGTCTGGAGATAGTAGCAGTGCTGATACCAGTTGTAGAGGCAATAGAGCGGATAGAATGACCAGCATCAAGCTGAGAGAGGATGGTATTCTTTTGAGTGGTAGAGAGAGATCTCATGGTGATAATGGTTGAGAACAAAGAAGCGTGGGACTAATTTCAAACTCAGACATAATGTTTTTATGTATATCTCTAATTATATTAACAAGTAACAGCAACTATCCTTTTATTTGACTGAGATCCTACTATCCATATCAATAGTTGCAAAACTGTTACAATGGTATCCTTGTCTTAAAATAGTCATATCTTCACATCCCCTGGGCCAAATCACGTGACCCAGGTGTCCACGTGTAGCCAGGGGTTGGCTCTCCAATATCTCTCACCAACATAAAGTGTGATTCCCACGCATACAGGCACCATAATTTATACACTGAAAAAGTACCAAACATTGTAACGGTTTTGCAAGTCACTGTACCTTCATGGCAGCCTTTCCTTGTTCCTTTTCTGTGATAACGGCTGCACGCTCTTTGGAATCGCTCTCGTCCTCACCATTGTCATTGTTGGCATACTCTTCAGCATCATCTTCAGCATTGGAGCAGGTCGCTTGAGGGATATACTTCGAAGATTTGGGTGGCGTAGATGGGGTTCTGTTGCCTGTGAGAAAGTCGTTGCTGATGTGACACTGGTACTGGTGAGTCTTGAATCCGCTGTTGAGCAAGGAGCAGTGCTTGTCCCACTCCTGCCAGAGGTGCCCTTTGAAGATTTCCCCTTCAAGTGAGGTTCCACTTGATCCTGCCAATTGTTGACCTGTCCTGACAGACTGAATTTCTTACTCCTAAATTTTGTGGTCAAGTTAAAGAAGTACAGCATTGACTCAGTGAGTATTAACATGACGGTGTGAGATTGAATGTCACTGACTCAACATTTTTTCCTTTCTTGTCAAGGCCATGTGCCTTGCCATCAGTGGGTCTCCCAGGCTGGTCAACCTTGATCAGATCATCAGGCCGATCCCACTTCTTGTTCTGCTTCTTCAACCTTGCGGCACTCACAGCCTGGCATAACAAATGATTCTCTTTCTTCTTCTTCTTTGGCCTCACCTCAGACTCCAGCTCAAGCTCGCAATCCCCATCTGCATCCATGTTGTCAGCACTGCTTTCCAAGGTATGATCACATTTTGACTGGAAACTGGTTCCTAACATGCTGCAGTTTTTTGAAGGGGCGTCTTCGGTGACATGTGGCCTCGCTTTGACTGGCCTTGGACGAGGATTTACAGGTTTCACCTGTGCTATTGCTGCTGCCTGCTCTATCTCCATCAATGCCTCCACTTCAGCAACACGATTGATGCCGTTTTGGGTGGCTAATTCTCGTGCTTCCTGCGCTTCTCTGGTCCGCTGGGTGTCCGCCGCAATCTCTTTTGCTGTGTGTCGTTTCCTCGTAGCTTGCTTCACAATTTCACCAGGACGCTGAGTCACATTTTTAGGGCGAGTAGAAACCATACCAGACAGGAGAGCAGCAGTAGCAAAATAGTCGGATATGAGGAGCACAACAGGGATCGATGAAAAAATTCAGCACTTTGGTAAGTGCCTCGCAAGCTTTCCCAAGCCTAAACTCAGACAAACAATGCTGCCATACATGCACTCAGCCCTTTTCGCTCTCCTTGACGTATATTCATCAGTTGTGTGCTACTCATTACTATCTTTGCCATGCTGCACTCTAGACGAGACTTTAGCGTCCTCTGCATCCCCTGCACCAAACCAGGATGCAACCGCTGGTTCAAGAACAAATCTGGATACTACTCAGCACACAAATGCGGTACATCCTCTGCTTGGTGCCATGCCCTTACACACAGAACCGTCTCAGTTCAATTGTTCTCCTTCACCTTTCTTCAATGGAGACGACAATCCCTTACAATCCGATGGTGCCGGTGAAGAGAACCATTCTGAGATCCCTCGTTCTGCACAATCACCCATACCTGCAGAATTCTTTGGTGCTGGTGACCGCTTATATAGAAACTATCACCCTAGTTTAACCGGTACGTTTACCTTAGTCTTTGCATTTTTAATACTATCTAATACACTCATTTTTTAAAGGTCGTCCGTGCGATCCTGAAGGGAATTTTCTTCCGCCAGGAGCTCTGCCTTTGCCACTTTCAGAGAAAAGTGCTGATGATTGGACTCCATACTGTGATCGGTTGGAATTCGAGCTTGCTGACTATATTTTCACCAGAAACCAGACTCCCGCTGCACAAATCAACCACCTTCTCAACCTATGGGCTGCATCACTAATTCGGGCTGGCGCCGATACATCACAGGTGCTATTCACAGACCATCGCGACGTCTACAGGACCATCGATAACACACCTTTAGGTGATGTTAAATGGCAGTCGTTCTCGGTCAAATACACTGGAGATATTCCAGATGAAGGCCCATTACCCTGGATGACTGAGAGCTATGATGTCTGGTTTCGCGATCCTCATCAAGTTGTTCAGAATATGCTCACCAATCCAGACTATGCTTCAGAAGTTTATATGCGACCTTACCGCGAGTTTGCGACAGAAACGGATGAGCGCCAATGGCAGGACTTTATGTCAGGTGACTGGGCTTGGAATCAAGCGGTACGTCTCTCTCTTTCGATGTTAGCTTAACTAAAATCTATGCACAGGATTAAATTGCCAAGGATCCCGCTACTCATGGCTCGACGTTTGTGCCTGTCATCCTTGGCAGTGACAAAACCACAGTGTCAGTCGCCACCGGACAAAACGACTATTACCCGCTATACGCGTCCATTGGAAACGTTCGGAATAATGTGCAGTCGCGCTCACCGTGGTGCACTTGCAGGTAGTTGGATTTCTAGCTATGCCAAAGAGTATGTTTCTTTTCAATTGCGTGTATTCATTGACCTTATGATTTTGTAGCAACTAAACAACATGCTAAAACTGCGATTTTCCGCAGATTCCATCACCAACTGTTTCATTCATCCCTTTCATTTATACTTTGGAACTTGAAACCAGGGATGACGAAACCTGAAGTTGTGTGCTTCGGCGATGGCCACTATCGCCATGTGATCTATGGACTTGGTCCATATATCGCAGACTACGAGGAACAGGTTTTACTTGCATGTATAGTCTGATCTTGGTGTGCAAAGTCAGTACTTGCTGCTTCCTCATTGTGTTGAATCTAATTCTGCTATAGATGTACTTCAAATAGCAAATCTCTCGACGATGACAATCTCCTGTGCAAGAGAGTTCACACTGACATGCTAATCGAAGAGTGTGACCATGGGAAGCTTTGGGATGAGTATGGGATCATCACCCAGCTTGTGGTAAGTCTCAGCGCATCTATTTTACTTAAAATTAACCTATTCATATAGCCATTCACAAATGACTACCCTCGAGCCGACATACACGAACTCATTGCGCCAGATCTCCTCCATCAAATTATAAAGGGGACCTTCAAGGATCACTTGGTCGCCTGGGTTGAAAAATACCTTGTGGTGACACATGGTCAAGCACAAGCCGATATCATACTTGATGACATTGATAGAAGGTACGTCAAATACAATATTGACTATGAACAATTGGGTTTACTAGCATTATGAACAGAATTGCGGCAGCACCTGCATTTTCAGGATTGCGCAGATTTTCTCAAGGATGCAACTTCAAACAATGGACCGGGGATGACTCAAAAGCCCTTATGAAGGTATTCATCTTTTGTCTTATTTAATTCAGTTTGTTTATAAACTAACACCCGGATTCAGGTATACTTGCCAGCGCTCGAAGGCTATGTCCCAACAGATATCATCCGTACATTCTGTGCACTCCTCGAGTTTTGCTATCTTGTCCGCTGCAACATCATCACAGAGACATCTCTCAATGAAATTGATGATGCAGTTGCTCATTTTCATCAATATAGTGAGATTTTCAAGGACACTGAAATAGTTTCGACGTTCTCACTCTCTCGCCAACATTCAATCAAGCATTACAACACCCTCATTCGTCTTTTTGGTGCGCCGAACGGACTTTGTTTGTCTATCATGGAAAGTAAGCACATCAAAGCTGTTAAGGAACCGTGGAGGCGGTCCAGTTGCTACAAGGCACTAGGCCAGATGCTTGTAACCAACCAGCACCTGGACAAATTGACTGCATCATGTCAAGATTTTTATGCTCGCGGGATGCTTAACGGCACATGTCTAACTTCTGTTCTTGCTATGTTGAATGCTCAAGCCCCCGGAGAGCATGATGATACAGGCCAACATGAGCCACCTGTCTCATCACCCCCCGGAGAAGACAAGAATGAAGACTTTGACATCATTGATGATCCCACATCAGTCCTCGCACACATAGAACTCACTAAGACGCCCTGTAAGCACATCTCTATCATTTTTCATTTGATGTACTGAGAATAAGTACATAGAAGGTACCAAACATGCACAAAGCATTCCAGAGCTTAGCACCGAGCTTTGTATTCCTGACTTAGCCAATCTCGTTCGATGTTTCCTTTTCGAACAGTCCAATCCTGAAGATGATCGCGACCCCACTGAAGTCCCTCTCCTAGAGTTCCCGCACTATCGCAGTCGAATTTCTGTCTTCAACTCTGCATCATTGACATTCCACACACCCAGCGACCTTAGTGGAATTGGTGGCATGAAGCGCGAACATATCCGTGCATATCCCTTATGGAGAAATGAGTGCACGCGCAATGATTGCGTGTTTGTGATCACTGACTCAAATGCTCGTGGGATGCTGGGCATGGATGTCACCCGTGTCATGGCATTCTTTTCTCTTCAACAGCACAGCAGACCGATTCCATGTGCAGTGGTCTGCTGGTTCAATTGGGTTGGCAATGCTCCTGATCCCGACACTGGCATGTGGATGGTTAAGCCAGCTGTTTCAGCACAAAACACCCCGCACTTCGCGATCATTCACATCGACACTATCTTTCGTGCAGCTCACTTACTTCCAGTGTTTGGTACAGTCCCACTCTCACCATCCATCAAATTCCATCATGTCCTCGACATATTCAAGCTATTCTATGTCAACAAATTCGCAGACCACCATGCCTTTGAAATAGCTTTGTAGCGCAGGGCATGTTCCAATTGCGCGAAATTAACCAGATGGAGCACGAGATGGACTTACATTCTTCCCTCATCATCTAAGACAACCCCTCCTCCTACTACAAATCCCTTCCCACATCCTCCAGCCGCTTTGGCACCTACACCCACATATGGCCATCGTTATCCTTCACTGCCAAAGCCTACTTTCCCTCCGCCCAATTCTTCCTACATCACACCACCCACATTGCCAGACACGCCGTCACCAAGTTATTCAACATCGATGTCTCCAGCATCAACCCCTCCTCCTACTACAAATCCCTTCCCACCTCCTCCAGACGCTTTGGCACCTACACCCACATATGGCCATCGTTATCCTTCACTGCCAAAACCTACTTTCCCTCTGCCCAATTCTTCCTACATCACACCACCCACATCGCCAGACACGCTGTCACCAAATTATTCAACATTGACGTCTCCAGCATCAATGGCATCTCCTCCAACACCCCCAGGTATGGAGGGCTGTACGGCTCGCATCGTTTCAGCTTCGTCTTCACCAGGTGTCCCAAAACACGAGCCTGTACCAGTACCCCACCATCTCAAAGACCACCCCTCCTCCTACCACGAATCCCTTTCCACCTCCTCCGTGTATTGTTGCACGGTGCATTTTCCAATTGCGCGAAAACCCAACTTACTAGTAGTAGTATACACTCGTTTTCCAAGTCACCTATGTAAATCTCTTATTTTACTTATTTTTGTCAATCAACTTAATTTCTTGTCACTCGCTTTTCACGCCTGAAGAATAAGTGAAAAAAGTTGTAATTAGCGTCCTTTCACGCCTTGTTTCATAAATTAAGTGACATAAGGCCAAAAAGAAAAACTCGTGATTTCCTGATGTGCTATAGAGCACCGGTGGCTAAATTAGGCTTCTGACATTTGTACCCCGCCATTGCTAAGTGTTAGCATTACTGTTCGCTGACTCCCGACTTCCCGACCCCCTTGGCCAGTCAATTCGTTCATTTGATTCCTTCCCCCGAAGGCTTGTACACAACATCAATGATCTGTGTAATGCACATAATATTTATTTACTCGTTTCTGGTGTCCGGTCGGCGTTTCCCAAAGTCATGTTCATCACCCTTTGCAGCAATCTGGGACAGCTTCCCCCAAGTTTATTCAAACATGCATGGGAATGGCGATCTATGCTTATCATATGTGAGCTACCGAATCGTGTGACCAGAGAGATCTTATCAGGCTGCAGTATCAGGTTTTTAGATTTTTTATGTCGTGTCGTGTTCTTAAGGCGTCAAAGAAGGCATCGACATCCGTTGGGCACAACTCAGTTGATACTAGATGATGGGAACAGACCCACGCCTGTCCAATCTCTGATGTTATGAAAATATATGTATAAAGGACAAGCGCGCCATAGAACTAGAATGTCAACAGCAGTTACGACCTTCCGAGCGCCCAACGCTCAACTCCCCGGCCCGGAGAATGGGTTCGTGGAGAATCGAGCTATCTAGTAAGTGAGAGGTTATCATGTGCTACCGCCCTGTAGGTCAGATGGACACGTACGTCCGAATATTTGGGGTCTCCAGGGCAGGTACCGAGCATGGAACAGACGCTGGCTAAATTGCAAATTAAGGAGGTACAACCTATCATGATGCGTTCCAAAATACATGAAAGCCTCCATGCTGAGATTCTAACCCCAGAACTCGAGCTCTTCAATCCACGCTCAATCTAAATAACTTTTGTGTTTAAAAAAAACATTCATTGGCAGGTTTCAAACCTGCGCACCCCAAGAGAGACATTTTAATTCTGTTGTGGTAGCCGTTTCTGCCAGGAGGAAGTGGAGATAAACCTCCGACAACTGTCATGGACAAATGTCAAGGTGGGAAAAATCATTTGTCAGCAGGTTTTCGAGCCTACGCAGTCCAGGAGAAATAAAATTTCTACTCTGTTGCGGTAACCACTTTCGGTGCCAAGACAGTTGATATGTCCATGGATGTACAAGGCGTGGTAAGAGAGAAAAAATAACCTGCAACTGTTAGTAGTTGGTCAGCGTAGCTTCAAGGCTACTTAGGTCGGATCAATTTCTCTAATATGAGCATTTACACGCACGCTAATATGCGCCAAGCGATGGTCTCCCTCGCATAGCAAATAATTTCGTTTCATAAAATAACCGTGTGCACAAGCCAAGCTGTACATGCGGAGGACACGATTTTGATAATTATCGTTACCTATGGATGATGGCACGAATAATCTGAATAATAGTCATTACCCATCAATAAAATAAGCACTATTCACGTACATGTTACAATACGAGTGATAGTAGAACTCGGATATCTGAGATACAACAACAAACCTGCTAGCAGCAGACACACGACTTCCCGCCTCCGTGTTCACCAGGATCTATATGTACTGCTACTGCTTGCTGCTGTTGCTGCTGTTGTGTACCAGGGTCCGGTTGATCAATATCTTGTTCTTGATATTCAAGAGGTACTATGTCCGGGTCCTTCAAGTAGCTAGGACCCGCTGCAGCATTACGCTGTAGACTATACATCAGACACCCAAGACAGAGTGATAAGAATTGACCGGGTGCACCTCTTTACCCTTTGTAAAAGGAACTTCGACGACGGGCGGTGCTGCATGATGAGGTGGCCGGGTGTATAGGTGTCGTAGATGGGTTCTGAAGGTGGTAGGAGCGGAGGCTGGTGTGGTGGTAGGTGGTGCAGACGTGGGAGCTGGTGCTGGTACAGGTGCCGGTGGAGGAGCTGAACGAGGAGTTCTAGCCATAGCGAGCCTGAGTCTCTTAAGACGCCCAGGGCGCTGTTGAGGTCGTGGCCGCGAAATTTCGGAATGCTGTAATGAGCTATGTCAGAGAGAAAAGAAGGATCAACCATTGTACGGACTGGATGCATTCCATGGAAGAAATTGGGTTCTGCATCATAACCATCCTGGTCCTGCCCGGGGATCTCCGCCTGCAACCAGGTCAGCAGAGAAAGATATAAATAAGAGAATGTATACGCCAAGAATACGGTCATCATGCGCAGCGAGCGCACTACATTTCTCCTTGAATTCTGAGTGAAACGCGAGTGAGTATGATAGCGTCAGGTGACGTCACTGAGAACATGCCATTAGACCAATCAAGGCAGCTGGCCTTTGCGGTTTCGTCGATGACATCCATCATGTATCGGTGTGCTTCGAGGGCTTTGTCAAGTTTACCTGCAGAGAGGAATGTCTGGCACCGTTTCTGGTGTGTTGTAAGACACAGGGACTCAAAGTCCCAGCCGAAGAGCTGGACAAGCACCCATTTGTTAAGAGTATTATGCATACACCATCTTGACGTACCATGGTGAGTTCCCCAAATTCTTGATGGATGGATTTCGATGAGAAAACACCAGAGTTGACAGCAGCAGTGAAGTGATCAGCGGCTTCGTCATAATACGCACCATCCAAGGCTTTAGTTCCGAGCTGAACACGTAGATATGTCTAATGTGCGAGTTGCAAAGATCAGTCTTGATGACTGAGCGTGGCTGGATGATACTTACTTCCACGACATGACATCCGAGAGGATCGGCATTCGGACAAGCGGCGGCGAGTTCTTTGACGAGCAGCATGGCGTCCTTGTGGTCATCTGCATTGAAGAGGGCAATGGCCTGAAACACGCAATGAAGCAATGAATATGCGAGATGAATTTGACCAACTTTGATCAAGAGAAGAAAATGGTTGGTGGCTGGATCTTGGTCGGTAAACATGGATGCGACGTCGAATGCTGCCCTTGCATGCCGTAAGTTGCCCTTTCCGCAGAGGGCGATGCCTTTAGAGATGTAGCCTATCAATGAGGGTTGAATGCTGATGGACTATGACAAGAATGAAAGTCGGCCTTTCGTAAGAGGGCCATGATGAACTCACCTTGAGCGCATCCTGAAGAGCATGGTCCCAGCTCTGTCTTCTGGCTACAACGAACGAGCGATGGGCATATGGAGTATGAGGGTTGTCGTGGGTGTCTATCTCTTGGGTGAGCAACTCTTCCGCAGTGTCCAGGTTTCCGGTTACACATGCATCGCGGGCTGTGGTGATAGCCAGGACCTGCACAAAAGATGCTCGAATTGTGTTGTGGTATGAGTGTCAAGAATGGAAACTAGCCTTTGGAACAATGATATGCTTGAGCCCAGGTGATTCCCACTCTGAGATCTTATAATCATAACCTCCGCTGAGGATGTGTTTTCCGTCAACAGAGAATGTGACACATGTCGGGAAGGATGAGTGCTGGTAGATGGCGATGGTTTGTCCACACAAGAGCGACCAGAGACGGACATGATTGTCATCAGATGCAGAAGCGACAAGGGTGCCAGAGGGATGAATGGCAATGGCGTTGATGGTGTCAGTGTGGCCTTTCCAGGAATGACCGACCTGCTGCCATGTCAATGGATCCCACACTCGTATGGTAGGATCGTGTTTATCGCCTGCTGAAAGAAGGCGCGTGCCATGGGGTGTCCATGCAAGTGAGAAGCTAAAAACCCCAAAAGATGTGACAGATTCCCTTGTGCCTGGATTATAAATTTGGATATTCTGTACTGATGCGATGGCAAGAAGTTCACCAGAAGGCGAATATCGGATGCAATTGACCCAATCACCACACTTGATTGGTTCTCCTTGCATCTGCCATGTTTTGGTACACCAAAACTTAATCGTTTGATCACCCGAACCAGTGGCCAGCACCGTGCCATCTGGAGAAAAATCAACCGAGGAGATTTGATCCAAGTGGGCTTCGATGGGTTCGGTAAGGGATCCACCAGTTTCACCGTGCCAGGCAATGAACTCTCCATTTTCATCACCGCTTGCTATTATTTGACCATCTCGTGAAACCACCAATGCAAACACCCATGCGTTATGCCCTTTCATCATCTTCAACACAATACCTGTCTCCAAGTCCCACAGACGAACTCTCTTGTCCAATGAGCCAGTAAGCATTCGTCGCCTATCGGGGAAAATTGCGACTGCCCATACGGTCTCCTCATGATCTCCAAAAGTTCGGAGGGGCTTGGTGCTGGTAATATGCTGTGACATTTTACTAGAGGTTGATGGTGTTAAGGGATTGAGGGTGTCTTTCTTTAAGCTGCCTAGGTGCGTGTGTTGTGCGCTTTTATACTGCTTTATAACACCGCTTACCTACCTTGTTTCCGTAGACGCCCAAGACACGACGCAGGCGATTATGACTACTAGCGGTGTGGATGTCGGTGACAATGAATGAGTCAACAGTGAGTGAATTGACGATGAATAAGGTGTATTCAATGGCAGCGGGTTAGAACTGGGGCTGACGGTCCACACCCGAACGGCGTGTCTCAAGACATGCTAAACGTCTATAGGGGGTTGTAACAGATATAAATTCTACGCTCAGGTGAACATTAAAAAAGGGTGGAAGGCTGTCACCATGTCGACGGCAATACTAAACAGTCAATTGATAATGTGGAAGTGCGTATGATTACATAATATTGATGATGCGAAGATCGTATGCCTGCGTCAAGTGCATCGGTCCAAACATTGTGCGCGGTGTCTAATCAGGAACGTGGACTGTCGTGCCAGGCTTACAATCTACTAAGTATCGCAGTTGTGAGACATACATGCGTTCATCAGAATTAGACTTTTCAAGGTGTCATTTTGCTGATGATTATACATTGCTTTATCTTTGGGGATAATCTACGTATACTCGGTTGAATTTCACCAAAAAAACATCTCCTGCCCAATTCCGTATGACTATGGATGGTAAAGCGATCAACGCGTCGGCAATGTAAGAAGCAGCATGAGCGATCCGAGGTCATAATAAGATCCGTAATCACTTACATGAAAGCCTCCATGCTGAGATTCTAACCCAAGAACTCAAGCTCTCAGGTTTCGAGCCTACGCAGTCCAGGAGAAATAACATTCGATGCTGTTGCGGCAACCATTTTCGGTGCCAAGACAGTTGAAATGTTCATGAATATTCAAGGCGTGGTGGGAGGAAAAGATAACCTGCAACCGTTAGTAGTTGGCCAGCGTAGCTTCAAGGCTACTTAGGTCGGATTAATCTCTCTCATACGAGCACTTACACGCACTCTAATAGGCGTTAAGCGATGGTTTCCCTCGAATAGCAAATAATTTCGTATAACCATGTGCACAAGCCAAGCTGTACATGCGGAGGACACGAGTTTGATAATTATCGTTAGCTATGGACGATGATGCGAATAGTCAGAATAATAGTCATTACCAATTAATGAAATAAGCACTATTCACGTACATGTTACAATATGAGTGATAGTAGAACTCAAATATCTGAGAGACAACAACAAACCTGCTAGCAGCAGACACACGACTTCCCGCCTCCGTGTTCACCAGGATCTATATGTACTGCTACTGCTTGCTGCTGTTGCTGCTGTTGTGTACCAGGGTCCGGTTGATCAATATCTTGTTCTTGATATTCAAGAGGTACTATGTCCGGGTCCTTCAAGTAGCTAGGACCCGCTGCAGCATTACGCTGTAGACTATACATCAGACACCCAAGACACGGTGATAAGAATCGACCGTACGCACCTCTTTACCCTTTGCGAAAGGAACGTCGACGACAGGCGGTGTTGCATGGTGAGGTGGCCGGGTGTATAGGTGTCGTAGATGGGTTCTGAAGGTGGTAGGAGCGGAGGCTGGTGGTGTGGTGGTAGGTGGTGCAGATGTAGGTGGTGTGGTGGTAGGTGGTGCAGACGTGGGAGCTGGTGCTGGTACAGGTACCGGTGGAGGAGCTGAACGAGGAGTTCTAGCCATAGCGAGTTTGAGTCTCTTAAGACGCCCAGGGCGCTGTTGAGGTCGTGGCCGCGAAATTTCGGAATGCTTTAATGAACTATGTCAGAGAGAAAAGAAGGATCAGTCGTTGTACGCACTTGATGCATTCCATGGAAGAAATTGGGTTCTGTATCATAACCATCCTGATCCTGCCCGGGGATCTCCGCCTGCAACCAGGTCAGCAGAGAAAGAGATAAAGAAGAAAGTACATACGCCGAGAATACGGTCATCATGCGCAGCGAGCGCACTACATTTCTCCTTGAATTCTGAGTGAAATGTGAATGAGTATGATAGCGTCAGGTGACGTCACTGAGAACATGCCTTTGGACCAATCAAGGCAGCTGGCCTTAGTGGTTTTGTCGATGACGTCCATCATGTATTGGTGTGCTTCGAGGGCTTCATCAAGTTTACCTGCAGAGAGGAATGTCTGGCACCGTTTCTGGTGTGTTGTAAGACACAGAGACTCAAGGTCCCAGCCGAAGAGCTGGACAAAGCACCCATTTGTTAAAATTATTATGTATGCACCATCTTGACGCACCATGATGAGTTCCCCAAATGTTTCATGAATGATTTTTGACGAGAAAGCACCCGAGTTGACAGCAGCGGTAAAGTGATCAGCGGCTTCGTCATAATGCGAACCGTCCAATGCTTTGGTTCCGAGCTGCACACGTAGATATGTCTAATGTGCGAGTTGCAAAGATCAGTCTAGATGACTGAACGTGGCTGGATGATACTCACTTCCACGACACAACACCCGAGAGGATCGACATTCGGACAAGCGGCGCTGAGTTCTTTGACGAGCAGCAATGCTTCCTCATGTTGATCTGCATTGAACAGGGCAATGGCCTGAAATACGCAATGAAACAGAGAATATGCGAGAAGAATTCGACCTACCTTGATCAAGAGAAGAAAATGGTTGGTATCTGGATCTTGGTCGGTGAACATGGATGCGACGTCGAATGCTGCCCTTGCATGCCGGATGTTGCCATTTCCGCAGAGGGCGATGCCTTTGGAGATGTAGCCTATCAACGAGGGCTGAATACTGATGGACTATGTCACGAATGAAAGTCGGCCTTTCGTAAGAAGGCCATGACGGACTCACCTTGAGTGCATCATGAAGAGCATGGTCCCAGTCGTGTTTTCTGGCCATAACAAACGAGCGATGGGCATATGAAGTATGAGGGTTGTCATCGGTGTCTATCTCTTGGGTGAGCAAGTCTTCAGCGGTATCCAGGTCTCCGGTTACACATGCATCGCGGGCTGTGGTGATAGCCAGGACCTGCACAAAAGATGCTCGAATTGTGTTATGAGAGTCAAGAATGGAAACTAGCCTTTGGAACAATGATATGCTTGGGTAATTTCCACTCTGAGATCTTTTTATCATCACCTCCGCTGAGGATGTGTTTACCATCAACGGAGAATGTGACACATCTCTGGATGGATGAGTGCTGGAAGATGGCGATGGTTTGTCCATATGAAAGCGACCAGAGACGGACATGATTGTCATGAGATGCAGAAACAACGAGGGTGCCAGCGGAATGAATGGCAATGGCATTGATTCTGTTTGTGTGGCCTTTCCAGGGATGACCGACCTGCTCCCAGGTCAATGGATCCCACTCTCGTATGGTGGGATCGTCTTCATCACCTGCTGAAAGAAGGCGCGTGCCATCGGGTGTCCAGGCGAGTGATCGGCTATAATGCCCAAAAGATGCAATGCGTTCCCTTGTGCCTGAACTATAAATGTGGATATTGCCGTATATTATGATGGCAAGAAGTTCACCAGAAGGCGAATATCGAACGCAGTTGACATCGACATCCTCCCTAGAATGGATTGGTTCTCCTTGCATCTGCCACGTTTTAGCACACCAAAATTTAATCGGTTTGTCCCATGAACCAGTTGTGGCCAGCACCGTGCCATCCGGAGAAAAATCGACCGAGAAGATTCCATAGGAGTGGGTTTTGATGGGTTCGGTAAGGGATCCACCAGTTTCACCGTGCCAGGCAATGAACTCTCCATTTTCATCACCGCTTGCTATTATTTGACCATCTCGTGAAACCGCCAATGCCCACACCCGTGCGTTATGTCCTTCCATCTTCTTCAACACAATACCTGTCTCCAAGTCCCAAAGACGAAGTGTCTTGTCGAATGAGCCGGTAATAATTCGTCGCTTATCGGGGAAAACTGCGACTGCCGATACGTTGTCATCATGATCTTCAAAAGTTCGAAGGGGCGTGGTGCTTGTAATAAGCTGTGGCATTTTACTAGAGGCTGGTGGTGTTAAGGGATTGAGGATGTCTTTCTAAGCTGCCGAGGTGCGTGTGTTGTGCACTTTTATACTGCTTCATCACACCACTAACCTACCTCGTTTTCATACACGCTCAAGACACGAGGCAGCCGGTTATGGCTAGTAGCGGTGTGGATATCGGTGAGTCAACAGTGAGTGAATTGACGATGACCAAGGTGTATTCAATGGCAGCGGGTTAGAACTAGTTGTCAGCACAGTATTATTATTATCGAGAACAGCGAGAGCCTTGCTACGACTGCATGTAGTGAAAGATGTAGGATAGCGGTGAGGAGGCAGTTTATCGGATATGCAGTGGCGGGCTGACCCAAGCCCACACCCGAACCGCGTGTCTCAAGAGATGCTAAACGTCTATAGGGGGTCGTAACAGATATCAGTTCTACTTACGCTCAGCTGAACGTTTAAAAAAGCGCAAGACCGTCACGTCGACAGCAACACCAGTACTAAACAGTCAAATGATAACGGAAGAACGTATGATTCATGATGCGAAGATCGTACATCAGTGAATTGATGAGTCTTTGATATTGTAGCTGTGGGAACTATAGAAGAATATAATTACGCTCCTGCTAAATATGTCCTTTTATACCGTCAGACATGTTAGTTAATGATGTATAGCCATTGAGGCCCGCACATCCTGGATAATATCAACGGAAAATCACAATATTCTTGCGTTCCTTCACTGTGACCGATGAAGAGAAGTAGTTTAGTTGTGCCAACCTTTTTCAATTTTATCGTTTTGCTTTATCTATATTTTGAATTACCAGGCCATTCAAGACTTTTCCGTGAGAAGCGGCTTTGGCATTTGTCAACAGATCTAGAAAGCCTTTGCAATTCGGAACAGCATTGTAACATGCTGCAATGGCTGCAAGCAAGAGATGATACTACACTTTCCTCAACCTTTTCAACCGTTCATGTTTAGCCTGATATATGTTTCGACTTCAAATGACATTCAAGACCTTCTGGTGGGAAGTGACTTTGGCACTTGCCAACAAATTTAAACAAGCTTAGCACTTTGCGACATCATTGTGACATGCCGCAATCGCAGTAGACAAGAGGCGGCGATGCACTCCCCTCAACATTGGTTGATTTTTGTCTTCTTGTTTATTTTGGTTTAAGCTTTCAAGGCTTTTCAGGGCCAAAGTTTCCAAACTCATGAGTCATGGCAAAGGTTTTGACTCGTGCCACTCCAAGTCTAGCAGGGGATCAAACCAGTGGTATTACTGGGCATTCAGATTTTCAAGTGCGACTACAATAAGTTTATTATTTCGTGATTTGTTTTGCGCGCCGGATGTCAGACATGATAGAGTCATGGTTAATAGTGTTATTGTTGATAAATCCTACTCGATTTTACACCTAGTCATGGTGTAGTATCAAAGTACTACAAAGAAGTTTCCGTGGAACGAGGTTATGCACCAACTCTGATTGCATTGATGAACATTGATAACGGTGATGTGGGGTTCCTTTCCTTTTGAAGCACGGATGTACATAATGGCTTCTAATATGATGGGCAAGTACGTTTGACCAGAAGCGCAGTGTTGGAGGCAAGCTGTTAAAATGCATCAGGTGGATTTGAATTGAGAGGAATGATGTAAGGCCACGAACCAAGACTGGCAACAACCTGCTATGCAGCACTGAATAAGGACATGTCCACTGACACCTGGGCACGCGAGCGTCTTGTAGAGAGCTGAAGCAATTTGCAACAGGGCTGATTCCTGCAAGGGACTTTGTCTGCTAATTTGTAGGTCAGTAGGTTTCAGCAAAAATAGGTCATCAACGTCTAAAACAACGAGCACTGTCGATTTCATCGTTCCCGGGCCAGGCTTCAACAACGTTACATTAGCACGGGTAACAGGTATAGAGAAGGAATAAAGAGAAACGATGTAGGTGATAATGGCAACTTTGGTGCACTCGCCCTCGTGTTGAGTATGCAATCAAGGCTCTCAAGGATAGTACGTGTCACCATTGCTACCATACCTATAGGAAAATATCAAAAAGTTGATACTTTATCAACTGTGATGACTTACCCAACTGCACAGCAATATGACTCACGTCGATAAGCTCATCTCTAGCACACATCGGTCTCCAGGCTGATTCCGTACTATTTGGTCCCAATCAAAGAGCTGAGGGGCCTTGTTCGATATGCTGCACATGCAACACTGCCAACTATGATCGTTAATAAGTCAGCATACCACATAAATCTTTGGTGCATATCAAAATCACCGTGTCGGTCACAACAGGCACCGGCAGTTCGCCCTCCATTAGCGTTCAAGAGGGAGGTCACACTGTTTCCATCCAATGATAACATCCGAGTCAGAACCGATTTGAATCAGCACAAATCTTGCTTGTAAAAAAACTCACCTCAACACACTGTGCACGATTTTCTTGATAGTGGAAAGGTTCACCACTGCAGCTAGGGTGCATCGTGCAGTTTGAACTTTGATGCAACATTGAACTTCAACTTGAATGTATGGTCACATGAGCCTGAGAGCACCCGAAAAAACACGTGATGACATAGTACTAGTAAGCAGAACCAGTCGATTTATAAACCACTTACTACAACTGGTCACTGGTCCTGACAACTCGGAGTCATGTACAGTTACATATGGGCAATCGTCCAAGTACTGCAATGGTGTCCCGTTCATTGTACGGTGAATAAATGTTGGCTATCGTCGACTGAATATCGTTCCGTCTCAATTGATCATTGTGTTCTGACATTGTCGCATGTGGACTATCGTCAACTGCACAGCGTCTCTCCCTCTCAATTGATCATTGTTGCATGTGGACTATCGTCGACTGCACAGCGTCCCTCCCTCTCGATTGTTCATGGACCATCGTCCACCACAGCTCTGAGTGCCTCCCTCAGTTAATCCTGCAGTGTCGCGGTTGTTGTCGTTCTAATGGCCCTCATCTGTTCAAATACATAGTGAGCATACTTTATTTATTTATTTCTCTGTCTTGAAGATCATTACCTCCACATATCCGACTTTTCACAGCATCCCGTATCAAGAATATCACACCACACAATCCTCATAGGAAACATTGTTGGAACTTGGTTCCACGTCCGTTCCCAAAGCGGAGGACGTTGTCAGCAAATGTTCTATATGTACCAACGGTTCATACGAATACATGAACCTCACACGGGAGAAGTTTATTTCCCTCAGATCACTTTCTCATTCATTCTTGGGTAGATCAGCTAGGCCGCTGATGGCAATCAAATTTCTATTACTAGTAGATGTATGCCGGCTATTGTTGACTGATCCTCACTATCAGATAGTCAGTAGTAGCAAACATGAAATAAATTGTATCATGCAGCACATAGTCTGATCATGATTGACCTGAAGAACAACTTAATATGCACCACTTTGATAGTTTATGAAGTAGAACAAATGATGTAATAGAAAGGCCAGGTGGATTAAAAACAAATGTTAAGGACTGATGATTCAGAAAGGCACATGATCATCATTCTCTTCCTTGTCCTCGCCATCTTCCGCTTCAACTCCACCTAAATCATCCACACTCGATTCCTCCCCCTCCTCCTCATTGTCATTGTCATTGTCATTGTCATTGTCACTGTCATTGTCACTGTCATTGTCACCGTCACCGTCACCGTCATTGTCACCATCATTGTCACCGTCATTGTCACCATCATTGTCACCATCATTGTCACCGTCATTGTCACCGTCACCGTCATTGTCACCATCATTGTCACCGTCATTGTCACCGTCACCGTCATTGTCACCATCACTGTCATTGTCACTGTCACTGTCATTGTCACCGTCACCGTCATTGTCACCGTCACCGTCATTGTCACCGTCTGCTTCTTCTTGTATCTCCTCTCCTCTATCGTTGTCATCACGTCCCTCCTCACTGTCACCTTCGCAAGGCTGAAGATTACTTCGCCAATCTTCAAGGTTGTTGTTCTTGTCTTCCTCTAATTCTAGGCTATGTGTGGACCTCGCGTTGGCACAATCTCTTGTCATCTTCCGGGAGATGAGAGGATGACCAATTCCATGGTGCCCGTACTGCATGAACATATCTCGGTCGACAAATCTGAGCAGTACAATTCAATTAAGGAAAGCAGGTTGAGAGATCGCACTTACATGCCAATATAGTAAGCTTCCCAGTCATCTAATTCACTACATTGACGTGCAAAGGATTTCCCATAATGAAGGGAGGTAGTTCCACGCCCAGAAGCAAATGCCGGAATCAAATGGGCACCTCGGATGACCTGAGCGGGATCAAGAAACCCAAATGCGTCGTAGTCAGTGTCCTCAACAAAAGCAACCTTTGGAAGTCGAGCACAGGCCATCCCTGATTGGTGGCCAATCAAAGGCGCCAGCCATCTAACGTAAAGCACTTCGATGTGATGCTTTTTTATCAGACCTTCGATGTTGAGCAATACATCCATGTGATAGATGGTTATCTAAGCTAACCGAGGCACGAGGTTAGCAGAGATTTGAGTCTACGTGCGAATAAGCGAGGTGGCGCAGCGCTTCTTGCTTCTGCCCACCTCGCAGCACACCTTTAGCCCTCTAAGCGTTGGCCTTTATTCTACGTCTTTTTGCTTTCCCAGAATGAACTACGGACTCATGGAAGACCCCAACGAAGCAGAAAGGCCTGACTATACCACTGAAGAACATCAAGCTGCGAGACAGCAGTTAGTAGACGAAGGTCTCACTGAGGAACAAGCAGCCCGCTCTCTAGCGGCGTTATGGATGCTTAACAACAACGCGGCCAAAGAACCTTGGGCGCTTAGTCAACGCCGTCTAAGAGACATATGCCAAAGAGAAGAAGACGAAGAGGAGCAGCGTCAACAACTGCTCATAGAAGAGCAGGAAGCAGCACGCCGAGAAGATAGGAAAAAGAATAAAAACAAGTACATGCCTCTTGTACGCGGAAAGGTTCCTTCCGAACCTACCGTCATTCCGGCTCAATATGTGACGCGCAAACTGAAGGCAGGTGACTACTGCAAACTCCACTATTTCACCAATAGAGGTTTAGAGGATGCGAAAGTATCTAACCTAATAGCAGAACCTGATGCCTTAGTCATGCTCCCGTCTGCTGATGGTCTACACTTGTGGATCCCAGCTGCGGCTGTGAAGGACCCGAAAGCAGCGCCAGTGGTTAAAGACAAGCATTTATCTTGGGAAGAATTTAATGAAGCCGCCCCACACATGCTCGTGATGATGAAGCTTCACGACTGGCCTGAAGACCGAGTAGGGATGCATGTACAGTTCTGGAATGTGCTCCAGTCGCATCGCTGGCGTCATGCCCCAGACTTTCTCAAACAAAGAGCTCTTCTACTCTACCAATCGCAACAGCGTCGCCGCTGGCATCTAACTATCGGGTCAGTGCAAGGCTGGAGTCTAGAAGAACTCAACCAGGACCTGATTTTCGAAGTGCGAGAAGAACTTTTTAATGAAAAGAGAGAGAAGGAAACGTTGTCAGCAATTCAGGTCTGCATCATTTCGTCTTGCTTGTTTGTAATTACACTCACTAGTTTCCTGTTTTTACTCGCTAACCTTGACGTTATTTGATATCGAAAATCTTTTCGTTTTGTTAAATGTTGTCTCAACCGTCGGCCATCACGCACCGACGATGAACCCACCCACCTATGTTGTCAATCACTGGCATCACTAAACGTATCGCATGTGGATATCGCATCCAAACCATCGTCGAACATCACGTCTTGAAAACGCTGGGACACCTACCCCTACACAACACCATCCGGGTGACCATCGCCTTCTCGGTGTTGACCTTCCCCCTCTCATCGCTATTGCCTCGAACGGGTTGCGAATGTTGCAGCAAGCAGCAGCAGCCTTCATAGCCTCTAACCAGAACCTGCTGCGCCTGCAGCATGCGGGACAAGCGCAGCAAACTGCTCTACCGCAGAAGCGCCCACACAATCACTTTGAGGACACAGTGAACAAGAAGGTACGAACCTCCCATCCTCCAGGTGCTACTGGCCCACTACCTTGCTGTGCAGTATGCCTGGGAAGGCACGCTCACCGAACCATCGAGTGCTCAGCCACGCAGACGTGGGACAAACAATTCGAAACCTTCGCAGAGCATATCCACAAGGGACTCTGGATGAAGGATGGGAAACAGATTTGCACAGGATGGCAACGTGATGAAGGGTGCACCACCCCCAAACACGATGCCTGCCACATCTGTTCAGGATGCGGTGCAGCCACACATGGCGCCCAAAAGTGTCCTAGAGCGCAGAAAGTTATTGCCTCTGACCCCGTATAAAGCAGATGCGTGGGAATGAGAGTTGCGAAATGCAGGAGCGCTCGAACGTTTTGCCAAGATCCCAGAAGGTCTCCGTCTAGGTTTCAAAATAGATTTTCCCTCTATCTCAGATGTACAGGCTCCACCAAATAAAGATTCAATTTCCGAATTTTCATGCGAGTTTGAAAGTATCATTCAAAGAGAGTTAGACAAAGGGCGATATGTTGGGCCTTTCTCAGCCGAAGTGCTAGAACATCTAATAGGTCCTTTCCAATCTTCGCCTATGTCCATCATTCCCAAACCAGGCAAGCCAGGAAATTGCAGACTAATCCAGAATTTCTCCTTCCCGCACTTGAGCAACACTCCCTTTCTGAACCCATCGGTGAACTCGCACATTGACGCGAACAATTTCCCAACAACCTGGGGAAAATTCTCAGTAGTATACCAGCTGATTGCGCATCTCCCACCAGGCTCAGAAGCAGCAACCAGAGACATAGCAGAGGCTTACTGAACGGTGCCATTGCACCCATCTCAATGGCCAGCAGGTGTTGTACAGGTTTCGGATTCGCTTTTCTGCATAGATACCTGTACAGCCTTTGGAGCTGCTCCATCTGCAGGTGCCTACGGCCATGTCGCAGATGGAGGAGCCGAGATCTTCCGAAACAAAGGTCTCAGGCCGTTAGAAAAATGGGTTGATGACCACATTTTTCTCAGAATCAGGCTCGAGTTCCTAAAACAATATAACACCTACAGGAAGGAGTGGAACCGGCTGTTCGCAAATGAAGGCATGAAACAAACAGGCGGCCGCATCTGGTTTGGCGCTGTGTGCCCAGATACTGGGAAGTTAGAAGAACTAAGTGAAGATTGTTCCAAACCCTTGCAAGATCACTCACAGCGCACGCCGAGATCAGAACACAATAAACTTTTCACTTTCTGTTTACAGGACATTGACGACACGTCTGAAGTCCTAGGAATCATCTGGGAACGGTTAAAAGATCAATTATTCAGTACATCCACTCTTTACATCGGTTTCATCTGGGACATCGAGCTCAGAATAGTTTCGCTGAGTCCAGCAAAGGTCAACAAATATTTAGTAGCAATCCATAAGTGGCGTAAACGACACGCACACGTACTACAAGATGTTCAGGAACTTTATGGCAAGTTATTACATGCATGCGCAGCTGCACCCCGAGGCCGAGCATACCTAATGAGCCTCGAGGAGATGATATCGTACTGCGGGAAAAAACCCTTTCTGCCGCATCGAGCAGGTGATCACGTCTCAAACGATCTAGACTGGTGGTCGTTACTACTTCAGTTGGGAGGCGTCACACGCCCTATCTACCCAGCAACCAAACTCTCAAACCCTCTAGCTTTCTCAGACGCAAGTTCAGGGATTGGCATAGGCATAGTCATTGGTAAACACTGGAGAGCCTGGAGACTGATACCGGGTTGGAAAACTAAAGATGGAAAGAGAGATATCGGATGGGCTGAAGCCGTCGCGTTCGAACTCCTTGTATATGCAATTGCTTCCATCCCAGACATTGGTAGGCACGTCCTCGTCTACGGGGACAACACAGGTGTCGTTGAAGGATGGGGGAATCGCAGACACAGAAATTGGGCCGTCAACGGAGTTTTTCACAGAATCAACGAATTCATTCACAATTTACCCAGCCCTTTCAATGTCTCCACCGCATACGTCGAGAGCGCCCACAACCCAGCAGACGACCCATCCAGGGGGATATACGGCCCAACAGAACTTCTTCTTCCCCCAATCCGCCTTCCCTCAGAACTTGAAGGCTTCCTCATCGACGCCACAAAGCCTCTATCAGCCGCAGAACTTCGACTCTTGCATAACGGGAGCTACTCCGCTCCTGCTGCAAAGCTCATCAATAGAGAGCTTGTCAAACAGCAGGCAGCAGAAAGAGCGAGAGCTAGCAGAGCCGAGGAAGAGTTTTTCATTAGCAAAGAGCTCCGAGAAATCTAACAGCGCAGAAACCTCACGTTTTGGGGGCCCACTGCCTGCCACTATCAGCGTATCCACCGCGATTCCTGCGAGATACAAGCCAAACTTAACGCCAAAACCTTCAATGCTCCGTCCTCACTGTCTGGCTCGAGATCGGTTAAGGTTATGGGTACCAGCAGGGCATAGTACTAGGCAACCTGCAGTACATATCTCAGATAATGTACCAAATCACGAAATCTCAGACGCACAATTAGAACGCATCCTAGATGTCATAGGCGCTTCATGGGCACAAACAACGAAAGAGACATACGGAGCAGGACTGCTCGTTTTTCACGTATTCTGCGACTCGAATGATATCGAAGAAGACAAGCAATGTCCCATTGCACACAATCTGCTCCTAGACTTCCTGTGCAGCTGCGCAGGATCCTATTCAGGCTCTGCATTAGCAAACTATGCAGCGGGACTAAGAGCATGGCACCTTTTACATCGGAGAGAGTGGTCGATCCCGCCCAAAGAGTTAAAGGCAGTACTAGACGGGGCAACTGCTTCAGCTCCAGCAAGTTCCAAAGAACCAAAACGGTTACCTTTCACCCCGAACTCTTTAGCTGCCATCTGGGACCAACTCGACCTAAACTCACCGCTGGATGCGGCTATATTCACTTGTCTGACCACGACATTCTATGCCGTAGCGAGACTGGGAGAATTAACAGTGAAAGCCATCAGAGATTATGATCCCAGAAAGCACGTACCAAGAAATGGATTATCAATAACCACAGATCGCCAAGGACTAGTAGTAACAAAATTCCATCTACCCAGCACCAAAGTCTCCCCGATCGAGGGAGAAACAATCTACTGGGCTGCACAAGAAGGGCCTACAGACCCAAAGGCAGCGTTAGATAACCATTTTCGAGTAAACCCGGCCAGCGAAACAGCGCACCTGTTTGCCTGGAAACACGCCACAGGCATGTGACCACTATCCAAAAGACAACTCATCAAGAGACTAGCCACAGTAACAGTGGCAGCCAAACTCCCAGATCTGAAGGGCCACAGTTTGCGCATAGGAGGGACGCTAGAATATCTCTTGCGGGGAGTTCCTTTTGACGTAGTCAAAACGATGGGAAGGTGGTCTAGTGAAGCGTTCACTATATATCTGCGAGAACACGCAACGGTACTCGCACCTTATATCCAAGCATCTCCAGCGCTAGAGCCATTCATGTGCTACACAATGCTGCCAGTCTGCTAACAATTTGCCAGTAAGTTCACCTCCTAGCACTATGGGCACAAAGCTTCGCTGTCTGCGTCGCCGAACTCCTAATCTTTGGGTACACAGCTCACCTTTTCACCATAGGATGGACCCGTGTTTCGGACCGGAAAAGCCCTGCGGGCTTTCGCCCAAATACCACAACAAACAACACCATCACCCTAGCAACCTCGTTCCCGTCGTTAGTATCACTGTACCAAGCGTTTTAATTCTTACAATTCACCAAGTCTTTGACCTTGAGAAAGGCACTGAGCAACGAAGCACATAGATGCCCAGCACGTGGGCATACCAGTATGGATGCTGGGGCCTCATTTCCCCGGATAATACCATGATGTCAGGGTGCGTTTGAGGGTTGATGGTGTCGTGCTCCCGTCGAAGGTCGTAAGTTGTGTAATGGACCTGAGAAGCTCAAAGGATTATACACTAGTAAAATTTGCAACATAAATAACGTACCTGCATTGTTTGGACAGTGTACAGTCTGTTGTCTGAGATAATAACTGAATTGCGCTCGACATCTGTAAAAGTGTGGTCACAATAGCTCACATCTAATTTGTGAAGTCGATATAAGATATGATCCTTGAGCTTCGGTACGAACCCCTGCACGTCTTCCTAAGCGGCACGAACGATGAGGAGAGTGTTACTTACTGCTACAGCTGGATCGTTATCATACTCTCGAAGGAAGCTAAATATATATAATGGGCTATTGCAGCTGAGTGTCGGAATATAGTGATGATTTTTAAACCCTGCAGGCGGGTCGACCAGAACCTGCTTGTTGGTGCACAAAGTGCTACCTTTCTCCACTACTCGCCGAAGGACACGACGACGACACTCGTGCTTAGTGAGTTGAGCTGGCATATTAACCTTACTGGTCAGCGGATAAAACGCTTTCAGTGCTCTATGTGCCAACTCTCCCTGATGACATCAAATTGAGATGCAGAGATGTAGTAGAAATTCACATACAATTTGCGATGTAAAGGAATCCGTTGTCCCAAAGACTCAGATTGACGTTAGATAATCCCCCATGGCATGAAACTTATAGGTATTCATGTTAAATGTTTTCGTCTTTCGGCCACTACTCCCCGGATTTGGATCATTGGAACCTGAGCGTTGACACGCAGCCTTGCACTCACAAGCAGCTTTCTCTTTCGGTAATTCTACAGTAGCGAAAGTAGCACATGTGAAATCCCTGAACTTGCGCAACTGACGGGCGAGTTTCTTGAACGTCTCATCCAAAATTGACAGGGTTGTTTCGGAATGCATCCTGAGTTTGGCGAGGGCATGCCATTGTGCGAATCTGTACAAAAGTGTCTGTACGATTGCGTCATGCTCATCCGGGAATAACCCTTCAAATACTGGTATAGCACACTAAAATAGAACGTCAATCATATGTTGGTAACTTCAGTAATAAGATGAACCTGCAAAATATCCTCAAAGTCCCGTGCTGCAAGCTTTTTCATTTCCGAGGTGTTATTCGTGAATTTGCAAATGACTCTGTTGCCATAGGATGGAACACTGCAAAATCTATGAAATTATCACTAATTCAGATCGTCAAGGAAAATGATCTGTGACAAACCTATTGTCAAGACATGCGACCAGGCTGTCACCACCAGGAAGCGCGTAAAGTAAATGAATGAGATGCGTAAACAAGGCTTTCCATGTACCTAGTTCACATTCATGCATAAAATCAACGGCAAGCATGCGAAAGGTATCGAATCCTAGCGGCCCAAGTTTTTCTATAAATGCGTTCTAGATGAAAATAAGGTGGGCATCAAATGGGATCAATTCCGAAGGCATTCACCACAGTGGGCACCCATGACCCTGCACCAAGAGCTGTCTGTACTAGAGCTGTCTGTACTTTTGAACCATCAACCGTATTTCCTAACTTATAGATAAATCCACGGGCCCTGGTTACCTCTGCCAGACAATAAGTCCTAAGGTTGGATACGCAATCTCGCATGTCTTTAAACAGGCCAAGGAGATCAAACGAGGTTTTTGGGACGAGACAGCGTGGACATGGGCAAGAACCCATGTCTTTTATCATTGCAATTAAAACTCTGCATTGTTTGTTAGTATCATAAGAGAACGAAGAGAAAAACGCACTTCTCTGGATAATCAGCCGAGTATGTGAAGATGCATGGAAATACCCTTCTCAACATGCCATCTGGACACCGAAGTACTATTCCATGGCGGTATGCTTTAAGAAAGTCTGCGTCCAGTAAATGTTTCCAGCATGCATGAAACAGTTCTCGCCGGCAATGCGCATGAAGGGCTGCCATTCCGCTTTTGATATCCGAGGTAAGGTGCTAAGGAGATCCTTGACGTTGTCTGGAAGCTAAAAATTTCAAGTGAGAGACGTACAGCACAGGACATGATTCACGTACGGAAGGTAGAAAGCCGACAAGATGGCATGCACCAGATTTGGGTGCTGAGCGTGCATACTTAGTCAAATTTCCAAAATATAAGTAAAGGGGCCAAGCCTTGGCCATTCCAAAAGTTGCAAGATGAGTCGCATCAGAAAATAACATCAGTCCGCCGATAATGCGTTTGAGCGAGCAGCTGGGTTCTCTTGACTGCCTCTGGAGGTCATCCTGTGCGTCCAGCCAAGAGTCAGAGGTGTACAACTCATCAAAGACGCGTTCTTGATGACCATCTAGCGGATCTTTCCACACACGCTTGAAAGGGAAAAGATGGAAAGCACTGGCCTGAATATCAGCGAATGCAGAACAGATCACAGCTACAAGCGGCCGGTAATGAAATCCCGGGATGCTAAATGACCTGGACGGTTTGTCTTTTGACTTTGTAGGAATATCAAGGGTGATATCTGTCTCCACCCAGTCATCCAGAAAAGTAACAGGCCCCTGGTCTCCGTGAGTGTCCAGCGCACGTAGACTCCTCCTCACTGAAAATCCATCCAGGTCCCTGGTATCGAAGTCCTCTGCCTGAATCACGTCTTTCACGAGTCGCTGTGATGCACAAACTTGGCTAGGTAGTAGGATCACCCCCTAACCAATATGTGGCCAATACCCTGCCTAGCTGCTATGTCCTAGAAGACAGTGTTTGACCCTAAAGGGTTTCTGATCTAGGCTCAAGCTCAGAGGTAGTGAAATATCATCAAACTTCAGACTGGTACTGGTGAAAGGGAAACATGCTTATATAAGCCACAAAAGTAATGAATGTAAAGTAAGTAAGTAAAGCTAATATCAGCCCAAAGAAAACTTAATTGTCACATTGCATTACTTCAGCTTCCGATTTCTGGTGGCTCCCAGAATTCATCCACGTCATAAGACAGTAGATGGTCATGTTAGGAAATGGAAAAGGTGGCTCAGAGATCCCATGAAATGAATCAGGCGCATTGGTAGCCATTGGACAGGATTGGGCTAGTAGCTGAGATGGCACAAATTTATCGGGCTCAAACGAGGGGCACCTAGGATATTGACGGCAAAGACCAAACACGTTAAACACCGTTTGAAGGGAATCATGCAATGTTAAAAGGACCTGTTGGATTCTGCGCTGCGGTGGGTTCCGAGTTTCGGTGACAAGAGAGGTGTTGATCCTGGAACAATCTGAAGGATTGATATCATCATCGGCAGGCAGAATGTCGTCAAAATTTCTTGGGACTAGTCTAATTGTACGACATGCGAGGAGCTGACCTGAGTTCACTAGAGATCTATGAGTGCTATTGCAACGGAGTGGAGCATTATGAAGTTGCACACCTGGAACATAGTCATGATCACGTTCTGTAATATCTCCCATTGCAATATCCAAGACATCGGAGTCCCAGTTCGGGTTTGATGCAAAAGCTGAGGCACTACTGCGAGTGGTACTCCACTTTGGACTAATGTGCTTGGGTAATGCACAGAAAGTCCTAGGTTCGCAACGGGCGATAGGCTTTGAGAGACCATGCCTCGTAAATCTGATCGGTATAAGCTGTGAAGTATGGGAGGGTATGTGAGACATTGACAAGTCTGAGTCCGAGTCATGGCAATTTGTGATCACAGCCATAGATCATCAAGTTAGCGACTTACAGGATTTGCGGTACTACTAGTGATACTAACTGCGGTGAGTTGAGATGTCAAATTTGCAATGTCGACTCTCGGGCCCGGTCCCGCCTTTTCTGCATGGCTAATGTGCTGGCCTTCTGGTACTGCTTGCACGTGGACCGATGCCTGCTAAGTCCGTGAAAATCTGTGTCCCGCTCCCAAGTGCAATGGAATGCACCGCAAGACACCATTACTAAAAAGACGATGATAAAGATGAGAATCCAACTTGAAGGTGATGATCGAAGTTGACGCATTCCTGGGCCACCGTGACAGCCTGAGGAAACCTGCCTTTGACTTGAATTACGGTGTTATATTCGTATTAGTGTCAGGAGAACTTGAAAGTCAGCTTAGTGTCTTGATAACAATGATGAGCACCAGCATACGGTGTATTAGGTTCATACTACTAGTAGTACATACTGGTATTCGGAGGGTACTCTTCATTTAGGCATTTCCCATATCTGGCAATTGTCATTGTATACTTGAGCCTAGTACGTTTACACACTGGCTGAATTCAATGTCACATGGAGTAATTCAAGATCCCACCACTGGCATTAGATCTCCAAGTTAACTACGACAACATTTCATGGTATGTAGTATCGACGACAACTACAGTAAGTTGAATAAGGATATAACTTTTCAAAACGTACACCGGCTGGAAAGGCTCAGATGGGCCAGCATTGCCGCAACGGAGCAAGTGGTCAAACAATACAACAAAATCATTCCTGCCACCAGAGCGACCACCACGCAGGCTTGTATTCCGGCATAACACCTTTTGCCTTCTCGACTCTCTGTGCCCACAGAGATTCCTCGTGCTTCAGGAGCGTCAAGAGTTGAGTGTACTGGAGAACGCGGTTGTGTGCCATAGCGTAGCTGAAGTATACAGTATCAACACTGCGCTGGGTAAATAGCTGATCTTCCGCATCTTCTTCTAATTCAATTCCATCGAGCGCCATCTGGCAAAGCCTATTCAGTGCTTGTGGCCAAGTGAAATGAGGAGACTTCGGTACCAGATACGACATCAACTCTTGTTTCCGTCCAGCATTCTCTACATTCGCACAATTGCTGGGTTTTTCCATGTCACCCACATGAAGAGGGCCCAAAGTATTAGAAAGTGATGCTGACGACATTAGGTGATGGGCTGTGATATAGGCTTATTTAACAATGAATGGTTCAACTTGGATGAGTCATGCCATATCAAGATATTTTAGCGGCATTTTGATCGGAGCAATGTGGCATTTCAACTGTTTTATGGGTCACGTGATCAAAAGTCCTTGGCCCTCCTCGAATCTTGTACAGGAAGTGAAGGTTCGCTCAAAGGGGATCTGCACTACTACATCAAAAGGAGTTCAAATAGAATCAATAGCATTCACACCAAGCATACATCAGCAGAGAGTATACACCTGAAAGTTCCTGAGCATCCAGCGATATTCCTCGTGATTTTTCGGCAAGGGGAGCCTGAAAGCGTTGATACATTTCCATTTCCAAAATTGAAGAGGTGCTTGAAGATTTGGATGGTTGGTATCCCAGGTAAATGCGCTCTCCCTTGCACTTGGGTCTCATAGTAAAGGAGGTGAGAAGCGTTCATGAACAAGATATTGCTGCCTTACAAAATAATCAGGTTCACATTGAATGTGCCACCGAGGTTGATCGTTCTCGAGTCTCAGGCTAGTAAAATTTTATTTCTTGATTCAAATACCACAGATTCTCGGTAAGTGAACAACTTGGAGTCAAGATGGAACCACCAAACCTGACGCAGCATTTCCGCTCAGAAGGAGCGACGGGCTTGTTCTCGCTCTCGAAGTTGGATAGTATTCGGTGCAGGACCTCTGGATGTAACACATACATATGAAAAAGAAGTTGGTGTTACATGCAACAAGGGAGCGAAACCAAACCTACCAATCTGCATATCCAGTCTGATAGAGGCACAAAACAATGGTCCTGAAGCTAAGGGACCTAAATGTTCTTCGCGAAGTCAACGAGTACTTGTGAAAATTAGATGTTCGGCGCACTAATTCTGCTCTTTAGTCAGAAAATAGTGAGGGTGGCTAAATAATAAGAACAAACATTAGCCAGCGGTGCAGGGCACATAATTAAGGCCTTGCCGATGGCAGCACCAACGCAGAGATTTCGCCCTGTGGCCAGCTTGAGAATTATAGCACGAATATGGGACAGTAAACTCACTAAGGAGTGTCAAACAGGTGTCATGGAGCGGGAACATGTCGAATGAACAAACACACCTGAAGGGTTTTCCGCAGACCCCCGGAACTTGAACATAGGTAATGATGTGCAAATGAACAAACTGAACGTATATATGCCATTGGTGAGTCTGGAGATGTAACTGTAATATCATTATCTTTGTCAGGGAGAGCACCCTTCGCGTGAAGCTGAAACGAAGGCTTGACGGTGAAGATAGCACTGGCACATCTTCCACCCCAGTAATGGAAGACATTCGCGATGCTAGTACTTGTGAGTCAAACTCAGCTTGTTTTCGACCAGTGCTGAAGTTGTACCCGTTGTATAGAGCGAATCCGTCCCATTCCTTATGGCAAAGTCTGTGACAACCATTCAGTGAGAACTGGGCGATGAAGTAAACAAACCCTACTTACTTTTCTGATATCATAGTGAGCTTGTTACTGACATGGCTAACAAATGATTGTACTTCTTGCTCTGCGGCTTTCATATACGAAAGTCAGCATATACACAAAACCGTTGTTTTAGAAACCTGCGAAATATAAATAGGTTGAACTGGAAAATTCTCGACATAAAAACCATACTAACCCAGCAGGCCACAGGGTAATCGTCCTTTAGGAAGGGTCTTATAATGGCTGCGTAGATTCGAACCTATGGGCTGGTGTAAGTTTTGCGGTGATAGTATCCCTGAGTAGTCACCGCACGAGAAGATTCCCTGCTGCCACCCACATGCATGAAATGAATAAAAAACAGCTGGATTGAGCAAAGTCAGAATGGTTGAGAGTTTCCAGATTGACAAACTTGTAAGACATGGCAAAAACACGGGATCTACATTCGAGGACTAGAGGCGATTTAACGCAATCATTCACTAAAAGAGGGAGCATGGAAGGATCCCGACATGTCGATGAGCTTGGCCAAGGTCAAGTACTGAGGAATGAATAACTGGAGGTTCAAAGGCGGGTGTGAGAGAATATATTGTGGGTGTGATTGGGTGTCAGAGTGAGAGAGAGAGGAGTGACCATACACCAGTGGGCATTGACATTCAAGTTAGGACATTGTCGATGGGTTACAGGTTGATTTAAAAGGTTGGAACATAACACTTGTGATCCTCGATGGAAACCTTGAGATATTCTTCGGGGACCATCGGGAATTTGGCGCGCGCCACGTACATGGTGTTAAAGCATAGTGATACATACGGATTTGTAAAAAGTGTTTCCTTATGTAATGTGAGATCTTAAGTTTCAGATCTGCAGATATCAAGCGATCACATTCTGAACGATTCAAAATTTTCCACAAAACGTTAGTCAAAACTTCGATCAGGTATCACTACGTAGTAGTAGTAATTGAAAGGTGTGATTGAAGATATATAATGACCCATGATGTGTACAAGAAATCGCCTACAAATGGTATCACTCTGAGTCCGAAAAACCCGTCACCGCATTTGGCCTGGAAAAGTCCAGGGGAATTTCCAGCCATTCTGCATTATGTCTTTTCTGTTACAAGAACATCCGTCCTTGGCGTGGCCCCTATTCATTTTCCTCCTCATTCTCACCTTCTACCTATACCCGGAAGACTACGCGCACATACACATGCAATACCTATTCTGGCTGACCGTACTCTTCCCTTACCTTTATTGGTTGTACTCCCTCTGATCATGTTTCCACCCCCTCTGTACTATATCTGCTCACCGGATCCCCGGCTCGTTCCCCTATGCCATTCCCATTCTACCAGTACCAACCTTATTATACCCAGAGCCCTATACCTTACTGTCGGTCCATGATGTTGTCACCCTCTACCCTTACCGCATCCCTGGTTGGTGACTTGACCTTTGTCATCCTTACCATAGTTCCGGTCCATGACTCAGTCTCCCCCTCTACCCTTACCTTACCACCGGTACTTGACTCAGTTCTCTTTCTGCCTGCCTTTCTCTGTACTACTACTTACAGCCTGGTCTGTGCTCGGTTCCCTCACGTATATAAACCCTCTGTAGTACAGCTGTATTCTTTAACTTGAATCTACTTGGTTCTACACGGTTAACTAGTCCATAACCTCTTAAGCCTAACCGCTTATACCTGTAACCATTAAACTTCACTTTGACCCTTGGTCATTGTGTCTTTAATTCTAGAAGCCTTCGTCGACGTCCCTGACGACTTCGGCTATAGCTCTTGACAGCTGCAAGACAGCACCCGTCTATTAGTTCATCGACCCGCTCATCCCAAGCAGTTGGACTGAGACTCATGACCAGCACCTGCACTCCAGGCCTCACGAGATTATCCAAGTAAGAAAGCGCCTAGAGTCTAGTCACTAACATTTTCCCTGGTTTAAGGCGCTTACTGCCTCTAGGGCACTTGAAGGTATACTTCTGGCGAGATGTCGTTTCATTATCACAGCTCCGACCACAACCTGTATAGGAGCACTCAACAATATACATGCCCGAGGAGTAAGTGCTGTTCCACTGGCTGACGCAACCACATTGAAGACACTGCACCGGAAGTGTAAATCCCCATGGATGAGAAGCGGTGTGAGCCCATGCATAGCGGGTGCACTCCAATGCTGCGGCGCCATTGTGCTTGAACCTTGTCATTAGAATGATAGACGTGTGCATGCCAAGTCGGTATGACTGGGCGATAATTTCAGGAAACGCTTTGTGGATGTTAAAACGTTCGATCAGGACAAGTTCAGCGTAAGCGAGGGCCAAATGACATGTATATGGTGGTTGAAAATGAGGGGCAGTGAATGCGACTGCAGACGAAAAGGTATACTCGAGAACAGACAAACGGAGATCATGGAACGCGTCGGACTGGTTGATGATGGCCCCACAGCCCATGAAAAATAGCGTTGATTCTTGAGCGCATTGGATTATGTCGTGCCACGGTGGGAGCAAAACATTCATGAACTGAAAGAAGTCCCATTACGTCTGGTGTGCACGAACGACCAGAATACAAGACATCGTACCTCAATGACAGAAGCAGCGATGTAATTACCTTTCTTGTCGTGGCCAACAAACGGGTCTCTGTGGGTGTCGTCAGTATGAGTAGTAATAATAATGCACACAAGGCTGTACTCCTCCTTCTCGAGGTCATTCACAAGTGCGGTACACTGCTGGGAGTAGGCATTGGTTTTGCGTGCGGTGCCGAAGTCAAATATGACATCAAGCAGATGGAGACCACCATGCGGAAAATACAGCTGTAAAAAGGAGTGGATCATGTCGGCTGGACTCCCAGCAGTCGGGTGATTGACCAGTTTAAAGTGGATGATCAGAACCGGGGCAGTAGATATCTGCGAGCATTTGGAATATTCCAGTTGGCCCTGAATAGGCAGAAAGGATGGGAGAACAGGGTTTTGGTCCCTGTAAAATCCCTAAAGTGCCTATGGGTTGAAAGGCTCGAAAACGAGGTAAAAACACTCACATAATATGGCACATTCTCATTCAATTTCTTAGCCAACGCGGTGTGACAGTGCATGCAACGAAATCTCACATCCGCTTGCCCCAGTTCTGGTACGTGCATGTCTGGGATGTCAAGGCACTGAGTGCACATAACGCGGGGGCAACTGTCGCAAGCATATATTGTGTGACCGCCAGCGACACCATCTCGGCAGAGACTACAGAACTGTAGAGACACTGCTCTTCACGTTGTGCTCAAGTTACAAGGATACGTTACGCACATCATTTTTTTTATGGGGCGGGCATTCTACGTCCATGTGAGTGCGCAGCACCTTTGGCGGTATCTTTATCTTGAACTTCAAATTTCCATGGTTTAAGATTGTGACACGAGGAGCCGTTCCACCATTCAATTTGCTGGTTGTTTGTTTGGTGCATGCCATGATAATCTTGCTGAGAGGCAAGACTATTGAATAAATTTACATCAATACCAAGGATCCATACACGTACACATATGCAAATAACAAATTTGATCTGTTTGATTAATGATCATCATCTTCGATTTGATTTATTTTTGTCACCCGAGATCACCCGCAGGACAAACAAACAAAACAAAACTGAGTGCTACCGTTAAACGTTAAACATTGGCTCATGTTGAACCATCAATCGAGTCGCACCCCCTCGCAGTACTGGTTTAATGTTCTGACGATACAATAGATGATGGCTATTGCCATCTGTGTGTCGCAAGAGTTCCGAACTTCACTCTATGTTGGCTATCGCCAACGGCATGTCGTTCGTACTAGTAGTACTATGGGTTCAATATCGACCCGAGACCGCACTGGCAGGCGTTCACATGCGGGCTATTGTCCATCGAACATCTCCCTTCATTGATTGATAACTTTCTGAGTTACTTGTGGGCTATCGTCCACTATGGCTTATGAAAACATCATGATTTCTTTTTAAACTGGTCACGATCATCAGTGAATAGGCTCTCGGCCCTTTGCTCGCATAGACACAACTAACGTTGCCATGTAGTAAGTTATAACATTATAGCATTTCGTCGACCTGTATCGCCCTCACATCAAGTATACCCCGCAGATCAGATGGCCTCAACTAGCTTTCCCATATTATTTTCCCACTCGGGAACACACGAGGTCCCCTACCCTCGCAGAAACTCCCCCTGATAGTCCTGCCCAATCTGTGTTTATTCAAGGTCCTCGGAGGATCCTGGGGGTAGAAGTTCAATAGGAAGGTTTGGTGGCAGACCGTTGACGTACTGAATCCTGACTACTGACTCGGAACAGCGATTCGACGTATCTCAAAGCAAACCCAGGTTCTCAGGTAAAGTTCTTTGTGAGAAGTTCCAAACGGAGAAACCCTGGCTGGGCATGCAATGAGGAGAAAAGGCCTTGAGGAAGCGAAGCATCTGTTGGAAGGTCAGCCACCTGTTTGTGAATTACGGTCTTGGTGACTCACTCTATCCCCAGATCTTGGTCTGCAATCCTGTCAATTTATTTTTCACGAGTTCCAACAAACTCAATCTTGTATTCAGTGTTTAATCACTTCCGAAGGGAGCATCACGTTGGGCTTGCGTCCCCCTGTCTTTTGGATTCATCTGTGCTCTTTGAAATACATTGTTATCCCCCTTGAACCCTCTTTTTGAAATAGATCGTAATTTGGCACAGGGCCCATCAAAGGTTTTTGAGAGTTGAACTAACTGGATGTGAGCTACTGTCTTCTATCACATGCCAGTGCAGATTTTCATTACCAGGTCAAGTTCAAGCAGATAGCACCACATGACTTAACTTTCGATAAGTGTGATTTGTTGCAAGGTTTTCTTTCACCTCACGTATTTTATTGAAATTAGCTGGTATACTCACATGTTGCTCTAGTGCAGTATAGTCTCCCCTCTTCTCAATTAGCTGTGACATTATCTCTCGTCGCATCAAACATATATTTCTAAGTTTTACTGATGTTCCATCCTGAGATCTTCTTGTTATTGATCCAGAAATACCGCAGATCGCACTAGAAGACTCCAAACATTACAGCATACCCTGATCAAACTTGAAGTTGAATTCGTCTGCAAGTATCAGATAGAGGCACCGAGGAACGATTGGATAATTGGATAGAAAAACTATCAAAGAGTGGAATCTGTGCGACCAGTATGCTTGATCATATTCAAGAGCGCTTGGAATGTATTGCAACTGCTAGCATATGTGAGAAAAGAACAAGACAGCTGAGTCATGAAGTTCTTGTATATCATATGTCACCGCTTACTACCAGTAGTAGTCGTGTACTGAGCTGACTATTCATTAGATCTAATGATCATACGAAGCTTGAGTAGCTCACAACACTCATCGCCTGACCGAATGCATCATCGCCCGAATGCTGGGCTCCTAGACACAGCTTTTCCAACGACACTGGCATACTACTAGTGTCATCTGGACGAGTTTCCTGTATTTTCTCCAGTTATCACAGAACTATGATTGCATCGGCACGTGCATAAATATGCATATAAATTGCAATGGTCTCCAAGACATGTGTTCAATAACACCATTCCAAGACATTTCGTGACCTGAACAGCTCGATATGAGCCAATCAGCACATTCTATTGAAATGAATGGATCTGAGTTGTACAGCCGAGTCAAGATCTTTGGTTTTACATACAACTAAGTCCACACTCGTGGGTTAATATGTAATACGACTACCATCATGGCCACCAGGGTAGGCTTAAATATTCTTGTTAGATAGTCACAATGGAATACAGATTTTTCACTCTACCTGACAGTCTGGACGGTACTTTGAGTCGTCAGAGATGACCAAAAGTATGTTATTTTCTCAATGGTTGACATTACCATGCTGATTGATATTAAATTGACATAGAAAGATCCAAAACAGCTGCCTACGACATCACAACATGGAGTCTGAGGGACCGTCAATCTCGCCAAACATACACTCGCGATGTCTCAGTAGCAGGGGACGTGGAAGGGCCAGACAAAGGTCTCATGCAAGACTCGCCGCAGCCACTACCCCATAACAAATTCCTATTTTATGTACCTATCGCTGTGGCGGCAGGGGACCCACAGTTGCAAGCACAGAATTCACACCTCCCACCACCATCACCATCATTGCTGCTGCTGCCGTCGCCACCACCACCACCTTCTCCTTCTCCACCACCACCACCTTCTCCTCTTCCACCACCACCACCTTCTCCTCTTCCACCACCACCACCACCACCATCATCATCATCACCCCTTCATCCTCCTCTATCTGACCCATCACCGCCACCAGCAGTTCCATCTCCCTTACCATTATTAGAACCAGATGATGCATTGGTCAGGGCAGCGGAACTGTATCATCAATTTGAGAGTGATATTCCGCCCTATCTCATGCAACACTGGGATTTGGCACATCACAGAATGTGGTCTGAATGCATACAACTTGAATCCCCCGAAGAGAGTTAGGCATTCTATTACATGTAAAGCATAGTACCGTAGTAGTATCTGTCCATCATCCACCAAATTCCTGAAGCCCCTATATAAAACTTGACTGGCATTTTGTACGCGGAGCATTCATGGATTTTTTCAAACTCCGTTACATTGTGCGACATGCGCCTGTTTCTACATTTGGGAGATTCCCAAATAAGTACTTGCGAGGCGCCTATATATAGAATATAGTTACATAACACAATGTTTTATAATCGTATTGAATATGCTCCAACCACTTTTCCCAATCAGATACATCCTCTTTAGCACAATTACAGACGTATAATTACATATCCACCCTGAGCTCCGATTCGTTCTCTCTTATTTTTCTCTTTGACGTATTCAAGTTGACCTCGCATCCATCTATTTGGTGAGTGCCGCTAGATCACCGTTCATCCCCGATACCGCTGATTCTCTTGACAGTCATTGAATCTTACTTTTGACTTTGGATCCAGTCAAGAGTCTGACTACTACCGCACTTCATGATGTTACGCCAGCTTCTTATATCATTTTACAGTGGATTATTACGCCTCCAGGGCCCACTCGTCCAAGTCCATGCAGTACCTGTAGTAGGTGACCAAGGCAACCTGAAGAGCCAAGTGTCATTTCATTGGCTTGGACGATGAAGATATATTCTCCGAACCTTCGTACATGTGCGAGTAACCGTTAAGTGAGATTTCTCCTTGTTTGATGTCTGGAATGGAGTCTAAACGATCTATATTAGAAAATGTTGGTGTTAGTTGCCAGTGTTCATTCTGTGTCTCAAGCTGATATCCCTGCATGAATACTACATATAGACATATGTTAGAAGTTGAAGGTTTAGCATTCGGCCATCGATAATCTCATAGTCCACAATAACTAGTAAGGTCCACAGTTGTTAACCCCTTATTAGCTAAGCATGCCACCACTACCATACTTGTAAAAGTAGTACTCCTCTTGTTTGTTCAAAAACATCACATTCTGGTAGTACTCAGGCTGCCTTCAGACATCATGCCTACCAGTGTATTCAAAGATACTCCATCTACTTCCTTCACTCAGATTGCCTGTGCCAAGCCAAAGAGCAACCATGATGCAAACAAGATTAGACCCAAAGGCAATCCCCACTGGCACAAGGCCTCCGAGTCTGACTCTGACTTAGTAGTTCCAGTTGTTGGATCCCAGGGTGCTTCTCCAACTCAAACCACCACCTGTGACAAAATCTTGCAACTCAAAGAGAGAAAGAGAAAGCTGATCGCAAGTGATCGGTCGACTTATATCTTGGATAGTTTTTGTCACTTTATAGCAGGGGATCCTGATATTACTCCGTCAGGTATGCAGCGATACTGATTAACACTGATTGCATTGCATAAGCTGACCTTTCTCTTCCTCAAGGCCAACGTATATGCCAAGAGATTCTCTGGTTCATTGTGAAATTGGATCGTCAACACCAGTGTGAGGTAGTAGACGTCTGATATACATATGTAGCAAGAGTGACACTAACAATCACCATGACTTCTCAGGAATTTTGTGGGATTTGGCGGGTGGAATACGAAGCATTAGTGCAGTTCATAGATGAGAATTGCAATTTTGGTCTAAAACCAAGGTATGTAAACAATATCTCGGTCTGTTCGTTGGTTCTTATTGCAATAACTACAGATTAACATACTTCGACGACGACAGCACCTTAATCGTCGAGATGCCCTCGGCTGTCCACGAAGCTCCTCTCGTTGCTTTACACACAGCACTCGTATGTTTTCTGGAGAACATTCCCTTCGACCGCAAGGCGGTGAACACAAATATCCTAAGCAACATTGAGGCGTCAGAATCTCTCGTTTCAGACATGAGAATATACTTTCAGAACATGAAGAGTTAAATGCGATCAGGGAAAGGTTGATCACGTTGTGTAAGGAAATCGACGAGGATGTTGATGTTGATGCTCTGCAAGACCCCAACATCGTCTTTCGCGTCAGGAAGGATGATATCGCTACAAAGATCGCGGGGGCCATGCGCGAAACTGCATACTGCCGCTACCTAGCATGGTACAAGAAGGCATCAAGAGCCACCAAACGCAAAGCCAGTTTGCTCCCCAATATGCACAGGAAGTCGACGGTCAAACACCGGAAGTGAGCTTCTTCACATTTATGCATGCTTCGGGTCTCGATATTACATCTGTAACCCCGGTACTACGATTGATCTTCGAAGTTGTAGTTTTTTTCTTGCGACTTTGTTTACATGATCATTTTCTCTGTATACATTCACAACCACTACGATTCTCTACTCCCTACTCCCTAATGTTATTCATTGTGGCATGACATGACGTGATGTTACCCTGTTATGATACAGACTGTTGGGGAAATTTTGGACATCTCGGTCTCAATGGAACACTTCATCTGTATGCTGTGCGCTGCAGGCCCAAAATCTTTATTTTTTTCCGATAGGCTCACTTGCAAGCCAGATCCATCATGTTTGTAAACATAAGTAATCATTATTGCAAATTGTTCGCGGCTGCTCGAGATTCCTTAGTACTAGTATGTCTCACAAAGTCCTTAAGTTAGTAACCTAAAGATCTCCACCTCCTTCGAGTCCACCTGAATAATCTGCTGATGTTGCCAAGTTTATGTTTCCACTCATGTTTGAATGGCGGACAGCCCTTCGTTTATATCTTGACATCAGTAGTAGATGAGTTTTCCCTCGGTCTGGAGCTGTTGAGGATAAACAGCTAGAAGTCTGTCCACAATGTGCGACCAAATTCTCTAGCTCGTCCAACATTTTCATGATATACCCCCCCTGGAAGAGGGGGAATGTATAGTATGTATGCCGCTGTGACGTAGTAACTTTGTTATTCACTAGAGCCTGTGAAGAAGTCAAAGAAGTGTAAGTAGGTTGAGGGAAACATTTATGACTGTGAGTACGTTTACAAGAGTGAGTTGTTCACTCATCGCATTGGTTCGTGGTCACAGTGCTGACTTGGGTCTACTCAGGTTCTGTGCGGTGCTGTGCATAAATGCGTTGCCGCTTGTAAAATGGATCTGGCGCTTTGGTACATAAAAATTGAATTTATTAAAAAAGGCAGCGATAAGAGCGGTGGAATCGGCGACGGGGACAGTAGTAGTAGTATGCATGTCAATAACCTACTATTAGTGGATCTTCATGTCACTGTGTCCTCAATGGTATTGTTGAGTCCGATTTCTTCCGTTTCTGGGAGAATAGATGAGAACAGTCATGCTAATCGATAACAAATGAAATACTGATAGATCGATGAGTCAACATTCACGTACAGGGTCGATAGGTACAAGTGCAGCTGAGATTACCTGGCCCAGGAACAGGCGGATCATGATCCTATCTGCCTTCCGGTGATCGACAAAGGTCCCCGTGATGCTGCGCTATGGAAGGCTTGTTGGAGGGCGCGGTTCCACAGCCTGGCGGGATAACTACTATCATAGTATGTAAGAAGAGACTGAGGAGTGTCATGGTGGCGTGTCACAGACTCAGAGAGAGATCCGAAGTCCTCCGAGTCCAAGAAAAAACACGTAGTACTACTAGTAGTACGAACTTACTAAGTAACATGGGTTGCTCAGAAGCATCACGTGAGACAGTTCACCGATTTCATTTCTCCTGAGTCTCAGGCTCAATTGTCTCTTGCTTTCGTGGGATTGGGCTCCAGTCCTTTCGGTCTGGGTCCAGGACGTGTTAGTCTAACTTGCACCCTTTGGTTTCCAGGGCCTATGCGGATAGGAATGCCGCAACCGCAATCAATCACATGTCCAATTACTTCTTCGTCTACCACCATGACATCTTCAGTATTCGGCCTTTGCTCTCACTCGAAATCTGCCCCCTCATTACTGACGCACTCAGAACCCGTCCCTCGGATAACGAGGTGCTTGGCGTTGGTCTCCTGGGCCTTGGTTTGTTTTCCACGGTACTTATACTTTGCAACATTGACCAGCGGAGAGCAACGTGGTACAAGCTGTGGTTGCGTGGCCGTGAAAGGAGGAAGGTGGCTTGGGCAGGTGCGCTCCTCTGTCAGATTCCACAGACGAAGCAGTTCAACACTACATGCGACTGATGTCTGTCACCCCGATCCTCTAGTTGGCATCTTCAACACTGGCAGTATGCAGGGCAATCAGCAGATCAATTTGAATCTAGTCGAGTTTGCGTTGGATGCATCCTCAATCACTGCTTTCCCTGAACAGGAACTATCGGGAGATAAAGTGGATGGTACAAGAGAGGTTTGGATATCAAGGTATCGATGCCCACGTTGACCTTATCGATAAAATCTTCACCGAACTCGCAGCAGCTGTCATCGTCTCCCATAGGAAGTTGCTTCCCCCTCCTTTAGCTTTTGCTCCCAACGACACAAGTAATGGCTTTGTTCTGCATACTGGACCGAGCTCAATATTTTCGTCCTCTATTAGAGCAGGAGTCTGCCTTATGCACAGTCAAGTTCGAAGAGGGACGCCAGTTGTGGAGGTCATCCCTCGACAAGTCCGACATTGTTATTATGGTATGTGCCTTCTTGAGCTGTAGCTCATGTTTGATGACTGCGGATGTAACGTTTTCAGAACAATATTCTTGAAGATAGGGTGCTTTTCACGGGCACAACTTCCTTAAATTTGGTATTTGTGTTGCAACGTCACACTCACAAAAGACGCTAAAAAAGACAAGGGCTGCCTCTCTGTTCCGTACATCCGATTTTTAAGCCCTAAAATTTCCGAAGCTTGTCGCGAGACACTTATTGATTAAGCAGGCGTCTTCTTCTTCCTCGTTAGTGTGCGAGCAATCTCTGTGAGCTCTTTGCTTTTTTGTCATTTTCATCACCGAAACTAATTGTTTTGTTGGCATATCTGCTATCGCTTCCGCAGTCGAAGGGCCAGTATTGGTATATCGTGGGCGACTGCAGTTGGCATACAGACTTCAACACTTCACCCCGGGAACATGAACAATCATCTTGAAATATTCTTTGAAGACACAGTTCTACGTGTATTCATCGGGCGCCGAAAGCCATTATGAGCAACTGCCTGAGATACAAGTATTGTCCCATCACCTTCTAAAAAATCTATCAACATTATAGGAAACGCCGGAAAGGCGTCGGATCACGTCAGGAATCTTTACCCTCGATTCTTCGAGGTATTTGCGCGCTTTGTAAAACACTGCTTTGAGCACCGCAACGTGTATGGTGAATAGTGCTGTATATCGGCTTGCCTATATTCTGACGAATTTCCAAAGCATGACTATGACATCTGACACTCAGCTAGAACATCACGGACAATCAGTGAGCACTCTGATATTTTGCAAGTGTCATATCAATTCATTGTATTGTAGTTTTTGTTTTCTCGTTCCTGAGTTGGCGGGAGAGCGTGCATGTCCTAATCAGTGGTTTTGGCGTCTACTTATTTCATTATTGCTACCATTCACTGTGCTCTCTGGGGATCATAGGACTGCGGAAAGCCATTTAAGTTGGTACGAACTTGAAGGTCATGTACATTTTGTTTGAAGGCCGTTCGTCGGGTTATTCCAGGTCTCAGCAACAGTGGTCACGGTATATCGCGACTGTCACAGCAGTACCAGACTCGGATTCTGCCCGAATTCTGGTAAGGCAGCCCCCTCCTTCACTGTGACTGTGCAACCGCATCCCCAGTTTTATAGGGACCCATCGACTAGTTATTATCTGACCACCGGAAAGACTTTTTTGTTGTCTCATGGTATCAGTCGTCTCTGTGTGTTCAACTTGAAGTCCAAGTATTAATAATCTACCATTAGCGATCCCTACAGACCTAGTACGTTATGACGCCATATCGAGAGGAAGTCCGTCTGACGAAACTCGCTTCAGTGTGTGCTCCGTTCTGTCATATCCTCATTAGGGAACTTTCCCTATATGTCTTAACATCTAGCGAGCGAGTATATATACAGGTTCAAGTGGGACTTCCTCTATTTCCAAACTTGCCTCTTTCTATTATTCTTTTCGCTGGTGCTCCTTTAATTTCTTTAATCATTCTCACTTCACATCGCCTTAACTTAACATCACTCACGTCTGCTATGTCTGCATCAGATACCAGTGACTCCAATGTGCACGTCCATGCACTGGTAGTTCCAGACTCCAGTGGGGTTATCCCTACCTCCGCAGATGCAAGGGCTAAGCATCGCATTGCTGCATTGGAAGAGGAACTAGACACATTGAGGCAAGAAAAAGGAATCAAGCAGAGGTCTGTGTATTGTCTTGCCTGCTCCGTGCTTGTAATGCTAACTCATCATTAAAGGAAAATGATCTTCTACGTTGCTCAAGGCAGGGCGATTCGTCACATGGTTGCCCTCTACACCAGCCTGGAAGACTTGATTGCCGAGAACAATTGCAGGTGTGAGGATGATTCCGAGTCGGAGAGCAACTCAACGTACATCGTCGCCTTTTTTTTCCATGGAATTCTTGATTTTTTTTATCACTCAGACAAGATCGCCTGCAGCGAGGCTACATCGCATTCGTGCAGGCTTTGCCGTGGATGCATGATAGACTTACACAACTTGACATCGACGATGCTGAAGATATGCTGAAAAAGGTCAGTGCTATTAACTCCAATGCTTTTCGTGCTGTTTACTGAATAACGATGTAGCTCAAAAGAGGAGCAGATGCAGCCCGTGGTGATGATACTTCCACTCTGAAGGACCTTGTTGCCTCCTGGGTCAATCAAGATTTTCGACCGTCCTGTTTACTCAAGTCTGGTGATAAGCATTTGCGCGGCTTCGTCCATGATACTTGTGGGAAGTTACTCTGCCCTGCAGAGTGGGACTGGAATAACGATCAGTGAGCGTCAACCTTTGTCCACCGTTACATGACGCTGATGCTTGGTCAGCGTGAAAGCTGGTATTCGCAACAGAACATTGGATTTCATTGTGTCAGAAAACTCTTGGCCATTATTCTTGTACGAGAGTTATGTAGTCAACCCTAACGACCTCGAGCAAGGTCTCTTCAAGTCCAAGATCCTCGTGCAGGTTAGTGTCCTGGCGTTGTAGTGGTAATTTTTTCGCTCACTATTATGGCTAGGCTTTCAAAGCCATATTTACCTCTCCATCTTCTGCGAGAGAAGCTGATGGAGATGGTGACGGCGCTGACATCTTGGAGAACAGTAGGTGTGCCCGGCAGCAATTGAATCAGGTTAAGGTCAAAACGTGTGTAGCCTCAATCATTAATATGAGGAAAGTTAGCCCCCGCACCATCGCCTATGTCATTTGTCAAGTGAGTATACACAATTATCTCACCATTGATGCCTGATGCATCATAAGCCTGGCAGGTTCGTTTCGCTCTATCTAGTGTTACATCTTGGCGCACCGTAGATGGAGACTTTGACTACAAAATATTCTGGAACAATATTGTGGACTTTTTCGAGGCTGTCCCTGGCCCTGCTGCGCAATGTAGGGTGACCAAACTTCTTGAATGGTGGACCAGGTAATACATGTGCCGTTCCCCATGTAATCAGATGTCTGACTTTATCATTTAGGAAGGTTTTTGGAAGATGCCATCGGGAGGACTTGACGCTGGAGGTTGTCTCTAAGATGTCCATCACTGCACTAGCCGACCAGAGACTCACGCAGGAGGATGCTGCTTTTGATTCAGACTAAACCGATTTTTTTGCCTTCCGTCATTACATCTAAGCTTTCTTTAATGTCATTGTAATGTTTCATTCATGCACCTTATTGGAGAATGTTTTGAGCACGGATGATTTTGAGTGAAGCCAAGCTGAAATTTATTGCACCAACCTAACTCGCAAATACAGAGAAACTTTGTATGTACACGACTATATACACGACTACGCCAACCGACTTTAAGTTGCCAGTTTGCGGCATCAGCCTTTAAAAGTTAACCTGAGTTGAAAACCCATCGAGTGGAGGAAGTCGTCCAAGTCTCCAACCGGTGACTTTGTCTGAGCAAAGACTGAGAATAACTTGCTAAAGCACATACCAGACATACCCCATCTTCTCCTTGCAACTCCACCATTGTGCTATTCAGTTTCTATTAAGCAGCAATGAATCATTTTACGCCCAATTTGCTGCATCAAATGTGTCTGTGGGACTGAGGAATAATGTGTTTTGTCTTTTCCGAGGTTGGCCAGAGCAAACTGAGGTGCTCTGCGAATACAAATACAGATTTGTATGCCTTTGCATCAATTGCTGGCAGGCTTCCTAGGAGAGCGCTTTTCCCGCTATGTATCGAACTGTCACCGATTTGGCATTCCTGGACCTTGAACTTAACATTTGCCGTATCTCAGACATAGGGTGGTCTTGTATCTGACAGTAGAGTCGATTAACGATGTTCATCTGTTAGTAACTATATGTTCTCCTGATGAAAACATGCAAGTTGTCCAATATGCCACGAGTCTAGGCGGAGACATAATAAACTTGCTGAATGACACACAGCGCACACCTCAGTACCTCTTTGTAACTCCATCGCCGAGCTTCTCCATCTTCAAGCCGCCAAGTGTTACTTCATCCTAAAATCGTTTGATGTAAAGTGTTTGTGGGGCGGAGGAATATTTGTTGTAGTCATTCTTTGCCTTGGCCAATGCTGACAAGGATGAATTTACGTGCTTTACGAAGGTAATTCTAGACCCATGTGCCTCGATGTCCACTGCTGCGGGCCTTGCTAGCCAAAGTTTTTTTCTGTCACATTTGGAATGTAACAGTAGCTTGGCATTGGTAGGCTTTAGGCTCATATCTGCCGCATGTCTAATGTCTATGATGTGTTCGGTCACTGAGCAGGTAGCATGAGTCCTGAATTATTTGGCAATGCTGATCACAAAATTGCAGATGTTCAAGTCAGTAGTTATCTTCAGTGACTGTCATATGGGTTGAGACTTATTTTGGTGTGCCAACCTTTCACACAATTCCTTCACACATGAAACGCACCTGTCGCGTTACAGATTTACCTTGCATAACATTTAGTAAAGGACAAAGCGCAAGCACCCAAAGAAATCGAATGCAGCAGACTGCCAATATCTCGCTGGATATAGCATTGTAAACCAACAGTTCATGAATGTGCAACCACCCCGTGACTGTGTGAATCGAAAGTCACAAGCAAGATTATACACAATCTCAGCTATGGTAGGTTTAGTGCAAACTGCTAAGCAGCGCCAGAAGCACACATTTGGACAAACATGTTGATCACATATGTGATGTGGAATAGTCACAATACTCCACATGAAAGATGTTGCCGACGGCTCAGTTGGCCTAGGCAAGTATCCACCACATAGGAATTGAGTGCCTTGTGGGCCACCAAGTAAACAGACTGTCAAAACCGAACTCACATTTTCTTATTATACAGTCAAGTGTGGAGGGCAAAAATTCACAAGTGGTGTGAAACGTTTTGGGTTTCACATCAGGTATCTGCTTTGACTAATGTTCGCATGACTGAAGCAATTCACATCAATTATAGGCAGCAATGTCTGTGCTGATGATGATAACTCTGGACCACAATCAACTTCCTCAGCTTGGGTTTTGTATTTCCTTTGCGTTAGAATTCACCCAGAAGATAGTGTCTCGATCATACCACGACTTGATTGGCCGTCTTCGAAATGTATTCTTCCTACATAAGGTAACATATTTCCATGTCAACCCCCCCTCCATATTTGTGGAAATTGTCATGATTGTTATCAATATATGGTATAATATGGTATTTTAATATGTTCATCGGTTCACTGATGTATGCCTGCGTCAAGATATCTGGCGTGCATCGCTTCAAACATTGTGCATGGTGTCCAATCAGAAGTGTGTCAGGCTTACGATATACTAAGTATCGCAGTTGTGAGACATACACGCATTCATCAGAATTAGACTTTTCTTGTCTCAAGATGTCATTATTCCGTGATGTTACAGTGATCAAACACCATTGTTGAAGGTCATGAGTTTCCAGCAAATATTCAATAGACGTTCTTTTCTTGTTGAGAGCATTAGGCACTTCCTAGCGATGAAAGGATCTTCACTAACCAACTCTTTCATATGCTCAGAGAAGTCGGGCCCAGATGCAGCATCAGCCAGCAAGCTTGGGATGGGAGCCTTGTACAAAAAAAATCTACTCCAAACTGTCTTATAATGAGCCAGCCATTTTTCGCAGAGCGTTTGAAGATAGTGCGTGTTCTGAGTTTAGTAGTTTACAATTCTAAGGCTGTTTTGACAGCGTCTTGGGAGATATCAACCTGAATTCGAATCAAATTGCTGATTTCAAAGACAACTTAAAGCCCAGACAATAGTAGTGAGGAGTCAACGCTTACCCAAAATATTCCTCGAGAACTTTGAATCATCCAAAATGAGTGTAAATGACTTGATCAAGCACATTATGGATACCAGCAGATGGAACAACCTAAATGTTTGGTGAATTGAGTAATGAGGTTTACCTTCGCCTGATATGGCACGTTGTTCGGAAGCTCCTGTCCAATCGCTGCCGCCCAACTGCAACAAAACACGAAAACGAACTCTTGGATGACCCGGGCCCTGCGGATATCATGTATGCCCATCACTTTCACGCCTGGGTCTCGCTCAGTAAGAGACATGTTCCCTTCAGTATCATCTACTGGAACATAATCTTTCGTTTGTTGAAAGATCTAAAGTCAGGAGCAGTGCCATGTATGATGTGGCATGATCAGACGTATTACATTCCATATGGCATCTGCAAATAGTAGCATAAGTGCTTCAGCAAACTGGTGAGACTCAGTAGTGTTCCGTGGAAATCCACCTGGTTATCCACCGATGTAGATATCCACCCTGTTATCCACGTGGATAACTCGGTGGATAACCCAAGGCCAAAATTCATAGGTGGATAACGTAAATAACTTGGAAACTTGGGTGGGTGTATGGGGTTGTATTAAATATACACTAAATACACTTAAAAAAGCTTAAATACCAAGTCTACAAGCTTGTTTCTACTCAAAGCCTTGAACTAGGATTTAAGTTGGTGGATCTTCATGCGACGTCAAGACATTAATGTTTGTTTGGTCAAACATCAACTCAAAAAATGACCAAAGAAATGACTGAAATATATTCATTGTGAACTTCAAGTTTTCTGCCCCATTACATGCAGCCGCATCTTAAGGATCGTTTAGTTGAGCTTCGACTCTGTCTCGAGGCACTGCCAACAGACATTCCCATTCCAAAGGAGTCCAAGTACAATTTCTCCAACTTCAGCCCAGATGCCAATTGGACTACAGATATTGGTGAGGTTGGTGCTGTCAATCGAGAGCTAGAGGTTAGGTTTGGTAATCGGGCCGACGGACTAAAACTTGTCGAGCAAGGTCCAGAGATAGAAGCCGTAGTGGATGTGTTCGAAACATGGATTGAAAAATATCCAGGGGATATTATCCTTGAGAAGTGGGTGGATGACACCCTCGAAGCTGCACAAGGCCTTATTGTTGCAGCTGGAAAGGCCATAAATTAGATTTGCTTTTCTTGCCAGTGAAACTGAATTACTGACCTGCTATACAGTTACCAAAGTCCTCACATCGGTCGAATGACCATCCAGACATAGAGCCTGCATCGAGTGGATTGAAAACACCTAACAGCCCCCTAATCAACAGACTGAAGGGATCAAAGAAGAAAAAGACCAACATTATCGAATCTGACATGTCCATCATGCACCTATACAGAGATGCCGAACCGATCCCTGCAAAGGGAAAAGGTGGCGCAAGGGTTGACCCTCTGATGGACCTTATCTCGGTGAATACATACCTCAAAAGTAACGCCCAAAAGATGATTGTCCGGTGCGCTGGAGCTGAATATGGATGCACTATGACCTGGGCCACACCTCGCTGGAAGGCCCGAGTATTTGGACATGCATTACAATGCAGAAAACTAGACAAAATCAATCCAACACTACGGGATCGTGTTCACACTGCTATGGCCGGGGAATCCTTGGGTGGCCGTGTCAAAGGATACGAACCAACCACTGTTGCATCCACATCTTCTGAGTCCACCATGTTGTTATGTGCACCACTGAAACAAAAATCAATATATCCATCGCAGCGCAAGGCACGCATTTCAGCACTCAAAGACCAGCTTGACTTTGATGTGCTGAAGCTAATCTGCGTTGGTGGTATTCCACCATCAAAAGTTGATTCAAAGGAATGGAAGGAAATGTGGAAACACGGGAATCCTGACTATGAACCAGCATCTTCTGCTGTACTCACCGAAACACAAATCCCCAATGAGGCAGCTCGCATCAAAACTTTACAATTGCAACATCTTCGTACCTGTGATGACCTTACCATCACTTTTGATGGAAATATGACGAAGATGCCCCAGTCTGTTTATACTGTACATGTGATCACTCCAGTGCGTCGGGTGTTTTTAGTGGAAGGTGATGAGTCTTCAGAAGAATCACATACTGGGGCAAAGATACATGAAGTCCTGCGAAAGGTGAGCTACAAAGATCTCGTAATGTTAGAAGTTCCGAACTAACACCGCTTACAGGTCATGCTACGCATTGGAGTTGAACAATTTGGGGGAGTGGCTTCCGACAACACTGGCAATACAACATTAGCTCGTTCACTCATACAGGAAGAATTTAGTTGGATTATTATTCTCCCCGACTCATGTCATCGCATGAGTTTGCTATGCAAAGACATTGGTAACATCAAATTCTTTCGACCTGTAAGTTATCTCTCATCTGGCTCTTAGTTGGTGAACCACTAACTTTGAACTTGAGGTGATCAAGAAGATACGTTGAACCATCAAGTACTTCAAGAACTCGACCTTTGCGAGTGCTCATCTCCGTCGTCATCGCAAGGATTTACAAATCAAGAAAGGACTTGTTTCGATTGGAAAGACACGTTTTGGAACTATTTATCATTCTGGAGAGTCACTTCGTCGTTGTCTGAAACCTATCCGACAATTGTGCACTGAACAGGTCATCAACATTCCAGTATGTAGCATGCTTTCTATCGTTTTTCGATGCTCAGAAGTACCTTGCAGGAAGTCAATAATTGCTTTATTGAGGATCGTTTCGCAACCGACAAATTTGAGGTTGAACTTCGACAACTTCTTACAGTGCTTGCTCCGATTGCAAAGGCTATAACATGCCTCGAGTCTACTCACTCAACTGTGTCAGATGTATATCTTTTCTGGCTTGCTGTCACCGCAACCATCCACCAAATTATCACTGAAGATATCACTGGCTTGCCAACTGAGGTCACTGAGGAGATTCAACGAGCTGTGAATTACCGATTCGATCAAATGGTAAATGATGCACCATCCGATGTGTATTTCACTGGCTTTCTTCTTGATCCTCGTAAGTTTTCTATATTAACATCAAGTCACTTGCTGTTTAACTGACACAGTTCAAAGAATTCAGAGGGGCAGATATCCTCCATGACTTAAACCCACTCGTCACAGCCACTTGCAGTATGTCAGAACTGCAGTTATATCGTCTCGAAGCTGATTATAGTCCAACCAGAAGCTCGCTGTCCGAATTTTCTCGCTTGTACCGAACTCAATGGCTGATGAGCAGACTGGCTCAACATTCACATGGCTCAACTCACCACTTCGCAGTCGGCAGCAGGTGAAAACACTTGTTAGGACGGTCCAGATCCGTAGTTGGTACAGATATAATCCCTCTGTGAGTTTATATCAATAGTTTCATTCATTTGCGACTCATGGACCTCACTACTAGGCACTGCCTCCAAAAAAGAAACCAACTGTCAAATGGCAAGATATGACATCGACCATTTTTGGTGGCAAGCGAAAGTGAGGGAAGGGAGACAATGACGACAATGAAAATTCCAATGTGGACGATGATTTTACAGATGAAGCACCTGACGAGCCAGATGTGGAGAACAATGACTCAGAGTTGTATGTCACTGACCCCGAGGATATAGCTGAAGACAGCTCAAAAAAAGTGGATTCTTTTGGCGGCGAGGCTTTTGATGCCGCTAGTATTATCAATCTTGACTCCACAATGTTAGCTGATGTGCTTGCTGACAAGGATTTGGCACCTGCAGTGCCGAAGAACACCATCACTCTTGTGCCGGCAAGCACTTTCATACAAGAGAAGGTCTTGACTGAAGCAGACTGGGACATGACATAGAGCATACTAGTAGGATAGATCTATACTTGTAAATCAACCAAAATTTTGCGAAATGCACCATGGATCATGAAATTTTGCGGTGCCCGGAATCACCGGGCCGGTTTGCCGGGCGGTGGATATCCACCATATTCACCCGTGGATAACTGACCCTCATTTGGGCCTGGTGGATATCCACAGTGGATAACCCCCCAGAGGGTTATCCACGGAACACTAAGACTCAGATATTCCCAGCCGAAATGCTCTTAGCTAGACATGATGTTATAAGACAATATCCAGCAATATAAAGTGATGTAAAGTAATATATACCTCTGGGCCTGGCGTGATTACATTGCTTTATATTGCTATATATTACCTTACATCGTAATATACAGGAAAGAAGCATTGCCCTTGGAAAAAACTGCAATATATAGTCATGTAATAGTTTCACTGGTTTACTGATGGTATACCTGCAATAGCTAGTAGTTATTAGGGTCACCTTGTACACGTTCCGCTATCTCTTGGGACGTTGATCTTTATCGTGAAGAAGAAAAATGAAAAAGGACAAAATATCTACCGACATACCCCACTGACAGCCTCGAACGAGTGAACTTTTTCTGCTGAAAATTCGTTGGGACACGGCACCAGAATGACCTTTGTTTTTGTGCGCCGGCTGTCGATTCAGAGGCTTATGTGCACAAGCCAAGCTGTACATGCAGAGGACACGAGTTTGATTATTATCGTTACCTATGGACGGTGACGTGAATAATCTGAATAAGATTCATTTTTATCAATGAAATAAGTTGCTATCTACGTACATGTTACAATACGAGTGATAGTAGAAATCGAATATCTGAGAGACAATAACAAACCTGCTAGCAGCAGACACACGACTTCCCGCCCCCGTGTTCACCAGGGTCTATATGTACTGCAACTGCTTGCTGTTGTTGCTGCTGTTGTGCATCAGGGTCCAGTTGATCAGTATCTTGTTCTTGATATTCAAGAGGTACTATGTCCGGGTCCTTCAAGTAGCTAGGACCCGCTGCAGCATTACGCTGTAGACTATACATCAGACACCCAAGACACGGTGAAAATAATCGACTGGACGCACCTCTTTACCCTTTGCGAAAGGAACTTCGACGACGGGCGGTGTTGCATGACGAGGTGGCCGGGTGTATAGGTGTCGTAGATGGGCTCTGAAGGTGGTAGGAGCGGAGGCTGGTGGTGTGGTGGTAGGTGGTGCAGACGTGGGAGCTGGTGCTGGTACAGGTGCCGGTGGAGGAGCTGAATGACGAGTCCTAGTCATAGCGAGCCTGAGTCTCTTAAGACGCCCAGGGCGCTGTTGAGGTCGCGGCCGCGAAATTTGAGAACGCTGTAATGAACTATGTCAGAGAGAAAAGAACGATCAGCCATTGTACGCACTTGATGCATTCCATGGAAGAAATCTGGTTCTGTATCATAACCATTCTGATCCTGCCCGGGGATCTCCGCCTGCATACAGATCAGTGGAGAAAGTGATAAATAAGAAAATGCATACGCCGAGAATACGGTCATCATGCGCAGCGAGCGCACTACATTGCTCCTTGAATTCTGAGTGAAATGCGCGTGAGTATGATAGCGTCAGATGACGTCACTGAGAACATGCCATTGGACCAATCAAGGCAGCTGGCCTTCGCGGTTTCGTCGATGACATCCATCATGTGTTGGTGTGCTTCGAGGGCTTTGTCAAGTTTACCTGCAGAGAGGAATGTTTGGCACCGTTTCTGGTGTGTTGTAAGACACAGGGACTTAAGGTCCCAGCCGAAGAACTGGACAAAGCAGGGCCCATTTATGAAAAAGATATGTATTCACCATCTTGACGCACCATGCTGAGTTCCCCGAATTCTTGATGAATGGATTTCGATAAAAAAACACCCGAGTTGACGGCAGCAGTGAAGTGATCAGCGGCTTCGTCATAATGCGAACCGTCCAATGCTTTGGTTCCGAGTTGAACACGTAGATATGTCTAATGTGTGAGTTGCGAATGTCAGTCTTGATGACTGAGCGTGGCTGGATGATACTCACTTCCACGACACGACACCCGAGAGGATCGACATTCGGACAAGCGGCGCTGAGTTCTTCGACGAGTAACATTGCTTCCTCATGTTGATCTGCATTAAAGAGGGCAATGGCCTGAAACACGCAATGAAGCAAAGAATATGCGAGAAGAATTCGACCTACCTTGATCAAGAAAAGATGATGGTTAGTTTTTGAATCTTGGTTCGTGAAAAAGGATGCGACATCGAATGCTGCCCTTGCATGCCGGACGCTACCCTTTCCGCAGAGGGCGATGCCTTTGGAGATGTAGCCTATCAATGAGGGCTGGATGCTGATGGACTATGTCACGAATGAAAGTCGGCCTTTTCGTAGGAGGGCCAGTATAACTCACCTTGAGTGCATCCCGAAGAGCATGGTCCCAGTCGTGTTTTCGGGCCATAACAAACGACCGATGGGCATATGAAGTATGAGGGTTGTCATCGGTGTCCATCCCTTGGGTAAGCAACCCTTCCGCAGTGTCCAGGTCTCCGGTTACACATGCATCGCGGGCTGCGGTGATAGCCAGGACCTGCAGAAAAGATGCTCGAATTGTGTTATGAGAGTCAGGAATGGAAACTAGCCTTTGGAACAATAATATGCTTGGGTGATTCCCACTCTGAGATCTTTTTATCATCACCTCCGCTGAGGATGCGTTTACCATCAACGGAGAATGTGACACATCTAGGGCTGGATGAGTGCTGAAAGATGGCTATGGTTCGTCCAGACAAGAGCGACCAGAGACGGACATGCTTGTCATCAGATGCAGAAGCGACGAGGGTGCCAGCAGGATGAATGGAAATGGCGTTGATTCTGTCGGTGTGGCCTTTCCAGGGATGACCGACCTGCTCCCAGGTCAATGGATCCCACTCTCGTATGGTATCATTCTCTACTGAAAGAAGGCGCGTGCCATCAGGTGTCCACGCGAGTGAGGAGCTATGACCCCCAAAAGATACGACATGTTCCCTTGTGCTTGGATTATAAATTTGGATATTGTCTTGTGTTGCGATGGCAAGATGTTCACCAGAAGGCGAATATCGAACGCAGGAGACAAAACTACCACACTTGATTGGTTCTCCTTGCATCTGCCACGTTTTAGTACACCAAAATTGAATCGTATAGTCGAATGAACCAGTGGCCAGCACCGTGCCATCCGAAGAAAAATCAACCGAAATGATTCCAGCATAGTAGTGGGCTTTGATGGGTTCGCCACCAGTTTCACCGTGCCAGGCGATGATTTCTCCATTTGTATTACCGCTTGCTATCATTTGACCATCTCGTGAAACCGCCAATGCCCACACCGATGCGCTATGCCCTTCCATCTTCTTCAACACAATACTTGTTTCCAAGTCCCAAAGACGAAGCATCTTGTCCTTCGAGCCAGTAACCATTTGTCGGTTATCGGGGAAAACTGCGACTGCCGATACACTCCCCTCATGATCTTCAAAAGTTCGAAGGGGAGTGGTGCTTGTAATAAACTGTGACATTTTACTGGAGGTTGATGAATGTGTCTTTCTCTAAGCTGCCTAGGTGCGTGTGTTGTGCGCTTTTATACTGCTTCATCATCACACCGCTTTCCTACCTCATTTCCGTAGACGCCCAAGACACGAGGCAGGCGGTATGGCTAGTAGCGGTGTGGATGTCAGTGACAATTAACGAGTCAACAGTGAGTGAATTGACGATGATCAAGGTGTTTTCAATGGCAGCGAGTTAGAACTAGCTGTCAGCACAGTATTATCATTATACCTGTGTTGTGAAGTACATGCTATGTCGCAGGAGGTTGGCTTCGAGAGTGAGCTGATAGAGAATCGAGGTCAGGTCATGTTATATGGAAAGCCAGACCACTGCGCTACTTCTTAGAACCTTCCTAGTAAGGTAAGTAGTTTCTATTAGCCTTTGAACACCCTGTGCGACCATTCGAAAACTTTTCATGCATCATATAGATGAATATAATCCACGACAGGAAAAATAGTTCGTAGGTTACCATTGATCAGCGTTACTAATCTCATCATCTTCGTCACTGGAGAAATCCCAAACAACGAGTTCGTCGTGATCAAGCCCTATATATGAGGTTGACATCTCCGGACGATCAAGTTCAATCGATGATGTGAGATGGAGTTGAGTGAAGAGGAGAACTCATTAAAGTGATACAAGAGGATGCGAGAGGGTGCAGTGGGGTGAGTAGGTGGTAGAATGCAAAAGGCCGCAGCTGCAGGAGGTAGGAGGTCACGGCAGGGAGAGCATGTTAGGCAGCGCAATATTGGTGGGCGGAGACAATACTATGATGCAAGTAAGAGGCTCTGAGCAGTACCGTCGAAATTAAGAGGGAAAAAAAGAAAAGGACTTAAGGGCGGCGGCAGGCAGAGGACGTCAGTTAGGACATATTGAAAGACACCATCGGCACAGGCAGGTACCGAGGCATGAAGGAGACGCTGGCTAAGGAGGTGCAGCCCATCATGAAGCGATCCGAAACATATTAAAGTCTCCTTGCTGAGACGCTAGCTGCAGAATTCAAGGCCTTCGATCCACACTCAACCACGACTAGTACACTTTGTGTTTAAAAATCTGAAACAATGTCACGCCCCTTCACCGGAATTTTGACCTTCTAGTCGTGAGTGTCTTTGCGCTATAACTGTTCACCCGACTCACCGTCATCTCGCAGCAACGACTTCAGCTTGATATGACAGGCCTGTACGAGGACTTCTGCCTGGTAGTTTGGAAGTGCGCCTACTTGTCGACTGGCCGATGTCGGGTGGAGCCTTAATGTTCGATAGGACAGTATCTTGACATGCACAGCTTGGGAGATTTGGTTCGGCATAATGCAAGATTTAAAACACGAAAATAAACCCATAAAAAGTACAACTCTCAACCCTTGTGAAATACATGACAGATAAGAAACAAAGTGAGGCCATTGGCGGATGCTACGAAAGCAGAGTGAATATTGAGATGCACAGCTCACAGAACAGATATTCAGGCGCACCGATGTCGCATTCCTACTCAAGCATGGACGAGCGTGTAACGTCCAGAGCTCGGGTCCCGCTTGAGGTTCCAAGCCGTGTGCTGGGCAAGCCCAGTGAGGTCCTGCGACCAGATCGCAGGAGTTTCAATGGCACCTCGTAGAATCGTAGACTCTTGATAATCCGACGTGAGGTAGACACGCAGGATCGGAGTGAGCTGTGCCGTGACTTGACTGCCATCTCTGCATTTTGTGCTGTGAGCGCTCTGAAGGAAAAATAGAGGAAAGATGACATACCCAACATCATCGAAGTAGAGTGCCGGCGTGGGCACGAAGTCTCCTTTGTTAAGAAAACCTGGATGTGAACAATACGCTCAGGTGAAAGAAGAGCAGACGACGGTATGATGGTCACAAACCAACTGCGATATCTTGAATGGACCCAGTGTTGTTCATGGCCTGCACAAAGCCGGGGGATCCAGACTGAGGGGACTACACGGGATATTCGTCGGTGGTCGAGATAAATATATGCGCAAGCCAAACTTACAGAAAAACTAAAGACATCGTTGGCCTCGGTCAGGGTAGTTTTCTGGCCGGGCTGCATCATGACTGCATTGGTGCTAGGATTTACAAAGTAAATGAGAACTACTCACATTGACCTTGATGCTGGTTCCAGCGCTGATGAAGTTCCCATCAGCGACCTGGGCTTTGGTAAAAGCAAGCCTTTATAATAAATAAGTGACTTTAATGACTATTAGTTTGGTCATCATCTCACTGGTTCGTGTAGGTCAATTGAGTCCTGTATGCACCTGGAACAAGGGATCATATGTAAGTTGGCTGGCAACTCAGCAGCAAAATAATAGGAACACCCACCCGTCTTCCCGAATTTGCTGACTCTGAAAGATTGAAAGGTCTGAAATCATCTCGGGCAAAAGGAGGCGCGCTTACTTCCAAACTACCGGGAAGCGGTCCTGGTAGAGGCTTTGCATGTCGCTATTAATCAAAGCGAACATGATCGTCACCTCCTTTCCGAGGTCGTTGCTGCAAAACGACGGTGAGTCGGGCGAAACGTTATACAAGGTGATAGCGTAAAGACACTCACGACTGGATGATCAAATTCCTGGTGAAGGGAGCTGACATTGTTTCAGATTTTTAATCGCAAAGTGAACTAGTTGAGATTGGGCGTGGATGGAAGAGCTTGAGTTCTGGAGTTAGAGTCTCAGCAAGGAGGCTTTATATGTTTTGGACCGCATAATGATAGGCTGCACCTACTTGCTTAGTTTGCAATTTAGCCAGCATCTGCTTCATACTCGGTACCTGCCCTGGAGACCCAAAATATTCTGACGTGCGTGTCCATCTGATCTACAAGGCGGTAGCGCCTTGGACTTACCAGATAGCTGGCTTCTCCATGAACCTATTCTTCGGGCCGAAGAATTGGGCGCTCGGAAGGTCGTAGTTGCCGAGAGCATTCCAATTTCTTGGAGCACGTATCCTCCTTTCATAATATCATAGATGGACAGGCGTGGGTCTGTTCCCATCATTTGCTACACCATTATCGACTGAGTTGTTCCCGACGGACGTTGGCGCCTTGTTTGACCCCTGAAGAACATACCACGAGATCACAAAAAAAATTGCAAAAACCTGATACTGCCACCTGATCAGATCTCTGTGGTCACACGATTCGGTAGCTCACATATGACAAGCGTAGGTCACCGTTTCCATGTATGTTTGAAGACACTTGGGAGAAGGTGTTAGACATATGTATTACATAGATCGTTGAAATGTTGTGTACAAACCTTCGGGGGAAGGAATCAAATAAAGGGATTGACTGACCAAGGGGACCTAGGAGTCAAGACTGGTGGCGTGCCGAAATGAAAATGTTATCTTGAGCGTAGAGAATGAATAACAATAATTAAGCAGTTTTAAGAATGTTTTCTGACATTCGTGTACATAGCCATGTATACAAGGTACTCGTAGAGCAAGGTTTAAGTTTGGCAGTGCGATATAGTTTTATAACTGTACACACCTGTAGATGATAGCATAAACATAGGATACTCAACATAAAAATGAAACCTATCACTAGCGGGAGGGCCTATATGGTGCGGTGTACTACGAATGTTGGCAATGTCAGAAGCCTATTTTAGGCACCGGGGCATCAGCAAGTGCTGAGGCAGTGATGACTGCGTCGGACTTACCGGAATATTCTTCTATTTGAGTGGGCTGTTGAGCCTGTGCTGGTAGATGCAGCTATTCCTCACGAATTAATAACCGTTTGATGACTTTAAATAGAGCCAACTGCTATCAGGACGTGATCCGTCAAGCTTCAAGCCCCGACGATTTTTTATGTAATGAAGTCGATATCCCTTGGCATCGCCACCTTAGTTCCTTCCTCCAAAGGCTTGTACACAACGTTTCAACATTAATTTATGCAATGCATATGTCTCTACTCATTTCTGGTGTCCGGCTGGTGTTTCCAGAGTCATGTTCAACATCCTTCGCAGCAACTTCGAACAGCTTCTCCCAAGTTTCTTCAAACATACATGGGAATGGTGTCTACGTGTGCGCTACCGAATCGTGTGACTACAGAGATCTGATCAGGTGGCAGTATCAGGTTTTTGTATTCTTTTTTTGTGATCTCGTGGTATGTTCTTCAGGGGTCAAACAGGGCGCCAACATCCGTCGGGAACAACTCAGTCGATGGTGGTGTGGTAGATGACGGGAACAGGCCCACGCCTGTCTATCTGGAAGGATGATATGATGGACAGCCTTGCCATGGAATTGGAATATCAATGGCAGCTATGGCCTTCTGAGCACCCAACGCACCGGTCCGGGAAATGTATTCGTGGAGAAGCCAGATGTCTAGTAAGTAATGGCTATCATGTGCTATCGCCTTGTAAATCAGATGGACACGTACGTCCGAATATTTGGGGTCTCCAAGGCAGGTACCGAGCATGAAGCAGACGCTGACTAAATTGCAAATCAAGGAGGCACAGCCTATCATGATGCGCTCCAAAACACACGAAAGCCTCCTTGCTGAGACACTAACCCCAGATCTCAAGCTCTTTAATCCAGGTTCAATCTAAACTCGTACACTTTGTGTTTAAAAATCTGAAACAATGTCACGCCCCTTCACCAGGCATTTGGCCATCCAGAAGTGAGTACGCCTACATTTGCCTAGGACGATTTCAAACCTTGTATTTTTCAGCGTCAGTAAATTTGGGAAGATGGGTGGGTGGACCTATTCTTTTGCTGTTGAATTGCCAGCCAACTTACGTAGGAAGGAAAGGTTTCCGGGGGTGCAGCGCACTGTCAAAGATTGCATCGACGTCATTACATAACGTGCGATGTGATCGTCGGGGCTCTTACCGGTGTACATCCGTTGGGATTACTGATACATCAAACGGTTATTTCTGAAACATCCGCCTGACATATCCTAGTTAGTCAAGTGGCCTCACGGTTGTCGAAGAACCACTTAATTAAATCTGGAGCACTAGCAGTGGTACACTGCACCTGGATGGCACCACCTAGGTCAGTAATTAATAACTTAGTACCTATTTCCGTTACTAATTCGTAAGTCATAGTGATCTATTAGCAGTATTCTATGATCAGTGACATGGGCGAGCTGAACAACCCACCCAAAGTATAAGAATTCTCCGGTAAGTCCGACGCTGTCATTACCGCCTCGGCAATTACTGATGGGCTGGTGGCTAAATTAGGCTTCTGACATTTGTACCCCGCCATCGCTAACTGTTAGCAATATTGCTGTTTGCTGACTCGGACTCCCGACTTCCCCACCCCTTGGCCAGTCAATACCTATATTTGATTCCTTCCCCAGAAGGCTTGTACACAACGGTCAACGATCTGTGTAATATACATGATATGTGTCTACTCGTTTCTGGTGTCCGGTCGGTGTTTTCTTCGACATCCTTCGCAGCAACTTCGAACAGCTTCTCCCGAGTTTCTTCAAACATACATGGGAACGTTGACCTATGCTTGTCGTATGTGAGCTACCGAATCGTGTGACCACAGAGATCTGATCAGGTGGCAGTATCAGGTTTTTGCAATTTTTTTTGTGATCTCGTGGTATGTTCTTCAGGGGTCAAACAGGGCGCCAACGTCCGTCGGGAACAACTCAGTCGATGCTGGTGCACTAGATGATGGGAACAGACCCACGCCTGTCCAATCTCTGATGTTATGAAAAAATATATATGAAGGACAAGCACGCCATAGAGCTAGACCGCCAACAGCGACTTTCCGAGCGCCCAACTCCCCGGCCCGGAGAATGGGTTCGTGGAGAATCGAGCTATCCAGTAAGTGAAAGGTTACCATGTGCTACCGCCCTGTAGGTCAGATGGACACGTACGTCCGAATATTTGGGGTCTCCAGGGCAAGTACCGAGCATGAAGCAGATGCTTACTAAATTGCAAACCAAGGTGGTACAACCTATCATGATGCGCCCCAAAACACACGAGAGCCTCCTTGCTGAAACTCTTACACCACAACTTAAGCTCTTCGATCCACGCTTAATCTAAACTAGCCAACTTTGTGTTTAAAATCTGAAACAATGTCACGCCCCTTCACCAGGCATTTGGCCATCCAGTCGTAAGTAACTTTGTGCTATCGCTATGCATAACTTTTCACTCGACTCACCGTTGTCTTGCAGTAACGACCTTGGAAAAGAGGTGACGATTATGCTCGCTTTTATTAACGACAACATGCAGGGCCTCTATCAGGATTGCTTCCCGGCAGTTTGGAAGTGAGTATTCCTACGTTTGCCTAGGACGATTTCAAACCTTTCATTTTTCAGCGTCAGTAAATTTGGGAAGACGGGTGGGTGGGCCTATTCTTTTGCTGCTGATTTGCCAGCCAGCTTACAGATGACCCCTCTTTCCAGGTGCATACAGCTTCCAAGTGACCTACACGAATCAGTAAGATAATCGACCAAAACAATAGTCATGAAAGTCGCACATTTATTGTATAGGCTTGCTTTCTCCAAACCCCAGATCACGACGGATGGGACCTTCATCAGCGCTGAAACCAGCGTCCAGGTCAATGTGAGCGGTTCTCATCTATTTTGTGAATCCTAGCACCGACACAAGTCATGATGCAGATTGGCCAGAAAACAACCCTTACCCAAAACTACGATGTCTATCATTTCTCTGTAAGTCTGGCTTTCTTTGATATCCATCTTGTCCGCCGACGAATATCTCGTGTAGCCCCCTCAGCCGGGATTCCCTGGCTTCGTGCAGGCCGTGAACAACACTGGGATCATTCAAGATATCGTAGTTGGTTTGTGACCATCATCGTCTGCTCTTCTTTCACCCGAGCATATATCCACCTCCAGGCTTCCTTAACAAAGGAGACTTCATGCCCACGCCTACACTCTACTTCGACGATGTTGGGTATGTCATATTTGCCCTATTTCTCCTCCAGAGCGCTCACAGTACAAAATGCAGAGATGGCAGTTATATCACGGCACAGTTCATCCCAGTCCTGCGTGTTTACATCATGTCGGACTATCAAGGAACCACGATTTTACGAGATGCCATCGAAACTCCCGCGATCTGGACGCAAGACCTCACCGGGCTTGCCGAGCACACGACTTGGAATCTCAAGCGCGATGCGTTCTCGGGACGTTACACACTTATTCGAGCTTGATCAAGGAATGCGACATCGGCGCTCTGTACTGTGAGCTCTGCATCTCAATGTCCACTCTGCTTTCGTGCCATCCATTGATGGTCTCACTTTATTGCTTTCTTTTCATAATGTTGCTTGCCTGTCATGTATTTCGCAAGAGTTGAGAGCTGTATTAATGAGGTTGGTTCAGCAGCCAACATGATTGCCAGCCGGGTGCAAGTCGAGGAAATCCGCAGGATGACCCACTTCCAGTGACGAGTGACTTTCCTTTAACTGTTGTATATCAATGTAGTAACGTTATTTTTAAGCTCTTCTATGTGCAACGAGGAGACAATGGACATATACTACAAACGAAAGCAAAGGCGTGTCGTAGACGTTATTGATTCATTTCAGATGACAGCTTCATACTGAAGTTGCAACATTTCTATATGCTATCACAGTTGAATCAACGTAACGACAGGATATCCTTCGGAATAGAGCGAGGGTCAGAATTTGCGGACTGGGAGGTGAAAATGAAACAGTTGTAATACAATGAAATTTCGACTCTCGCAATGAAGCGAAGTGAATTCGTTCTAGTAGTGACATTTACCATGCAGTACTTCTTTGATAAACAACAACTCCGTCCCAGGGGCTAACACTATTGGCGTGCTGCACTGCCTGCATATATCCTGAAATATTGACGACATTGAGTTCAAATATAGGAAAGAAGAAACGTGCGGAGTGGAGAGCAAGTGCGGCACCATCAACCCGAACGTAGTCCTTACGTATAAAAAGATGGACATGACCTCGGTCGCAGACCTGAGCGCTTGATCTACACAACAATAAACTGTGAACGAGCACGAGGATGACACGTGGGACGCACCTTAAAAAACAGCCTGAATGAATGCGTGCCCAGCTTCCTCAATTGCCAACCAAATACCCTTTGATCGCTGGTGATCGAGCACTGGGTTCGTCTAGACAGTGCTTCCCATAAGGGAAGCTTTAGGTGATTAAAGCTGACCACTTGCTTACCAGTGACCCGCAAGAATCTCTCGTATATTCTCGAACAACAGCACAGTAACTGCTGTATATACAGTCCCAAAATTGTCTCCTAGGTGAGGGCTAGATTCCTTTAAGTTATTTCATGAGTAATGACTGGCATCTAACAAGCGGTAACGAGACAGAAGATAGGCCCCTGGATTAAGTAGCAATTGTTATCATTGCCCGAGGACCGACCATGTCTTCCTCCGCTAGTAAGTCGCCAGTGGTAATGCTACGCCGGGCAATACGCTGTCGGGTAAATGATGTTGTGCATCTGCATGGCGGACATCACATCATCACATATTCGATAGACGGCTCACACCGACTATGGGACCTAAAGAGTGGCGCTCAAATAGGAGAAGACTTGCAAGGTGAGGTTGGGGCAGAAGTGCGGGTCATGTCATTGTCTCCCAATGGTAAGACAATTGCAAATGGCAGTGGAGGCATGAATACCAACGTGAGATAATGGGTAGAGACGAAGAGGGTTGTCGCCAAATTGGTAGAACACACTGATACTGTGGATGAATTGTGCTGGAGAGCAGATTACGGTAATCAACTGCTGAGCGGATCATGGGATGGGACAGCAAGAGTCTTCGATATCAATGTTGGAGGGAAGTGTGTGGGATGTTGAGTAACGCTCAATGATGGTGAAATGCCGTGGCTTGAACCATCAAGTAAGATCGCACACCTTTTTTGGAAATGCCGCCGGCAGAGCTGAATCCAGCATTTGAATCCGTCAGATCTTCAGACTTCTAACCCCAGGCAGTTGAACGACCGCGTTGTATGCAGCAATAACGGGCTGCACTATAGTACTATCCTGCTTGAAATGACGGATTCACAAGTCGTTTGCGGCATGCTCTATGAGACGACTAGTAGTATGACATCGGTTCGAGAGTTGATGCAATCCCTCAAACAAAAGTAAAATTTGTGCCCATGACAGTGCAGCTCTTATTGATATTCTTCCAGATTAAAAACTACAGATGATACTGGATATGAAGGATGGGATCTTCTTGCTTTCACTAAGGCACCACATACTTCTGTCGTACTTGCAGTTGATTGTCCTGCTCTCTGCACGCCGAGCAACTGGAGACTCGTCAACAGAAAGAACACCAGCCAATTCCCCTTTCAGTACAGTTGATCGAGAGGCGTGGGCTCTGGTGCTGATCATTTCTGGCAAAGAAGGTGTTTTATTTACGCTGTAATGGCATCTCCTAGCCGATTTATCCTCTCAGATCCCCTTGCTTTCCATCCAAATCCTCGAAACTGTCGACAACGAGCAACACTCTGACGAAGACCGAGATACCCGTTCAAATGTCGAAGACCTCGATGGAATATGCCGTCCTCCCAAGCTCGCACTCATGCCGTACACGGAAGCTGCAGCCGACGAACGTTCTAAACGACGACCTGTTCCCAATGCACTTTCTACGCTCCTCTACCAAGATCCCTCGCGCCTGCATGTTGAGGGTACATCTGGCCTTGGCTCGATGCCCTCCCTTTCATTCGACCGCACCCGCGAGATCCAACGTATAGATGCTTGGCGATGAATATGAAGAGCTGAGGCAAAAGGGTAAGATAGCTGTTGCACTGTCGAGATTGCAAATGACTGGAAGGGGAATTTTGAAGGCGCAGATGATGGCGAGCCGTGACTGAAGAAAAGACATGTTTCGAAAAGGCAAAGACGACTACACAAAAAAATGAAGGCCAGAAAGGGATAGTTTTGCCCTTTCGAAGTTTTTCTGTACCAAGGCAATGGCCTGGTCATTTCGCATCCTCTCGCTTGTTTCCCCTACAAGTTTTACAACCAGCTGGAAGTTTTGAAGAGGCTTCTGACCAGTGTCCCCAGACAGATCTTAGATGGATGAATACAGTCATGGAGCACTTATTCTCTCATGTATGTTCTATCTGAATCAATACAACGATGACACTGGATGCATCGTGACTGACAGTTGTCAGGTGAAGCATCAATATTTGACAGGTCAACAGGTTCACAAAGCCGGCATCTTGACATGGACAACTTCAACAAAATGTATCATTTCAAACGCATAGGTAAAACCTGAAAAACGGTACAACTCTCGACTCTTGCTAAATACATGACAGACAATCAACTAATTGAGGCAATTGGTGGATGCTATGAAAACAGAGTGAACATTGGGATGCAGACCTCGCAGAACAGACGTTCAGACGCACCGACATCGCGTTCCTTAATCAACCCTGGACGATTGAGTAACGTCCGGTGGCCGTGTCGCGCTTGAGGGTCCAAGTCGTGCTCTCGGCGAGCGCAGCGAGATCCTGAGTCCAGATCGCAGGGGTGTCAATGGCGCCTCGCAAGATTGCGGTCTCTTGATAGTCTGATGTGACATAAACACGCAGGATCGGAGTGAACTGCGCCTTGACAGAGCTCCCATCTCTGCGTTGCGTCCTGTGAGCGCTCTAAAGGAGAAACAGAGGAAATAGGACATACCCAACGTCGTTGAAGTAGAGTGCAGGAGTGGGCATCAAGTCTCCTTTGTTCATAAAGCCTGGAGGACGATACACTCAGGTGAAATAAGAGCAGATGATGACGGTCACAAACCGACTGCGATATCTTGAACCGCTCCGGTTTTGTTCTCAGCCTGCAGGATACCAGACGTTCCCGCCTGAGGGGCCTACACGATATATTCGTCAGTGGTCGATATAAATATAAATATCAACAAAAGCCAGACTTACAGAGAAATGATAGACATCGTTGGCTTGAGTCAGGGTCGTTTTCTCGCTGTCCTGCATCACGGCTTGCATTAGTGCTAGAAATCGCAAAGTAGATTAAAGTTGCTCACATTGATCTTGACGCAGGTTCCAGCGCTGATGAGGTTCCCGTTCACGACCTGGGCTTTGGAGAAAGCAAGTCTATATAATAAATGAGCGACTTTCATTACGATCACTGTTGTGGTCGATGATCTTACTGGTTCGTGTAGGTCGCTTGAGCCCTGTATGCACCTGGAAGAAGGGGTCACATGTGAGTTGACGAATCAGCAGAACAAGAACGGGAACACTTGCCATCCTTCCCGAACGTGCTGACCCTGAAGAATCGCAATGTTTAAAATTGTCACAGGCAAAAGCGTGAGCACTTACTTCCAAACGATCGGGAAGAAGTCCTCGTAGAGGCCTTTCAGGTCGCCATTAATCAGAGCGAGCATGATAGTCACCTCCTTGCCGAGGTTGTTGCTGCAAGATGACGGTGAGTTGGATGAAAAAGTTGTACTAAGTGGTAGCGCAACGACACTCACGACTGGAAAGTCAAATTCCTGACGAAGGGGCGGGACATTGTTTCAGATTGTTAAACACAAAGTGTACTAGTTGAGAATGAGATTGAGTGTGGATTGAAGAGCTTGAGTTCTGCAGTCAGAGTCTGAACAAGGAGGTTTTTATATGTTTCGGATCGCATAGGCTGTGCCTCCTTCCTCGGTTTGCAATTCAGCTAGCGTCTCCTTCATGCCTCGATAACTGCTGCCGGACACCCTGAGTATTCGGAGTTACACATCCTTCTGATCTACAAGGCGATATCACCTGATGGCCCTTGACTTACTATACAGCCGGCTCTCCATGAACCCATTCCCTGGGCGCCGCGCGCTCGGAAGTTGTCAACAATCCCGTTCCAGGGCATGCCTGTCCTCTATCTTATTGTGCTCCTTTTATTATGTCACCGATTGACGGGAATCAGTGTTGAGTACCAAGCACTCATATTTGATCTGCCGGATGAGGTAGACGACATCGGGATCGGAGGGGTGGGTCTATACTTGTAGGGAGTTGATTCACAGTTACGATTCCCAGTAGGTGTACGCAGACAGGAGTTCATGGGCCATGGCGCATTTCGTGACGCAACTGGTCCCACCGGTTCTGCGGTGGATCAACTGTCAAAATCAAAGTTCAGTCAGACAAGCTGCAAGACGCTGAACGTGTTTCGAACGGCCCATGAACTTGGGATGAAAACTCCGCTGATCAGCGGTTCACTGATGGGCCGCTTACATTGCAAGATCATTTAGAACGTTCAAGGCGCTTCGCCTGCTCAGCTAGCATTAGAGCAACATCACATATAAGGGGCACCGCTGAACAAATTAAACACAAACACATAATAATTGCGGGGTGAAAATAAAAATGACTAACCCTACTTGGTGTTGGACGCAGCATAAATATGACAGGCACTGGCTTGAGGTTTCCGGACCGCTGAAACTCGTCTTCATTGTATTGCAAATATTTTTTAGATCTTCTCGTACGTTAAGCCATCGCAGCTGCTGAATAACAGTTGTTTTGGAACTCCTCAGCTGACTGGCCTATTTGCCCCGAAAAGTACACAAGGGCATCGTTTAAATCCGTCGTCGCACCCCTCGTTTACTGAGGTGTTTTTGGGACGACAAGAGCTCTGCACCATGTTTCGTGAGCACCTGGAGTCAGTGCAGTATGAGCAATGTATTGATGTGAGACTAGGCGAGGGCATCAGGGAAGACGTCCGCTTTGGCAGTTGTCCGCTTGTTCTCCTCTGAGAGATGACTCTTGGTGGACATGTCAAAGGCAAGATCATCAATATCCTCCAGTTCAGTGTAGGTACTAGCGAGACTAACATTCATGACATTTGAGCAACCGATGCGAAAATCACGCTGCCTTGGGTAATTCTGGATATCTTCAATGACAAAAAGACCTCCTCCTGTCGAATGTTTGACCGAGAAAGCGGGTCTCGTCAGCTGCTTAAAACAGAAAGTATCTGAAGCACTCTATAAATGGAATGATATGATGGAAAGGTACTGAGGCAGCTGTCTTACACGACAAGATCATACGGAATGAATGATCCCAAGGGCTTGGTTATGAGGATAATGATAGGATGCTAGAGAAAACAGTGCGCGTGCACAATCCTATGGCGTGAAAATCAGTATGCCTCATGGTGTCAAAACTCTTCAAATCTTACAAGTCGGACTGGGCAAATACAGTGTCTCTGCCTCGGCGCTTTCGATACAGGCTGGTAGCGATTGCTTCTGAAGATTGAAGAGAATCTGAGGGATCCGATGAGACATAAAGGCTATTTCGGCATGCTTGATGTCTTCGCAACAAACTTTTGCTTTAGTCTGAGCCGCAAATGAAGAGAGTAGTAAGTATAGGGAGGAGTGATGGCGACCATAAAATTAAGTCCTGGATCATTGTTGCTGAGGATACCATTTGATGGGCAAAAACACGTCGTTGTAAGTGGAGCGATACAGCACTACTACTAGTCGGCCATGACGGCATCGAACGGTGCCGGCAATTTGCAATAAGTACTATTATATTCTCCGCTCTAACGTTCGGCGGGATCTTTCACATACCACATAAGGTTCTCCTAGGCTATGACTAGTAGCGCGTCCTCGATGTTACGCTTTCTAGTGCTGCTACTACGGTATCGATGGCGCCAACAAAGAAGACCATATAATCAAGAAGGAAAGACTGTCATTTTTCTATATGGTCTGACTAGGGGAGACTAACAGTTTCTGTCTGCCCCGGGCGAGACTCGAGGAAATAGGTACCTTACCTCTTCTTATTATCTCACTAGGTAGTACACCGTCTCACTTTTTTTAAGGTCTCTTCGCACTCGAATTTCTCGTCTCGCTGAACACTCTTGAATTTGCGCACCCAAGTGTATTTTTCTCCCTACCCCGGCCTTGTGCGATACGTACCAAGGTTGAATTTGGAATTCGAATCTATCATGGAGTCCCCTCCGTGCTCGCAGTGGAGTGCTTTTTCCTGGCCAATTATTTGCGTTTTCGTTCACCCCGCAATTATTATTTGTTTAATTTTGTTTAGCGGTGCCCCTTGAATGTGACGTTGCTCTAAAGCTAGCTGAGCAGGCGAAGCGCCTTGAACGTTCTAAATGATCCTGTAACTTGCAATGTACGCGGCCCATCAGTGAACCGATGATCAGCGGAGTTTGCATCCCAAGTTCGTGGGTCGATCGAAGCAGGTTCAGCGTCTTGCAGTTCGTCTGACTGAACTTTGACTTTGACAGTTGATCCATCGGTGGAGCCAGTACTATTTATGTGCTATAGCATTGCATTCACGCGTCGCAAAATGCAGCATGGCTCACGAGTGGTGTTTGAGCTCCTGTCTGCGTCAGCAATTGTGACTTAATTCCATACAAGTATGAGCCCACTGTTTCGATCCCGACGTCGTCTACCTTAGCGGGCAGATCAAATATTAGTGCTCGGTACTCGGTACTGATCCTCATTCATCAGTGACGTAATGGAGGACAATGAGAAGATAAAGAACGAGCGCGCCCTGGAACGGGGATGTCAACAATTTCCGAGCGCGCCACGCCCAGGGAATGGGTTCATGAAGAAGCCCCTGTACAGCAAGTCAAGGGTCATCAGGCGCTACCGCCTCGTAGAACAGAAGGATGCATGAGTCCGATTACTCAGGGTTTCTAGTGGCAGTTATCGAGCCATGAAGCGGATGCTGACTAAATCGCAAACCAGGGAAAGAGGTACAGCCTATGTGATTCGAAACATATAAAAACCTCCTTGCTGAGACTGACTGCAGAACTCAAGCTCTTCAATCCACTCAATCTCATTCTCAACCAGTACACTTTGTGTTTAACAATCTGAAACAATGTCCCGCCCCTTCATCAGGAATTTGACTTTCCAGTCGTGAGTGTCGTTGCGCTACCACTTGGTACAACTTTTTCACCCGACTCACCGTCGTCTCACAGCAACAACCTCGGCAAGGATGCGACGATCATGCTCGCATTGATTAATGGCGACCTGAAAGGCCTCTATGAGGACTTCTTCCCGATCGTTTGGAAGTAAGTGCTCACACTTTCATCCATAACTATTTCGAACCTTGTAATTTCAGGGTCAGCACATTCGGCAAGGAGGGCGAGTATTCCTGTTCATTTCTGCCGATTCGTCAACTCACATGTGACCCCTTCTTCCAGGTGCATACAGGGCTCAAGCGACCTACACGAACCAGTAAGATCATCGACCACAACAGGATCAGTAATGAAAGTCGCTCATTTATTATATAGACTTGCTTTCTCCAAAGCCCAGGTCGTGAACGGGAACCTCATCAGCGCTGGAACCTGCGTCAAGATCAATGTGAGCGGCTCTCATCTACTCTGCGATTTCTAGCACTAATGCAAGCCGTGATGCAGGACAGCGAGAAAACGACCCTGACTCAAGCCAACGATGTCTATCATTTCTCTGTAAGTCTGGCTTTTGTTGATATTTATATTATATCGACCACTGACGAATATATCGTGTAGGCACCTCAGGCGGGAACATCTGGTATCCTGCAGGCTGAGAACAAAACCGGAGCGGTTCAAGATATCGCAGTCGGTTTGTGACCGTCATCATCTGCTCTTATTTCACCTGAGTGTATCGTCCTCCAGGCTTTATGAACAAAGGAGACTTGATGCCCACTCCCGCACTCTACTTCAACGACGTTGGGTATGTCCTCTTTCCTCTGTTTCTTCTTTAGAGCGCTCACAGGACGCAACGCAGAGATGGGAGCTCTGTCAAGGCGCAGTTCACTCCAATCCTGCGTGTTTATGTCACATCAGACTATCAAGAGACCGCAATCTTGCGAGGCGCCATCGACACCCCTCCGATCTGGACTCAGGATCTCGCTGCGCTCGCCGAGAGCACGACTTGGACCCTCAAGCGCGACATGGCCACTGGACATTACTCGATTGTCCAGGCTTGATTAAGGAATGCGACGTCAGTGCGTCTGAACGTTTGGTCTGCATCCCAATGTTCACTCTGCTTTGATTAGCATCCACCAATGGCTTCACTTAGTTACTTGTCTGTAATATATTTCACAAGAGTCGAGAGTTGTACTGTTTTTATGAGGCTTTACTTATGCGTTTGAAATATTGCGTTTTGTCGAATAAGCTGCGGATGTCAAGGTGTCGACTTTGTGAAACTGTTCACCTATCAATTAAGGCTCCACCTGATAGCGGTCAGTCACGATGCATACAGCGTCGTTGGTGACTTTGAGATTATTGTTGCATCGCATGGTCCTCTTTTGTTGTGTTGTCAAGTTACATAATTACCAAGTGAGCTGCAGACAGGGGCTGCTACTTATAAGTCAACGTGTGATCATCAGTCGCGTGTCTCACTGGCAGCTACTGTTGACAAGCCTAATTGTAAGGTTTGCAAGATACCACGAAGTCAAGCCGTTTGCTCGTCGTTGATACTGAAATTAGTGAGGTATCGGGCTGAAGTTCTGCTCTAGTTTACTTTGCATCTCATTTCACTTGATTGCAGTCGTGATGATGGAAACGGAGTCCAATCTTGGTCATGGCTCTGGTGCCAGTAAACGGAGCCACATTCCACAAGTCCTTCTCTTCTCCAGATGCCGATGTGATACTCGGTGCCAAAGACCACACCCTGTTCCGCATCCACTCGTGGACGCTTAAGACGACATCGGGCTGGTTTCGATCCCTCTTTTCCATGCCTCAACAAAGCCCTCCTTCAAATTACCCCGAAACTATCAATCTAGACGAGGACTCACACATACTAGAGAGCCTGCTACTTATGATCTGCGGTCTACCGATCAATCCACTCACTTCGTATGACGAGGTTGATGCATTATTATTCGCAGCAGAAAAATACGAAATGCCAGGGCCTGTCTCGCTCATACGCATGCTTGCCATGACGCCCCCACTCTTAGACCAGCCTCTACGTCTTTATGCAGCTGCAACACGTTGTGGATGGGAAGAAGAGACCAAACGTGCATCCGCGCAGTCGCTCGCTCTGAATATCTATGCACCGGAACATCAACTCATCCTCCGAAAACTGCACACGAGCGCTGCGCTTGACCTGATAAACTTGCATCGCGATCGACGCGAGGGCATTCGGAAACGACTGAATGAGCAGCCGTTCGTGACGGCAAGCACGATGGCATCTTGCCCGCGGTGCAGATGGAGGATTGATCATCATGCGTGGAGAGAGCTCAAGTATAGAGTTGTAATGGAGATGGACGTACGGCCGCTAGGAGACACGGTCGTTGATGTGGGATTGACGGAATGGCCTGAGGCGATCGCGTGTTGGGATGCCAAGTGCCCTAATACCGAGTGCACGTGTGTGTTGTACGACAAGGTCGAAACTTTGCGTCTGATTCGGGACTGTATTGACAGTCTTCCTAAGTCAACATGATACGTAGTAGCCCACCGATATCATGGTGATACATAGGTTAGTCGAGCAAACATTTTGATTACAGGTACATTTCAAGGATGTATTGAACAAAACAACAACAATTTTAGCTAAATTGGAAATCACCCTTGATCATTCATGTTCGTCTATCATCGAGTCTCCAATTATGCAGGTGTTAGTCTTGCAAGGGCAGCTACACGCTGCCTGGCCTCCTCTGCTACGCTGTCAGAGAGTAGCAGCAGCAGTACACAACCCGACTCCATTTTCGCTACCAAAGAATCTCCTTGGGACCATATATTGAGCGACTCAATAAATGACATACCACCTATCCTCCCCTCCCCAGTCCGCAATCCCTTACGGGCTGGTGGTACAGAAACCTCTGGACGCGCCCGCGCACGCAGGCAAGCAATGACCGCGCGAGAAATCAACGCCTTTGACGAAATGTTCAATATGATTTTCGACGCAGTCTCAGAGCAAAAGGACCCCTCCGCCAAACTCTCCTCTTTAAAACAAAACGACCCACTGGCTGTTCTCGGTGGAATCGGGCGCAAGCCATTCGGCCAAGCTCCAGTGCCAGATCTATTCGGAAAACTCAGGCAACACTCAAAACGGTTGAAATGGACGACGCAGGCGGATGAAGAATTTGATAAGAAAAAGGAGGAAATGGAACTTTGTGATACGGATCAGCAGCTGCTTGAATGGGCTATGCGCGAGGTGTTCGGGCAGTCTCAGAAATATGAGGAACGTGCGCGAAATCATGCTATTGCTAAAGCCGAGGAACAGCATGCTCCAGATCGTCACTTCAAGCCCGAACGCAAGCGCAAATCCACCACAACTCGCGTCTACGCACCCTGAGCTCCAACACCCGACATATCCCTACCTCATCGCGCACCTCATGCGTTCTTTCCGTGACAAATACCGTGACCCCCACCTCGCTCTCTCCATCTTCGACTACGCTCGGCACCTAAGCATCCCAAGCTACGTATTCGGGTGTACCACTCCCGCATACAATGAGCTGATAGAAACCCGCTGGTCATGTTTCCGCGACCTCAGAGGGGTACACGACGCCCTCGAAGAGATGCGGGTCAACGGAGTCGATCCCGATGGCAGAACCAAGAAACTCGTCGAAAAACTAAGGCGTGAAGTAGGAGCACGCACAGTTTGGGAAGAGGAGTCTATGTTTGGGAATGGGGAGGTTGTTGGGATGCTGTCCAAGATCGAGCAGCTTGCTATCAAGGAGCCGAGAAGGAAACGGGGGAAAGCAACGGGCAAGAAAGGGCCGGCTTTTGATGCGTGGAAGGGGGATGCGCTTAAGGAGGACGTGGAGGACGGGTATGAGTTTGGCCAGTGGGGTTCTCGCAAGGAGAGGCCAAGACGTCGAGAACGAGACTCAGAACGAATAGCTGTCGCAGGGGTGGATGATTTGCTGGATGGCAAGATACCAGGCGAAGACCAGCTGGAATTCAACTAGCATATTAACCTATACATTTTTGGTCGTAATTAAGTAAGGAGAGGTGGGAGCTTGTGCTACTTTGATGAACGACAATATAATTGGAAGATGATAGATGATAGCAGGTACATTTGCAAGGACTGGAGAAAAAATCTGTATGTACGTGAATACAATTCCAAGTTTTATGGTGGGTATAGAAAAAGTTGGGGGATATACGATAGCATGGTAGGTATGGTTCACTTTCTGTTGCGAGATTTAGAAACGCGAGGCTGTGGAGGTGATGGTAGGCTGGCACCAAGGCCATGGACGGGAACATAATCCGCGTCAATTTGATCGCACTTAAGATGCATCAAAAGATTATAAACGAATACTTGTTCATACCTGCAAAGACTTCAATACAGATAGACAAAGACATCATCGGAATACGCACTGAGCATTTGTGAAAACAACAGTCATAGACTCCGAATTACACCTCAGCAAGTTCGGCGCCATCACTAACGCTAGGTTCGCCGACGTCATCTTTGTTGCGGTTTGTACTTTTTCCTCTAAAAAGAACTGCAAGAAGCTGATGAGGAAAATAACGACTCGTCTGTTTATTGTGGGCAGACGCCTGACGAGCTGTATGCATGTTTCAGGTTCGCGAGAATGTGTGATGCAGTCATTGTACATCTCTTCAGGCACCAGAGGGTCGCATAGCTCACGTAACCAGAGCTTGAGCAACGAAGCTAGGACATGTGGATCATCAACGCTGTCAAGCGTATAATAGCCCCTATCAATGCGCAATTTCAGTTCCGACACGAGATCGCTATCCCCAGCGACGCGGAAGATGCCCTCCGCTTTCATACCCCCAAGAGCGAGGATCCCGTCTGCGAGGAATGGGAGAATTATGGGGATTTTCTCGTGTGGGTAGTTGCGCTCTTGCAGGCGCATCGTCGCGTCCAGCGATTCCCCGAATGTGGATGGGTTGAAGGCAGCATCTGACGCAGTCTCGATCTCTGCCATTGTCGGAGGCTTTCCGCGTGGACCTTTCTTAGAGATTGCAACTAGGCGGCGGAGGCAGTGCTTAGCTATCACGTCAACCCTACCCTCTTGCTGAGACGTTCGCTGTTGCATAAAGGAACGCAGGTACGTCTCAAAATTCTTCGAGGGCGGGAAAGCAGTGAGGAGCACGCAGAGCATTTGCCAACCTTTGAAGACGCTTTCTCTAAATCACTTGTAAGACAGCTAGAGATCAGATGTAGATGAATGACATACGTATTGGGGTTCCCATTGAGCTGCTTCATTAATTGGCAGTATATCTCATCCCTTAGCTCGCCATGCGCCAAACCCTCCCCAAGTAACCATCGCTCTTCCTCTAGTAGACCGGCGGTGCTTCCTGTAAGGGAGTGCACAGAACCATTGTGAACAGGTATACCGGCCGACTTCTCACGCTCACGGTCGCCCATGATGTGTTGGATTACTTTGAAGATCCGGACTGCATCGTTCTTGAGCGATCGATTCAATGTGAGAAGGGGCGAGCTGAGGGGCGCCTGGATATATGTTAGCTAGCACAAGATTTAGATATGGGTACCAGCCTTTTGCCATGTCATCATTTGTGCGACAGGAACCTTGCGTCTAAAGATGAAGCCTGTACGATGTGTAGAGAAATATTGTCTCGCGTAGTCTGATTCGACAAATTGTTGTATGTCTGATGCGAGGTCATGAGGAAGGACGGGATATGTGCTGAAAGGAGGTATAAGACGCTATCAATCGATACGTTGGCGCACTTACCCAGATGCTAAAGTAGTAGTAGCAGCAGGAGCAGAGTGCGTAGATTGTCTGGCGATTGGAATTGGTTTCCTCCTGTGGGGTTCTTAACCGCGCTCATGTTCTTGGTTGCCTCTGGACGCAGGCTATCAGCCAAGAAAGCATCGGTAATGAAAAGTTGCACCTTTATTGACGACAGGACTGCTAATAGTCTTACCAAGTACTGTGGGCGGGGTTGACGTACTTCGTGCCATCCAAAAACTGTTGCTCGCAGCTAGTTTTGGAGTTTGAGGAACCTCTCGTTTCTCATTCGCTTTCTCTTTGGGAGGATGGCTCGCGCTCAGCCGTGGTTTATCCATGGCCGGTGGGGATGAAGGCGTTAACCCATGACCAGTGTCAGAAGCAGCCCGTCGCTCAGACAACGACAACATCTCCACAGCAGCGTTGAGACTTTGTGGGATAGGAGATCGGTGTGGTACATAAGAGGATGATTTGGCCCGCGATCGTGATGGTGAGGTGTCATCAATATCCGAGGCCAGACGTTTGTCTTTCTCTTTGTGGCGACTCGATCGTGTACTTCCGCTCGCGGAGACCTTGGCAGGTGGCGTTGACAATGATTTTCGTGAGGATGGTGTAGAAGGTTCTGTAGTGTATGGGGATGCGGGTATAGGGGGTAGATGGTGTCCGTTTGACCATCCATGAGGGGAGCTCGGGTGGCCATATTGGTCTGTGGTGAATGAGCGCCTCACAGTAGGAGACTTCTTGGCCGGACTAGCCCCAGAAGCCGATATCCTTCCTGGCGAACTCCGAGTTGATGATAGCGAGTGTCGGGGCAACGGGGGCTCCTCGTTGTAACGAAGTGATACATGGCGTGCATCTTTTATGCTTGCCTGTGATCGAGTCCGAGTTCGACAGGGAGACAGACCTAGCGCTGCAGTAGATCCCTGCCCTTCAGAAGCTGTTTTGCGTATGCCATTCTGCGACAGGCGGCGACCCAGGGCGGTTTGCTGTACAAGGATGTATTAGCTACTCTTATAACAAAGATCAGTTGACGTGAATGTATCACTTGAATAACAGTCAGGGGAATGACAAAACTATCTGGACGTTCCCAGACTGTTCTCTCCTGTCTTGGTTTGGTAATAGTATGGGATTCCACCACGGGAGTCGTCACTGAGCTCCCACCACTCTCCCTCCGTACTTGGAGGTAAGCTGCATATACACAAGCCGTAAGAATATAGATCTTAATATTTGAAATCATGACATCACGCACACAAACGTACCAGCTGGTGGATCCCAGCTCACTTGTCCAGTGGCAGGGCACGCGAAGAATACAGTGCTAGTCTTGTAAAAGTGCGTTCTAAACATGGAAGTATGTTGATGATTGAGACGAAATGAATACCTGAGGATCTACTAAAGTCACCCAAAAATTGGAGCCCCATCTCGCATCCTCCGCATCTACACGGCCAAAACTTGCTGACGGGCGAGGACTGCTCACAGGCTCACCATTGACATTTACTTTGGGTATGACAGAAGCGTCCGTGGTATGTCCATTGGTCTTTGAGTCTAGATCGGCTGCAGAGGGCGCCTGTGACCCAGTGACTGTCTGAGCGTCTGATGGCGAAGAAAGGGGTATCAAATCAACGGTTGTCTCGTCCACAGCAACAGCCATGTTCAACACTTGACGATTCAAAAAAGTGGATGAGCTGGAGATTTCCCAGGCGCCAAGGTGACAATAATCCGATGGACGTAAAGAGCCCGACGACAACGACGACTGAAAACTGGATGATTTATCAAATCAAAAACTATGAGGAAACAATCAAAAACCAGGAAATCAAAAGAGAAAAAATTGAAGGTAGACGGTTCCGAGAACGATTTCGACTATCGCTTAAAGATAGTAACCCCTTGCTAGGCCGTAATCGATCCTCCCGAATTCGGAACAAGTATATCAGGTCAATAGTAGTTCATTTAATATACGTTGCTGTAACCAACGTTAACCATTTACTTCATCCTATCAACAAATTTCCGACTGATGTGAGTTTCCTTGTAACATAATAGGGCCTATCCTAACGCGATTCCTTGGCTCTCTCCACAAAATCCGTCAATGTTGCTATGTCCTCCCTGTTACCCGCTATCGACTTTTCAATCCGCTCATATACCTTCGCTAGGCCCCGGTAGACGTCCCCCTCACTCCCGCCAACAAAGCCAGCAATTTCTTCCATCTCTCCAATCCATCTATACGCTTTGGGTAGCATAGGCGGTACAGTCTTCACCAGACGGTCCAACAAAATTGGCTGCGACATCTGTAGCTCTCTCATGAGAGCATCTGCGGTCGCAGGCGACGATGCATGAGCCGCTGCCTTGCGTTAATAACCTGGTTCCATCAAAAGAAGATAACAATTACCTAGCACCATCGTGGTATACAATCCTGTTGTTCCCTTTGTTATTCCCTGTTAAACATGTTTTTAGTAACGTACAACTTATTCGTTTGCCACCTTCACTCACAGCATACGACATCTTGAGCGCGCTAGCATCTCCGACCCCCGCGCCTTCTCCTGTCAGAGGAGATACTTTCAAACCATACTTGGATAATGCAGTAAATTCATCCAAAATTCTCACATCTTCCGCTGACGCGTAGAATGTAGGATTTTGGTCGCCTTTCGGGGGCCCTCCAATAATGCCAGCATCAACAAACCCGATGCTTGTCCCTGCAAAAAGTGCCGCTATGCGTTTTACCGTTTCCGGGTTGACAGCGTTGCAATCAACAAACGTCCGTGGGGAGAGTAGTGCGCTCCCGTGCTTTGCGGCAACTTCCTGTATCTTTTCGGCAAACGACACAGCATCTCTTGGTGGTAAAATGCTTAGAATCCAGTTCGACTTGAGCACAAGCTCCTCGACAGAAAGGTCAATCATCCCTGCATCTTGTGCCCGCTTTCGCGTTTCTTCTGAGCGGCCGTCAAGGTTGGTATAGACTGTGCAGCCGAAGCTGGTTAGGCGTTTCGCCACGGCAGCGCCCATGGCCCCAGCGGCGACCACTGCCAGACGCGGTATTGTGGACGACATGATGGTTCAGTGCAATCCCATATCTCGTGAAGATACCGATAACAGCTGGCTCTATATTTAAAGTCTTCAAACGGTTATTTCTGGAACAAGCCGGAGATCCGCTACTCTGCAGTTCATGCAAACAACTCACCTCAATGGGTCTCAAGCAATAGTCCATGGGTATGAACTACATCGTGCGTTTTCAATGACGTCGGTACAGTATTTGATATGCATGTGAGATCACATGGTTACTATCATCGAGCTGCCACCTCAAACCTTGGCTCTGCAAGTGCCTTGTGTACATGGCTACTGGACACGAATGTCAGAAAAGATTCTTAACCTGCTTGGTTGTCATCAGTCTGCTCTCTGCACTCAGGAACGCGTTGCCATTTTCTTGATGTTGCTTTGGCAGCACAGTTGTGGGAATACCCCTCAATATCTCGTCTGACGTTGCCGCAAGTAGCGGGTAGAAACTCTTACTGAACAACCGTTTGAAGTACAGATCGGCAGGGAAGTTCCATTACTTACGCTGCCTAGACTATTCCTGACTCAAACATCGCTTGCAGCAGGTACCTGACCCCTGGACTGCGACACTCCCCACCAAGGTTTCACCCTTCCGCCAGTTGTGAGATCCACTTTGCTTTCATTCAGCAAAATGGATGTTTATGTTTGTTGTCGAATTTCGATCGCGTAGTACAAAGAACCTACATAAGTCGATCTAATACAAAATCCACACGTCTCATGTTGGCTATAGTGGTCAGTCCCCGACCCCTTAACCAGTCAATTAACGTTCCACGACCTATGCAATATATTTCTCTGCTCGTTTCTAGTGTCCAGCCAGCGTCTCTCAGAGTCATGTTCAACACCCTTCACAGCAACCTAGAACAGCTTCTCCTAAGTTCCTTCAAATATACACAGAAACGGGCCTTCCTATCAACGTCATCCATTCATCTAGAATCTCGTTAGCTTTAGTCCGCCTAACGCCTTTTGTATTCACAAGCCATACGAGGTCACACTAGGTTACAAGTAGTATCTTCCTACATTCCACTGGCACATTCTACATTCCCTATTTACCTGCACCATACCAGTGGTCAGTCACATCCATGTCTGTTTTGACGCGTGCGGAGGATCGGTGGAAGCCAAGGCACTGGGCAGCGGTGTGGAGAGTGGGAGTTAACAACGCCATGTGACACGGCAGTATATTAACCAGCCAGACGAGATTAGCATTTAATGTGACTACAACAGACGAACATATGTCCAAGAGAATCGCGCTAGGGTGATGAGCAAAACATGTCACAGGCGTACCAGAATGTCGGATGCGGACTCTCAACAGAGAGAACATCAGCAGGAGGAAGGCAGATTTAGCAGCTCATTGAAGGCGTGAATTGGCGTGAATCGCAAGGGTCCGCTGCAACCCATACAGAGAAAGTGGTTGCCGTGGCAAAAGCATCCCAGTGATACATTGGGTAACATAAGGGATCATGAAAAATTGGGTATGAGGGTATCATGTGCAACATCATGGGAGATTAAATATCAAGCATGTGCGGGTGTGCAAGAACTCTCGCGCACAAACGGCGACATGATTGCGAGAGATCTGAGCAAACGATGAGTAAGAAGTAAACCCGACAACTACAGGAGATGACTTACAACAGGGGAGATAGATAGAAAGGAAGACGGGGGAGAACGACAAGACTTGGCTTGAATATGCAAACCACTGAAGGAAAGGGCTAGTAGGTCCGAACCTTATCAGGAAAAGGAAATTATTTCAGGCGCACTCAGATCAGCCTGGTCTCCACTTCGTCACGGTGGAGTTGGGCCGGCACTATATGTACCAGTGATAAGTACTCACTACGGTCTCGTATCTATTCTCGAATGAACCAACCACCTACATGGCTTGCATTCGAACGGCGTCCTCTCATCATTAGGTATGTACGCACTCTGGTCTGGACCAAGTCACGGTGATAAATCACATCTCCCTAGCCATTATCTGTAACGCACAGACTGGGAGTAGAATCAGGATATCGCTCTGAAACCATACATCAGTTTGCCTTGCCGCCAAGTCAGGGTGGGAGATCTGGGACGGAGTCTGCTACTCGAGCATCGCATTAAGTATTATTGTCCTGTTTAGGATAACAGACTGGGAGCAATGCACCCTTTTAGACGCTGTCGCCTGTAATCAGTGCCCTCACGACATGAATGAGCTGATGGACCAAGCCGGAAAAGACGTGAGGCCCAAACTAGAGTTCTTGGCTCTTGCTGAAGAACTTTACTACTACATTCTAAGCTTTCTTCCCTGGCAAGATATTCTTCGTTGTACTTCTGTGAGCCTCCAATTTACTGTCGATGTTAAATCTCTAGATGAACTCTAATTGCTCATTGGCAGGTATGCAAGGCCCTTCGCCAGACATACATATCATCTTCCGAGCTTCAGTACATTGTAGAACTTGGTGGCCAGCGACTACTTACAGTTCCCATCGCGGACCCTGGCAACCACACTTCTGTTTCTCAGCGCCTACAACTCCTGAGGAACAACGCCCACGCATGGCTCCAGTTTAACCTCCATGCTCACTCTCTCCAAGCATTCTCTATACAAGAACAATTTTATGAATTGGGAACATCCCTCGCTGATGGACATCTCTATCTATGGACACGGTACAACGAAACTGAAGACTCAAGAAACTGGGCTAAGATCGTTCCAATACTTCCAAAGCCCTCTCAGCAAACAATCGAGCGGAGTTGGTCTCCAGGATCGCTGTGTTCAGTTCCCAATGCATACATTGCCGATGTGTATATGGACCCAGCACAAAACCTGATCGCCGTCGCGTATGCTGTTCATAATGATACGCTCCAGGAGGGGAGATTCTACGTTGAGCTTAGAGCCCTGGATGGAGATGATATTCACCCTCAAGCTGCTGGACAGACGCTGTTTCTGTCGGTGCTTACCGCACAAGATAGGCATGACTGGTTCACGATAACGGAAGTTCTGAAGCTCAAGGGTTTGGGGAGGCATCTCGCTCTCCAAAATACCCCGGTGTTCGATGATCCGGTCAGCACTACGTCTCGGGTCATCTGGTGGTTGCAAATTTGGGACTGGCAACACTCGACAACGTCCAATGTGAGCTGGCATTGTCAGACATACTGGTTGAAAGACTTGAACTTGAAAGTTGACACTTGATTTATGTAGAGCAACCTCAGCGACACAATGTCACATTGCCAACTGTCACTCGATTTTTGCTTTGTCGGAAACGATAGGTTCTTGATGGTCAGCGATGATTTGAAGCTCTATTTAATCGAGGATATGTCCCGAGAACCGCAATTACTGGCTTGCTACTTGTTTCCTTTTCCTCTGGCAAACATGCAGTGCCACCTACCAACCGATGATATTGCTCATGGCTCACAAATGCAGATGCAAGCTCAACAAACGATGTGGACCTCAGACCCTGAACACCGGCTGTTGTGCTATGCTACGTTCCGTCCGCGTCTCGTCTTCGTCATTTCCACCCAGATTTTCTTCAATCTTCACTCGGAGCGTGTTGGTGAACAGGCAGTGACGGTACCATGGCAAAATTGGGGCCCTACAAATTCTCGTGTGTTCCAGGACTCATGGAAAGTTTGTGTCAGCGGGAATCGAGTTTTACAGGCATTCCCTACAGGCACTAGATCCAAGTATAGATTGCATATGATGGACTTCAGTCCGTTGGCTGTCGAGCGCCGGCAGGGTCTAGGACAAGTGGTGAAAGAGCCGTCTGCAACAGAAATCCATATGCTAGGGAAGACGTTGATAACGTCTCTGCCTTACGTGGAGGTTGTGTCCGACAGAGTCTTCGATGCTGTCGAATTACTCGGCATGTGGGTCGATAGGGACAGACTCTATTTAGCCAAGATGATGGACTCGCCGGAGGATGACGTAGGTTCCTCCAAGAAGTCCGCCATATTGATACTGATTTCAATTAGCCTGGGGATCTAATAATGGACCAGCTCAAAGTCTTCGAGATGTCGATCATCGACCGCTCGTGATTGTGGTCTAGGCCCTGATCAGCCTTTGATTGACTAGGCAACCCAAATAGAAAGAAGACGCTGGCAGTCGAAAGTATTTTCCACGGTATAGTTGATTGTTGTAATGCTTGCATGGATTCAGGTACGACCTCAAGTTTTCAGGAGAATGTTGCATATAAATAATGTTATTCGTAGGTTGTAGGCAGAAACTAAGGACACCTCATGTATATAATATCTAGGGTAACCGAGAAACTGATTGCAGAAATCAACATGGGATGTAAGTTCTCTTGTCTGGACTTAGCAGCCCCATCTCCCTCGCCATTATCTGCAACGCAAGGAATTGGGAGTAGAACCGCGCTGCAAAGAGATCGCCCTCTGCAAACCAGAGCCCATCGTCTGGAGCACATTGTCAGCATCCCAGAGTCTCGCAATTAAATCAATAGAATACTGACGTCCAGTCGGCCTCCAAATACCTGCGAGCTCACACTCGCTATCCCATCCTCCAAGGTCATGGACAGCCTCCGCGACCTGGGACCCAAAAAGCCTCTCGGCGACTTGTTTAATTGTGGTTCTCGAGTACCTGTCAACAATGCGTCAGAAGTGCACGATCAGACGGTACCATAAAGGTTTGAAAGATGTACCCAGTTGCGAAGATGACAAGGTCAGCCATCACCCGCGAGCCATCGTCGAATACCAACCCGGTAGGGGAGAAGTGCGAAATCTCATGCCCGGACTTGACAGTGATCTGTTTGCTAGTAAGCAACATGCGCGGGGAATCTCAGTGAAACTAATAATACCTTGCCAGACGTAATGAGCTTTGCACAACCCCGGTCGATGTAATAGCCACCTGGAATATCGGTGAGAAAAAATAGAACTATACTGAATCAATAAACTCACCTCGTCGAACGGAGAGACGGTGCACGAGGTTGTCCTCAGGGCCGGGAAGGAGATAACCATGTCGTGATAAATTCTCCCTGAGGTCCCTAAGGGAAAAGGGTGAGACAAGGAAATTATATTCAAATCTTGCCAACGAACTGGTCAACATGAGCATGTATCTGCATAGTGTCGTATTGAGAATTTCGTAGGGTCGAGAAGGGGACGGCGACATGGAAGCGGTCGGCAATCTCTGTCGGAGGAACGTCCTGCCCGACATATCCTACGAGTCAAATCAATGGAGATCTCCGCAATAAGCACACTGAGATTACCGGAAAGCAAACGGTCGGTCATCTGGCGACTCACAACGGCAGTCGGGGAACGTTGGACAAGCACTGTTTGAGACCCGTGATTCGCCATGTCCTGAGCAATATCGTGGGCAGAACATCCTGCGCCGACTACGACGACTTTCTGGGCGCCGGCGCAAGTAGAGAACCTGTATTCGCTTGAATGAATGATGGAACCAAGAAAGGAGCGCTGCACACAGAGTCAGCATCAATAGAGAAAAACCAAGTCGTGGTTGCGTACTTTTCCTGGAATCGAAGGCGTAAATGGGAGTGCACCTCCCGTTGTACCGATGCCTGTCGCGCCAATCAGGTAACGAGCTGTCACGGTAACAGAGGCTTTCCCAGAAAGAGATATAGATAATGTCCAGGTACTTGACGAAGCGTCATATGAAGCAGCAGAAATGTGCGCCAAGGTCAATACATGGAGACCAAGAGTCCTTTGGTAATCCTCAAGATAGTCAGCAACGTCTCTGCAAGGGATATATTTTGCGCATCCTTCTGGGAATGCGACGAAGGGAAGATGATCTGTTGGTTCATCAGCATAGTACGAGGTTGGCTGTTCTTTGGCTGCACGTACTGAACGCTCTGGGAGTATTCGTCTCCAGAGACTCGTATCGATAACGCCAACTGTCGCCAATTGCGCCAGATCTCTCCAAGACAAGCGTAGAGATGCCGAGATTCTCCAAACGGGCGGCCACGGATAAGCCGCACTGACCTGCCCCCACGACGACCGCTGTGTAATCCATTGTAGTGTTCCACTCAGCGGGACGACAGAGAGGCGTATGTACACCAAAACGTTCGACTACACCATACAACCGATCCATCATGGTCACAAAGGACCAAGCTTTCCATGAGGAATCCTCGCTTTGAGTCAGAGTGAAGACTCCAGTGCATTGCGCTATGACCGTGTGGAATTGAACAATTCCTTGGATGAACGTTCTTGTGGGACCAATGCGCCGATGACGAACACCTGGTAAGAGTCGGAACCGACTTGGCCGCGCAATAGCAACGGGAACTGAGAAAAATTGCTGGATTTTTGGAAGTGCATGCAAGGTACGAAAATCAGGAGTGAATGCCAAAAGATCTCGCCAGTAGCTATCGTTGGTAAACGAGCGCTTGAGAATAAAATCGGGGCTGGATAGGTCGCAAATCAATGCAGAAAGCCACGCGGAGGAGATTGCCTCTGATATGCAACAATAAGCGGACTTAGTTTGATTTTGAAAGGCAGGCTTACCTGCACATGATGGAGTAGAGAAGGTTTCTAGGCCAGGCATATCTCCTGAATGTCTTCTATTGGTGTATTGCAGCTGGTTATGTGGATTGAGATTAAGTATATGCGTCCTTCCGACTTATAAAGGCGGTAGCACAGGATGGCTTGCTATACAGCCGGCTTCCTCGTGAACCCATTCCCTGCGCGCTCGGAAGTACGTAGCTGGCCTTGGCACTCCTGTTCAGAGGCGTGCCTATCCTTTATACTTTCCTATTGTGCTCCTCTTATAATGTCACAGGTATACGCAAACAGGAGCCCATGGGCTATAGCGCCTTTTGTGACGCGCGACCACAATATCTTTTGCTATAGCACATAAATACTGCCGGCCCCGCTTGTTCTAGGGTGAATCAACTGTCAAGGTCAAAGTTCAGTCTAACGAGTTTAGAGAAATTGAACCTGCTTCGGCCGGCACATGAGCTTGGGGTGCAAATTCCGTTGATCAACCGGTTCACTAATGAGCTACGTACTTGCAAGATGCAACAAGGTTCAGAACGTTCAAGGCGCTTCGCCCGCTCAGCTAGTTCTAGAGCAAGATCCCACATACAGGGTGCAGCTGGACACAATTAAATAAATAACTGCAGGGTGAAGATGAAAATCACCCATCTTTAATGTGCCTTACTCGGTCTCGTGGCAAGCATAAATATGGCAAGCACTGGCTCGAGGATTTCGAACCGCTGAAATTCGTCAGTGGTATTGCAATATTTTTTAGTTGGATGATCATCTCGCACGTTAAGCCATCACCACTGACGAGTGACAGCTGCTTCTGGAACTCCTCAACTGACTAGCCTATTTGCCCTGAAGAGTCCACTGCAAGGGCGTCATTTAATTCCGTCATCAGTTTCGTTCTTGCTGCTGGTTGCGAGCGGGAGAATTTTATTGGGTCGAATGGAAAGCTGGATCGTGTGCAGAAGAATATTGAGACTGTTGAACGGTTCTTGGTATGACAAGAGCTTTGGAACATATTTCGTGAGCACCTAGAAGCCAGTGCAGTATGAGCAGTGAGCACCGCATCAAGGCAGACTGGTTGATGGTATCAAGGATCGTCGGCTTGTTCTCGTCCAAGAGTGGGCTCTTAGCAGACATGTCAAAGGCAAGAACATCAACATCATCCGGTTCGATGTAAGTACCAGCAAGACCAACATTCATGATGTTTGAGCGTCCAATGCAAGAACCACACTGCCTCAGAATGGTTCTGGATATTGTTTAAACTTTATACAAAGTTTAACCAGGGACGCTCAAGGGATGGCGATGCTCAATTCTAAAATGTCGTTGTCGACGATTTGCTGTTCAAAGTTCAACGTTGAACGTTCAAACACAGGTACGGACTCTTGCTAATCCTTATTTGGAACCGGTTTCTCCAGCCGGAAGTTCACTAACCGGTTATTAACCTTATAATCGATCCATTAGCCGATTGCGGAAATGCTTTTATTTTATGTTATCGCAGTTTGCCGTAAATTACATAATGCTTATTGCCGTCTCGGCAGACTCGGCAACCCTTTCGACAACTTGCTGACCAGGGGCGAACAACGGTAACAGTTATCACAGTCAACTGTCACCCAACGTTTTTCAGTGTTTTTCAAACCTCGAAATTTTCTAAACAGCGGGCGAAAAGCCTCGCTAACGCAACTGTGAACTCCCCTACTAGAGCAACTACTAGGAATCATGATTATCAAGCCGCGTCAATTCAATCACCTGGCCAGGCCTAGTGGCGAGCATGCAGTGCCAACAACTCATCGATGATATTGCTCACGGCTCACAAATGCAGATGCAAGCTCAACGAACAGTGTAGACCTCAGGCCCTGAACATTGATTGTGCTATGCCACGTTCCGTCCGCGTCTCGTCCTCATCATTGCCACCCTGATGATTTTTATCGATCTCGACTCGGAGCGCGATGGTGGAAAGCAGTGACAGTACCATGGGTCCATGGCAAAATTGAGGTGATACTAATTTCATCTAGCCTAGCGATCTAAGAAAGGACTAGCTTAAAAGCATCGAAATATCGATCGTCGACCGCTCGTGATGGTGGATTAGGCGTCCCGGAGCCTATGTTTGACTAGGCAACCCGAATGGAAAGAAGATGCTGGCAGTCGAAAGTAATTTCTCCGATATAATTGGGTGTTGTATTACCTCCATGGATTCAGGTATAGCCTGAACCGTGTTGCACATAAATAATGCTATTGGCAGGTTGTTGGCAGAAACTAAGGACGTACACGACATCTAGGGTAAATGAGAAGCTAATCGCAGAAATCAGCATGGGATGTAAGTTCTCTGGTCTGGACTGATCAATCCCATCTCCCTCGCCATTATCTGTAACGCAAGGAACTGGGAGTAGAACCGTGCTGCAAAGAGATCGCCCTCTGCAAACCAGAGCCCATCGTCTAGGAGCAAATCGTCAGCATCCCAGAGTGGCACAAACAAATCAACAGAATACTGACGTCCAGTCGGCCTCCAAACACCTGCGAGCTCACAATCACTATCCCATCCTCCAAGGTCATAGACGGCGTCCGCGACCTGGGACCCAAAAAGCCTCTTGGCGACTTGTTTAATTGTGGTTTTCGAGTACCTGTCAACAATGCGTCAGAAGTGCACGATCAGACGGATAATACGTTTAAGAATATACCCAGTTGCAAAAATGACAAGGTCAGCCATCACTCGCGAACCATCGTCGAATACCAATCCGGTAGGGGAGAAGTGCGAAATCTCATGCCCGGACTTGACAGTGATCTATTTGCTAGTAAGCAACACGCACGGGGAATCTCAGTGAAAGTAATAATACCTTGCCAGACGTAATGAGCTTTGCACAACCCCGGTCGATGTAATAGCCACCTGGAATATCGGTGAGAGAAAATAGAACTATACTGAAAAAACAAACTCACCTCGTCGAACGGAGAGACGGTGCACGAGGTTGTCCTCAGGGCCGGGCAGGAGATAGCCATGTCGTGATAAATTCTCCCTGAGGTCCCTAAGGGAAAAGGGTGAGACGAAGAAATTATATTCAAATCTTGCCAACGAACTGGTCAACATGAGCATGTATCTGCATAGTGTCGTATTGAGAATTTCGTAGAGTTGAGAAGGGGACAGCGACATAGAAGCGGTCGGCGATCTCTGTCGGAGGAGCGTCCTGCCCGACATATCCTACGAGTCAAATCAATGGAGATCTCCGCAACAAGCACACTGAGATTACCGGAAAGCAAACGGTCGATCATCTGGCGACTCACAACGGCAGTCGGGGAACGTTGGACAAGCACTGTTTGAGATCCGTGAGTCGCCATGTCCTGAGCGATATCGTGGGCAGAACATCCTGCGCCGACTACGACGACTTTCTGGGCGCCAGCGCAGGTGGAGAACCTGTATTCGCTTGAATGAATGATGGAACCAAGAAAGGAGCGCTGTGTACAGAGTCAGCATCGACAGAGAAAAAACCAAGTCGTGGTTGCGTACTTTTCCTGGAATCGAAGGCGTAAACGGGAGTGCACCTCCCGTTGTACCAATGCCTGTCGCGCCAATCAGGTGACGAGCTGTCACGGTAACAGAGGCTTTCCCAGAAAGAGATATAGATAATGTCCAGGTACTTGACGAAGCGTCATATGAAGCAGCAGAAATGTGCGCCAAGGTCAAGTACATGAAGACCAAGAGTCCTTTTGGTAATCCTCAAGATAGTCAGCAACGTCTCTGCAAGGGATATATTTTGCGCATCCTTCGGGAATGCGACGAAGGGAAGATGATCTGCTGGTTCATCAGCAGTACGAGGTCAACAATTCTTTGGCTGCACGTACTGTATGCCCTGGGAGTATTCGTCTCCAGAGACTCGTATCGATAACGCCAACTGTCGCCAATTGCTCCAGATCTCTCCAAGACAAGCGTAGAGATGCCGAGATTCTCCAAACGGGCGGCCACGGATAAGCCGCACTGACCTGCCCCCACGACGACCGCTGTGTAATCCATTGTAGTGTTCCACTCAGCGGGACGACAGAGAGGCGTATGTACACCAAAACGTTCGACTACACCATACAACCGATCCATCATGGTCACAAAGGACCAAGCTTTCCATGAGGAATCCTCGCTTTGAGTCAGAGTGAAGACTCCAGTGCATTGCGCTATGACTGTGTCAAATTGAATAATTCCTTGGATGAACGTTCTTGTAGGACTAATGCGCCGATGGCGAACACCTGGCAAGAGTCGGAACCGACTTGGCCGTGCAACAGCAACGGGAACTGAGAAAAATTGCTGGATTTTTGGAAGTGCGTGCAAAGTGCGAAAATCGGGAGTGAATGCCAATGATATCTCGCCAGTAGCTATCGTTGGTAAACGAGTGCTTGAGAATAAAACCGGGGCTAGATAGGTCGCAAATCAATGCAGAAAGCCACGTGGAGGAGATTGCTTCTGATATACGACAATTAGTGGACCTAGTTCTATTTTGAAAGGCAAGCTTACCTGCACATAATGGAGCAGAGAAGGTTTTTACGCCAGACATCTCCTGGATGATCAACTTGAAAGGGTGGTTATGGGGGACATTGTTTCTACTGAGAGGCTCTTTTATAGGTTTTATTTTGTGAAGCTTATCTTAGCATATTGCAGCTGGATACATAGACCAGCGCCAGACGTGGAGGTGCGAGAGCCGGATCATCCTCCTAGAAAGACAGGTCGTAATTCTTACGCTGCGTCCTTGTTAGACGACAAGTAGGAGAGACGGATTTAAGCAAGCGAACTTCAGGGGCCAAGGAATCAGCGAATTAAAACAGGGTCGAGCGAACGGGGCTGCGAATGATGGTAACAGCGAAATGAGTGATGACCATACGATACTGGGCTCGTACGAATCTGTCATAGATTGTCCGGGTCGACCCTCGTCACAAGCTACCCTGCTACTGAATGCGCCTAGTATTCCACAAAACCCTCCGAGTTTGGAGGAATTAGTGGCAAAACCAGCGCAGCGCAGTATTACTGGCCAATTGCACTAACTGTAGGAGAGCGCGATCATGAGCATTTACTACACGGAGGACCAATGGAGACAAACAATATGACGGTCCTCCTAGACTTGTCTTTGGCAGACGGATGGCTATAATGAATCCAGGGCTATGGTCGGTTGCACCGAGGAGCACCGAGGGTTTGTCTATAACATTAGTTGTAAACAGACTTTATTGATTGCAACGTCGAAAGTGATATTCAAACTTAGTTCGTGGCATTCGTCCCACGAGAACTCTAATTTGAACCTGAGGACTTTATAAAGACTCATCCCCAGTGAGAACCGGTCTTCACCGTATCAACGTAAAATTGATGAGCCACGAACATAATATTTCTATAGATGACCATGAAGAATGGGATCTATCGTAGATTTGAGGCTTAGAGCTGCAGTCACGGTGACCAGGTGGCAAGAAAGACGGATATAGCACGAAAATAGCGCTCGCCGCTGATACTAAGCATTTGACAGTGCAAAACTGATCCATGCCTGCTGCCCACCTGCTCGTCTTCAGCTCCAAATTGTCTTAAAAAAGGTATAAGTAACTTAAGCCGTTATTCAGACATCAACCGACGTTAATCGGCTGCCATGCGTCCTCGCCCATAATTGTGAAGACATATAATGAGGCCAAGTCAATGTTGAGCATCCCGTCAAGTGTGAAATTTTCCCCTTAGATGTTGGGGTCAATACTAGAGTCTTCCTCCTCTATCACTGAGTCATCAGACCTCGCCACCTCTGGTGGACTCTACACGATAACACCATTGACACGTCCGCCCAGAACAGCTGCCTGACTTCATCACAGGTACATATTTTGGGCAAGGCGCCTGTAATTTTTTTATATATCAATCAGCGAGTTTGAAGGTGTGATTTTGAGGAAGATTTTTGAGGGTTGTTGTATTGTCCACAGGATGAAAAACGCTGAGATACTCAACGTTGAAGCTTGGACCTTGAAACCCTCGACTGTCTTTGCACTAGCAATCCCAAGAAATATCAGCCGACATATTTGCGACAGGAACTATGACACATACGCACCAACCCTACTAGTCATGACAGAGCACACCACGACCTAATGATCCGCGGCGGCGGCTGCCGAGTCGTAAGCAAAATTTTAAGGTTGGAGAACATGAGGGCCCATTCTGTGGTACATCCACCTTGACACAGACTTTGATGGACCATCGGCGGTGTTCACTGGATACGAATTCTGACGTTCGCCTCTTGATTTTGCCTTCTAGTTGTTATTTTCGGCATCGGCAGTAATAGATCTTTTCGTGAGTCATTATATTGCGATTGTCGGAGCAGGGTAGGAGAGGCCCAGCATGAACAGAAGGAACCAATAAGTCTAAGGAAGAGCGTGAAGTTTCCTTGCTTGTCACTAGCACCCTAAAATTCGTCACGTGTTTTCGGGGTTTGAAATCGCACCTGGATGGACTTGTTGAACAGTGATTAGTTAGAGCTTGATCAGGGTCAAATTGTCTGATTCGTCGTTCTTTTTGCTTAGTAGGTACTTCGTTGTATTGGACACATGATTTGAATTACTGTCGGCGGGGTCAGTTGAACTCCTCCTTAATAGCACCTGCTTAGTCCAAGTAAGCAGAACTGTGGTTCAGTACTGTCAAGTTAATCATTTTGCCAGCCGTGACACGAGAGGGTTTATGGCCTTAGAATCACCGTATCATACGTAAACACTCACATGGATTCAACATTGAATTAGAAATGTGAACGCATGACAGGGAGCTTTGTATGACCGCGGCCATGTCAGAGGCTTCAGGGTTTCAAGAATAGCGTCGAAGCGATGCGAATGAAAACAGATAGATGGGCGAAGAATTGCGCAAGTAGCCCGAGTAGTGCACAACGATGGTTGTATGACCCCTGCAACAACCTCCGATGAAGTTTTCTTTACATATGATCAATCTTCCTGTCGCAGGTATCCGTCCACTGCGAAACCAATGAAATATCATTTTCAAAGTAGCGCAGCCCGGGTTTTGTCAAAGTGCAACTTGTCCATCAAAATATCGCATGTTCGAACAGATACTGACCGCGCAATCAAGTTGATACACTCTGTTATGAGTCTAATTCAGCCCGCTGACCCCGTAAAATTGTGAGATTTAACCTTGTCTTGGAAGCCAAGATTTCCGATTGTCAATTCGCAAGTTGTAAGTTATTACGCACACCAGATCAAATACAATTGCAGATTGTCTAGACTGAACCTAAACATGCCTAATCTAAGCCAGGTATGAGATCATTTCCGCCACTCACTGACCCTACAGAAGCCTCCTTATCGCACCGGCTTGATGTTGATACCACCTTCAGGCTTCAGGGCTATGTATCAGCTTCCTCACTCTGTCACTAATCAGTGAAAGGGATAACAACATCGACCGTGATGTAAAATCCATGCAAACGTCCCAGATCAATAATCTATAAGCAGAATTCTTGCCTAACGCCCAACGAACTGCCTCCGCGACATCCTTTGCTTGGTGACTGGGCTGATGGCTTGGAGGACCACGATGGGGATTATATACGCCTGTGTGAACTAGAATTGATTTCCACCCTGCAGTATTGGCACCTGCTATATCGGATTCTGGATTATCTGCGGCGACAATATATATAAAATTGAGGGTCATATAGAGGCCAAGAATTGCGAAATACGTACCGCCAACCATGTACCTGTATAACACATTGCGCGGTTGTTAGCTGACCAAGAAGGCGGACGTCGCATCAGATTGTACGAACAGCGATGGTTTAGGTACACTCTGTAAGCGATGCTTCAGCATTATTTCGGCAAAATTGTACGTGGCCTCAGTAGGTTTGCCAAGTTGTATGTAGGGATAAGTGGACCCTGTCAGTGACTGCAAAACCGGCGCATCAGTTTGTTCTCCATGGGATTTAGCGGAGGGAAAAAACTCGCCTGGAAAACAGCCTGGAATGCAACTCTAAATGCTCCTTGACCCATACGAGGAGCCTTGAAATCGGATTGCCATATTAGATCAGGATTGCAAAATACTAGGTCTACAGGTTTTTGTGCATGATTGTTTTCATGAGATCCTCCCCCAATGATGCCCTGGATCACGTCGCACATGATTTGGGTGTCGAGGGCCCAATTTCTGGGATCATGAAAGACAAAGATCGCGCCAAATTGGATTTTTGAAAAGTCGGTAGGCTGTGTCATTATGTTTATGAGCCGTTCAGTTCAACGAGTGGAAATCTGACTTTGACAGATGCTCTTTCTTCTGGTGTGAGGTCGTGGTAAGGCCATATTCTGGGAAAATAATAAAATCAAGTCAAAATTATGAGAGAAGCAAATAACGTACGATGGGTTCCAAGCGAGAATATCAAGGGTAGTGTAGACTTTCCGGAAGCCGTATCTACAGTCAATTGAGATTCCGTCAATAGCATTCAGATGCAAGCTACAAGAGATATGCACCCTTCCGCCACTCTCCGAAGGGTATCTCCCTTGCTTCCAAGAACCAAGACTGGCACGTCAGCATAGTTTTGTACAATAGACTTCAGAACAGTGTGAGCCTGTATAAATTGGTCGGGATGAATCTGTCCAAACTTGTCAGCAAAACTTAGGATTCAAGACAGCTGTGATATAATACCTGTACGCCAAGCTGCGAGCTCAACTTAAGACACCGTTCCTCTTCGCTTACACCACCACCATTGGTGAGCTGCAGCAACAATTGAATGCTTACATCACAGAAGGACATAGCAACCATTTACCAGAATAAAGGGTATCTTGCTTTGAGTGAGTCAGCTAACTGGATGGTAAACAGCAAGAGAGACACAAGTACAGGCCAAGTTTATTGTTGCCATCGAGGATCGATAGTGCTTCTTTGGCGGCAGGCAGAGGATTCTTTCCACGGAGGAGAACACCATCCTGGGAAGAATACAAGACACAATTAGTCCTGGAACAGTTTCATGGCATCTTGTCCAAACCATACGATGTCAAATGCGAATGCCAGCGGCGAACGAGGTTTGGCGGTGTTTCCCGGACCTGTTTGATAACGAGTGAACTGTTATACCGGATTTTAAATCGACTATTGTGGCAACTAGAGGCCACTGCCAGCTCACCAGTCAAGTAACGTGCGATTTGCTTGACCGTCACCTTGTTGCCATATTTTGGTCCGATAATGTGTCGAGGGATCAACATGCCTGCGGTTTGAAAAATGTCGTGGGTAGCAGCGGACCAACTGTGGGGCGTCTATTATATCCAGGTCGCGAGCACAAGCCTGTCTGAGCGTGGCACTGATCAAAGAACTGAGACAGTACTTACTACTACTAGGGAAAGTAAGTACCAAACTGGAAATATTGGATCTCACGTGACTATATATGCACGTGAGTGGACCAACTGGATTACCAGCGGACGCGTTTCATACTATCGCAGTCCCATGCTTCCTTCACCAGTCTCATCCAACCGACGAGGAACCGCCCAGCACCTTCGCACATTCTCCTCGTCTGATCTTAAACGGGCTCTGAACCTCCTACGTGCACGGTCGAGGTTCACAAACCTGAGCATTGTTATTCTCGCAGGATGCTTTTGCGTTTCATTTTTGTACAACCTCGCTTTCATATTCTCCTCTTCTTCGCCTTCACTGGTAGCTTACACTTCCACTCAGAGCATCCTCTCGACCATAGCTCGTAATGCAACTCTAGAAAGCCTCTCTCATCTTGTCATCGTTCCAGGTCACGCAATTTGGACCGGTACGCAACCTGATCAGGTGTTAGACGTGGATCGATGGACGTTAGAAGAATATCAGAGAGGGGGAGGTAGTTATAGAATTTCTGCATTCGTAGAACACATCAGACGAGGGTATGTCTTCCCACTAAACTACAAAATCACAAAACTGATAAATTTCAGAGTAGAAATGACACTCCAAGATGATTCGTCTCTACTCATTTTCAGTGGGCAGGTATCTGACTGTGGAAAATACGTTCGTTTTTCTAACCCTCCTTCCAGAGGTCAAACTAGACTGCAGTCAACCACGACAGAAGCAGAATCTTACATGCGTTTAGCAACAAGTCTAGGGCTCTTTCATCCGGACTCAAAACGAACTCCCCACGAGCCTCATTTCCCTCGTGCGACAACAGAGACCTACGCTCTTGATTCGTACCAAAACTTTTTATTTTCGCTGGCTCGTTTTCACGAAATAACGGGTCGGTACCCCACACAGGTCACCATCGTTGGCTACGAAATGAAGCGTCGTCGTTTTGAAGAGCTTCACCGTGCAGCCCTTCGATTCCCCATTCATCGTTTCGAATACATCGGAATCGAACCTTCCTCCAACGAAGAATCTGGGTCCGCTCGTATCGGCGAAGTAAGCATCCTCGTCTTCTTCAGCGGGTTTATACCGTGCTCAACTGGAATTTAGGTCAAGAACGGATACACGCCGTATAAGCTCGACTTATATGGTTGCCATGATTTTCTACTTGCCAAGCGACGGGCGCGGAACCCGTTTTTACGGTTTCATTCCTATCATACATCGGCGCCGGAATTGAGGGGGTTGTTGGAGTGGTGTCCAGATGATGCGATGTTGGTATATGACGGGCCATTACCTTGGGATAATTATGAATGAGATGTCATTCTATAATTTTGGGGTTCAAGAGGCTGAGTCTGTTTATGCGAAAATTGCCAACTGACTCGCGCGCGAAAAATCTCGTTGGAATGACCTCGGCGGGTCTTGTCAACCCAATTCAGATGTCGGTGCAATGTTACACAACAATGATACTTTGCCCCCTATTCAAATAATCGTTTCAAGCGACCACGAGCACAAGAACCTCAACGATCAAAAGATGACTGCGCATTGTTTCTGCGGACTCAACCGCTTCGTGTGCGTGCTAGTGCTTTGAATATCCCTGGACTGGAAAAAATAGTTGCAACGACCAGCCCACAGCAATTTTCGGCCAGACTCAGCTTTCCCTCCCTGGTCACGAAATAGAGCCACCCAATAAAATTACAAACAGGTATCAAAAAATGCATATGTTACAATGTTAATGGAACACAAGTTATCGCGAGCACCATACTACAACAGCAATAAAAACGACAATGACAACGATGGAGAATACACGTCAAAAATGCAAGAAAACCAAAACGTGCAGAAAACACACAACATAGCATCTAATAAATAAGCTCTGGTCGTGAACGGAAGTCTGCCAGGCATATGCATACAGAACGACGAGACACCCGAGTCCGCGAGAAATATAGGCGCCAAGGACACCTACTTCCCCTGAAAGCCCCTGACAATCGTTCGTATCCCCCCAAATCTCTGTTTCGCAGGCGGCGGACTGGTCGCTATCGGCGCTGGCTGCCACCCCTCCAACGTCGAGAACCCCATCCGAGATAATTTATTCACGCTCCGTGTTGCTGGCGATGCGTTGCGTGCTGTCGTTGGGACGTTACGTGCAGCTGTCGATGACATGTTACGTTTAGATGGTGATAAGTTACGCGTTGATGATATGTCGTGCGTCGTTAGTGCGTTCCGCGTCGTGGATATGCGTCCTGCGTGAGTAGGAGCCGTCGAGATGCGCGAAAGCGGTACACCCAAGCCCAAGCCCAAACCAATACCCAAACCCGTCAGTTCTGTATCTTCATCCGCGTCAGCATCATACGGGTCAGGGATACATGACCGCGGTGGCGTATATGCGAATGTCTCAAATGATCTCTGCGTGCGTGGGCTGGGGAGTGGTAAGGGATGTGCATGCTGGTTCGGGTCGTGGAGATGTCGTGATGCGACGGGAGGACTGAGTGTACGTCGAGTGTTGTCTGAAGTTCGTGATGTGCCGTCAAAAGGTGAATCTGACATTGTTCGCCTGAAATCAACAGAAGCCGTCCGTCTGATTTCGTCCGGTGCTATCCGCGTACTATGTTGCAGCGACGTGTCCTCGCTAGATGCACCTATATCATATGTCAGCACGTGAAAAGCAAAGAAAGAAAGACAACTAACCACTGTGACTGCTACTCCTCGAAAAACTCAACTCCACAGCCTGAGGTCTACTGCTCGACAATAAAGACCTCTCACCCACACCCAAACCGTTCCCGACGGGTGTCGTCCCCGCATCAACCACCACCACCCCCCTTCCAACAGCATCCTCTTCCTCTTTCATCCTCCTCTCAATAGCCAAACTCTCCCCAAACATTGCCAACCTCAAGCTCAAAGGCGTCCGTCCAGTCCCTTGATCCCTCCTCGTATTCTCCTCCAAATCAACAGCCATATCAAGTACAGACTGCTGCGCTCGCTGAACAAGTGCTTCTACCTCTGCTCGTGAGGATATTGAGGAGATGTTAAGACCTGAAGGCGTTCTGTGAACGCGTGGGGATACAGGGAGTGCGTCTATGCCCATGTTTATGCCAGTGTCCGTATCCATGGAACGGGACACAATTAGGGGACTGGCGCCAGAGAGGTGAGGCGTTGAAGGCCATGGTGAGTCGCTTGCGCTAGATTGTGTGAACGTGCTCGCAGTACCTGTCGTGCCCGAGCTGCTCACGGAGTCTCCACGCAGGCGACTTTCAGAAGACAATATACTATCGTCAGGAGGAGGTGGCACGTTGATACTGAATGGAAATTGAGGGGGCACTTTTACTGCGCGGTCCGGGGTGAGCATGATATTTGGCGTGGATGCAGAGTGGACAATAGGTACGCCATATTCTTCGTCTTCGTCTTCGAGGTCGTCGAGGTCGATGACATTGACAAGGATGGGAGGAGGGGATTGGGGAATTCGTGGAGATTCTTCGATCGTGTCTGGTATACGATCAATGTCCGAGGCACCTGCTGAGGAGCCCATGCTGAGGGTACGCAGGCGGCTGTCATGTGGAACGCTCCCACGTGAGGGTGGGCTGCGCGCGCGCACGGTAAGGGAGGAGGAGCTGGAGGAGGTGTTGTCAAATCGGATGATACGGGACGAGGAGGGTTGCTGCGAGCCGTGGCCTGAAGTTGAGCGGGTGTGCATGCGCAGTATGCCCTGTCTCACAGGGACTGTTGGCTCGGGCGGTATTTCTTCGCCAGGTGTGGACGAAGAACTGGTGGAACGATGCCATGGGTTTGGGTCGGGGGAAGCGCGTGTGGAATTAGTTTCTAGCCTGCGGCGGTAGAGTTCATGTGCGGATATCTCGTGCGGAGATGATGAGAGTGGTGTGGGGAAGAGGCGTGGGGAAGATATTATTGCCGCAGGTGATGCGGGCGATACTGTCCCAGGGACAGGAACGGGCGATGAAGAGGGGGGACTGATCGGGGGCTCTGAGACGGAGGTAACGCTTGACGAAGAAGCGTCTACATTTGATTTCTTGAACAGGCTAAGGAGTGACAGCTTTGAGTTTAGTTTGCGGGGAGAAGTAGCCTCGGCGCCTGTGCCTGCCGATCTCGGGCGACGTGAGGCTTTGGGGAGTGGGGGGCGCTGGGGCTGTTCGTCGTAAATATGAGGGAGAGATGGGCGGCGACCAGACGAAAGCGAGTCTTGAGGTTGTAAGACGTCTTGTTCGGAGGAGCCTGAGCGCACGAATGGTGGTTTTTGATCAATATCAGGAGTGGCGCTTGCGGACTTGAATGCGGTGAGGGCATGGTCAATAGAGCGTTTGAAATGAAGCTTTTTCCTGAGGGAAGACTCGACGTGCTCAACACAAGGATGGGGCCGTTCCCTAGAGGAATGACCATCGCTATCAGGCGTATTGTCACCGCGTGCACGTGCAAGCATCTCGCTTGCAAGGATATCAGCGCACTCAATCCAGCCATTCTGACGGGCAATAATCTCAGGGGTGATGCCGTGCTTATCTGGACGATTAGGATGGGCGCCATGGATAAGAAGGGTGCGAACGACACTTGCGTGACCGTTTGCAGCAGCGAAGTGAAGTGGGGTTGCACCAGAAGTACCAACAATAGGAGCGGCAGAGTCACGGCTGCGATCAGAGTACCTGCGGGGAAGTCTGCGGAAAGTATTCATGTAAATGTGATCGAAATTATGGATTATGACGAAGACTGACCTTGGTGCATTGACATCTGCTCCGTGTTTGATGAGAAGATTGACTACAAGATCATTGCCACCTGCACAAGCAGCATGTAAAGGTAGAACACCGTCTAAAACAGAGTTTACGGGTTGACCATGATTGAGAGCAAATTGAACTAGTCCGATATCGCCTGATACAGCAGCTGAATGAAGTCCTAGATGTGGGACTATTATATGGTTAGAAAAGCCATAAAATAAAGGAGAATAGACATACATTCAGTAGCGACATTGAATTTTGCTTCTGCTCTGTGGTTTCTGGAAGGGGCGAGCATGACAGTGTGCCTAGGCGTTTACACGATTTGGGGATAAAAGTACCATAGGATGAAATGGCTGTACTACTATACACAGGTGCGGTGTCGCTGGTGATGATCCTTTACAAAGGCAAGGTCCGGTATCTTCAAGTACCCAACAGCTTACAAATCATCCACTACTCAGCCAACTGCATCCATTAATATTATCGGCTGGCCTCCAATGCACAGCAATAACTCAACTTGTGCTACAGCATCTGCCAAAATCCAACAGATGAGCCCTTTTTCTATCAAACGTAATGTCCATTCATGGAAATTTAGGACTTGAACGACGTTTCAGAAGTTTACTGCTCTTTTACTACGATCACCAACTATGATTCTATCAACCACAGGCTGAACTCACTGAATATTTGAAGGTACGGAAACTCACGCTCTGATAACACTTGCAGGGCCATCCAGCTATAGGAACAAATGTCATTGGCAACAATAGAGAAGACGCCTATCCTGTCAGAGCTGATAGATCTTCAACGTCTAAATCTGCGCTACTTTGATTAGTAACGGTATGAATGTAAGTTTGGGTATACTTTGTACTTCACTCAGTAACGAATTTGACGTTATTAATTAAGAAAGCGGAAGAACAGCTTTTCGAGACAGCTGCGCGGCGCGCACGTTGCCGCTTGTTCTTGTGCCACAACCTTCGTTTTCCGTTGCTTAGCTACACGGTTCGCTCTGGCGTTTCTTTGTCTGCAACCTGATCTCAACTCCAGGACATACCACCGAAGCGAGTACTGCCAGGCGTTGCACGGAGCTATAGACCGCCTACTCGGGACACAAGACTGGCAACCGAACATGTTGAATTTCGACGACCTCACTCTATCATAGCTTCTTGATCCCTTGATCCCCACATTAATGGCGACCCACACGTATGCTCACCCGGATGCCGATATTCATTCTGCACACTCGTGCCTCCGTAGCACCTCCGCGGGCAATTTGCGAAACCAACACTAATGTCCGAACCATAGAGCCTTTGCCGAGGCTGTCCGCCTGCAGTGCATCGGAGGTTCACTAGTTGCATGCGTAACATACAGACCCATTCTCGCAGCTCGAAAGCATTTTCGTCGAAACGAATTGGAAATCTGGCCTACGTTTTCTGGAAATATGGTGGCTACGTAAGTAGCATTTATTACATATGATATGCATTTGAGGTATACGTGAGTGAGTCCTTAATAAAAAATCTTCCCGTGATGCCAACAAGCTTCTATACCTCCAAAAATATTTTCGAGAAATATTTCTTCGCGCCTTCTGCATCAAAGATCCCACCAATTATGTCCGGCCGTATCACAAATACTTGAGCCTTTCACAAGGTAAGCCGAATAAGTATAGCTCTTTTGATCAAGGTCAGCAAGAGATGCCAACGGGCGTTACCGATGCCGATGACGGCAGAACAAAATCGTGTACACAACCCGTTTGTCGCAAGCCTCCAGTGCACCCAGGATCAGGGTTGTTGCGAGACTCGGCGCGGACACAAACATCACGACACCACGGTCTGTACAGACCAAAAAGCATCTTCACGTCAGACTTTCCACCCTCATACTGGAGCATATCGGGCGCATCAAAAGTCCAGTCTCCAGATGCCCTCTTATTAAGTACCCCGAATGTATCATTCGTTCCCTGGAATTGCAAACCCGTCGAGAACGATAACGATGTTGCTGACTGAATCGACAGTTGATACCATGCATAGAAAAGACGGTGTTTTGTCGGACCGAGCATGTCTCATGTCGTTGTCTGGTTAAGAATCGAAATAGTCATCTCGGGGACCTTGGAGATGACAGGAAGATGCTCGATATTGTTCTCAGAAGATATTTATGGGCGAGTCTTTTTACGATGAGCGCACATTTTAGTGACATTGAACTGGTATGCGGCGCGCTCAATTGTGCTGACTCACAGCATCAAGTTGTAAACCTAAATTAAGGTCCTATTCATATAGAAATGAGCACGTATTACCACCGATCAGACCAGCAGGCCTGGGCCTGACCAAATGGACTGTCACAGGAGCTGTTTATCAAGGAATTCATAAATAGACTTATTGGGTAGCATCTACGGCAACTTCCCAACTTCCATCAGCACAGCTACACAAGCCCAAATCAGAACCACATACCGCCCGCAATGAACACTCGACCCTTGCTAAACTTATTCACCATGCGAATATCAGCCCTAAGAAAGACAGATGTTGAACGTGCATCAACATGTACAAAACAGGCTTTCTCTCGCCCATACCAGCTTGTTGAAAGTAGCCTTCGCAGGTATCAGATGATCTTGAAGACAAGCTCCTCGTTCTGAGCGATCTTCGTCAGGTCTGGTTTAGAGCGGAAGATAAAGAATTACCAGCCATCCTCGGTGACTTTGTTAGCTGGACGCAAAACGTGATGTAGGTCAAATGTGAATCAGCACAGAAATGGTTTACACTTCCTATATTTGACACAACGCTGACCAACACATCAGTATCCTGACAAAAATGACTCACTTCCCATCAGATGATTTGTCAAAACGCTCACCAGATACTTCATTGCAGCGAACTGGATGACTACGAACACAGACGGCTTTGATACCAAATGTCAGTTCGCTTAACGGGCGTGCGGACCGTTGAGTGTGATAAAAATTAGTATTGGTTGGTTCTAAGAAACCTACATGCGTGCACTGCCTCATGACTCCTTAGAAAAGGCGAACATAATGTCCCTCAACTAAAAAAAGACGTTCCTTTTGCAGGAAGTAAATGTGCTTTTAATCAGTATTCCGAGTAAAGTCTCGTGGCGCTCCAGTAGTCAGCGCTCAGCCTCGAGAGAGCAAATTTCTCAACGGGCTAATGATATCGTCGGAGTCGATACATAGTACTCACCGGCTCGCCGAAAATATTTTGAATCTTCAGATTTCGCAATGATGGGAGAGATTGTTTTGATTCGATTCGATTAATATTAGTCCAGCAGTCTAGCAACAGTGCACCTTGACCTCTGCCTGTCTCCTTCCGCGTGCACAAAATCAAAGTCGCAAGCAAAGCTGCCGAAAGGAATGCTTGGCACCGTTTCTGGCGTAAATTTAGCAACAAGGACTCAAGATCCCAGCTGAAGAGCTGGAAAAACACTCAGTTATGAAGAACGTTAGGTATGCATCATCTTGACTCACCATGACCAAGTCTTCGTAACTTTGATGAATGAACTTCGATGAGAGAGGGCTAGTGTTGACAGCGGTAGTAAATTGATCAGCAGCTTCGTCGTGGCGCGCACCATCGAAGGCATTGATTCTAAGTTAAACATATAGATAAACCTGACGTGCGAAGTTGCGAAGATCATTTTTGTGCGTGATGGTGACAGCTGCTTTCACAGCCTTGATTTGATACACGAGTTTGTTAACTGTGAATAGCGGGTTGGCACCGCTTTTGGGCACGATCCAGGCGACGTAGAGGAATCGAGCATACTGCGACACAAGCAGCACCAAGTTTGCGAGCCACCCAAGCAGCCGCAATAAAATATGCGGAATTCTTACTGTTAACCCAAACATACACTGCATGTGACGAAGCTAGCTCGCGTAATAAAGTGATCTGGACTTGCAGATCCACAAGGTTGGTAGTTGGTTGTCGTAGGTATGCTTGGAATTCTGTGAGAGCGATGGCAGAGGATAAGGTAGTTTGTAGTGCTGATGGAAGAGCTGAACGAGACGAACCTGAGTACCATACCCACCTTGGAATTCAGGCACTTCGGGCATTGCTGAGGTAGGAAAGGCTGAGGATGCTGTGATGTTAAAATATATCATGATTCGATTGCTTTATGCGCATGTCACAGATGGGGGATGCAAAATAATGGCGAGGGTGTATTCATCACCTATCGATAAAATACTGCTTCAAGTCAATGTAGACACCATAACAAGCACCGATTGGTCTAGCAGCAACAACACGACCGGCCGCCTCCATGTTCTCCGGTGTCTACCTGAACTGTTACTGGTCGCTGTTGCTGTTGCTGTTGCTGTTGCGTATTGGGGTCCGGTGAAGGAGGTCCATGATAGTCCTCATCGCGTATCAACGAGTGGTCACTCCCAGGAGCACCCGCTGCAGCATTACGCTGTAGATTTAAGCATGAGACACACAGGATACAGTGATAAAAATCAACCGGTCACACCTGTCGACCCTGCGCAAATGGAACGTTGACAACGGGCGGGGTTGCATGACGGGTAGTCCAGTTGAATAGGTGTCGTAGGTGGGTTTTGAAGGTAGTAGCGACGGGGACTGGAAGTGGGGTGGTGGGTGGTACAGGTGGATGAGCTGAACGAGAGGTTCTCTTCATAGCGAGCTTGAGCCTTTTGAGGCGCCCAGGGCGCTGCTGAGGTCGTGGCCGAGAAATGCGAGGATACTGTAATGAACGATGTGAGAGAGAAAAGAAGGATATGCTGTGGCACGCACTTGATGCATTTCGTGGAAGAAATTGGGTTCTGTATCGTAGCCATCGTGATCTTGCCCGGGAATCTCTACCTGCAAAATGGTCAGTAGCGAAAGAGGTGAGAAAGGGAGTGCATACGCCAAGAATACGGTCATCATGCGCAGCGAGCGCGCTACATCGTTCTTTGAATTCTGAGTGAAATGCGGGTCAGTATGATAGTCGTGGGTGACAACACTGAAGACTTGCCGTTGGACCAATTGAGGCAGCTGGCCTTCGCAGTCTCGTCAAGTGCCTCCATCATGTATTTGTGTGCTTCGAGGGCTTTATCGGGTTTTCCTGCTGAAAGGAATGCCTGACACCGTTTCTGGTGTGTGGTGAGCAATAAGGAATGGAGATCCCAGCCGAAGAGCTGGACAAAGGATTGGTTTATGAAAGCATTATATAACAATCATCTCGACGCACCACGATCAAGTCCTCGTATATCAAATGAATGATTTTCGATGAGAAAGCAGTGGAATTGACAGCGGTAGTAAAATGGTCAGCGGCTTCGTCATGACGCGCGCCATCAAAGGCATTGATTCCGAGCTGAACGCGCAGATATGTCTAATGTACGAGTTGCAAAGATCTGCGTTGATGACGCTGCGTAGCCGCATGACGCTTACCTCTACGACATGACACCCGAGAGCATTGGCATTTGGACAAGCGGCAGCAAGTTCATTTACGAGCAACATTGCTTCCTCGTGTTGAGCTGCATTGAAGAGTACGATGGCCTGAAATACAGAATGAAGTAGAGGGTATGCGGGACAAATTTGACCTACCTTGATCAAGAGAAGAAGATGGTTAGTCTTCGAAACTTGGTTCGTAAACATGGATGCGACATCGAATGCTACCCTTGCCTCCCGGACGTGGCCTTTTCCGTATAGGGCGATACCCTTGGAGATGTAACCTGTCAATGAGGGCTGAATGCTGATGGACTGTATCACAAATGAAGGTTAGCATTCTGTAAGAGGGCCATGATGCACAATGGTCAGTATAACTCACCTTGATTGCATCATCAAGCGCGTGGTCCCAGTCACGTTTTCGGGCCATGACAAATGAGCGATTGGCATACGAAATATACGAGTCGGCATCGGTATCAATTTCTTGGGTGAGTAACTCTTCAGCAGTAGACAGGTCCCCAGTTAAACATGCATCACGAGCTGTCGTGATAACCAGGATCTGTACAAAAGATATTCAAATTATGGTACATGAGTCAAGAATGTAAACTGGCCTGTGAATTAGCGTCGCTGGGTAGCGCCCACTCTGAGGACTTATTATCTTCGCCTCCGCTGAGGATGTGCTTGCCATCTACAGAGAAGGTGACACATTTCGGGATGGATGAGTACTGGAAAATGGCAATTGTTCGCCTATCTGAGAGCCGCCAGAGACGGACGTGGCCGTCATGAGATGCGGAAGTGATGAGGGTGCCAGCGGGGTGAATGGCAATGGCATTGATATAATCAGTGTGGCCTTCCCAGGGATGACCGACCTGCTCCCAGGTCAATGTATCCCACTCTCGTATGGTAGGATCGGATGTATCGCCTGCTGAAAGAAGGCGTGTGCCATCGGGCGTCCACGCGAGTGACAAGTTGTATGCTTTGTGACCTATGAAAGATGCGACGCGTTCCCTTGTGCCTGGATTATAAATTTGGATGTTGCGGTATGTTGCGATGGCAAGAAGTTCACCAGAAGGTGAATATCGAACGCAGCGGACCCAATCATAACATTTCATTGGTTCTCCTTGCATCTGCCACCTTTTGGTACACCAAAACTTCACACTGTCACTCGCCAGTGAACCAATAACCAGCATCGTACCATCAGGAGAAAAATCCAACGAGGTGATTTCTGTGGTGTGGGCATTTATGGGTTGGGTGAGAGATTCGCCAGTTTCACCGTGCCAGGCGATGAGCTCTCCATTTCCATCACCGCTTGCTATTATTTGACCATCCCGTGATATTGCCAATGCCCGCACCGATGCGCTACGCCCCTCTATCTTCTTCAACATAACACCTGTCTCCAAGTCCCAAAGACGAAGCGTGCAGTCACTCGAGCCAGTAACCATTCGTCGCTTATTGGGGAAAACTGCTGTTGCGTTTACGGTTCCCTCATGATCTTCAAAAGTTCGAATGGGTGTAGTACTTGGAGTAAGCTGTGACATTGTCCTAGAGGTTGATGATATTGAGCACGGTCGAGAGTATTGTGGGTGTCTTTCTCTGGGCTGCAGAGGTCTGTGTATTGTGAGCTTGTATGCTGCGTTAACACGGTAACCTTAGTGACCATAGACGCTCAAGAGACGAGGTAGTTCGCATCCATGCACCATCGCCGTTCCAGCAAAAAAGTGCCCTGCAAGCCATAACCGCCTTCCTTGATTGTACTGTGTATATGGGTTCGACTCCTATCTCCACAGAATATGTTTCCTCGCATTCGATTGTGATAGCGCAGTTTCTACTTCCTGGCCCTCGAATTCAGCTTACAACTAACTATCATACATAGATTGCCGCATGAATATCGTTGAGTAGTTTCTCCAACACTTCATCCTGTAACTTGTCCAAGTACACCTAGCTTGCTGCCATATCACCTCCTCATCTCGTCGATTCCCAAGATCTGCATGTGCAGATGCCACCGAATCTACTGGTATATCTTTTCACGTCTCCAAACCGCTCCCAGTGGAGTAGTTCTTGTCTTTCAAGAGTATTTTATCCAAATAACAAGTTTTAAAGCTATCGCGGTCTTCCAGCGTTTTGCTCCTGCTCATCCTGGTTTCTCAGCCAACTCCTGTCCCATTTGGTTTCAATTTGTCTCATTGGCCAATTACCTTCCCATATCCATTCCTGTTGCAATCCTGCACCTGCAATATAGGCACCATACTCCATCGATGAGTTCTCACTGCAGCCAAAACTGGTGAGCCTGCAATTTATTATTCACATGCCACTGTAATATTCAGGAATGATGTGTTATCGTTCACGAAAACATGAACCCAATGCTCGGTTACATCAAGTGAGCATCACAATTTTCAACCAATCTTTTACAGTACAAGTTCGGCTCCAAGGACCCGTAATCGCTCACCTCACAATTCGCCGTAGACCGGTATGAAGAGTCTGCAAACGATGTCTGTACGGTGCGTCTTGAATCTCGATGCACGTGCTCTCCAAGGCCTAAAATGAGTTCAAATGACAACGACAACAATATCAATTATTTCGACTGATAATTGTTATCAGCACCTTCATATCTTTTCAGCGCACGCCGTCTTTCTACGCTCGAGCTCTCGCCCACATACATGCGTGGGTTACACTGGGCTCAACAACAGCGTTGAAGGGCTCTCACCCAGAGTATTTACTGCGCGTCGTTCCCAACAAAGTGGATGTTCTAGGAAAACGATAGTACATGGATGCCTGTTCTGTTAGGGGTTAGCGGAGGCGGGTGAGAGCATCTTCGTTATGTGTTCCTAACGGCTGCATGCATACCTTGTGTCCTACTCATTAAAGATGTTCCTTAAGTCCTGATATGATATATTACATTCACCATCATAGTATTGGTCTACGACTTCCCCTCGTGCCAATGCACGGTTTTTGGACAGCGAAGGATGAAAGCGGCATGCAATGTTTACCCGTTGAAGATATGATGTCAATCTGCGAATCATTGTCAACTTGTTGCTGTCCCAATTCCGAAGAATTCTAGAGGACCAACAAAAAGTTGCAAAAAATATCAGGGAAGCTTCGAAGTGATGGCACTTGAAGCATAGTTGGTATTCGAGCGCCTGTGTGGATAGTCCATCGATATGTACAGTTCAATACACATGCATACACGATACATATACTGTACAAGTATCATCTTCAAAACACATACAACTATGATATTTCTATAGTCCTGATGTCCATCAAGTCTCCAACAGAAACCACGTCATTGACCTGTCCAATGATATCATGATCCGCCGCGATCCTCTTGTATTCTCCACTGCGCTGCTGCGCGAGCAAAAATGCACTGAAAGGCTGTTGAAGGCGAACAAGCAACCGCAATGCTCGTGATTCTATATCAACCACCTCCAGTCTGGCAGGAGAACAACTGGACCAGTCATCTGACGGAGAAGAGGGTGGCATGCAATAATCCTCCTCGTTCTCCGTATTGTGTTCAAAGCCAGATGGTTCCACAAATTCAGACAGTTGCACATGGTCAGATAGCTCGAGGAAAGATTGATCCCAGGGACGGATAAGGACAAATTTTTGCTTAGTAGGCCTTACTGGCCAGAACTGCACCAAGGTCTCTTCGGTGGTGATCAGCAAGTCGCGTAGTCCGTCTGCCTTTACTCCATACGTGAACAGAGCTTCTGGGGCTGGACTACGCATCCGTCTGACTTCCCTGACATTGAATGCAATACAAGGCAGATGAAGTCTCTGTGCTGCGAAGCGAGGGGCGTTCATGTTCCGAAGCAGGGTATAAAGTTTTAAAGCGAGATCCATAGCCACCGTCTTGCGCAGCGAAGAAACCAATGACCGGAATTCATCTTCGGATATGAGTGGCAGCCTGCATGGTGGAGTTTCGTATGAAGTGATGGAGGCTGGCAGACAGCTATTGAACTCTGATGATGTTCCGACCCAATCGAGGCCAGTGATATCACCCGACCGAGCCACGATCTCCCGCAGGAGCCGCCCGAGAGCCCTGTCCTGCTTCTCGCCATAATTTACAGGCAAACGGACTCCAAAGATCCCAAACAACGAGTATGCGATATCTTCCTGATGCGTGGTAACACGGGTTGACGCCCAATGGAGTTTCTCTCGGGCGCTATTCATACTGGGACGGAAGGCCGTAACAGTTAGTCGGTCTATGCCCGTCGCGCCCTGTAACTCTTGCATGATTACGACGGACTCCTTGTGGTTTGGAGTACGGTCGTCAAGATAGAGAGTCCAATTGTTTTGATAAAATAGAATGACTTTAGAAGCGAGGAATTCTTGAATCGTCCATCCACGCGTGTTCCAAACACTCTTTGCAAGTGCGCCAGATTTTGACAAAGGCGGAACATCCGACAGGTAGACAATCGTGAGCGCGGAGTGGTGATACCAAACGAACATGGAGTTCACCGATTCCTGGAGTTCAACATTGTTGCTCTTATCGATGCAGCATGTATCGCTCCACGCCCATTTATACCCTGCGTCACGAGCAGTTTTACAGAAGGACCGCAGCTTCGTCATTCCACCGACCGGATCCAACTCCAGGTCATACACGCCATTGCCCTGGATATCCTGTAGCAGCGGCTCCTTCCCTTCCCACCTGTGTGATAGCGTGGCATATTGGAAGTATGACATCGCCACTTCTTCGATGCGCTCCATAGGGAGGTCTTTCTGCATGATTGTCGATGATACAAGCTCCTTATACTCCATGCTCATTTTGAAGGCACTTATCTGCGCCTCTCGAACGCATAAGAGACCGGTGGTAGTGTCAAGAACACGCAGTGGAGCATTTTCAAGTTGAACATCAATGACCCGTCGAATAGCACTTTCTACTTCAGAGGGTCTGAGATGCTTCTGGCACAACTCTGAAAGAAAGAGTAAAACATGTAGGCGAATGTGTTATTTAGAAGTTTACCTCGTGTCTGAACGTCGGGTGCATCATCAAATTTGGAGAACATCGTTTGGAAGGTCTGGATCGCTTCATCATAGCGTCGTGCACCGTGAAGCGCTGCATGCTTCAAATTGTATCCGAGATAAGATAAAGAGTCGAGTTCAATGACCTATGTATCATCACAATGAGCACTGGTTATGAAATGATAGATGCCATCGCACCTGCTGCGCATCTACAAGTGCTTCCATCCATAGCATCTTACCCAACTTTGCCTTACAACGATTTGCAAAGATAGCATGAGATGCAAAATCCAGGTTGATTGCCGCGGAGTATAGGACAATAGCCCTATCATAATCGCTCACAGTGAGGGCGGCATCTCCGTTCACAGCACAGAGCGCGCTGCATTCTTGCTTGAAAGCTGAGTGAAATATAGGTGAGGATTCTAGTCTGCATGACACCACAGATTCTGGACTTGCCATTGGACCACTCAAGGTAGTTGGCCGTCATATTGTTGCCAATGACGTCCTTCATGATTTGATATGCTTCAAGGGCTTCATCAAGTTTACCGGCCGAAAGGAATGCCCGGGACCGTTTCTGATGTGTAGTGACCAACAAGGATTTAACATCGTATGCATTGAATCGGACGCGGAGATCCCAGCCGAAGAGCTGAACCAAGCACTCAGTTATGGAAAGTGTTATGTATACATCTTGACACACCGCGGTCAAGTCCTCGTATATCAAATGAGTATTTTGCGATGAGAAAGCGCCCAAGTTCACAGTGGTAGTGAAGTGGTCAATGGCTTCGTCGTAATGCGCGTCACCCAAGGCTTTGGTTCCGAGCTGGATACAAAAATATGCCTAATGTGCGAGCGGGGAGTATCAGGCTTGCTGACAGAGCGTGGCCACGTGATACTTACTTCCACAACACGACACCCGAGGGCATCAGCATTCGGACAAGCGGCAGTTAGCTCTTTGACAAGCAGCATTGCTTCTTGGTGTCGGTCTGCGTTGAAGAGTGCGATGGCCTAAAATACACGATGAGGCAGAGAATATGCGAGATAAATTGAATGTACCTTGATCAAGAGGACGAAATGATTGGTGGCTGAATCTTGGTTCGTAAACAAGGATGCGACGTCGAATGCTGCCCTTGCGTCCCGGACTCGGCCCTTTCCGCAGAGAGCGATACCTTTAGAAATATAGCCCGTCAACGAGGGCTGAATGCTGATGGACTATGTCATAAATGAAAGTGAGCCTTTTCGTAAAAGAACTATGGTAAATCGGTACAACTCGCCTTGATTGCATCCTCCAGAGCATGGTCCCAGGCATGTTTTCGGGCCATAACTAATGAACGATTGGCATATGAAGTATAGTCATCGGCGTCGGTGTGGATGTCTCGAGTGGTTAACTTTTCAGCGGTAGACAGGTCCCCAATTATACATGCATCGCGGGCCGTCGAAATAGCCAGAATCTGCATGAAGGATGCTCAAATTGTGTTATGAGAGTCAAGAATAGAAACTCACCTTTGGATGAATACAATTGGGTACTGCCCACTCTGAGATCTTATCTTGTCCTCCACAGAGGATGTGTTTACCGTCCACAGAGAAAGTGACACATGTCGGGATGGATGCGTGCTGGAAGATGGCGATGATTTGTCGATCTTCAAGCCGCCAGAGACGGACATGGTTGTTATCAGACACGGAAGCGACGAGGGTGCCAGTGGGATGAATGGCAATGACGTGATCGCCTCCTGAAAGAAGGCGTTTGTCAGATACCCATGCGAGTGACGAGCTGTGAGCCTCGAAATATGCGACGCGTTGCCTCGTGTATGAATCATAAATTTCGATATGTGCGGAAGTTGCAATGGCAACTTCAAGTTGAACTTGAGGTGTCTCTTGAGGTTGCCCTCGTCGAAAGTTACTTGTAGCCTGCGGCGAATATCGGACGCAGTGGATCGTAGCATGACACTGGATTGGATTTCCTTGCGTCTGCCACGTTTCGGTACACCAAAACTTCGTCGTTGTGTCCCATGAACCAGTGGCGAGCACCATACCATCCGGAGAAAAATCTAATGAGGTGATTCGATCAGAGTGGGCTTTGATGGGTTGGGTGAGAGGTTCTCCAGTTTCACCGTGCCAGGCGATGATTTCTCCGTTTTCATCACCGCTTGCGATTATTTGACCATCTCGTGATACCGCCAATACCTCTACCTTATTTCTATGCCCCTCCATCACCTTCAACACCATGCCTGTCTTCAAGTCCCAAAGACGAAGCGTCTTGTCATGCGAGGCTGTAACTATTCGTCGTTTATCGGGGAGCACTGCGACTGTGGTTGTGCCCCCTTCAAGAACTCGTAGGGGTCTGGTGCTTGGAATAATGGAGGTTGTTAACGCTGGCGTTGATGTGTCGAGCACGGTCGACCTGGAGAATAGGCCGCCCATTTGTTGGATCTTTCTCTAAGCTGTTGTAAAGGTGCGTGTGCGTTTGTATGCTGATCCACCACGCGCTACGGTAACCTTTTCATTTCCATATATGCCCAGGACACGAGGCGCCTCAGGCAGTTCGCCATCGCTGTTCCGGTGGACCAGGGGTCCCAAGGGCAAGAGCTACGCTGCATAATGTTGTGGGCAGAAGCCTGCCAGTGGCAGGCTTCATCAGGAAAAGCCTCCTGGGCTAAATTCACACTAGAAAAAGGCCGAGCTTCGCCGGCAGCAACCCTGAGGGCACAACTATGTTTTACACTATAGAATACAGACTTTTAGACCGCACTCTCTCATTCTATATCCATGACCTGTAAGGGACAGTCGTTTTGTCACGACCGAACCACACACTAGCTAACGGCATCAACATTAAATAATATGACCAGAGCATTGGCTGGTCTTGGTAACGGATGTCAAATATTTGGTGACGCACCGGGAACAATCAACCAAATCTCTTCAAATATAGACTACTGGCCCACTATGCATCCAAAAATATTTTGGACGAATACTTCTTGACGGCTTTTGCACCACCCCAACCACTCCGTCCGGCCTCGAAACACATCACCCTTCAATTCCACAAGGGAGCTGATTAGTCTGTATGTTACCTGAATGTCGACAGTAGAGGATGTTCCAATAGCATCTTATCAGCGTCACCAAAGCAAGATAAGAGAGATCCGATAAACACTAACCTGATATGTGATTGAGGATCTTCGCGTTGAACTTCAATATTAATGCTGATGTACTTCATGCTGGTAACACTCAGAATAACACACTTTTCAGGTTGTGTTGGGCAGACATCCAAAAATTCCAAACTCAAATGGCTGTACACTTGGCGGGGGCTTTCGGATTCCACATCAGAGCATCAGCAGCCCGATTTCAAACCACAAACAGACAGGTGCGGTCAGTTCATGATTGGAATGCCACCTCCGAACACGAAGCTCGAGGCTTGAATGAGAACGATAGCACCCTAGTAATGAATAAGACGAAATTTGGATTTTTTTTCAAAAGAAAATAGAACGAGAGTACTTACCTTCAGTACTGTATATTGGTGTACCTACGGCCCAGGGAAAACAGATTCACCGATCATGGCCCGGATGTGAAGCACGCTCCCCAGTAAGTGACACGTTGACCTCTACACCACCTACTTAACTACATTGATTGCAAAATGCGAATAAGCTGTAACGTAAGAATACAGGAAAAAAGAACAGACCGCTAAACACCCAAAAATATTCCCGAGAAATACTTCTTCACGCCTTCTGCACCATGTACGATAGCCCCAACCACTCCGTCCGGCCATATCACAAACACCTTCGTCTGCCCAGCTTCCACAAGGTAAGCCGAATAAGCATGGCCCTCCTGGTCGACAAGAACGAGGTCAGCAGGGGATGCAACAGACGTCACTGATGCAGATGAAGGTAGAATGACTACCGATCGCACAATGCTGCTGTCGTATGCCTCCAGCGCATCCAAGATCGAGGCAGCATCTGCATGGCTCGGAGCGAATACAAGCACAGTGTGGTACCAAGGTCTGTAAAGGCCAAAAAGCGTCTTCACATCAGATTCTCCACCTCCCACCTGGATCATATTTGGTGCATCAGGCGCCCTGTCCCCGGCCTCCAGATTCGCCTCGTCAAGCACCCCGTATGCTTTGATAGGCTTCCCTGGAATCGCAAACTCGTCGAGAACAATGTTGCTGAATCGGCAGTTGATACCAAGCATGGAAAGGATTGGGCTTCGTGTCGTGATTCTCTTGTCTGTCTCTAATGCCCGGTTGAGAATCGTGGTGGTCAGCTCAAGCATCTCGGAGATGACAGGTAGACGCTCGGCGTTATATGTATCAAGAAGAGACTTGTCGGCGAGTCCTTTTTCGACAAGCGCAAGTTTCCAACCTAGATTGAACTGCTGTACAGTCAGTTGTGGATTGGGTGTTGCATTTGCGAGACTTACGGCATCTTGCACACTTGAATTAAGCCCCTGTCCATAGAGATAGGTAGATATCGGCATTTGATGAGAACGCACACACCTGACCACCGGTTGGACTGTGGACACTAGAAATATGTCAGAATCGATTTTGTAACAAAGCGCTCAAAGATAAAACACACTGGGCAGCATCTATGTAGACTTCCATCAGTGCAAGTAGATCATTCATAAGCAGAACCACAAACCACCCACAACAAATACTCGGCCCTCGCTAAACTTGTTTACCATGCGGATGTTGGCCCTAAAGTAAACCAATGAACATTGAAAACGCATCGATGTAACAAAATAACACACACATGAACATGCTGACCCAGACGAGCTTGTTGAACGTAATCTCCGTAGGTATCACCGATGCGATGGTCTCGAAGATCAGCTCCTTGCTCTCAGCAACCTTTGTCAAGTCTAGATCATGACCAAAGATAGAAAAATGCCAGCCATCCTCGCCAATTTCGTCTGTTGGACGCAATGAGAGGCTGTCCAACGTCAATATACACATCTCCAAGCCTCGAGAGCAGAGACTGGACATACCCTTGGTTAATATTTCCAAATTGATGCCAATACTTTCAAGATAGTATCAGGAGCACTCTTCCAGGGAGCAAATAGAAATCGGACGCACCGCTCTATCAAGACCAACGCCCTTTAAACGAATGTCTCCCGTGACCATTCGGACATCGTCTCTAGTCTCGCCCAAGAATGTAAGCCCGAGTTGTTTGCGCACGACGCCTGCAAACCATGATTCAAACTCATCCTACTGCCCTTGAATTTGGTTGCATCTCACCTTTAGCGCCATCAGCGCCGATCACCCACTTAGTATCGAAAGTTTCCAATATGCCGTTCTTTGCTAGAACAGCCGTGACACCCTCGTCAGACTGCTCGAGCGAACGCAACTCGGTGCCCATCTCGACAAAGCACGAGAATTTCTCTAGGTGGCGTCGCAGAATCACTTCTAGGAATTGTTGACCCATGAGCTTTGCAGCGTGCTACAATACAAAAAAATCATCAGCATGGCTACTTGAGAAATGGTTCTGTATAGTACGTACGAATGGTATCGCAGGAGTTCGTTCCATATGCGGGATCATGGAAACTTCTTTCTCACATTCCAACGTCCCAGGCTTGTAATATCGGATTAAAAGGTAGGGTTTCGCCAGATCGTTGACTTCTGGGACGTTCAGGAAGTTGAAGAGTTCGAAGGTGCGTGGCTAGATCATGCATTAAATAAGACTATAGGGCATCAAACAGGTGGTGTCATGACAAACCCGTATTCCGGGGCCACGTTGTCCGATGCGAGGGTTTGGGTCTTTATCGATAATGCGAACTGGGATGCCGTTCTGGCGGAGCGTCAATGCTGCTACCAGACCTGCTGGCCCAGCGCCTACCTAACGAGGAATTCAGCCGAGGCACAATCTCCTGTCATATGAGCTCACTTACAACTAGCACAGGAGGACGAATGAAATTCATGTGTAGAATTTTTCGATAAGAACAGCAGACAGTCACGTCTTATACTAGTAGGGGCTTGCGGGGGCGACCGATCAAAGCGGCAGAACGGCAACCATACGTACCACACCAATCTTGTATCAGTACTAGTGCCCTTACAGAAATGGCTCGCTGACGTCGTACACACGTCCAAATCAGATGCACTTGTTAAAATACTCATCAGTGACTCCATGTTAACTGGACAGCTGCGCACGTACTGCCATGATAGGTGGCTCTGAAGAATCTTGCACGTGCCTGGGGGCGCTTCTCCACAAGAATGGCAATATTCCTTCACGTAGATTATGTTCTAGTCTGCCCTAGTCAAACCACATAGAAGGAAGATAGTCGTTCCTTCTCGATTAGCTATGTTCGCCGAATCCCACTAGTTGAACGAGGGTGAAGCACGTTGCAGACACTCTCGACCTCCTAATTCCAAACGTTACGCAAACAAGGTGCAACGAGTTAATTGGGAAATGGAGACCACCGCCCCATCTGAAACAAGCTCCAGCATTGAATGAGAACATATGACAGTACTAGTGCTGGGTAAGCCTTGGGTCGTTTTTGTCGTGTCTGTTTCGGTGAATCACTGAGCTTCAGTGGACCGACTCTACAAACAGCTACAAATAACCCTTTGGATGGCTCCGTTTCCGTCATGTACTATTCGATATATTAATATTAGATGAACATCCTTGCTTTAATTTACCATGAATCACCGCACGCACAACTGAAGTGTTCACAGCACCCTCAGCAAGAAGGCCATAAGATGGAACCACGAATATATCGACTGAATTATCAGATAATCAGTGTACACATCGTGACACTTTACAATATTTGATAACCGTTTCAATCTTTTATTCCCTAAAGCGACGCTAATAATGGAGTATCCATATATTATTAATGAATGTCATACCAGTCCATAAGAAGGTGCCAGCACCTTTATCGTAAATTTAAACTCGTAAAGCGTGACAAATCATGAATATCACCCCCTCACACTCCCCTGCTCACCAGCATACCCCATCCTCCCAAACCCACTACTCCCACCTCCACCACTCATACTCACGTACCCCTCCCCACCCCTACTCGCATACCCTTCCCCTCCTCCACTCCTCACATACCCCTCCCCACCCCCACCCGCACTCCCACTCTTTCCATACAACCCCGCCCTCGGCGTCCCGCCCACGCTCCCACTCAAAGCCGCCCCCACAGAATACCTTGCCCCACTCCCAGGAGCAGTAGCAGTATACAAACTCGCCGCACTCCCCGCAGCCCTATACTTCCTCCTCGGTGTCCGCAACCCCGCATCACTACTAGTATCACTAGAGTCCTCATCCGATTCAGGCGCAAATTTCTGAGAGGGTGGGGGGATCACAACTGGTTCGTTCGGGTCGTCGAGCATGGTTTTGGGGCTGCAGGGGACTATGATCGTGTTGCTGTTGCTAGCATATGGTTGGTGCGTGGATCTGGTGTATGCTTCGTGTTGGGCAGTGTCACGATGTCCGTGTTGGGAGGATGTGGCGGGTGCTGGTGTGCTGCTGCTTGGTGTATACGGACGGGGAGTAGGTGGACCGGTGGGTACAAAGCCAAGTGGGAGGCCTGAAGGTAAGCTTGAATACATCGTGCTACCTGTAGGTGGTATAGGCACCATCGATGGTGTGATGTGTGCTGGTGATGGGGAATACGACGAAGGTGGCGGTGGTAATGGACGATCTGCGTCTGCAGGACTGAGGAAGTACGGGCGCTGCCCAGATGGTGTCACTTGCGACATGTTAGATGGGGGACGTGACTAGAATTGTGGCGCATATGCTAGTGTTCGAGATAAACTGAGAAGCGAGACTACTCACGGGCGGTTGGATCGTGATGTTGACGGTACCAGATGACGATGAACTAATTGGACGCGTTGAATCTCGTGCTGGCGATCTAGTTACTGGTTTAGCGGAGGGTGTTTTCTGCGGCCGAATTTGTTCTCTAGACGAACGCGGTGCCGGCATAGCAACATGTACGAAGCCAGCCTAATTCGATCAGCACGCACGTCACAAATGATCCAATAAAACGCACCTCGTCTACTTCTTCTTCTACGGTCGGCTTCATGCTCCGGCTACTAGGCGTACTTTGTTCACGTGAGCTCGTAACCTCGGGAATGACGCTCAGCACACTGGATGATCGAGGCTGCTCCGGAGGACTAAGCAGATCTAGATCTGATGTCCTCGTAGAAGCCACGCTTTCCGTACCCGACGCTCTCCGACGTACCGTTCGTTGGGTACGAGGGTCCGAAACAGGGACCGAATATAACGGCGCGCCAGGAGATCGAGGCTCTGGTACCATAAGTACAGGATCTTGGGGCAGGGAGCGCAAAGGAGTATCAGGACTCGAATAAATGGGGGAGGGCGTACGACGCGAGCGCTCGAGCTCGTGTGGAGGTGGCAAGCGAATGATGAGGGAAGAATCAGCTTCTGGGATCCAGCCGTCTGAAGTGTCGTGCAGCGCGTGGGCAGGAGAAAACATGGTACTACGCGCAGATGAAGTCTGTGTTGGACGTCGCTGTGGCCGTGGCCGTTGCTGCTGAGGTTGTGGTTGAGGTTGAGGCTGCGGTTGTGCACGGGGACGTGTAGGCGTGCGAGGACGAGATTGTTCGCTGGAAGTGTGCGATACTGGTTCTTGTCTGAATCGCGGAGTATTTTGCGCGTCACCAGAATCACCTCTCGAGTCGCTACCCTCGTCATCACTCGGGGCAGAAAAGTAGCGTTCGAGGACACGATCTGCTGTTACTCGACCTTGTGCATAACCCTTGGTACGCCCATGCACGTAGCCCATATCCTTCCCCATCACCAGTCCTTCCTGGAGACCCTGTTTACGGCCCTCCTCGCGAGCCACTTCGATCATCTTCTCCTCCATCAATTTGCGCAACCTAGACCTTGACTTTGCAGCATTCTCCTCTGCATCCCTCCTCCTGTCTTCGACGTCCTTCATCACGCCCTGCGCACGGAAAATCTCTTTCTGGGCCTGTTCCAGAGCGTCTTTGTATAGCCTGAGCTCCTCTGTCAGACGTACGATCTCGCTTTGAGAGACTATGCGTGCATCATTGGCCTCTTTGAACCGTAGGCATGCTTCCTTTGCTTTAAGCTCTGCATTATCAGCACGATCTTGCTCGAATGATAATTGTGAATTCAAAAGAGAGACATCTGCACGGAGGTCGCGCACGGCAGACTCTGCATCTGCAAGGAGCTGTATAACTTCACGGTTAGAGGGGGGTTGGGAGCTGGTGCGAGAGATAGGCTTCGAAGTCTTTGAGGTGGTAGAATGGTGTGATTGGGAACGTGTGAGGGGTGGTACTGGGAGTGGTGGGGTGTTTGATTTGTCGCCACTGGTATCATTGGAACCTGCTCGGGGTGTGCTTGGTGGTTGGCTCATGGGACTAGATGAGGAGTTAGTCTGATTCTGTCTTGATACAGGATTTACATACAGGATCGGACTAGGACGGGGTTGTGAGGAGGCGTGCTTGCTGTGCCAAGGGTCAAGACATGGCAGTACTACTTATGACAACTTTTTAAGTCTCCATCGTAAGTATTCATCACTTCATTACATAAGCAATTTTATATATTAACCATCGTCTACAAGTCAAGCTTGACGCTGTGCAATGTGCATCTGACCATGTCCTCAGCTGAATCTCTGCGGTCTTGTTCGGAATCACAGAGCTTCAACTTATCGACATGGCCTCTTCATCCGCAACACGAACAACGGCGGCCACTGGCGACCACTGGCGACCACGGCCCGATATATGTCGATAACCCGATCAAATGTCGACACGACAAGCGCCCGTACGCAGTCTCATCATATCCGTCGATGCGACGGCCTTGGTAGACTTCAAGTGTTCAACACAGCACGTACAACCCACCCAGTGGTCAAGTTTGATTCCATCCTAGACTCACCTGGCGTGTTGGTGAGTACATCGTGATATCTCCGTCACATCAGACAAACTCACCGGGGCTAGGTTACGGAACATCCAACGCGTGTTTTTCGCCAATCGACACTGCCGATGAGAAGCCTGGGCAGTGGGTTAGACAATGCCATCGTCAAGGAAGGTATAGATCCGACATCCTGCGTAACATACTATCAACAGATAACAACTTCGGAAGTCACACTTCCTGTCTTCTGAATCTAGTTTCCTACCGATATCCGGTTTCCAACTCAAGTGCGGTATACTCGTGCCGTTGCATCGGAAGCTCGTGCCATTTCACCACGGAAATGGCTTATCACTCAACACGTGTATCAGACAGAGCATTTCGAGGTGCGTCCGCGTCCATTTTCGAGTTGTGCGCTGTCATGTGAATCGACAATAAGTGGGCATATGATCTTGATCATCTCCGGCTAGGACGTCGGTCCGACTGTGCCTCGCGTGCGACTCTTTAACACCGCTTCCACTTCCTCTGTCCTCCTGTTGGCACTGCTCTCATGTTTGTCCACAGATTCCCAAATCAACTGTTTCGACGCGAACATTGCCACAGTTTTTAACGTATAAGAACCAGCCAGTGAATTGTTCAAAACAATAAAATCCATCGACTCGGCATCTGCAACGCAGAAATCTCATCGAAAGGTATCTCACTTGGCGTTTCCGTACGTTTGTCGGGCGATTTACCATCGAGCGAATTACGCATCAGGTTGGCAGAGATCGCGTTCACTGAGATGCGGATGTATCATCACGCAAGCTCCAGTACGCGTACCGAGTCCTTGTCGTCTACGTCTGTCCTTCAAGTCCGAAATAAAGATCGGTGATGGCGCTGCAATCGCTTATCTACCCAGCGGAGAGTAAGCATAAAACCTCCCTGATATTTGTGTCCTGAACCACTCAGTAGTTTTCCAGGGAATATGAACTTTTTATTTTTTGGGGTAGTTATAATCATGTCGAATTGACAGAATTGGTAATATAGAGATACGGCCTGAAAGGCTTACTATCTGTGTTTCCAATTCCACCACGGCGATGACTGGATTGAAAGGGAGAGCATGAAGTTGAAGAATGATTAATGATGACCGTCATCGTCTTAGGAGCTCATGGGTATGTACACGTTTGGAAGCAGGAAGCGGCGGCAGCGCCGTTGCCCGTCCACTAAGCAATTTAATTAAATAACGATCTCTTGCAGCACCGTGATGTAACAATATACTGGTCATATCACCGACGCGTGGTCTCTTATCCGACATACATGGCTATTTACCGTCATGGAACTACCTGTAAGTGAGGAGATATCATACGCTGTGGGAGGAACTGATAGAACATTCAGTGGTTCAAACACGGAACCCACGAATTGAACTTCAAGGTGCTTGACACCGAATCTGAGGTACTACCAGCAAGTGTATTCATTGTTCCGACTATTACTACCATAGATCTAATTGACATGTACATGTACAGTGACTACGAAATTTAGTGGGAACACTCGGTAATGTTGACAATGAGATGCAACTACGGGATGTGACAGGCCGATTGTCTAATGGATTTGTGCAGTCGACCGCGAATAGCTCGATGTTTTAGTCGAAAGCGTTAAGTGTTGAGCCTGAAGCCTAGGAAAACTTGCAGGTGAAGTAGTGTGTGAGGTGCGATAATGGTTCGAACCCACTCAGTCACTCACCCATGAAAAATGGACATGAAAAGAATAACCTGGAGCAGGCAGATATTGTCCCATCGATTTGGTTACTGCGGCCTTGGAACGGTTTTGATTGATCAGTGTAATTTGCCGTATTTTGACCAAATGATGCTTAATTCCTGGGCTGGTGCAATCATCGTGTCTTGCAATCGTTTGTCAGGTCCGACATCACAACCGATTTCGACATACCTCTTCTGAGATAAGTTAGATCCCAGAGTTTGCCTGAGTTCGCCTATGCGGGTGGTAATTGTTAACGTTTTATCTGTGAAAATGGACTAGGAAAAGTGCTGCAAGCCGGAGAAAAAAACACAGACAAAACTTACAGCAGGATTTTTCGGCTCATGCAAGTTTGCTCAGCTTCAAGTCCTAGTAAATTGACTTTTAAGATTTTGTGGAATCCGGTCATAACCGTTTTGGTGGTTTTTGCAACCGGTAGAAGATCTCTTGCGAGTACAGAACGATGGCGGACTGGTTGACACGGTAGTGGTACAAGGAATGTTTGACTTTGTTAGGAATAGAAGCTGCTGCCAAAATAGGCAATTACAACGCTCATGCCGAGCATGTTTTCCGTGGTATTGACTTCACTAACACTCGTCTCTGGTAGCGCCCGCGCGTAAGGGACTAGCATAAGCATTGAAAAATGTTTTTGAGTAGTATTGTGACCTGAGATCTGGGCGGTTCAGAGGCTTCACACTGTCTGGAAATGCAATTCAGAGTGAAGGATATCATACTTAGTGCTTAGTACCTTCAGTAGTTCGCTCCCTAAAGGATGTAGTGATTCAGAAAACTATCTCTACAATTTTGAACGTTGAACATCAAGGTAGACCATTTGGTGCAGCTCGTACGGTGGAGCAAAAAATTTCAATGTCATAGTCCGTGACTGTGATCTGTTTGTGCATGTATGCCGAAACTCTGCATTCATTGAATTTCATTCAGGCTGAGCTCCATCATCGGGGACCAATGTCATTACCATTCCTCCATTGAAAAGTCGCGATGTTACCCCCCGTATATCGATATTGCGCACCTTGTCGGTTCGGTTCTTTACCTTACCGGCACTTTCAATGTTCCGTGCGCTCATAATGGTCTAGCATGTATGGACCGCGGGAAGGCGAGACAGAAAATATCATTGAACAGCGGTGCCCAGCAACCAGCAGCCCATGATGCAATGATAGGCTTTGATAGCGTTAGTGCGTTTTGCATTAGATTTTGTCTCATCTACGATAACGTTTGTAAATAGCTTTTGTCCCATCCTTATGGCATCATAGCCCGATCACCGCGGCAGAGAGCCATGAAGTGGGCACAATGCGATAGATGGGCTGGAAGAGCAGGGTGTTTGAGGATCGAAGGGCTTGCTTACAGGTTTACAGAGGGTATTGACAATTTGTGTGGGACAGGCGAGTTACCTTTCTGCTTGGCTTCAACGCATTCTATTTTGTACTGTTACAACATGGTCGAGGCCAACGAGGCCAATCGTCGCCGATGCAATACCAAGTTCATTGAGGACCGATCACCCGAAGCCCTGACCTGTGTTAGGTGACTACAGATTTACCGAGACTCAGTCATCAATCCAGGTCTCGGAGCAGGAATAGATATCCGTCTCACATTACGCCCACTCGGGCGCATCATACAAATGCTGAGTAATGGAATATAAGATCTACTAGTAGCCTGAATATCGTCCACCAAGTACCCCACTCACTTACAGCCGTCCTCAACTATGACCCTAGTCTCAAATGATCCCAGTTGGTGGCCGATGATCAGTTTCTTTCGTTCGACATCTTATTTTATAGGTAAGCAGAGAGCTAGGTTTGTATGATGACTGTGCCTCGATCTTACTTGGACTGCGGTTTTGCAGTTGCCTCCTCTGTTGTGGTGTTTTACGATTGGAGTGAGCAATGGGGCACACATTAAATAACTACTGATATGCTTTTGAGATCTCCAGTACTGACACTTGAACGAGAGGTAGGTCGATCTCATCACTGGAGCAGCTATCTCGCTCAGAGTCGTGTCATAGGTTGAACTGGTCTGGGTGAGCAGAGTCCCTATCAGAAGACAACACTATTAATTCGGGGTAGAGGCAGCGCTGGTCCCTTATGACCATTCTATATCTCGGTGTATGCGGCTTGATTTATCTGCGTAGTTTACAAATTGTGCTAATGAGTCAAATATTCTAGATGCGCTATGCTGGAATACCATATGCTATGTATGTTTAATGTTAACAGTACGCCACTGTGCTAATGATGCATCTGTCACAATCAGCATTAACGTACTGTGTACGTCTGCTTGCACACGGAGTGGTTGGCTCTTCTGACCACCAGTCCACAGCTTATCTTCCGTCAGTCTCGTGGACAGATGTAGTGAGTGTTCTGCACCGGCGCCTGTCATTCCTGTCCACTTACCTGCCTATGTACTAGGGGTGAGTGATATTCTCGACCAGGTCGTTGGTTCTATCTATATAATGACTGTAACAGCTGTAAGTTCCTTTGAAGTGTTTAGTTTTATGAGGGTAGTCACTAAACGATTATTTCAGGCAATAATATAAGCTACACAATAAATACAGCAAATGTAGTCATAACTGCCATGTTGGGCGGTGAGCGACTCGGTTGTAATACCTCAGTGATACTGACTGACGTATATTACCAGCCATCATGATTGCTCGGTTATATGCTATGTATCAGGGATCGAGAAAAATGCTTGTCTTTCTCGTTGTAATCTTCCTGGCTGTCAATATCACCTCTGCAGTGGTCGCTATAATCGTTCTCATGAATACTTCATGGGGTAAGTTCTAGTTATATATCAGAAAATCAGGCTGGCCCAACGAATACCAGAGGAACTTATTCTCTCCGGCACCTATCAGTGCAGTTGCGACCAAGGGGAGGACCAAAATCTGTTTTTCGTGGTTTGGATCATCAATACCGCATGGGAGGTCCTCACACTGTGTCTTTCAGCCTGGATCGCTGTAAAACAATTCCGCGATTTGCGACGATTTGGAACATCGACCATTGGGAGCTGTTTCAGAGTGTTAATAAAATCTCACGTGCTTTACTTTGGAAGGTAAACGTGTAATTTTACTTGGTTATCTTTGCCACTGAAGCTGCGCACGAACTAGTTTTTTTATCGCATCTTGCTTGAACTTCGGTTCTTTCGCTCCGACAATCGAGGTATGCCGACCAATTCATTGCATGTGACTGCTATCCATCATTCTTATAGGACTCGATTTCCATGGGAGTTGTCACATATAATGGCAGCCTTGTCATTATCGCCATGTTGCAGATGTTTGTACTGGGTCCACGCCTCATCCTTGACGTTCGAGAATTCCACGCTGAGCTTGTAGGCAACTCCGAAGCAGGAATGGGCATGGCTTCGATTGATTTCCAGGAGTGTGTATACGCGTCAACAAGTAGCTGCGTGTAGCACGGGAATCCTTGTTGAGTGCTATGATTGGAGCAGGAGAATTTCTTGAAGGCCAGGTACTTAAATAAGCTATCTTCCGAAAATATGTTCTGAAGTCTGTTTGCAGAGAGAATAATAAGCCTGGTGAATTGATTTCTTGTTGTACTACTGGCCCGCTACCGGCACTGACCAATAGCTGCCCACCCCACAGTAGTTGTGCTGATTTGCAAGCTGAACCATGCAGAACATTTTACAGCCAATTCACCGCACAGCTCAAGACTCGCGATCTCAGTGTTCGCCTTACTTCAATAGACTAAACACAGATTTGCTCCAAGATGAATGGTAGCGATATTGAGATACCTATTCCTGCATGTCTTTGAGAGGTTCTCACTGTACATATCGACTTGGACGACTCCGCAGGCACGAACATCCATGTCATCGAGAGATGCGGTACACTGCTTTTCATTATCAAGGCTGTAACAGATTTGCACTTTTTCCCCGTAGTGGACGCCTGGCCATTCACGTTCAACGCCGAGCCCGTTGAACATCAACCTGTGAGCTTGTCCACGTCTGTCATATCGATAAGTAGTCTCTCAGATATGTACTTACCAGCGTATATCTGTTAACGATATGGCGAGCAACAGTAGGTACTTTGTAAGCAAACGATTGTCTCATTGCGAGAAAAGGACAATGGGGACTAGCTCACTTCCTGTCAGGGAAACAACGGTTTTTTGAGTGTTCATCTTGTTCGTTCTTCCCGGCTGGCTACGATCGAAGCTACCACATTTTATCAAAGTCAGTCAGCGAACTCCACTAAAAACGAGTCTTGCATCTCCATAACCCAATCGATGGATTGAGACATCGCCTAGGAAGGTAGCGTCCGTTTTATGTGGTAGTCCACATCGAGTCTGTGGAATGGTGTGGCGGTCTCTTTTAATGGTAATGATGGCAGTGACAATAGAGGTATCATCCGCAGGGGATATACATACGGCGGTGCATGGAGCATCTCAACAATCTGAAGGCGAAGACCAACATATGGCGTTAATTTACCTGTGAACCTGTGAACCCCAAAATCCGATTTCAATGGACTGATTTGTGAATCGTGCATCAATGTCCGATATAAATATTTGTACGGATCATCGAGCACGAGGTTTCACGACGATGTAGCAGCTAGAGACAGGATATTAGTGCTCTTCTGCATGCAAAATCGAAGGTCTCGTCACTAGTAGATACCCCCTGCATCTCAACGGATCAAAGTTATTTGGTTCCTGATAGCGCAAGCGCCGAGAACGCGCACGAGAAGACCGGCGTAGCTGTTGGGGTGTGATAGCTAGGAAACCCAGCTGTGGGATCGAAGAGAAGATTAAATGTACAAGATACAAGTGCATGTCTGCAGGGGGACTCGTGACCATCGCACATTCCTTTGCTTCACAGATGATTATTCCTGGTTTATAACCAGCGTGCCTCTTCAATGGATGTGGGCAGTTTAATGAAATATCTCGCATCAGACGACTCATTTTTTTTGTCAGTATTCGTCTTTCGTCGTTGATTGAGCGATACCGGCTCACTCCTGAAGGATAGTGGCTATCACAATGGAAGAATGGCTAGCTTTACCTTAGCCCACTTCTCAAAGACGATCAGTATCTCTGAGAGAGAAAATGAACCAAACAGTATCACTTATAAGTTACATCACCTTCCTTCCAATATAAATGCGCCTCTACAAGGCTCCTCACATCCTCCAAGCTCCCCGCTTCGCAAATAAGCACGGACCCTACAATCTTTTGCCAGGACTCTGTATCCTGCCATTCGGATGTCAGGAGACCACAGCTACTTCTGGATATTCGAATGGTTCGTGAGACAATATATTGATAACGGAAATGCCCTTCGTCGATGTAGTCTGGCGCCCAGACCGTGTAGTGGTGTATCTTCGAAATGGATGTCGAAGAATCAGGATATGAGGCGAACATAGTGTCATTTCAATTTGGATGGAAGGTGAACGTGTACGGCGTGTGCAGCTCAGAGCGGACTATGACTGCAGTGTGGTGAGGTTTAGAGCTGTGAATGTAGCTTGTCAGAGTCAGGGCGCCAAGCAAGTTATTTTCGGTACGATGCACCCACGAGGATACCGCGTTTGTCTTCATCGATCACTTGATAGTGGAGGAAGGATTATCCATCTGGCTGTAGGAGAATCGAAAAACTCTGATACATCATCGAGTAGATCCAAAACTAGTCTAGTTATCCACATGTATTTCTCCCTGGACCATTTAAAGAAGAACATAGAAGACCGTATCAGTGATAGAGTTGAAACAGGATGTCATTGATCACGATGCATGCACATGATGGGTAGCCTGGAAGGACAAGGCATGCAGAAGCCCGTGAACATAACGCCGACCGGTCCGAACAGGTCCGCTCTTCCACGAATTGGCTTATCACAAGATTCGCAACTGGCCTCGAACGTGAATGACACGAATTCTCAAGATCATCCCGCAGCGAAGTATCTACAGTTACATCCACAAGAGAAGAATGTCCTCAACACCAACCCTACCCAAATTCATCGTCTGGGCACCCGACTACGCCGACGAGGGTGCTCTCCAACGAAGACTGGCAGTAAGACCTACCCATCTTGAGAATATCAAGAAACTTGTCAGTCAAGGAACCCTACGTAAGTTCAACACGAGCCATGTATACTTGGTGCTAAAGCACTTTGATTGACAGGACTTGGCGGAGGGTTCATGACGCCCGAATCCGTCGACGCAGCTGCAGCAGACAAAAAGTTTCTCGGCTCGTGCATAATTTTCGAGGGCGAGGACATCGATGTCGTGCGTAAGCTCGTGGAGGAGGATGTTTATTATAAGAATGATGTGGTATGTGTCTTGGCTGTTACGATGTGATTGATATTGGGGTGCTGATTCGGAGATTGTTATGATGGCACAGTGGGACAAGGAGAAACTTGTCATTCTCCCTATCGCATTAGCAACGGCTCTTCCGCCTGTGCCTTCTTGATATGTGCGGATACTGAAGATACTACCTATGAATGGAAGATGTTAGCAACCAATGTGATAATAGCACGCAATCGCAATCCAAAACAAGAACTTTGACTGAGTACCGCGGCAATCTTGATGAAGGGCCGCGACAAGGTCAAAGCTTTTAGAGGTTATCTGTAGTTCTCCACCCGCTCTTGATCCCCAATCAGTCCCTGAGATAACAAAATCCCATTGTCCTTTCGAAGCAACAAAATCGCTTGAACGCAAAAACCCCAGAAAACTTCAACGAGCCACGCGACTCCCCAGCGTCCCTGCATGATGCCCCGGGTTAAATATGGACCAACAGTCACCAAGCCAGCGGAACAATAGCAATGCTGTGTGATCCCATCGATCTTCATGCCTTCGAACCCTATTGTCTTCCTGAAAGAGACATCGTACAGGGGTTTCATCGCGGAGTTTACACGTCCAGAACGCCAGCCAGCGGCGAAAGTTTTATTATACCGTGACTATTATGTGCATATACAAAGTAGATCGTGAAAGTTCGTAACGAAATATATTGTACATTGAACAAGGAAAAGTACACGTTTGGCGAAAGAATACTGCCATTTTTTTGTGTTTCGATGAAGAAAGTAATAGGTGGTGCTATAAGAATATGAAAGAAAAATTGCAAGAACAAATTGAAAACATGGTATATGTTATTTGGATGATGACGGAGTGAAGATGTAGCAATAGAATTATTGAATGTGAGTCAGTGATGCAGATATGATGAGATAGATGGTAGATGATGCGTGGGTATACGCGCGGCAAGGCGCGTGATAAAATTAACAAGCGCCTTGGATATCACATGGAAGCGGACGATGCCGCGATGATGTGAATATCTCTGGAGAAAGGCGGTTGCAAGTGATCAAAGCGATCCAGTTGAGCAATCTATAGTACACGAAAGCAAGATCGATAATATTATAATGAGGGGATGGGGGAGCACCGATGGTTCTCTTTTTGAACTCATCACGTGAGACCGCTGGCAAGCATGCCCATTGAAGAGGTCTGAGCAGGTCAATAGAAGAGTGCAGGGTCGATGGCAGAATCGTCAGGAACCGTATAAGTCGGTTTCCAGCTTGCACCAACCCGCCGCGTTGATGAGTGGGCCGCACCAGCAGGTGGAACATAACCAGACTGCGGTACAGCAGTGGTGTTCGTCATCTGTGTGAAGATTGGCGATTGTGCTTGTGGCGGCGGAGGGTGAGGGGCGCCCACCTGTGGCGCCGCAGCATTTTGCGATCCACCCTCACCCGCGTCGAAATTGATGAATTGCATCATTTCGCGCGTGAACGCACTCGGCTGACGCTGACGTTGTTGTGCTGCCATATAAGCTTGAACCTCAGGGTCAGGTTGGAAGAACGACGTGAAGTCGTTCACCGAGAGGTTTGTGTTGATGACCGTATCTGCAGGATCTACGGTGCCAGGGTGATTCACAGTAGCTGGCTGTTGCTCCTGTGATGTAGCAAGTGCAGTCTCGATATCGAAACTATTGTAATAGTTTTCGAGTTCCAGTGACTGCGCGTCGGGCTTTGGAGCCATCTCGACTTCGAGGTCATCCTTGGGCTGAGAAAGGATGTCTGTAGAGTCGACGTTGACCATGCTGAAAACACCGTTCTGGCCAGTAGATGACAACATTGCCTGAAGAGACCTTTCAAGGTCATGGATTGACCCAAAGCCGTTAGCAGCTGCTAGATCAAAGTTCAAGAAATCCTGAGTGGGCACGGAAAAATTAGTGAGGGTGACGATAGCGCCGAGAAGTAACGTACCTGCGGCGGGTAATCAAACGTTCCCTCTAATGCGTCAAAGTTATCCCATTCGAAAGCAGGTTGTTGAGTAGCTCCAGAACCAGACGGTTGCGGCAAAATTTGTTCTTGTGGAGCCTGCCATGGAGCATAGGCAGCCTGTGGTTGCTGCGCTGGTATAGACTCCATGCCGTATGAGTGATGTGGATGAGGAAATGAATGGGGGAATGGAGGAAGACCGCCATAAAGCTGCTGTGAGGACTGAGGTTGCGCGTCTGGAACGGGAGATACGCGAGCTGAACGCAGTGCATCGACTCGAAATAGAATATCATCCGAGATAGACGATGACTCAGAGGTTGATGAAGGAATTGGCGACGGCGCAGCTGACAAGGGTGGTGATGGACCCCCGGGTCCAAACCGCATTCCCGGATCGAGGAAGCTGTAATTGTGATGAGGGATGCGCGGGGGAACGTCCTGGACAGGCATGACACCAGGAAGAAGGTAAGGATGTACATGAGCGATTGCGGCTTGTGGTTCGGGCTCTTGCATTGGCATCGGCTGCGGTGTGACTGCTTGGTGCTGCTCCTGCGAGGAGCCAGCAACCGCGTTTGCGCGACCGCGAGTTTTCTTCTTCTCGCGAGCGCGTTCCTTGAGCTGCCTTTTTTCTTCCCTGATGCGTTCCTTTTCCTCCTTCTTCATCGGTTGAAACCTGTAATTAGGGTATTGAAGCTGGTGTTCTGCTTTCTTCGCGTCTGCGAGACGTTCATACTCCATTTTGACTGCATCTGACTCATTTCGCCACATGTCAGAAATGAGTCTTGAGACGTCGGCCTGGGCTCTGCTCCGTTGACCAGGCTCTGCTGGTGGTAGAACCTTAATCTTATCTGAGCGATAAAGTATCCAGGCGTTCGGGGGTCGAGGAGGTTGTGTCTGAGGAGGAGGTCTAACTTCTTCATCATCGGTTGCGCGACCTTTTCCTTTTGATCGTATTGGACCTGTCATTGGGTGCAACGGGTGAAGAGCGTAGTATAAAGTGTATAGCTTGAGATTTGGAGGATGAAAGTTCCTCTGAATGGAAGGATGAACGTTGTGGTTAAGAGGAAAAGTTGGAAGGTCGCGTCGTAGATGAAGTGCGGGAAAATGAGTAAAGAGAGGTCCCATTTTAGTAGGTCCTTGTGGGTCCATTCTGTTGTGGAATTGTTTGCTCTGTGGACCGGTTTAGCACAGCTTCTAAATCCCCAAAGTCCACAATCTGCTCTTTCGATGGTCTTTCCACAACCAAATCATGCAGATTTGACAGAAGGTACGCATTATACAAGAGCAGTTATGGACCACTTACCATGTTGTCCATCGCTTGGGCGTTCACAGAAACAAAGCAAGCTCAGCGCTACCTTGACAGCTGCCACAGCCCACAAGGTGTTCTACAAGGCCAATTACTTGCGTCGACCGATGCCCGGTTTCAGATAGACTTGCGTGTTGTAAAGAACGAAGACCACAGAACAAACCGGCGGAAAAAGGCCACTAGCTTTACCCAGCCTCGGCGTGGCACCGGTCGACGGCGACCAGGGTCTAATCCTGGAAACGAAATAAAGAAATTTCTAGTCCTCGATGACGCGCCTTTGACTTCATTTTCCTTTTCTTTTCTTCTTGTTCTTGCCCACAGCTGTAGAGAGTCTCGTGTAGCTGCCTCACTAATGTTTTCCGGGACACGTTTTCGATCAGTTGTGTATTACCTTTTCAGAACCAAAACCTAGACTGTCGTAGACCTCAACTTTGCAACCAACCAGCGCTGAGAATTAAATCCTACGGAGTTAGGCCGCCCGGGTAGGAAGATTACTCCCAGCCTCAAGGCTCGAGACCGTCTGCTCGACACAAAGATTCACGCACGTTCAAGTTTCAATCAAACTTTGAAAGGAATCCCGAAGACAACACGTTTTGATACAAATCTCGACCGAGTATTTAAGTTGCGTTATGATCAAACAGATACTGTAATGCATGCGGAAATATCGTAGGTTGACGCGAATGAACACGACCTTTGAACATCATACAGAATTGCGACACCGACCATCTTGAAAACACAAAACGATTCAGAACTTAGTAGCCTCCACCGTAACCGCCGCCGCTGTTGTATCCACCGCCGCCGCCATAACCGCCATGTCCGCCGCCGCCGCTGTAACCACCGCCGCCGTAGCCTCCACCTCCACCGCCGCCGTAGCCTCCGCCTCCACCTCCCCCACCACTGGGTCTAGCGTTGGCCAAGTTAACCCTAAGCCGGCGACCGTCAAGCTCTTGCTCGTTCATTCCATCGATGGCTGCCTGAGCATCTTCATTGCCATTGAAGGTGACAAAACCGAAACCACGAGAGCGGCCAGTTTCACGGTCTTTCATTACGATGGCCTAAAAAAACGCAAACGTGCAACGAGCAGGAGCGCATATAACAATTTTAGTCGCAGAGAAAAAAAAACCACTGGCGATCTGCCATCGTCGGTGTCTATCTTTGACCACGATGGGAGATCGCCTCAAATAGATCGCGCACATCGGTGACTTGCCCAAACTCTCCGAAAGCCTGTAAAGTTGATATCAGCTTCAAAGACGAACTAATCGTGCAGAAGAACTGACCTGTCTCAAGGAGTCATCTGTCGTGTTCCAACTCAGATTACTGATCGATATACCAACATCAGTAAAATAGTTCCAAGATACGATTAAAGGAGCATCAACGTACCCAACATAAACTTTTGCCGCCATGATGATATGCGATGACAAGTAATACCCTTCCTGAACTATCAGAGTTCAAAGAGAACGGGATGATAACAAAGACAGAATGGGTGATGGATTTTATAGTGGGGCGCTCTGATTTTCAGACTCAGGAGCTGCTTTGGGACATGTCAACGTGGTTTTTGAGTTACAGCCAAACTTCGCGTTTCGAGTTGCCTGAATTCTCTTTGCACCTCCCGGAATTCCGGTGGTCATTTGACAAAGCTTGCATGCGGCCAGCGCACCAGACTGAACCAGATTCAGATCACGCAGCTGATCATCAGTCTCGCTTCATAGCGAGATCATGTTCGTGGCGCTGGGAAACATAGGTCTCAACGCGGATCTTCACTGATGAAAGTGATTTTTTTTATCGTAGGATCCGGAGTTTGCAGTGAGACGCAACAGATCAGTGATATACATACACAGCAGCATGCTTGATTTCTTATCTGATCATGCCATAATTGTAGAATCTCGACGTTAACGGTTCTCCAGACTCTAGCCAAGCCTACTTTCCCCTTTCCAATATGGAATCCGCCGCAGGTACCCTTTCAATTACATAAACATTCAAAATCTCTTCGCCAACTGCTCATGTCTGATTGAACAGGGTGGAATCGTGGTTATCGTGACTTCAAACCTTTTTGGTCAGCTGGATATACCCCAGATCTTCATCGCCATCTGACAGGCTTCTGGGTTCATCAACTACCCCACCTGCATGTGATGTCATGTATAAAATTGGTCCAGATCACAGGCTCTCGTCATTTCTAGACTAGCCTATGCCCTCGACCTTCTAGCTGAAGCAAAGAAGCAGGCACGAATGCCATGGCGAATATCAGATATCATTACGGCAAACATAGATTCACTACGCCGGGTTCTAACTTATACTAGCGCGTCCTTGATAATGCTCGTGAGTAAGTATTGTCTCTGCAGCGAACGCCATCCATCACCTCCTAAAAAATCTAAAGATGGCATTCCTCAGGAAACGGGAATTGTTCTCATCACCCCCAGTACCGTACACGTGTGTGCCTTCGAACCAAACCCGCTCTGCTTATCCGCTTCCAATTGTCTTTGCATCCCGAGGTGGGAGTAAAAAGACTGTCCAGACGAGTTGTTGCGCGCGACCTCTGCGCATAAAATCACCGCATCAGTCGAGTCGCTCTCTGAGAGCGATGAAGCGTGAGGTGATTTATGACAAGGGGCTCCATAAGACGATCGCAGGCGTTGCACGACTTCATGTACAAGTCTGCGTGCGATTCCTTGTCGTCGGAACTCGGGTGATACCCCGAGTGTCAACAAGGTAACCCGCAAAGCGCCTCCTCTAGGTCGATCCTGGTCCGCAGTCGAACCAAGTGGTCCTGGCGTTGAACGCCGTGTCTCTATGGTAGCAGAGGCAAATGCTATGATTTTTCCGTCGTATGTGGCTACTAGACACATATGCTGAGGCTGTACAAGCAGCTGCACAAAGAATGTAGTGGGGTATGCGATTGGGAGGAGTTTGGTCTTTGGGATTGGTCAAACGACCTGCCAGTCAGGGGCTCTGTGTGTGCAAATGAGAAAGTGTTTCCTCACATGGAGTGCACGAACTTGTGACATGTCCGAAGATCTCATCATCCGTATGCCGACTCCGTCCGGCAGCAGTACTGTCATGTCCCCACTACCACATTGAGTCATGACAGATGGTGTCCAAATGGTATACTGGTTTATTGGCAGATTGCTGTAGTAGACGAAATCGTAAGGATGGGTATGAGGAAAGATGCTTGCGGGAGTAGCACTCAAGTTTCGCCTTATTAAATTTTAGCCCGCCTACACTGGTTGCGGGCATTGTCGTTATGGAGTACGATATTAAGGGCTTAGCGCAATGGTATGATGCAATTGCCTTCCCTATTCGCTCCGAACGTGGATATAATATGATACCATCTCTTCCAACTTTGCCCGGTGTTGCAAAAGTTTTCACTGCTTCTACCTCGCTTCAACTCGACAACAGTGTCCCATTAACTATGTACTGGAATGCATGTCCGTGCTTTGGCAGAAACCGTCACGCTTTGTCATACCGCCGCTTTTATTCTCCGCTTCGACCGTAACTCAATTACTGCTAGTCCGAAAACAACATGCACTGTATCATGGCTCAGCGCTCAGCGCTCAGTGTCACATCCGCAGGTGTTGTTTGAATACCGGAAAGTTTTGGAGATAGTTTTTAAGTATAATCATTCTCTGCCTAAGAAGCACCTACAACGATGGTAGAGGACGAGTGTTAAGGCTGCTGCAAGACATTTTACAACACAGGTCAAAAATATTGAGTAGAGCGAAGCTTGACATTGTACGGCCAAGGAACTAATCTACAGAGCATTATTGCATTGCGGTGGATTATTAACGTATACAGTCCAGGCTCTAGGGTCCTTCTACTGTGGGTATCACGGTTCACGCACCCGAGTAAATTCTTGAAATGAACATGGCGATGACAGAACTTTAATACCGTTCTGTCATGTCATTGGTGGGCTTGGCCGATTCTTCGAGATACCTCGTTGGCCAATAGATGATATATGTGCAAATGCCAATCAACAGTGGCAAGGAGTCGAGGAGGTAGAAGTAGACTTGTCAGGCGAGGGTCAGACAAAGCGCCCCAATTTTAGTATCTCCCAACACTCACTTTCATGGGTGACGAGATAGCCGCCGTTACCTTGACCGAGCTCGATGACACGATAGATACAGCGAACCTGTATCGCGCAGCATCAGTGAAGATGAACGATGAGGTATGGGCGCAGGGCACACCATGTAGGCTGTTGAGGAAAACATCAACAACCAAATAATTGGCCCCCATGGCTCCTGACGGAGTACAAAACCGTCTCGAAGGACACCATGCCATGCACGCGCAACTAGGATCATGAAGAACGCAAATGAGAGTGTCTGCAGGACTAATCCGGCGAGCAGTATGTCCGACCCCAACTTTTGGCTTGTCTGCTTTGTCGACGCTTCCAGACCGCCACCTCCACCCTGCACAACGTCGTAATCAATCTTCTGTGTAAAGGAGACGATCAATCAAACTTCAAACCTGTATGAGGAATGTCGTAATATCGCTGATAACGAAGTACCGAGCAACTCTTTCTGGCTTTATCCAAGAGTAGCGTCTGTCCACGCAGTTCACGATAAAACGCCCGTAAAGGATGTAATTGAAGGCAAGGTACGCAGCAGGTGGTAACAAGGTGAGGAGTTGTTGGACCATGAGAATCGAGAGAGAATTTGGGTTCATCGCCATGGGTATGCGCAAAAAAAAGCCAACAGACATCACTGCTTAACAGTCAACACGCATTTCGAGGTGGATCGTAAAAACTTACGGGTTGAGGCTATAGGAAGACAAAGTCCCCACCACGCCTTGTTCATGAATAAGCGCGTGAACAAACAAAGGCTGGCGATGGAGTACAACCCGCCTGCTACAGCTGCTGCGGCTTTGCTTGGGTCGTATCCTGGGTGAAATAGATTAAGTTCAGTCCGAAAGATGATGCTTTGTAGACTGACTAAATACCGCATAGACTATTGTCGGCTCTTCGACACTGATTGTGCTGTTGCTATTGGCTATTGTATTCAAATATGAGGTTCAACAGATAGTATTGACAGATTACTGACCTGCTCTCGCCGCGCCAATGAGGAAGGCGGCAATGATCAGGATGTTCGCAGATTGCATGCTCCTCATGACTGGAGGCTTGGGTGCAAAAGGTAGTATCGAAATGCGGCAACACTCGAAGGTTATATATACCCTAATGGCTATCCAGCATCAGTAGACCTTCTCTAATAAGCGAGGGTCGCTGCGGGCCTCACAACTGCGGCCTGTGAAAGATACTGTGTTCAAGCAGTACGTGATTAGCGCGGTAATTATTGAACGTCGTTCCAAAGGGACCCATGAGTGTGATGAAAAAGCTGCATCCCGTCGGAAGGGGAACTGAGCACTGCCGGCTGGTGACATACCACCGGACGACATCCGACGGAAAAGCAAACTATTATTTGGCAAGTACGGTAGATTGACTTGAATGCGCTCACCAGAACTGAGATGGACTACCCTCGATACAAAGCCACGATTGATGCATACCTAGAGAATCGACAATCGATCCTGTGCTGCACCGAAGAAGAGCCATCAGTGAACTGATGAGTCCTTGATATTGTGGCTGTGAGAACTATAGACGCACATAATTATGCTCCTCCCAAATAAGATCATTTATACTGGGAGAAATCTGTGTTGTTGACACATAGGCATGTAGATGTGCAAATCTAGACTACAATGAGGAGTTCAAGAAAGTATTGCGACGTTGCAGCATCACAGCCGGCAAGATCTTCTAGCGTAGTTGTGTCCCCGATTTGCAGCATTTTCATTTGTCATTTTGTATGGTTTAAATTATAAAGCTAGATAAGACTTTCTCCTAGAAAGCGGCCTTAACACTGGGTGTCAAATATATATTAGTATCGGAGCTTGTGACCAAGGTGTGACATGGCATCATCACAGCCGGCAAGATTTTCTAGCGTAGTTGTGTCCTCGGTTTGCAGCATTTTCATTTGTCATTTTATATGGTTTAAATTATAAAGCTAGATAAGACTTTCTCCTAGAAAGCGGCCTTCACACTGGGTGTCAAATATATATTAGTATCGGAGCTTGTGACCAAGGTGTGACATGGCATCATCACAGCCAGTAACGGGTGATGGGGTAACCATGTCCAGGTTGTTGAGCATTTACTTTCTCATTCATTGGTACTTTGAACTACAAATCCAACGTCATGTTGCTACCGGAATGCACGAGGTTTTAAGGGCGACTTTCGCATCCGGTAAGCGAATCTAGAGCATGAGACAGCATAGACAAACGATTGGGTACATATGTAAAGAAGGAAAGGTCGAGAATGAAAATTGGTCCCCCATGCAATGAAAGTGGCCTGGTCATGTTCTGATCTGTTCCGACTGTCAGCGTGACGGTACTAGTGGTCTTGGTATATCTCTCAGGCTGAAAATCTTCGTTCGTCAATTTTTGCTTCAAACATGACATCTTCTGGAGTCTCTTGCATTTCGAGCGACATCATTGGGCAGTCCGGGTCGGACTGGTCGATTTCCACAGTAGCATTTGTTTATCTCTAAAGGTCTTGCCAAACAATGTCTTCGGTTACGTAATAAGAGCCAGAGTCTTCGAGTCAAGCGTTCACTGCTCGGACTCAGACTCAGAAGTGAGAGTAACATGATGAACTAAAGGGGTTTACGATGGCCCAGGAAAAGCGGTAAAATCAAATTTATGCTACTAAGGCCAGTATGTGCCATGGACATAGTACTATTACCGTGACAAAAATCAAACATTACAACTCGGATGCAACTTGTATAGTACCTGGTGTCAATCTGTTGAAAATACGGAGCTTGTACTCCTCCCACCGCTTCGATAATTCTGGGTTGGGAGTAATGACATCTCGAATATACTCCTTTAGTAAGGTATACCTAGGTTTGAAATCGGTTACCCCAAATTCCGATACCTGCCCGCTCGCTAGCTCCCTTAGAGCAGATTCTAAAGCCGCTGCAGCCGTGCAGAACAAGCTGTCAAGTTCTGTAATGTAAGGTGCGTAGCCGAGTTTCAAAATCGTGTCCAGAACAACAGTTAATAAAACGTGATTTTCGAATGCAAACAGCTTGTCAAGTTGGCGATTAGACGAGTTTCCGAATAGGTATCTGAGGGGAAATAATGGATCATCGATGAGGGCTGTCACCGCATCAGATTGATGTTCTTGTTCAGATTCGTCCGACCAAATTGAGGGGCGTAAATCGTACCCGATTTGAGCAACGGCACGGGCGATTTTCTTGCAGGTTGACATGATACCCGCCGACGGCGGCACCGTGAAGGTTTTATAGAATGTGCTTAGGTTCTCTGTGGCCCATATACTCCCATACCCTGGTAGAAACGTCAAGACACTTTCAATTTTGAGGTACGGCAGCTTACCCTGATCATATGCAGTTGCTGCCGAAGTCAGTGCTTCCAGAGCTGCCACCTTTCTTTCTTGCTCGATCAAGAACGGGCAGTCTTTGAGCGCGGATCGAATAAGTATCACACGTGCTTCTCCGAAAATTTTTCGATGGATTCGGATTTTGTTACTATATTGCAAAGGCGCTATTCGAGATGAAGGGGGGAATGTCGGGGATGGTGCAGCATCCGAAAAGCCCTGAGAAGTAATCAGTGAATGACGGTTTGTAAACCATAATTGCTCACCTTAGCGCTAGTTAGGCCCCTCAACTTTGGTCGGGCATGCGGATATGGCCAAAACTTAATCTCTAACGGCCGCTTTCCCGGTTGGCGACTGTGAGATCCAGATGGAGGAGGGGGAGGGGAAGGTTCTCTGACAGTCAATGAATCTCCAAGAGGTAATGGCTCATCGACAAGGAGTGACTCTCCAATAGGCTGGATATCCTCTGAGTCTGGCGCCAAAGTAGATATTCCGTCAATAGATACGATGGGCGGAGGGAATGCGGGAAAGTACCGAGGAGGAGACGCGTGTGATGGCCCAGAGCCCGCGTAAGGTATAGCAGAAGGGTTATAAATCGGGTGATATCCTGCGTGCGGATCAAGAGCGAACTCATCGATGAGTGACGCTGATGACCGCTCGCCAGCGCCAGCCATGACATGATCATAACGATCACGAGGCAAATTGACGAAGTCTGGGTCTGGAAACGAGTCGGTGGACTGAAAGGTACTAGGCGGCTCTGCGACAAATCCGCCAGTTGCGGGGAGGTCTTGGTAATTGTATCGACCAAGGGGGTTCAGGTGTGGGAATGACTCGTTGGTAAATAACGCTGATGTCTGCTCTCCAGAGCTCAGGCTCTGGTTCATCATCGTAGGAGGGAAAATATCATGATAAGGAAACGAAACAGTCTGAGTGTCATTCAACAAGGACAGTGGCCTGGACAGCTGGTAGCCCATATCGGAGCCAGCAGCCTGGGGGTAGGTGGAATGACTGCTTTGGCCGACATTGGCATCGAGGGAAGTGTCGACGGGCTGTCCGTCATTCGAGTACATTGGAATCCTGGACAGCAGTAATAGGCGGCAACATCCTATGAGTTTTATTGTAGCCGCCATCTACGCTTCGGATTCAGTCTGCGATCCCAGGCTGGCAGGTGACGATTCTAATAAGCACTTTGACCAATTTTAACCGCACGGCCAAACAATGAGGCATGGGCGCTATTTCAGAGATGCCTAATTAGGCTTTCAACACCGGCACAATTTAATACTGGATTTAATTCACCTTGAAATCGCACTACAGCCCGTAGTAACTTGGAACGTTTGGGGTGAGACTTTTAAATTACCCGTTTGCCACCATTGGGCATGGGGTTACTGCATTACAAATTGAGGTAGAAGAGTCGTAATTTGAAGACGCGGTGTACCTCGTTTTGGCCAAGAAGTTCCATGGTGATGCGCATCGGACCGAACAATAATCAGCCCTTGCAAATTTCAGCCATCGATTAGCGAACATCGTGACTCGAAGGCTCAAAGATCCCAAGTTTCAAGTCGGAGTAGCTTGAAATAATTGAGTCATACCACCACATCCATAATGCCCTGGCATGCATAGATTGAACATAGTATACGCCAAACAGGAAATTAAGGTAAAATCATCCTTCTTAAGATTCAAAACAAGTCGTCCAGGGCGACATCGTGTAAAGCTCCGATCTACAGTGCGGCTGAGGTTACTGTGACAAATTATGACTGAGACAGGTACTTACCCGCCAAGCAGAGACCGGTATCGAGACTCGTGGACCAACGTCACCGGGTACAATACAACGTAGTTGAGAGACGCAGCCTAGCTTGAGGTAATTTCAAGTTCGAGTTTGTTCGAGATCTGCTGCAAGTTCAATAATGCAAGTACTGACAATATGATGCAACGCACGGTACTAATTTCCCGGATGCATCATGAATCAACGGCTTTGAGCGAGACCCTACAAGATCGATTATCTCCACCCAAATCTATGAAATGTGCACGAGGAGGTCGTGCTACACATTCAATCATGATAACGGTGGTATCACGGTCGGAGAGGAGTGGAAAAAAATAACTGTGACGATAACACGTAAAATAGGACCTCTGAGTCGTTCTCATCTCAGGCTGGAAGCCGCTTGCCATCTTGAATACGTTGTCGCGTAGTAGTACTCCCAGACCTCGAGTCGTGCGGTGCCATTGAACCATAACTTCAAATTGAAGCTATCAGTAATCGTTGGAAATGCCGCTGGCATCAGAATTCAGTGTGCTTTGACTAAAATTTAGATACATACTTGGGTGGTCTAGACCTTGGGCCCGAACGTTCGAACTTTGACAGAAAAGGCAAGCAATTCACGCGCCCATGGTCTAAAGAACCCTTCTCTCGATGCGATCAACACAACCGCCACAAAGCCAGTGACTAGGTGGTTATTCAGGCTTAAGTGAAAAAGTCGTTGCAGGTGGGATACTTGGCGCGAAGTCGAGCTGATTGGAGGTTTGCGGTGATAGGTTGCAAAAACCTCCTTTGTTTCTGCTCTATTACAACGTATCAGTACCCACGTCCATACTCGTGCGCTACAAACCGATTACCTCATATTTACGCAGGCGGTAGCTGCGTAGCACCTATTCGCATTTCCAAAAGACGCGCAGATAGGGTAAAGCAAATTGAAGCGAAGACCAACAATTTCGGTCTCTGAGATCAGGCCTAGCATTACGAGCAAGCTATCGAAAATCGATCAAATATCTGAAGTTCGCGCGAGCTAAACACAACATACCAGGTGCTGGATGACAGCCAAGCTGCCGTCGCGTGCTGCACATGTCATAGCACCGTCAATTGAAATTCGAAATCAATGCCAACGGTCGGACGAGACTCACATCAGAGGTGTTGCACCATTCGTATCCTCAAGATCGACGGACCCGGAGATAGCGCCTGAGCTGCAGTCTAAAAAAACTAGGACTGCTTGGGGCATATCATATATACCAAGCTGCCATGCCAAGAGGAGTCACATCGTTTATCGAGTCTTGGGGTGCATCCAGCGTGATAATAAGATTTTTGGATACAACACAACCATGCGGAGAGCTTGAAGGCAATCGTCGGACAAAAACGACACGTCAGATGCGTCGATACTAGTCTCCTACCTGAGCATGTAAAGTGAGTTTCAGTAAAATTTTAACGCGTTAGAGAATGACTCACCTATCGGCAGTGGGAGCCCATATTAGAATAGTTCTGCCAGGGTTGTCAGACGCATGCATGACAGCTCCAGATTGAAGTGCATCGCGCACTGTGGTAGCACAGCTCTCTGAGGCAGCCTGCGGTAGCAAAACAAAAGATTTCAAAAGAGCATTGTGCACGACTCATCACGGCGTTATAGTCGTCAGTCGTAAACAACGCGCAGCGAGTCGCTGTGTGAGAGAGAATGGGTTATGGGCGTTGGTCGTAAGGCGGTGAGTTGGTCAATGCCCCTACTAGTAGTAGTACTAGATGTGAAGTTCCTCATCACTTAATCGATATTGAACCGGCCAAGTCGTTTGAAAATTTCCTCATCAGAATATGTAGCATTGGATAGCAAGTGGAAGTCTACGGACCTGCTGCTTATTTCTGGAATCTGCGGCATGAGAAGTTTTGAGTTGTTCAACATCGACGAGCAGACTTGGATGCCGAGCAGTTTCAAAGTTGCTGGGCGCCTTCGTCCGCTACCATGCACACTGTATTGGCACTTAAAGCTCTCGCATGAGCATCAGGTGTATCGGACTATCGACTCTTGAGGCATCCGAACGAGACGTAGCCTAGTGGCGGTTCAATCGGTGGCTGCGCAGTGTGACGCTGATTTAGCTGACTAAGCTCGAAGACAACGGCACAAGAGAAGAGGCACTCGAACGCCAAATGACAGGATCAAAGTCTAGTATTCAGGGGTTCAAGATACGCTACTGTAACACTACGAGAATGTATAGTTTTTATACTATGGGGATCGGGGAAATGCGGAGCAGCATACATCGAGGAAAGAGACAGGTAGCAAGCCCCTCGGCCGAGGGGCGTCTAAAGTAGCAGGAGCTATGGTAATAAATGAGCTCAATAAGACTTCGACAGGCTAGTGAGAAAGCGGTCAAGGCGTGACACCGTTACATGCAGCCTGTGCGGCTTCGCATGAACCATTCTAATTTTAGGCACAAATAGATTTACTTATCCCTGGGGCCTGCAGTCAGTCACCTCTGACTCATAAGCTAACTACCAGCGCTGACAACACCTATGTACTGTTCCCATTGGCACATCCCATCGATCTATGACAATCAAACCGAAACCGCTCAAAGCTTGACTAGTTACACGACAACTATTCTATCCGCTACCTCAGTCTGCCCCGTATTTTCTTCTATGGATTTCTCACTTTTGAACGTTAACCATGCAACTTTCAGTCTGAGCGATCGATCGACCATTGAACGATGCACGAATGCAATCACGTGCCTAATATTCTTCAAGAACTTTGTCATGTAGCTAAATGCTAAAGCTCTGACACAGATCCATTCCAATGCCAAACTCCTAAATCTTGCGCTTTCGCTCATCAAAATCCATAGGTTCACTCGAGAAGCGCTATCCTTGTCGGTGCTGTCCTTACTACCACCCACACTAGTCCATCCCCTCCCGAGTCCCAGGCGCGAGTGTGACTACGCTGTTCAGCCCAGGAGACGATGCGCGCACTAGTAGGACACTCGTACACACCTGACTTGATGACACAAGGCGTCGGATGAAGGAAGAAGTGGCAGAGAGGATGGGGATGAGAGATTTGTTAAAGGCGAGGCTGGAGCGGGTAAGGAACCGACGCCGAAGCACCGTACAGGGGTGAATCGATATTCAAGTTGATGTCTGCCCCTCGCCATCGTGCAAATCACTTATCCTCGGTGCTTGAGACATCTGCTCCTCGGCGCTTCCATTACCTCTGCCTCTGCTCCCAGTGGACCTGCCCCGATAATCAAACACGCTGCTCAAGTATTTAACCAGGCATGCTGGATCGCTCATACTAGCGACGTGCAGAAGGCATGACGCGTTTTTGTTCAGGTGTATTTAACTAAACTAACTATACTATTAACTAATCTCACTAGCCATCTTGGTACACCCCCGAGTTCGCCACCTATCTCACCACCGAACTTCACCGACTGACTTCCCCAAAGACAACACCAACAATCTTGGATTCGCCCCTCGGGAATGCAGATCATGTAGGCGCATGACGCGAATGTTGTTTCTAAGCAGTTAGATATCAGCTGTTGACCGTCAGATGGTGACCATGGCACGTGCTTGGTACATCTGTTGCAAACCGCGACACGTGACCTCCGTGGCGCATTGCGAGAGCACGCATAACTTGGCAATGTTCCACTTGCAGAGCACTGAGTGAAACCTTTTAATGATGACTGAGCGCTGAAACCCCATATCTTCCAGAAAACGAGGATGTTTTTTTTTGCTGTTGTAGTAATTCTTATTTGTCCAAATCCGAGTCGCCACGACTGACTTGGACTCATAGTAACAACTACTAGTCCATCCGAAATACTCATGAAAGTCACTGCTCAAACTTCGTAAGTAATTTCTTCGCAACTACTTTTCCTCCATAGTAACCGTTGTGTCTTGATTACGCCGCCTATTTTGTTCTTCACCGTACGCAATAACATCAAGGACGGTCTGCCAGTCAGTACCGGTTTTCTCCCGGCAGATGCGCTTGGTAGCTGCCGGGGTGCCATTCAGAAATACGTTCAAGTTCTCCTTGTCGACGGCATCGACACCTGCGAATGCAATCTTCCTCTTGCGGGTCTTGCAACGAGTCTTGCAACGAGTAATACTACTAGTAGCACTAGCGGTGCAGAGATCTTGAGCTTCGAGTTGCACCACTATGACTTCACAACCAAAGTTGGGACCGGCTCCAGCCTTCTTCTCCATGAGTTCGAGTCAGTACAACCAAATCAAACACGCGGCTGCATATACTTACTGTCACGCCAGTCTTCTTTGCATCAGCTTCCTGACTTTCCGACCCAAGCTCAGACATCTTCAAGTTGTCCAGGCGGGCACTGACTAGTATCTTCTGTTGAAGACATAGTATGTGAGCATGTAAACATCAACGCATTCGAATGAGCACTGAGCACTTCTTTAAGTTGATATTTCAGAGGCACTAGCGCAGCATGATCTTCATTTCGCGTGCGACTCGGAGCCTTGGCCGCAGTCTTCTCCTCGTTGACGGGAACACTGACAGCGGTTAATGGCCCAGGTGACTCAGATTTACTCGGATATCTGGTCACAGGGTCAAGTACTAGTATGGAGGGTTGATCGCCATCCCATACATCAGCATGGGCATTGTCAAACATAACGTTTGAAGAGTTGATCCAAATACTTCAGGCCTCAGGGGGTGAGCTTTTATATCGGTTATGTGACTGGTGACATACTGCTGTAGGGCCCCAACGCATCGTGGCTAAGATTTTTATTCCCGGACATAAAGTAAGGTTCAAACGGAGTTCCCAATCTTGGTATGTGCCAACTCATTCCTGTTTTGGAAATGTACTGAGTTCCTATTTTTGGTGTGTGCTTTTCTGAAAAGTAGGAGGTTCAAACTCCGACGAGCCTATTTACCAAACCCTTACGCACGGCATCCGTAGTAGCACTTCAACAAGATCCCTAGGATCCCCGTGACCTTACGAGTTGAAAAATGAACTTCAACTTGGCCTCATCCTTCAGCAATGAGCTTCAAGCTGAGGCTCCATGTAAACCACCCTCCACACCTCCTCGCCCTTGTTATCTTCCCACTGCTGGGACTTCCAGCCAATATTCAAGTTCTCCTCTAAGCTCTCCCTCATTAGTTTCTGTAACAGGATCAGGTATGGACAACTAATAATGATGTGTCACTGTTGGAAGCACTCAAAATACAAAAACAACAGCAGCCAATGATACAGATGACGATGTGTTTCCTTTGACGCCTAATTCAAAGAGTTCACTCCGTGTCTCTAACAGTCCGTTTAACGGAACTGGGCCGCAGACTCCAAGTTGTTCTCCTCAGAGTGAACACGGCAATCCTCCCCATCGGACCACACAATATGAAGACCAACGTCTTTTTGATCGATTGCTAGGCAGACCTCTTGATGTCGATGATTCATCTGGCAACATCAATGAGACGGTAGGCGTTGTTTCAAACATTTTTATTAATTCTGATGACTTGTGTCACGTTTAGGTTAGGGATACGTATCTAAAGATCCTGGGAGATCTTAGCACAAATTCCTTCGTTTGCGTTATTCAATACCTGGAAGCAGTTCGTGAACGCTATCGCATGAACTACCTCGCCGCATGCTGGGAGGTCTCGGAATTTGAAAGGCGGAAAGCTCTCGCTCGCTCCATGTGTGAAGATTCGAAAAACAACTACTTGAAGGCAGAGCAAGAAGTGCGGTGTTTAATGGATATCTTCGGTCAACGCATGTCATTGTCTAGTCATACCGTCACAGGTAGTTACCATCCCACTGAAGTCCGCGACAATATCAGGACTTCTATCCATTGGACGGACACTGTGCTCACCGTTCTAAATGGTGCTAAGGAGATGCGCACTGGGAACTGGTATGTGCTACTTTAGTTGTTATTTCTGGTTACTTACATACTTCTAGAGCTTGTCCAGAGCTTAGATGATCGTTTACGATGGATACTATATCAAATGTGTCAAATGTACTGCCAGTTGTACCATTACAATTCCGCACTCGTCTTCGCAATACCAGTAGTACTACTGAATCATGTCTGTCTTTATTAGTAGAAATCACAACGCTGGACGCTTGAAATAATCAGGATCGTCTGTCATAGATGGTCACATCTGACTTTTGTATCACTTTTGACTTGCGGCTTTGGGGTGATACCCCGTCCATTGCCTACTGTAGTAATCGTGGTGCTAACTTTTCACAAATTTTCTGATATAGTACAGAGTCCGACTCGGTCCATGATACTGCTTGTAACTTGAACTTCAGGCATCCAATACGGTACCAGCCAGCTCAAAAGTGCTATGCGCTTTCCTGAAGCACTTCAAGCTTGGATCGGCGTATTCTTCCTTCTTCTGATGGTGTCTTGCAATGCTCCGGGCTGCTCCTGGGAGAGGACCACGGACAATCGGGGACTAAGTAGGCATCGCGCATCCTGTTGTTTTTATAAGAGAGCCAGCAGTCTGGCGATTCGGAAGCGACGGGAGCGCATAAAGGAGGCATTGATAAACCCTTCGAAAGCAAACGCCTCCCAGTCAGTCGTGGTGAGTGACACCTTTTTGCTGAACCTCCCGTACTAAAGTTGTCAATTTTGGCAGGGACTCAGAATGTCAGTTGTTGGACATGCGGCCGCAGTGAGGGACCGTCCAAATCTTAAACCGATTGCCTCTTGCAGACTCCTTAGACCAATTTCTGTGGCTCGCGATTTGTGCAATGCGTCCAGTCTTGTAGACTCACAACACACCTTTGGCTCAGAGACGTCTCAAATTGGTCAAGTTGATGTTGAGATGGGGAGTGGTTCTGGCACTGACCATGATTTAGGTTCGTGCTCCCTTGGGCGCCACAGTCTTCTGAAGTATTTACCATTTGCTTACTCTTAATATTTCAGGGGAAAAGGCACTCCCAATGCGACGAATCCTGAGATCTCTCGAAAATACTAGGCCTTTACCAGACGATCTTAATCATTCCGATAGTGCAGGCATCCCATCATTAGAAACGGCCTCACTACCTGCCCGTTCTAGAATTCGACGTGTTCTTTTAACCATGAGAGACACCCTCAAGACCACCTTCAACTCGTTTGGCCTCTGTCGGCTCTATCCACGTCGTCCTTCCTTTGAACCAGATCACTTGATTCAATCCTCACTACTTGCAAGAACGTCTCTGACAGCTAGTACCCAAGAGGCTGATTCTCCAGCAAAGGTCTTCGCACCGCCTTACCCTTTTCCCAACATGTCTATATATCGGCTTATGTCTTGGATGCACTCTGGTGGCAGTCTGTTATCGGAAACTAAAGTCTCACATCTGGTCAAAGATGTCATCCTGGCGGATGATTTCGACCGCAAGGACTTTGATAACTTCTCAGTAAGGAAGAACTTGCGAGAACTGGATATGGATGAGAGCGGGAAAAGAGTTACTTTCCCAGACGACTGGGTTCAGACTGATGTCACCATTAATATCCCCACAAAGGCAAGGGATGATGACCCGCTGACTTATACTGTCCACGGATTCCATTATCGACCTCTCGTTGAAGTCGTACGCGCGGCATTTGGAGATGTGCAGGCTGGGGCATACCATCTTTTGCCTTTCAAACGGTTATGGAAGGACCCCCTAGATGGTCATGAAGAACAGATTTACGACGAGCTGTACACCTCGGATTCCTGGCTAAAAGCGCAGGACGAAATTCAGAGGCTGCCAAAAGAACCTGCATGTTCACTGGAACGTGTCATAGCTGGTCTAATGTTCTTCTCCGATGCTACTCATCTAGCAAACTTCGGGACTGCCAAGGCCTGGCCTTTGTATATGTACTTCGGAAATTTAACGAAATATGCTCGATCGTCACCCAAGTCAGGGGCATGTCACCTGGTAGGGTTTTTACCTTCAGTAAGTGCTCCTGAATTTGCATGCATGTCTACACTTATTGATAACACTAGCTTCCTGACAGTGTCAAAGACATTTTGAGTAAGCTATCCGGCATATCGAAAACGGGCATGGCGTCCATTCATGCCCACTGCCGCAGGGAGTTATTTCATTCCTGCTGGGACATCTTGTTGGATGACGATTTTCTGTCTGCATACCAGCATGGAATTGTTCTGAAGTGTCCCGATGGAGTCTTGCGGAGAGTCTTTCCCCGAATTTTCACGTATTCTGCGGATTATCCGGAAAAGTGGGTTACCTCACAAACCTTATCAAAACGTGGAATCACTCATGAATTTATAGGGCTTTAATCGCGACTATTAAAGACATGGGCTTGTGTCCGTGCCCTCGCTGTTTGACACCGAAAAGTCTGTTTAATTTTCTTGGCCTTTCGAGGGATATGAGAAGTCGTGTCGCCAACCTTCGTGAGTATGTGATGACAAAGGTAGTCAAGGCTCGTGCTTTCATCTACACGAACGGAAACACAGTAGACGGTGTCAAGGTAGAGCATACCCTTGGAGAGGGCTCCTGGGTACCTACTCTGGCAAGTGTAATTACTTTCATTCCGTTTTCTTATCGGCTCACACAGTCTGCTTGCAGAATAAGTTCGCCCAAAAACTTGGGCCACTCAGCCTCGACTCATTCCGCATGCTCGTAGTTGACTTCATGCACGAGTGCGAACTGGGCACTTGGAAGGCGTTGTTCATACACCTCCTTAGGCTCCTCCACGCTCTTCCTCATGGTAGTGAGCTTGTCGCGGTCCTCGACAGCAGGTATGAGGACCTCATAAGTTGTGCTATTGCCTGCTGACAGGCATCATCCCTCGATCTTACCGTAGGTTTCGACAGGTGCCGACCTTCGGCAATGGCGTAATTCGTAAGTTCTCAAACAACACATCGGAAATGAAAAGATTAGCAGCGCGTGATTTTGAAGACATTTTACAGGTTTTTCCTTGTTATATTCGTCTGCATTTGACCCGCTGACAACTCTTCGTCACCAGTGCGCCATTCCGGTCTTTGATGGGCTGTTCCCCGCTGAACATAATGCGCTCGTACAATCCCTACTATATCGATTTGCAGAATGGCATGCGCTGGCGAAGCTTAGGATGCACTCAGAGTCTACAGTAAATCTTCTTGAAGAAACATTCAAGAAACTGTCTCGGACGTTGCGAAAATTCCGAGACGACACTTGTGCGGCATTCAACACTTTAGAATTACCCAAAGAAAAAGCAGCTCGCCAGCGAAGGACTGCTCAACGCTCTGAAACAAACGGCATCATTCCAGAATCCAACGGGCCAAAGACGAAGAAGTTTAACTTGGGCACTTATAAATTTCACGCCATGGGGGATTATGTCAAAACTATCAGGCTCTTCGGGACAACCGATTCCTTCACTACTCAAATCGTACGTACCATCTAAATTCTTATTCACTGAAATTAAGTCGTATCAGGGAGAACTTGCTCATCGAGCACTGAAGGCTTTCTATCCGCTCACCAGCAAGTTAGATACTCCAGGACAGTTGGCCAAGCACGAACGCAGGCGCCGCGTACTACGGCGAGTAGCAGAAGTTGGAGCTACACCGTCCTCTAACAACCAACCGCCACTCAATGCCCCCTCATCAGTGTCCTACGACAAGCATCACTATATCGCGAGCACTCGCAATAACCCGGTTGATATTTTTGCATTTCTCAGAGAAAATGACGGTGATCCTGCCCTTGAGGTAAATGTTGTATCTTGTTTTGGCGGCACCGTATATTTTACTCATGGTGACGGTCAGAATTTTTTACCCAAACTGAGGGACCACATCATCTACAGGTTGCAGGAACTAGATGTCAGTTATTGTGACCACACGTTCACGAATGAGGAACGAAATTCAGTCATCATTCCAAATAACACAATATACTCCGTACAGACTATGCAGGTGCACTATACGACCTACGACTTGAGGCGCGAGTGCGACACAATCAACCCAAGAACCCACGGCGACGTTATGGTACTTTCAGGGGAGACAACCCCTAGCCACCCCTACTGGTATGCCCGGGTATTGGGTATCTACCATATGGAGGTATGGCTCACCAGTGGGGATCAGCGAGTGAAGCGGCATCTGGAGGTACTCTGGGTAAGGTGGCTGGCAGTCATACAGAGCTATAGGTCTGGAAGTAAGCATGCTCGTCTTCCAAAGATTGGCTTCGTGGAGGAGTCCGACCACGACGCTTTTGGTTTCCTGGATCCTGGGCAGATAATTCGAGGGGCGCATCTAATCCCTGCGTTCGCCGCAGGGCGCGGCGTAAGCTCACTGCGTCATGGGAAATCACTGGCGCGGCCTGGGGGACAGCTGGATGACTGGGAGGAGTATTATGTTGGGATGTAAGTGTGGATCTTCCAGTGGCGCATTAATACTCAACATTTGAGCCAGATTCGCCGACCGCGATACGTTCATGCGGTATAATTACTTGGGTGTTGGGCATTCTGCAGCGCTGCGGAAGATCACCAGAGATTGCCTGGGCTCTGTATCGGTCGCGCTGGCCGACTCCACGAGCAATGGAATTGAAGGTAATGAGGACGACGCGGACCATGAAGAAGTCGGTGATGGCGAAGGTCACGAATATGATCATGACCTAGAGGACGACGACGACAGGGGTTATGAAGAATGTGATGAGCTTAGCGATGGAGAACTGGATGAGGCAGTTATGGAGGACAGCGATGGTAACGGGTATGATGACGATGACGGTGACGATGACGATGACGATGACGATGACGATGACGAGCATGTCTCTTTCTAAAGCTCGTACCTGTACTCCGAAGTTTCGAGTCTTCACGAGGTATAAAGTGGACTATAAGCTCAAAATTTATCATTGTTGTATTACCGTAACTGGTGGTATACCAGCGCTCAAAGGTATACGAATTCCTTATGACAACAACGGGTGCTTTCATCAGTCGGAACTTGATTGTGAGCGCTTGAGCGCTTGGCAAAATCCGAGGTTTTCTCTGATAGTTACGAGCTAATTTGAAGCTAACCGTGACAGTAAGCGTTTCCTTTTTTCGTTTCTGCGAGCATGTCACAGCAACTACTACTAGTACTAGCATAGGCCTATAGGCCAAATTTTAAAAAAATCCAAATCTGACCTGAGTCCAATGCCTTTTTTCCTTCAAGTCGCTCCACTTAGGACATCAGACTGTCAATTACTATAATTTAATCGGAAATCCCGGACGGGCGAGTATCATGATGAGCGGCTCCAACATACTGCCTTTCAGTGAGTCCGTCCACCTTCTGATTTTTTCTCATTTAGCTCATCAGGCCATGAAAGAAGAGTCAATAGCGCTAAACTCTGTATGTATCAACAGCGCCCGTAAAGCAACAAAACACATAACGATTGACATGGAGGACACGATGTGCATCCTTATGGATGTCCACAATATTTACTTCATCGTTGAAAACAGGCAGGTTCAGGATATGTTATCGCATCATCGAGCACATCGACTGAGAGTAGGCATGTATCTTGATACGTGTGTCCCAGCCTTTCGCACTTTATCCTTTCTGACTAGTGGGATATAGGTCATTTATTCGCTGCAGTAAGGGCTAAGTCTGCCCTGCGAATCTTTCACTGTTGTTCCAGGGGTAGGGTCATCATCTCAATAAAAGATGGACGGAAATATGCTGCCAACCACTTCATTTCGTGCACCTGCTAATCTAGCTTCCTAGCATAACGTGTGAGTTCCACAGTTGTGAACTTCATCATTTTATAGTTGAACCACGCAGTCTCCGTATTGACAGCGAAACTGGATCATCATGTCGCGAGGGAATGTCTCCAAGGCCGCCCTCGGGTCAAAAAACGATGCTCCTCGCTTCCTTCGACGTTCAGAATCTCAGTGCCCTTGTCCTCTCACCCGACTAGCTTGCGACGCACACCAAAGATGATCGCAATATTTGCGTCTGCCATACTCCACCCGACGTCCTTGCTCAGGCCCGTAAACGCATTCCCCACAAACATAGATTCTTCGTGTGCTAATATTCCCTTGCAGGTCATTGCACGCAAAAAGGCAACCCGAGTCGATTATCTATTAAATGTGCACATCTCCAGGTCATGTTTTACTTATATTAGTGACGCCACTCAGTACTCATTCGTCGCTACCATCGTAGTACACTGCCAGCTACAATTCTATGATCATTGGCGCTCTTGGCCATTACCTGTGGCAATCAAACTACTGCAGTCGCTCCTCATTGAGAGTGAACAAGGCTGTGACTCTACAGGATCACGTCTTCCAATCTTGCAGGGCTCTAGTACTACTGGTCCAATATACTAGGAGAGTCGCAAGGTTCTGTTTTGACTTTGTTCCTTGTACTAACGTTAATGTTTTCCAAAACAGGAATTTGCCTAAGCGACTTGATCGCCATGTTTTCAGCGTTATCCTTAATAGGAATATGCTTTGGGGGCAACCAACGGTATATAAGATACGAGAAGGTTAGTTCCATCCTTCGTCCCCGAGTCGCGCCTTCCATTCATCCCCTAGTATATCAGCTACACATTTTCTCCTCTCCCCGTATCTATGTCGCACGACGAGGACATCACATCGCACATTGAAAACCAACAGGACGAAAGCAACGCCGAGGACAGCCAGAGCGAGCATGGCGAACCATTCACAACCAACGCGCACAGCCAACGGTCCAAGGAACAAGCGGAATCTGTGCAAGCTCGTCAGAGACGAAGAATTGCGCAGTTGGAGGAGAAGTTAGAAGTTCTCGAATCGGGACGTGCGGTCAAAGAAAAGTATGATCTATCATCGCACTTATTTTGTCATTCGCTTTGCTGATTGTATTTTAGGCAAGCAAACTATTACACTGCTCAAGGAAGGGCGATCAGGCGCGTTGTCGCTCTATTCGATAACGTCGAGGACCTCATTGCTGAGAACGACCGAAGGCATGAAGATGATAACGAAGACCATACCCTCGAGTAAGTTTTTTGATTTTCATGCCGGTTTGTGGACGCTAACCATGGGCTTAACCATGACTCATGTAGCCAAGATCGACTACATATAGGGTACGTCACCCTCTCAACTACCTTACCGTGGTTTTATAGGAAGGGTTCGGCAATGGAGTATGATGAATACGTCCACATGTTGAAGATGGTTGGTTTTACATACGTCAGTAATTGGTTTTGCATTGATAAGCCTTTTTGTTATAGCTTCGGCAAGGAGCCGACAGCGCTCGAGGTGACGATACCTCGAAGCTCAAGATTCTTGTTGCCGATTGGGTTAATCGGGAATTCAAGCCAGATCCCCCGGTCGACTCCGACGACAAACATTCCCGTGGGCTCTCCAACGATGCGTGTGGCAGGCTGCTCTGCCCTGCCGAACTGGATTGGAACAACCCAGTGCAAGTAGTGCGCTTGGAATTCCGAAAAGATGCTCACTTTTCACTAGGGTGCGGGCAGGTATTCGAGATCGCTCGGAGGGATGTATCGTGACGGATCTCTCTTTCCCGGCCTATCTGTATGATAGGTATACCGCGAATCCAGATGATCTAGAGGAGGGTTTGTTCAAGGGAAAAATACTCGTCCAGGTCTGCTTCACTAGTGTCGCCTGATGGTAATCTCACTTTTAGGCAGGGATATAAGGCCGTGTTCACATCACCTTCCTCAGCAAAGGACGTCGAAGGTGATGGGGATGGCGCAGACATCATCCAGAACAACAGACGTGCCAAGAAGTCTCTCAACGAACTCAAAGTCAAAAGACACGTCGCGCAGATCATCAATATGAAAAAGGTCACCCCTCGTTCGATCGCGTACATCGCGTGCCAAGTAAGTCATAGCATTCGGTGAGGCGAGCGATGATGTATAATGACCATTCTGGCAGGTTCGGTTCTCACTTTCTTCGGTTACATCGTGGCGGTCCGTTGATGGCGACTTCGACTACGTTCAATTCTGGCGTACTATTGTTGACTTCTTCGAAAGGCCCCCTGGTCGAGATGCGCGGCGGAGGGTCGACAGACTCCTGGAGTGGTGGAGTAGGTGCGTTATGTAACTCTCCCCATAAGCATCAGTTGAACTCTGCTTTTAGGAAAGTCTTTGGAAGGAGCCACCGCAATGACATCAGCGACGCGGCGAAGGCCAGCATGTCTGTCAACGCCCTTGCAAAGCAGAGGGCACAACGCGATGATATGTCCTTTGACTCATCCTAGAGTTCCCTCACGTAGTTTATAATTAATATTCGGCTTGATCTTAATTGCTTGGTGCAAAATCAATGAATAATATTGAGCGTTTATGCCCAAATCGTATGCTTGCGTCGGATAAGGTGCTACGTGTACTTGTGCTGGTTAGGCTGAATTTGAGGAGTGCAGCGCAGCCATAAACATGTCCATATACTTGAGCGTTCCCGCTAACTGCATCAATCAAGCTCCAGTTGGCGATTATGTGTGCTTGTGCTGGTGAGGCTGAATCTGAGGAGTGCAGCTCAGCCATGAACATGCCCATATATTCGAGCATTCCCACTAACAGCACGATTCAAGCTCCAGTTGGCGACTATGTGTGCTTGTGCTGGTTAGGCTGAATTTGAGGAGTGCAGCGCAGCCATGAACATGTCCATATACTCGAGCATTCCCGCTAACTGCATCACTCAAGCTCCAGTTGGCGACTATGTGTGCTTGTGCTGGTTAGGCTGAATTTGAGGAGTGTAGCGCAACCATGAACATCTCGCAATTCAAGCCCGAGTTCCTGAATAGGCGTGCTTGTGTTGGTTAGGCCGGATCCGGGGAACGTAGCACGGTTATGCACATTTCTTACAGCTCAAATATTCGTACTAATTGCACGATTCAAGTTCCAATTCACGAATCTGTGTGCTTGTGTTGGATAGGCTGGATCCGGGGAGATATAGCGCAACCACGAACGCCTCTGAGTTCTGTGCATAACCACGACTGGACCCTGATACATGATACGATACACATGAGGGCAATCGAATGGTAAGCTGGGAACCGACGTTGATACATAGCCCTCAGCCACCGAATGTGAAGTCAAGGTACATTGCTACCACGATACAGGGTCTGCGCACAGCTCTAACTTCTTAGGACGCAGTTGTAAGTAGTATGCTACTGCCAGCCATTAGCTACTCAGAGAACATCACCTTGAGAGTCGAGGTATGATCTAAATTGAGTATCGCCCGCCTGTCGAACATAACCCGGATGCTGCGCAGATGTATACCTTCTTCACACGCATTCCAAACTGATATATAGCTGACAAAAATTAGATATATAAGAAAGATTGCCTCTGAAATTGAAGCACAGAATGATTTCCTGGTCGCGCGCTCGGGTGATTTTATTATCGTTGTCTGCGACTGATATGTAGCTGACAAACATCACATATATAAAAAAAGATGGCTTTCGAAGTTGAAGCATGGAGTGATTTTCTGGTCACGCGATCGGGTAAATATATCATCATTATCGGCAAGATACTGGCCTTTACTCTCGCATGGAAAATTGTCCTTGAAGTGATGGAAATTCGGCTTTCCAAGGAGATGTGTTGAGATTTAACAAAGGACGCATATGTATAATCCCCCGCTGGGATCGACGCATCCTCGTTTTCTGAAAGATACGGGCTTTCAGTCTTAGCTTGAATATTGTGAACCTTACTGCTAATGTGGCAGTTTTAATTCATGTAGTCCGTTCGTGCTCATTCTGAACAACATTGTTATTCATCTGGAAGATTCTGACTTTTACGTTTATATTCGACATTGTGAAACCCAATCCTGACATGGTGCTTGTGATTCGTCTAGTTTGATTATTAGCTTTTACTCCACTTTCCCGTCGAATTTGAGCTTGAGTGATGAGTGAGGGTCTTTTCCCGATCACAAGCTGGCGTACGAAAATTGAAACCCTTCTTTCCTCGATAAGATCAAAAATGACAATGTGATGATCGATAGCAGATTTACGCAGATTTTTGTGATTATGTGCTATATATTGTTATACATGTACTTCTCAGAGATCCACCAGTTCACTGATGGCACAGCTCGCTCTCATCAAGTTCAGTTCAAATTAGAAGTAGGTCAAATTACGCGTTGTGATGAAGCGCGTTCGGTGACACAACAGGACTTACTACATAACCCACCGTATCGCAAGTGGCTGACTGTCCTCTACCTTCTCTTCTACAGATATCAAAAGGTTGGCGTTCCTCAAGCTACCGTCGGAGTCACACGACAAGTGTCTCACGTCTATCAATGACCCGAGTGGCAAATGAAGATCATGCACCAATTGGAAGGCCTCCTTATGCTGCGCAGTGAAAATATAATAAGTTCCTGATTTTGAAATGAATAAAAGGTAGATGGTGTGGCATCCGGTTATCTATCGAATTCAGTGGTAATTCTTGAATACCGAGTTAGCGATATTTAACATCTTGGATTTTGAACTTTGTATACTGCCATGATGGTTCGATGATTGGTCTTGACTTAGTAACAGCACATGCAGTGTGCCGAGAGATATCGATTGCCTGAGCTTCGGTTCCGGAGGATGATTCAGAGGCCGCGTATCGCTGCCGGTCCAGGTATGAACGTTGAACGTTAACAATGAACAAATTTCGGACTACCTGGTGGTTGAGTATGGGCAGAAGTTTATTATGTCAGCTCAAATATTAGTTACCAATCTGGATTCTGCGGCAAATGTGGCAGTTCCTCCAGCTAGGCTTATGATCAAACAGTCAGTAACTTATGCGTACCACATTGAGTCATTCAAGGTCTTCCAAATTTACTTCAACCTTGAGTATGATAACGCACTAAGACTTCAGGTTGCAGGCATCCGCTTTTACAAGCGCAGCCCGCATACAAGTATGAATTCCGCTAAAGTTGACTCATTCACGATTGGGGTGATCACGAGCCCTGAAGAGAAAGCACCTAAGGCCTGAAGGAACATCTGAAGCCATCATAGACCACCTGTTCGCCTGTCATCGCTTTGTAAAAGGGTACATAAAATGTATACATTATATTGAAGTGGTGCTGATGACAAGATATACTACGTATACAAGATTTTATACCCATGCAGTATGAGGTCGTGGAACAGTGATACACTAGGGGATGTAATGACCGAAAGAGAACGAGCGAGAATATGCGGTGCTGTTTTTCAGTGATTAAGCCTATGCTGCTTGGCATTCCTTGGCGTGCTTCTTCATAGTGTCGCGGCGAGAATACGTCTTGGAACAATTCTCACAAGTCCATCTAGTTTTCAGGTGACAACTAATTATGTGCCGCCTGATGGCACCTCGTTGCATGTTTTGATTGCAACCTTGCCAGAGGCACATAACGTCTTTCTTGTCGTTTCCTTGCACACCATGAAAGTCAGAAAGATGTATGCCAAGTTTGCGCCTGTCATTCAAAATGGGGTGACCACACTGTTTACCATCTTCAATCCACGCGCATTCATTCACAGCTGCTGGAACAAGGATAGTTAGAGATTATAATGAAAAATGTCGGAGAATGACGAACATTGTTCTTGAGGCGGCATCATGTTAGATAATAGTTGCGTTGACGGCTGTGATGTCATCACCTGCAAGGACGGAGGGAATTGGCCTGGGTTGTACCAAATGGGTTGTCTGCACTGGCTCCTAGTAGCTGAGTGAATAATATGCTTGTTACTCGATCCGATAGACCTACCAGGTATGTGTGTGGGCGAGGTTATCATCCTCAGGCCAAGGGTACCACAGTTCTTGAGGATAGTAAAATGCTCTATCATCTACTGTCTGGGATTGTGATAGCATAGAGTTCCCAGGAATGCTCCGGAATGCTGTACTATCATTCACATGGTGCTGCTGCCCAGGGTTCCTATAGTTTCGCAATGAGGAACTGGGATAATGATATCGAGGATCACAACGTACTGTATTGCCAACAACAACTCTGGAGAAATAGGGAAGTCGCCCTGGAAGCGCTGGTCTAGTGGGCTGTTGCACACAACAAAGTCAGACCCTCTAATCTTGACATGATTAAATTTCATGTATTACCCTGTAATTTTATTCCCTTTTGATACAGCGGCGACTAGATTGGAGGACTGCATGTAGGTGGTTGATTGTAGTTGAATTGAAGGTGGAGGGCTGGGATTGTCTTCACTATCCATAAGGCCAAACCAAGCCGCTTTTCATATAGTGCCGAAATGTCCCTCTGGCTACCAGTCCACAAGGCCCATGAACCATGGTCGAACACAGTCTGCAGTATTGGCCAGCGAGGATCTAAGAAAGGCAGTAAAGACATATGTTGAATGTTCGGGCATGTGCACCAATGATAGTAATTACCAAGTGAGCGTTCGAGTTATTAAAGGAAGAGAAGAGACTGATAAATTTGAACGTAAGGGTCAGGACAGCTTAAGTATTTTGTTAAGCTCCAGCTAACGAAATTCAGGGGTTCCATATATGCTGCGGATACAGCGTGTGTTGTCCAACAATTCCGACGGCTTATTAGATTTAGCTGATAATTTGGGAGGTCCCAATGGTTTCAGCCACGTTGAAGCCATCAAATACCGTCACGAAATTTACCAAACTCAAGCTCCACGTGATATGTGCCCAAACTTAGGAAATGTATGGGACCACCAGCACCTTCTTGTTTGGTTCGAGTCGTGACTCGTTCAACGCCCCGAACCCCGAAACACTCTGTTACCCAGCACTGACGCGGACGCGCGCTGCAAGACGACATACCGTCAGCACATCGATTCAGAGCAGACGTTTCATAACGAAGTTTGGAGGACAACCACAGACTCAAGGATGTTTGTTCTAGCCGCTCTTTTGTCCCCTCCACCCAACAACATTGGCTCGTGTGTAGCATATTGTCATGCAAGCTCCGGGTCCGCTCATAGATACGCGGCTTCTGGATAATTGAAGCAATCGACATCTTTCGTCGCGCTGTATGTGTTGTAAGTCAAGATAATTGATGATTGACGACCACCATGGTACGCATAGTTCAAAATCCAAGATGTCAAATATCTGGTTTTCTAGGCTAGCTCGTTATTCTGGAATTGGCACTGAATTTGACAGATAGACTACGGTGTTAGATACTACGTCATATTCCCTTTCTCCATCTCAAAATTTGGAACTTATTATATTTTCAGTGTCACTGTTCAGCATAAAGAGGCCTACTGATTGGGCACGCCATGTGCTCAGCAAATCAACATGATCTTCATTTACCACTTGGGTCATTGACATGTCAGCATACGTGTGATGTTGTCGTGTAACTCCAACGGGAGGAACGCCAGGCTGAATCTTTTGGCATTTGTAGAAGAGAAAGTAAACGGCGTCACTTGCGATACAGTGGGTTACGCAATAAGTCCTGTGCTATTGAATTGCCGCTTCATCACAACGCGTAATTTGAACTGAGCTTGACGAGAGCTGTGTTCTTCGGTACGGGACAGGATCGATTGCCAATTCTCTAGCTATGCATCAATTGCGTGTACATATTGAGAGTATTTCGTCTCTAGTGAGCACATCCAACTGTGGTACTTGACAAATAGAAATTTGCTTTTTCTATCGGATGTCACGTCACCAGCCAGCAGTGCTCACCGGATTAGTCATTCAGACACTCTCATTCGCGTTCTTCATGATCTTAGTTGCGCAGTATGGCATGGTATCCTTCGAGACAGTCTTATGCTCCGTCAGGAGTCATGGTGGCCAATTATTTGGATGTTGATTTTTTTCTTCAACAGCCTACATGGTACACCTTTCGTCCACAATTCATCCACTGATGTTGCGCGACACAGATTCACTGTATCTATCGTGACATCGAGCTTGGTCAAGGTAGCGGCGGGTATCTCCTCACCCATGAAAGTGAGTATTGGGAGATACTAAAATGGTTCCTAGACTCCCTGCCCACTGTTGATTAGGATTTGCACGTATGTCATTATGATCTGGGACGTCGATGAACAGAAATTCTCGGTCCACTACAGGCACTGACGGAAGGAGCAAAATGAGATTCACGCTGTAGTAATGTGGTATGAACCAACGATATGTAAAGAGCCTACATAAATTGGATTATGGGCAGACATCCAATTCTGTTGACGACCTCTCACACATAAGATCGACGACTTAACCACAGAATAAACTCCTCGTCAACCTCAAACGCTACTGGCCGTCTACCTTCCTGTTCAACAACATGTCAGAATTGCTCTATGTAAAAAAAATGTTGGCAGTCGCGTTGTTCAAAGACGTCGACGGACCGTCACTACTTCAGAAAGTAAAACCCTGCGGATCTGGGACGTAGAGAAAAGAGCATTGGTGGGACAGTGACTGTATTTTCAGTCGCGATGTCTCTAGATGATAGGCGAATTGCGAGTGGTGTAGAGGATGGAGCCATCATCTGGGACGTCGATAGCAAGCAGATGGTATTCGAACCATTGGTGAAGCATATTTCGTCGATGTGCTTATCCCCCGATGGAAAGAGACTCGCAAGCTGGTTATACGATAGAAGAGTTATTATATGGGATGCGGAGACTGGCGCTGCCCTCTCAATACTAGTAATTTTAGCCCACAGGCGACACAAAACACATAGTACTATACTATGTATTTTGCACTGCCTTTGGACTAGAATTTGCATCCATATAGTACTGTTCGGGTTTGCTTGGACCACTATTGCGGTGCTCCCAAAGTCATGGTGGACTGTCCTGCACTGCTCGAGAGAGAGGAGGGACAAGGACGATGCTGAAGTGAGTGCTACTGCTCCCGTGCACTACACATATCATGTCTTATCATTTGTCAAGTACGGTAGTTTGACCCGAATGCACTCACCAGAACTACCCTCAATACAAAGCCGCGATTGATGCATGCCTAGAGAATTGACAATCGATCCTGTGCTGCATCGAAGAAGAGCACAGCTCGCTCTCCGAGTGATCAAGTTCAGTTCAAATTAGAAGTAGGTCAAATTACGCGTTGTGATGAAGCGCAGTTCGGTGACACCACAGGACTTACTACATAACCCACCGTATCGCAAGTGGCCGACTGTCCTCTACCTTCTCTTCTACGGATGAGTCAAAAGATTGGCGTTCCTCAGGCTACCGTGGGAGTCAGACGACACGCGTCTCACGTCTGCCACCCTGTCGATGACCCGAGTGGTAAATGAAGACCATGTTGATTCGCTAAGCACCAATTGGAAGGCCTCCTTATGTTGCGCAGTGAAAATATAATAAGTTCCAGATTTTTAAAACAAAGAAGAAATAAACGGTGTAGTACCCGACACCGTAGGCCATCCGTCGAATTCAGTGGCGATTCTTGAATATCGAGTTAGCCTAGAAAATCAGATATTTAACATCCTGGATTTTGAACTGTGCATGCCGCGGTGGTTCAAAGACTTACAGTACATACAACGTGCCGAGAGATGTCGATTGTCTGAGCCTCGCTTCTCGAGGATGATCCAGAAGCCGCGTATCCGAGTCGATGATCTATGAGCGGATTTGTACCTTGCATAACGATATCGGTATCATATGTCGACGGCTTTTCCCAGGAAGTATTGTATTGTACCTAGGCCTGACCTGTGACCTCTGGTTGGTTGATAGAAATAAAGCTCACATTTTCATCCATCCACCAGAGGACAAAAGGATATTAATGCCAAAGCAAGCTTCGTGCACGGGATGAACGTTAACAATGAATTGGCTGACTACTACCTGGTAGTTGATCTGAGGGAGAAGTTTATTATGTCAGCTCAAATATTTATTGGCCAAATCTGGGTTCTGCGGCCAGTCTGGCAGTTCCTCCTAGGCCTAATGATGCTGTAATCAAACAGTCGAGTATGCGTACCACATTATTGAAGTCATTCAAGGTCTTCCGAGTTACCCCAACCTTGAGTATGATAAAGACTTAAGGTTGTAGACATCCGCTTTTATAAGTGTATATAGCCCGCATACAAATATGAATTCCGCTAAAGTTGACTCATTCGCGATTGGGGTGATCACAATCCTTGGAGAGAAAGCACCTGAAGGGGGACTGAAGTCGTCATCGATCACATGTTCGCCTGTCATCGTTTTATAAAAGAGTTACATAAAATGTATACATGAGATTGAAGTAGTACCGATGACAAGACATACTACGTATACAAGATTTCATACCCATACAGTACGAGTTCGCGGTCCAACAGTGATACACTAACGGTACCTGAAGATAACAACAAAATATGGCATTAGGGAATATAATTGCGGAAAGAATACGAGAACGAGCGAGAATATGCGATGCTGATTGTCTGTGGTTAAGCTTATGCGGCTTGGCATTCCTTGGCGTGCTTCTTCATGGCGTCGCGGCGAGAATACGTCTTGGAACAATTCTCACAAGTCCATCTAGTTTTCAGGTGACAACTAATTATGTGCCGCCCGATGGCACCTCGTTGCATGTTGTGATTGCAACCTTCCCAGTGGCACACAACGCCTTTCTTGTCGTTTCCTTGCACACCATGAACGTTAGAAAGATGCATGCCAAGTTTGCGCCTCTCATCCCAAATGAGATGACCACACCGTTTATTATCTTCAATCCATGCACATTCATGAAAGGCAGCTGGAGTAAGGACGATCAGAGGTTATAATGAAATGTCAGAGAGAATGACAAACATTGTTCTTGAGGCGGCATCGTGTTAGGTAATAGTTCCGTTGATGGCTGTGATGCCACCTCCTGGAAGGACGGTGGGAATTGGCCTGGATTATACCAAACAGGCTGTTCGCACTGGCTCCTAGTACCTGAGTGAATAATATGCTCATTACTCGATTCGATAGACTTACCAAGTATATGCTTGGGCGAGGTTTTCATCCTCAGGCCGAGGGTGCCATAGTTCTTGAGGATAGTAAAATGTTCTGTCATCTACTGTCTGGGAGTGTGATGATATAGAGTTCCCGGGAATGCTTTGGAATGCTGTATTATCATTCACATGGTGCTGCTCAGAGTTCCTATAGTTTCGCAATGAGGAACTGATATAATGATATCGAGGATAACAACGTACTGTATTGCCAACAACTCTGGAGAGATAGGGAAGTTACCCTGGAAGCGCTGGTCTAGTGGACCACTGACAGTGAGTCCAGACCACCACGCGGTCGGAGCGCGAAAAGTTGCTGGAGCATAATTTGGGCTATCGCGCACACAACAAAGTCAGATCCTCTAATCTTGTCACGATCGGATTTCATGTATTACCCTGTATTTTCATTCCTTCTCGATACAGAGGTACCAGCGACTAGATTGGAGGACTGCATGCAGACGGTTGATTGTAGTGGGATTGAAGGTGGAGGGCTGGGATCGTCTTCACTATCCATAAGGCCAACCAAGCCGCTTTTTATGCATTCCCAGTTCCGAAAGCTTACTCTAGCTACCAGCCCACAAGATGAACCTTGGTCGAACACAGCCCGCAGTATTGGCCAACGAGTATCTAAGAAAGGCAATAAACACAGGTACCGACATATGATGTTGAGTGTTCGGGCATGTGCACCAATGATGATAATTACCAAATCAGCATTCGAGTCATCGAAGGAGGCGGGAGGGTCCACCAACAGGTACATTGATAGGCGGAGAGTACAACTGCACTGATAAATTTCCACATAAGCATTATCCTGGGGCCACATGGCGTACACTTGAAACGACAAGTAGCGGGTTCACAGAAGGGGGCGCCAGTCACATAATAGCGTGAGCTCGGGACCGCGGTGTGCGATGCACAGAACAATACATTGTAGAATTGTGGTAACGGCACACACACATACACTGGCGGCGGCGGTGGTGATGTTGGTGGTGGAGGTGGTAGTGGTGGTGATGGTGGGAAGACGCCATTCTGCACAGTCGGCGGAGTGGAAGAACGTAGTACGCCACGGTATATGCACATCTCACGGGACGGGTGGAAGTTTCAACCGGAAGTCTGGGACTGTATGTAGATGCGCAGGATAGCATCCCCGCCATTGCTGTATAGTGCAATAAATCAGCTCAACGTGTCGGGTCTGATCATCTACTTTGGGATCGGGAACAAGAGCTTACATTTTTCGGGTGGCCCCTCCGACGCCACGACCAGAACGCGTAAGCTAATATGGTCATGCAAGGCATATAACTAACGGTACCATTGGCAGCCTGGCCAACCCTTAGAAGTACTCGTGTGCATCCTATTTCTCCCGACTCAACCTAGGAGACGGACAAGTTACAATTATGGTCAGACATTGTAACAATGTTCGGAATGAAGTGGCGCCATGGCAGGCGGGGCGCACATATGTACAAAATGAACGCAACGTGCCGGCAGAAGGCGCAAGAATATTCCCAGGACCATGTTGTGCCACTGGGCAGAGGCGTATCAAGATTTAATTCAATATTCAGTGACGTCCAGTGTTCAACAGCCACGGCCTCATGTTGGCCCCATGGATCAGCCAGTTGGAAATGGTATGAAGACAACATTAGAATACACTGGATCACAGCAGCCAAGCAGAGACATGGGAGAAAGAGATACACGGAAGAAAGAGATATGCGATGCTAAAGAAAGATGTCAGATATGGTTTCTCTACTTTTGCTGAGCGGAATCGTAGCATCATTCATTCCCCTACTTCTTCAGTGTACCAATGACAGCGTCTGGTGCATATCTTGGAATAACCTACACAGCGAATAAGCCAATTACAAGAAATCGGGATAGTGCTTCATACCTTCGGGTCGTGGAGCATGTTGAACTCCTCAGTCGCGTCACGACCAGCGTAGAGAATGATAGCTTTCTCGCCTCCTGGGTGATCAGGCAAGAACTGTGTCGCGAAGAAAATTAGCAAAGTCGCAAGACTGGAAGGCTCACGCTTACGGATGTGACGTCCAGCACCTGGCCATTAACAATGACCCAGATATCGTCCTTCTTATTGTGCTTAGCTACATCTGCGGCACTAAATTCCTTTGATAGTGACGATGACTGGGCAGGAACACTCGTGGCAGCAGATTGTGTAGGTGCAGATGAAGCAGCAGGCTTCGACTCGAGCTGTCCTACGAATGCACCAAGACGTCCGCCTGCCTTCTCTACAATGGCACTAGTCGTCTGGAGGAGATATGCAGCGGCCGAGTCGCCAGATACACGTCCGAAAACAACACATCCAAGGAGTGACGAACCACCAAGACGGTTGGCACCATGTACACCACCAGCAACCTCGCCAGCAGCGAAAAGACCAGCGATGGGTTTACCGTCCTTACCGACGACGCGTGACTCGGGGTCAATTTCCAAACCGCCCATGGTGTAGTGCAATACAGGGGTCATGATTGCGACGTTGAAGTAGTCGTTCATGCTCCACTCTCCTGATGAAAAGTACTTCTGGAATTGAGCAACAGAGTGAAGTATCTTAAGAATGGGCATTACCTTCTTGCCGAAGGGATCCTTCTTCGCCTTGACACCCGCGTTGTACGTGTCGAAAGTCTTCTTGAGATATTCAGGCTTGATGCCCATCTCTTTAGCAAGAGCCTCGCCGGAATCGAAACGCTTCATGAGACCACGACCGACATAGTGCTTGCAGTGCCATTCGATCTCGCTTGAAGCCTGTCCGTTCAGGATTAAGCGAATGGGATACTAAGGAGGATCATTGAGTAAAAGGAAGAAAGAAACAAGCACATTCAAATACCTTGCCGTTCTCCCAAATCTTGCCAGTGACGTAGTCACGATGTTGAAGCTCGTCGACGAAACGGTCGCCATTCTTATCGAGTAGCAAACCTCCAACACCACGAAGAGCCTCTGCGGCCAAGAACTTCACTTTCGCGTCGGGCTCGTTAGGGTCTACAAGACCCGTCGGGTGCACCTGCACTTTCTCTAGGTCGATCGCACTCGCACCAATAGCCATGGCAATCTTCTGACCATCGCCCGTGCAGTGGTCACCATTCGTCGTTGGGAGATCATAGTATTCGGGACGGTGCTTCTTCAGCAGGGAGTCACCGCCAGTGAAATCGGCGGCATAACCGCCAGTAGCGAGAACGACGGGGCCGTATGCAGTTTCTGTCTTGCCATTGCGGACATACTCAACACCCGTAACTGCGCCAGATTCATCTTTGACGAGCTTTGTGACGCGGGCCTTCTTGTAAATCTTCACGCGGTCGGGCTGGCTCACTGCTAAATCCTCCAGGCGCTCCATTTGTGCGTAAGTGATGACCTGTCAGTGGAGAAATGCGGAGTTAGTATAAATTCCGACACTGAAGGAGCGAATATTGCGACTACATACCATACCAGGGAATTGTGCATTCCCTCTGTGTGTGCGGGGCTGGCTGTGGCCTCCTAACCGCGCGACCTTTGAGAGGTCGAGGCCGAATTTGTCCTGTAGCCAATTGACAGCATCGCCTGAGCGGCCGGTCAACACACGGATGAGGTCATCGCGAGCAAGTTCACGAGCCTGAAAAGCATAGGTATGAGATTCAGACACAAATATGGAATTACTCACAGATTTCTTCGTGTCCTCGAAGAAAATCTTTGCGTTATCTGGAATACCAGCCTCTTGCTGCGTCTGGGTACCAGCACCGTTGATACCAGAAGTGGCTTTGGTGGAGTTTCCACCCATGAATCTGCGGAACTCCGTCAATAACTGTTTCACTCTCAATGTGAATCCTTGTACCCTTGCTTGTCAAGTAGTAATACATTAGCACCACGCTCAAGAAGAGTGTGAGCTGCAGAGAGACCAGCAAGGCCACCTCCAACGACAATGACTTGTGACATTGTGATGATTGTTAGGAGTGTGCAGAGATGATGGTAGTGGAGAAGGAGTAAGATGGGTAGTCAGTTGGGGTAAGCGATTCCGGGTCAAGTACCTTTAATTGCTAGCCAATCACAATGCGCAAGGTTTAAATTAAATGCAGCATGTGATTGTTGTATAATTATGTCAGCTTTCGGGTATTGAAAAAACATGGAAATCACGGGCGGCCAAGAAGGAACAAGACCTCCGTCAACCCTCCGTGGATTCTCCTTCCGGGAACCTATTCCCGGTCTCCCTCTTTCACAAGCAGAATCATCTGTTGCACCAAAATTTATTTACATAAAAATTCTATTTACGCATCAATGTGGTATACTGCAATAGATATCCGATGACACCGCAGTCTATGCCTTAAAACCCTCACTTGTTCGACCCTTCCGCCACGACAAACTGATATAACTCCTGGCAGCACCTTTCAACGATATCTGTCATGCTCATCTCTTTGTCCTCTTTCTCAGGCTCGATTAAAACAAGACCTTTCACCTTGTTCGTCAGGCCCCCGTTCTCGACATCACCATCCTCGAATATTTCGCGGTGTGCGTCTAGGTATGCAGGAAGGACGATCTTCTCCCAGTAGTCAGGGGGGTCTACCCATGCATCCCCCTCTTCATTAAAGTGCACTCCATGAGAGTAGCCGCACAAGCGATCATGGAGCGTTGTGGATAAAGAACGCAGGCACATGGAGTTAGGGGGAAATTAGACACGTTGATGTGGGCACGATTAACATCCAGGAAGTAATGAAAAGGAGTAAAAGTCAATAACCATCGGAGCGGAAGAGGAACGAAGATAGAGCGGAAATACTGAGGGACATACTTGCTGTTATGTAAACCTGCCGCGCTTTCCTCCGGCCTTCCAATGTATTGAGTGGAACACGGAGTAAGAAGCGCACATCTAGTTGATCTATAACCTCCTATGACCGAGTTACATTAATTCTTCATTCTATCGAGGCAGCAATGCTGACGAACCTGATTCCAATACAACAGAAACCCGTCGATCAATCCCCACACTATATTGACGTGGTCACTCTCCTTGACTTGATCTTGGATAACTCTGAAGCGCTCAGCCAGACGGCGTTGACACTCTGCTTCTATAGGTAAATCTGTCTGCTTGTTCAAATGGTCGTGGCTTCTATGATCATCTGGTAGGCTCCCTATGTCTTTCACGTGCTTTAAAAATTTGGAAAGTCGTGGGTAGTCGATTGCGCAATCGGGAGCATCCCAATCCTGGTAGCCGTGCTTTATGGGAAGTAGTTCTTCAGGCTGCGCAACCGCTCAGTGAAAAAATATGATCTATCTGAGCATCATGCCTTACTGGAGCGAAATCCTGCCACAAATCAGTTAATGCTGATATTCCTTGAGAAAATGACCAACATCCTGGTGCACAATCACACTATTGGGCAGTATGTTCTTCAGATGCTTCGCGAGAGTGGTCTTTCCTGAGCAAGTAGCACCACTTGTCAATATTGTAGGTTAGTCGATCGATAGTTCCTATTCAAATGTGAAATGTTCACATACCCTAAGCCTACAAGGATAACCTTGGTCTGAATTTCAGCCATCTAAGCCACAAATTAAAGACACAGCTATCAGCGATTCCACCGGCCGACTCAGCCGAGTCGACTTGCTTCAGGGTTGTCAGTCAATGCAGTGGCAAACTAGTACTGGAGGAGAGTACTCACGGCAAATACCGGTATATAATTGTGTAGCCAGAATCTTATGTTGCCCACGGTCCCGGTCCGCAAAACTCCTTGTGACATACAACCTTGTAGATCAACATCTCTCACTGTAATAAGGTCATTGAAACGCGGGGAGAATAATATGCAATATAGGGTAATGTATTTACGATACTATTTCAGGTGTACAGCTGGTCAAATGTCCATTCAAGTTCATCACATATCTCATACCTGTCTCTCTGCCCTCTTCTTAACATCTTCTGCACTCTCTGCAACTTTCTGAGCCCCTTCATGTTTCGCCTCATCAGCCTTTGACTGCCCCCAACTAAACCATTTTTGGCTTGCGTCCTTAGTCTCCTCAAACTTTTGTTCGGATGTCTTCCTGGCGTCAGCTAAAGATTGCTCAGCTGCATTCTTGTACTGATTCAATTTTTCCTGTGCTTCGTGTGCCGTCTGTCGTGCCTGTTCCGTCAGGTCGTGGAGAGATTCATCTACTTTTTGGCGGGATCCAGTCGCTTTCTCTTTAGCTGATGCCTACACGTAGCAGGTCAGACGGCACGACCCACTTGCATTCTCAGACGACTGACCTTCGCAGCACCATAACTGTCTCGGGCTTCTTTAAGGGCATCATCAGCCCTTGCTTTCCCTGCCTCCTCAAGTTGCTTTATATCGCTCTGTGCAGCACGCACTGCCCTCCTCATGTCCTCCTCATCTCTGCGTTTTTGCTCCTGAACACTAATTCCCCTGTCGCGGGTGTAGAAATAGTACATCCCCCCAAGTGCCGCAACAGCAGATGCGATAATGAGGCCGTTGTTGTGTCCGCCACCATTGGTGGAAGGGTTGACGTTTGGATTGGAGGACGTCTGCCCCGGCGGAGGCTGGGTTGCGTACATCCTACGCGCCTGCATTCGCAGTTAGTTTTGGGAATCATGGAACACTGATCTACTCACGACAGGAAGGATGGCGGTCGGGACATGGCGGTGGACAACGCTGGAACGCAAATTGGATACTCGGTACATTGTGAATGAAGCGGTATGGTTTAAGTGTGGTGTGCAGTTGGTGTTGGGTGAGCTATGCATTTATATCCAACACCGGCTCCTAATGACGACAAACTCTTGTATGACGTCGATGGGTCACGTGTGCGCGTCCGCCTCGACGCGTCCTCTTCCTTTTATTAAAATATGGCCCGAATAGGGCTAACTATCGTCCAGCGGCGCTCGAATCTCAGATCTCAGTGCTCGACGAGCCGCATCTATCTCGTGACCAGAGATGGATCATCTGCATATGGTTGAAGCCAAACGGCTCGCTTTATCCTTTCTCGAATCACACGCATCAACACCGTGGCGTTTGTGTGCGGCGTCAGTACAGATTTTCTCCTGCTCCAAGCAGTATCTCGTTCATCATCTAGGTGACCCTGATTTGCACTTACACCTCATTAATCATTGCACGAACACGTTTGACACTGCCTTCACCCCTTTGTCGCATGGGAATCAAAATATACCCGTCTTAGTTCTCTAATTCTTTGCTCAAGCTCTATTTGATCTATCATATATCGCGATACTATCCCCATCGTGCCCAAGTTCCTGCTGCGCACTTCAAAACAGCTCTACATTGCATTGACAAGGGCAGTAGTGTAGAAGTAGACGGAAATATTCACTTTATGTTCAAAGTCGCTCGCTCCAGAGCAAATTGAATTTGAAACGGGGGAACCAATCTGAATGTCAAGGATCCAGGCAGAAACCCAAGCATATACCAAGCATGCGGTGTACCGGGCATTCGCGAGAGATGTCTCCAAAATGACCGGCATACCCTTCGAAAAGTTGGCTATCAACTCTGGACACACCAATCTGGATAGTGACGAAGATATCATGGGCAGCTGTGCGTAGGATGAGACCTAGCGAGGACACTACACAGCATAATAGGTGCTTTCATGAGTCGCCTTGGGACATGCCAGGGAGTCCTTGCATGGCTCGGGGAACAGAATCCTGCAAGCACTACCATTCATTGCTTACCCAAGTCGCCAGTTTCCCATAGGTGCATGTTCAAAATGTACTTGAAATACAGAGCAGACCGTGTCATGTAGTGGGATATGCTTACTCGCCATTAGCGCCCAATACGTGAAGGTCAAGGTATTACTTGTTAGGTGTGCTGCTACTCTCGATGTGGGACATCTGGAGGCTGAAGGTAGTACGACGGGATGGCACCCAAAGTGCTCCATATCCAGCTCGGAGGATCTGATATGAAGCTTTTTGGTGTACAGACCCTGGTATCACAGTCTTAGTGTTCGTGACGTCGTAGTCCTAAAGATCCTACCCGATCATGGGCACGTGGGAGGCATGCGGCAAAGCCTTGTGGCAACCATAGTGCCGTCACCGGCAACAGCTACATCCATTGCGTATCTTGCTGACCTCGTCCTTTTTAATCAACAGGGATACGCTTGTTACACTTACCATGTCTCGGATCACAGACCAAGGTCTTTGTAACGCGGCATGATTGGAGCGATCATCCGTGGTTCAGAAGGCGTGAAGAAGGATACCTTGAAATATTTTTGGACGTGTGAGCAAAGAATAAACAATGTCTTCAAATGATCTTTTATCAGTAGCACAGAAATAAACGTGACAAATTACATTTGCAACCGAAACGGATCCAGATAGTTATGCAAATAGACGTACCGCACCTCCCTGAACTTATCAAAGCTCCCTGCGAATGGGCAGGTCTTCTCTCTTATCGTAAACGTCATATTTTGGCAAGGTTCCTGCAGCCTGCAGTTCCTTGGCCACTTTCTCTGCACCCTCAAACACCCGGAGGAAATTGCCCCCAGTGAGCCCAGCTAGTTCTCGCTTGTTCCATCCGCGTTGGTACAACTCAGCGATCTTAGAAGTTGGAACAGTTAGTTATTGATTAGATTTAGGTAGAGAGATGCCGCGTACAAGTGCAGGATACTTTGAAACATCCTCGAGTCCTGTTGGAGTGACTTCAATCCCATCATAGTCGCTCCCGATCCCGACACTGTAACAACCATCAGATTGATAGCCAAGTGGGTATCGGTCATAGCTCACTGTTTCACTCCAGCAACTTTTGCAATATGCTCAACGTGATCAGCGACGGCTTTAATGTCAGCCTCGCCGTCGGCAGCAATGAATGGGCCACAAAAGTTGACCTGCGCAACCATTAAAATTAGTAGATTGATTATTTTCAGGACAGACCATAACAACGGCGTCTCTTTGCCCTTCGCCAAAGCCGACGAGACTAAGCACCTCATCAGGCACATTGCGAGCAACATCGTGAATGGCCCTGGCAGACGAATGGGACCAGATGACTGGTGCCTTGGAATGCAGCAGGGCTTGCGTTGCAGTCATATCAGAAGTATGAGATAGATCGACAAGCATTCCAAGTCTGTTCATCTCCTCCACGAGCCTGAAGCCAAGAGGGCTGAGTCCGTAGTGCCGAGGGGCACTCGGTATGAAGATACCGCAAGAGTCGGCGAAAGCGTTGTGACAACCGTGGGTCAATGTTACGTAGCGAACCCCAAGCTCGTAGTACTGGCGGAGGACGGCAATAGAGTTCCCAAGTTGATGACCACTAAGATGACTTCAGGGGTATGGAAGGAGCTAGCGAAGTGGTACTCACCCTTCAACACCTAGAATGCTCGCAATTTTGTGGTCTCTTATTGCTGATTTTATGTCACTTGCGCTGACAGCGTATGCAAAATCCTGCGCCAGACATCAGTCAACGTTACTAACATAAGGGTATATGGAATTCACATCAGGATACTTCGATATCAGGCCCTTTGCGACATCAATTTGCTCGAGGGTGTCCCTATCATTACAAGCGTTCAGCGAGATGCATTGAGCTCAACAAAGAACATTCAGACCGGACACGCCAGCTAGCCTTCAAGAAATCGGGGCCCTCATCTTCTGGGCTTGCACAACCCACATATACGGACCTAATGAAAGTCAGTTTAAAGTAGAATGTAGGGATACCGTTTCATACCAAAAGAATCCTCCGACTTTCCCTTCCCTCAGACGTGGAATATCTACATGCATGGGCATTTGTTTGTCAAGATGAATATCGGTCACGTTGTTGCGCCAGCCCAAGCGAGCAAGAATAGGAAGATCTTAAAAGCGCGCTGTAAGATAACAGACAGGTCATATTCGGAAGGAAATATACCAATGTGCCCATCCTGTATATTCTGTCAGCAAAGAATGAGCAAAAGATATGGATCAAGAGACGTACTATGACTGGAGCAGTATCGAGCACACGCTGTGCTGCAAGCTTAGGATCCCGGGGTAGCTTTTCCGACAGTCCAATATCGCTCACAAAGCTTGGGTCAACCAGTGCGACGACTGCAAAAACGACCAACAAAACAGCTAGTACAGACCAGACGAGTGCACGGTTTCGAAGTGTACGAGATTTGTGTTGCACTGTCTCATGTTCGGTGCTTGGAATTAGAGGTTCGTTTTCACTGCTCATCGTCGTGGACGCCAACAGCGAACAGAAGTCGCTCTATTTACATAAGATCATGTGATGGTCTAATTTTAGTAATCATGCCAAGACTTTCAATTGTCGACTTCACAGAAAGAGGGGTGTCACATGCCTTCTCACGTGTATGGAGAAACGGTCGGTCCGGCAAGCGGAGTTTCAAACATGGTCGACTGATTGTGGTTCAATTTCAAACGCTTCACACCAACTTCACACTGCCAAGTACTACGGTGGTCCTCACTGGTGTACGCTCATAGAGCTCACTCACAACCCGTAAGTGCAATTAAACCCATGGTTACTATCAAGATTTTTTCTATTTCAGCACCACAACCTCACGGTCTCACCATCACCTATTTGTCACATTTATGCAAGTTCGCTCGTTGTCTCCATGTCTCGTCAAATAGCAATCTGGCAACTTGGTAGTGATGCGGAAGCTACGGGTGTGTTTATGGCTTCCACATCATTATCAAAGCAGCCAATCTAGACCGTAACTACTGCATCTCTCTCAATAGATCAATCCTCAGGCCTTATCGATTTCATACCGACGAGCGTGTGATCGTCGACACACCGCGACTGTTGTCAGTCATAACTTACGTAGGATTTAGGAAGATTGTGGCAGTCTTTCACACAAGGTTGCGGACGTGAGTGAACATTCATTTGGCTTTGCCGTGCTGTTGATGATGTTGCTGTGCTTAGAGCGGAATCTTTGCCCATAACAATTTGGAGGTTCAAGATCGAGCGTTGATAATATTAGTGCTATTGTTCTTCTATGCCTCGGCTGTAACAGAAAAACGCACGACCATATTCATTGAATGATGAAACCTTGTCTGAAAGTCTCATCACAAGGAGCATCGAACACATCCCCGCGGCGCTCTGACTATGAACTGCTTGAGATGTATGTCGTATCCACATGTGGAAGTAGGCAAAGCCAGAATTTCGTAAGAGCCTGTGAGGCAAACTCAAGTTTGCGAATCACCAGCCATAGTGATTGGGGAATTGATGCCAACGCGAGAATAACGCGGGTATCTCCAAAGGCTTGTTCTCTGCCGCTGTCAGATGCTAGAAAAACACGACCGTCGGTCTGTCAAAAACTCGTCAATGATGAGATAACATTTGCCTGCCTAATAGAAAGCCGCACCTTCTTTTGCAGGTTCCCCCTGGTTCCTAGTATCGTGCGACTGTATTATCTATGACGTCGCGGTAGTTGCCGCAGACGGCCGCGGCCTGCAGCATTTTCTCACTATCCGGGTCAACTATCACTGCTAGGGCGTGCCACCACTGCAACAACATCCTAATTCCGAACCTTCCTGAGGCTCTCGGTCGCCCGCCATGGCCGTGATACCCATTACGAGTAGTTCTTTGGCTGAAGCTTGAAGCCTCACCGTCCCTGACGCTCCACTATCAGTATTTTTGGACAGGCTTCGTTTATCATCCCTCTTGTACACGCCAGTCCAAGTCCCACAACAGGAATTCTACATCTTGCCTAGTTGCAGCTGAGCTGTCGGATTCGGGTGCCGTACCAGCTGCTGTGTGACTCGACGAATGGCCAGTTTGCAGAGCTCTTTCTAAATTACTGTACACAGGCAACTTCCTGTCTTCGGATCCATTACACTTCCAACTTTCGTGGCTTAGGTCCCAGGGCACTCGGTTAATCAGAAGATCACAAAGGTGCACTGTGTACAACTTTCTTCTGGAGTAGTATATTACTCCTGGGGCTTTTGGACTTCCCATTGGGTGTCGTCGGGAGGTTTTCACGTTGTCATGGACAATGTGAAGTCTTCACCTATTTTATTGCTACGCCCATGATTTCCATCAAGAATCATCGAAAAACCACAAAGATCTCCGTTCGGAAACATCCGCAGATTGATTGGTTTGAGATGTGTTCCGTTGATAGGCACCGCTGAACTAGAAAGCCAAGTGGAAAGCATGACCCATCCATATATGACTGGGATTTTGGATACCTCCCCCAAACGCCTCTGACAATTCCTCCGTTTCTTTCTATTCACGATGGTCAAGTCTCTGGCGAAGATGTATATCACGGGGATCTGGCTGGAGGCGATCTTGTATGGTAGGTAGCTGATGAATTTCTACTGTATCGCCAACACAATCGCTTCTCACCAGGTACCAAGTGCGCTCTGTCATAGCACATGGGGTTGTTTCTGATAGAGGTTGTAGCTGCGTCTTATTCTGCATTTGTATTTTCATCCTGCTAGGCCACCACGGAGCATCTCGAAAGTGAGTGGAAGCTATCATCTTTCCAAACAAACACAGAGCCATGATATGATGTCTAGAACGCTCCTGTTTTCGAGTGTTGTTCAATTTTCGTTGGCTACAACACATGTTATCATAAGCTTGCTGGAGTTAATGGCTGCTTTCGCAACCTCAGCCAGCGCTGCTGATGACTACTTCGCTGACCCTGGTGGCAACGACCTGTATGTCGGTGGCTTCTATGTATATATTGTCAATGTCAGTGGCATCAGCATCTCCAATGTTGTTCGACTTATATGTTTTGTCTGTAGACATTCGCTCAAGAACTACTCCTAGTGAGTTTTGGGATCCAGGCTTAGTCGCGACACAGAGATGAATGATTACCTTTTAGATTTGGAGACTATACGTGATCTGGGGTCGCAACTTCAAGATTTGTATCTTACCGGTACGCTATCTTTATCGTATCTACCACTAATGTAACATTCGTGTTGATGACTTACCATCTATAGTTCATTCTCTGGATGCTTCACTGTAGTAAGCTAGATATATAACACAGTTTGAAGGAGCTATCTGTGGTGACACTCCGTTAGTTATAGCATCGATCGCCGTTTCTGGCTTTATACCCGCAACAACTACCCCGCTCACGCACAGTGTCCATTCATATGGACTTGCTGGGTGGGGTCTCGAGACGGCCGTCAACTTTCTTGCGTCAGGCGGCATAGCCTACCGTTTATGGCACGCGGGACGCCACACAGCTGTTTCCACGGAGCGACCCAAGTATATGGCTAGCCTCTTCATCATTATCGAATGTGGGGCTCTTATTACAACATGTACCACGATAATGTTCGCCCTCTATGCAGCAAACAAACCAGAGGGGCTCGTTGGAATCGGAGCAGCTGCTCAGATTGCGGTGTGTACAAAGTAGGCTATATATGGCGTGTCGTTTGATTTATTTTCTCCCCATAGACTATTTCGCCGTTGCTAATCATCGCGCGGGTGGGATTTACTACATCTAAGAAAAAGACAATTCCGATAGCGACCGCCCTTTCTACCCTCCCGAATCCCTTGCAAGTGAATGTCAACAGGGCATTGTATACATACAGGGCCCCAGTGGATGACATATCAACTGGGAGAAGTGGACTAAGGGACAAGAAAGAAACGAAGATAGCAATTGAAGTTTGAGTCGATCGCATATATCGGCAGAAAAGCAGTTTAGACAAAGACTCTCATCGATATTGCTATAACCTACATGTTCAAAATAAACCTGTGTCTGATATGCTGTAGTGGTCGAGGAACTGGAGTACAATGTGGTATTTCCGATGGTGTTGCTACATGATCTATAGGAGACCTGACTTGCGAACCAGAGTACTTGTGTGAATCTCGATGATAGTGACTGACCGTTTGAGCGGGGCATCCGGGGCATCCGATGAATTACGACCAAACCTAGGCAGATCGAGGTAGAGCTCAGGTTCAGGCTAGGGGACTCGGCAAAGCCCGAGATCACGGCGGTATGTAGCGCACGGGAGCAGTAGCACTCACTTCAGCATCGTCCTCGTCCCTCCTCTCTCTCGAGCAGTGCACTGGCAGGCCGGTCCACCGTGACTTTTGGAGCGTGTATATATCGATGCATGATTGACTGCATGGCTTGTTTGGAGGGCGAGTACTACAGGGAGGTTCTAGTGACTAGCCATACTAGTAAGTATAGTTGATGCGCATTCACCGTTTGGGAGCACCGCAATAGTGGTCCCAGCAGTGGCGCACGATGCCCCTCCAAACCCGAACAGTACCATATGGATGCTAATTCTAGTCAAAATGCATCCCAAGGCACGCAGTACAGTGCTTTGTGTTTTGTGTCGCTTTTGGGCTAAAATTACTAGTATTGAGAGGGCAGCGCTAGTCGGCGGATCCCATATAATACATCTTCTATCATATGGCCCACTTTCGAGTCTCTTGCCATCGGGGGAGAAGCACACCGACGAAATACGCCCGCCCTACATGCTTCACCAACGATTTGAATACCATCTGCTTGCTATCGACATCCCAGATGATGATGACTCCATCATCTACACCACTCACAGTTCGCCTATTGTCCAGGGACACTGACTGAAAATACTGTCCCTCGAATAGCCCTCCCACCAATGCTCTTTTCTCCACGTCCCAGATCTGCAGGGTTTTATTCTCGGAAGTAGTGACGATCCGTCGACCTTCTTTGAACAACGCGATTTCCAACACTTTCTTCGTATACACTCGCATCGTTTGTGTTGGTGCTGGCGTCGCGTGCCATTTTACAGTAAGATATACTTTTTTGCTACATCGAGCAATCCTGACATGTCGCTAAACAGGAAGATAGACAGCCAGTAGCGTTTGAAGTTGACGAGGAGCTTACTTAAGTCATCGATCTTATGGGTGAACAGAATCGGATGCCCGCCCATAATCCGATTCATGTAGGCTCTTTACATATCGTTGGCCCATACCACGTTACTACAGCGTGAATCTCATTTCGCCCCTTCCATCAGTGCCTGTAGTGGACCGAGAAATTTCTGTTCGTCGACGTCCTAGATCATAATGACATCAGCGTAATGTGGTCCGAATCAGTGACAACCCACCGACTTTCTTTTGAAGAACGCGACTGCCGACGCCGTCCTCGTGTGCCCTGACGTCGTCCGGCGTCGGTTGTGTCGTTTTGTTTGTTTCAAGGCTTGGGGATGGTTTTTCGTTGAATGAAAAATAGCGTCATCATTCTCTGCATAAGAAGCACCTATATACTATATAGCGAGGATAGAGGACGAGTATTGAGGCTGCTGCAAGACATTTTGCAACACCGGGCCAAAGAGATTGAGTAGAGCAAAGGACATGTGCGATCAAGGAACTAATCTACATAACATTGTTGCATAGCAATAAATTGTTAACATATATAGTCCAGGGTCCTACTGTATTACGGTTCACGAACCCGAGTGAATTTTTGAAATGAACATGGCGATGACAGAACTTCAACGCCGTTCCGTCATTTCATTGGTGGGCTTGGCCGACGCTTCAAGATACTTCGTTGGCCAGTAGATGATGTATGTGTAAATCCCAATTAGCAGTGGCAGTGAGTCGAGGAGGTAGAAGTAGACTTGTCAGTCGAGGGTCAGACCAAGAGTCACCATTTTAGTATCTCCCAATACTCACTTTCATGGGTGAGGAGATAGCCGCCGCTACCTTGACCAAGCTCGATGACACGATAGATACAGCGCACCTGTATCGCGCAACATCAGTGAAAGATGGTCGATGAAGTGTGGGTGAAAGGCGTACCATGTAGGCTGCTGAAGAAAAAATCAATATCCAAAGAATTAGCCCCCATGGCTCCTGACGGAGCATAAAACCGTCTCGAAGGATACCATACCATGCATGCGCAACTAGAATCATGAAGAACGCAAATGAGAGTGTCTGAATGACCAATCCGGTAAGCAGTATGTTCGCGCCCAGCTTTTCGTTTGTCACATTTGTAGACACTTCCAGACCGCCACCTACACCCTGTACAACGTCATGATTAATCTTCTGTGCGAAGGAGACAATCAATCAAACTTCAAACCTGTATGAGGAATGTCATGATATCGCTGATAACGAAGTACTGGACAATTTTCTCTGGTTTTATCCAACAGTAACGTCTGTCCACGCAGTTCACGATAAAACGCCCGTAAAGGATGTAGTTGAAAGCAAGGTAGGCAGCAGGCGGTAACAAGGTGAGGAGTTGTTGGACCATGAAAATCGGGAGAGAACTTGGATTCATCGCCATGGGTATGCGTATGAAAAACCCAATGGACATGACTGTTTTAACAGTCAACACGTATTTCGAGGTAGATTGTGAGAATTTACAGGTTGAGGCTGTAGGGAGACAAAGTCCCCACCATGCCTTGTTCATGAATAAGCGCACGAACAAACAAAGGCTGGCGATGGAGTACAACCCGCCTGCTACAGCTGCTGCGGCTCTGCTTGGGTCGTATCCTGGATGAAATGTCTTAGGCCAAATCCGAAAGATGATCCTTCGTGGACTGACTGAATACTGCAAAGACTATTGTCGGCATTTGGACGCTGATTGTGCTGTTGTCGCTGGCTAGTATATTTTAATGTTGAGTTCGACAGATATTGTCAGATGGCTGACCTGCCCTCACCGCGCCGATGAGGAAGGCGACAATGATCATAATGTTCGCAGATTGCATACTCTCTATGACTGAGGGCTTGAGTGTAAAAAGCGATATCGAGATGCGGCAACTCTCGGGTTTATATATACTCCAAATGCGATCCAGCATCAATAGACCTTCCCAAAGAAGCTAAAGTCGCTGCGAGCTTCATGGCTGCATCTGTGAAAGATAGTGTGTTCCAGCAATACGTGATCAGCACGGTCATCATTGAACGTCATTCCAAAGGGAAAGAAAAGTGTTGTGCATGACACAATGTTGGAAGCCGACACAATGCGTTTCCCTTGGGAAGGGAGACCGCACTGCTGGCTAGTGACTAGTGACGTGCTACGGATGACATCCGATGGAAAAAGCAAATTTCTATTTGTCAAGTACCACAGTTGGATGCGCTCACTAGAACACTGTGATGTAATATGCACACGCGATTGATGCATAGCTAGAGAATTGGCAATCAATCCTGTGCCGTGCCCAAGAACAAGGCTCTCGTCGAGTTCAATTACGCGTTGCAATGAAGCGGCAGTACAGTAGCACAGAAGGACTCAACTGACGGTAAGTCGAAGGAGGCATTGACCAGTCTTCACTAGCTTGAGCTCGAATGTGGTACAGTGTTTTACATTATGGAGAATCTGTGAACTCTGCTTGAGCCCTCTTGAGCCCAAGAAGTTGGTATGTAGTGAATATTTCAATGAGCCGCTTACCATGAGGATGTTGTGATCACGTGTTGAAAATAGAATAGTAAGCGCTGGCAGCCCTAATGCCGCATCTGAGCTCATCGATATTTGCAGCCGTGTCTCAACGTTCGGTGACCTCCTTCCCAAGCTTTCACTCGTCCAGCATGTTCATACCTGAGTGTCATTAATTGTATATTTTACCAATAGCCTAGATACCCTGGATATGAAGCAAGAAAAACGCGGACAAGAGCCACCATCGCCCATATACGAGTCTCTGCCTCCGCCCTGGCTACCTAAGTCACACAAGTCTGCTGATGTCGGTGAGCACCCTCAACTACGTGAGGAATACTACCAAACCATTCTTATACATTATAGGATACCCTGGTTTCCATCCGCCCCGCCCAGGACAGGATGAGGATGTCTTGTCCGACAAGCATATAAAGGACGGCTTTTTGTTACCGCTTCCCGTGCCTGTAAGCTTGAGGTTAATCAACATCAAAATTTGATGGCTTATAATTATCAGGATGAGCACCAAAGTGCTGCAGCTATATTTCTACAGCAAGATGCAACAGGTGGCCGCATGTTTGACCAGAACGTGCTCGCAGACCTCGAGCACCTCATGAATGATATCTTTACTCGAAAGGCAGACAGTGCAGTTACCATACAGTAAGCTGAATATCTTGGTGCAGAACTTCGTCCAACGGTTTTGTAGGTCTTCAACATTCAAGATTCCTTCACGAGTGACCATGAGTGATACCAAGCGACAGACTTGGTTCGCCGAACTCGCAAACCCCGATGTGCCCTTGAGTAAACTCGGAAAAAGTGTGCCACATGGCGCCAAAGGACACGATCTACTCGACCTTCTTCATACCAACAACGTTGCCATACCTCGTGCAGTCTGGTTTCTTCGAGTATTTGGCGCAAATGAGACTGTGAGTGCTGATGTAGTATTTCTCAACTGCGTGATTTATATGATAAAAGGCTGGTCTGAGGAACAAACCGTCGTCTTACAATCCAACCCAGTACAGCGTGGATTGGGCAATGGTGGTGACAAGCTATATCAAGAAACAGCTTGCTGACATTGCTCTACCAAGAGCCCCTAGACCTGGAATGAATATCAAACAGATATTTAAGGGCGTCCTTTCTGATGCAGAAAACCGGGACCGATGGGTTTCCCGTTTCACGTACTGGTACAGTGTTTGATTCAAATATCCAAATATTCGCTAACAAAGTCAGCCTGAAACTATTGCGACCGTTTTATGACGAAGGTCTCGTAGACCATCGCACTTTCCTTACATGGATCGTCCTTCAGATGGCGGCCTGCAACCTTGCTCAAGCAGGATTTGTAGCACATTTGGCTGATGAGTATCTCGATGGAGTTCTTGAAAAGCGCCCACTCGCGAAACCTCTTTTAGACGCATGCATCGCGAAATTGAACGAAGTACGTTTAATGGTCACATACATTCGTTTATCACTAACCATTACAGATCAGGACGACTTCCGCTCAGGGTCACCTAAACAAGCTTGAAGAGATTCTGAAGTCTCTGATTCAGGTATGCATCAACCTCCGCGTTATTATCACATACTTAAAGATCCAAAATCAGCGTATTTGTGTAGCCCTTCCGGACGCATTCGTTTCTCCCAGCACATGGCTAGCGCATTCATCGCTCTTGTGTTCTGCACTTGCGGGCCCTGCTGATAGTGGTCCTAGCGACTGTCGACGGCGTGATTTCCAGCAATTGATTTCGGATAATTTGATAGATATCCAGCGTCGCAATGATGCCATGCTATTTCGCAATCTTCCGCCGCGAAAACTCGAGCGTCTTGGTTCTCTGGTCGTTGACATTCAAATTCTAAATTCGATCTGCAATAGCACGGACATGTCCACTATATCATTTTTCTCTTCTCAAATTCCTGATTGTACATCAAGCTCAAGTTTTGTCGACAAACTTGACACTTTGTTAACGTGGGCTGTGACGCCACTGCAGTATGGCTCTCATCGTCCATATGCAGCTGTGACCCTTCTCCGAGCATATCACGAACGCAACGCACGCCGCGAACTATCTTCAGCCACCCTTCACGATCACCTCTTCGATTGGCTCGACTCCAAACCTGTTGTCCGGGAAGCTGGAAATCTCAGGGCAGTAGCGGGTTTGTTCGGGAAATTAATAAAGAATGGGCTTTTTGATTACGCAGCTTATGTGCAGAGGCTCGTTGCGAGAGGCGAGGAGGGACTCTCTCTGAGCGAGGTATAACTATTGTATGCTATATCAAACGTTGTTCTCTGACTCACATTTTTCTTCAGCCTGACGAAACGGCTTCCTTTCATCGTAACCTCCTTCGCTGGATACCGTTACAGAACACGACATCATCTCTTTTAAACCAGCGCAAAGTTATTGTCTATGGAGCGCGTGCACGACAAACCCCTGAAGACGTCTGTGAACGTGAGATGCGAAGGGAAATCCGCGCAATCTTGCCACTTGTGTTTGGTGGTATGTAGGACCAACATTCTCATTTGGCTTCTATTGCTAATGAATCATAGGTGACACTCTTCCGCCTTCAGTTTCTATGTCATCTCTGCGAACCTCCTGTCCTACTGTGCTCGGCGCACCATGTTTTGAGCAAGTGCGGACGATCAAACAGTGGTTACTTCCGAATTTACACAAATTTGCCTCGGGGTGCGCAAAATTAAACCCTTCATTTTCTGTGTTGACGGAGCTCGTAGATTGCAATCATTAGATGAGATCAGTACCTTGAAGACATACAGTACAGCGGTTGAACTGCTCAGGTATACTCATAGCTATGGTTCCTTGCTGGAGGTGTGTTCTACTGCCTCCAAAAGTTTGAATTATTAACGGCTCTTATGCAGCTGAGTCTCTCGGTCTTGTCCCAGACATCCCACGCCGAATTATTGACTGCTGTCGGGGAAGTTTTCCACCGCTTCGCAACTATATGGACGGCAATGAACGCCACTGGCACGATTGCCTCCACACTCTATTCTACTTATTTACTCTGGCGAACGCAAGGGGGGAAAGCCAGATCTCTCCTGACCTTGATTACTGAGATGGATCATGGACGACAGCTGGATGCGACGGCAAAAACTCAGGTAGAGAACGAGATTGCGGCGTTCACAAACGCACTGGCTCCCAAGACAGACCATCCAGAAACCGTTCCGTTAGTTATGCCCGAAATTTTACTTCTAGCTGAAGATTCCAAGCCGGACGCTCCATCAATTCTCGCAAACAGTCTCTGGTACAGATATCGCACGTCCGGAGATTGGGCATGGAAAGTCTGGGACAATATTGTTGCTTCGTTACGCCAAGTTCCCGTCATGAGTGAGGACCACGAGCGTCGTCATACGTACGCACTTCGCTATGGTCAGTTTCTACTCAATGTCGACCACTACCTTCCTGGCGGCATCGATAATGACGTGCTCCAATGGTTTCTCGGTACTGGAAAAAGTGAAGTGCTAGGATTGACACCTGAAACCTGGAATGTACTCAGAGTCGTCCTCCTCTTCCTATGTGTCCATGGTGCGCTATCGACAACCACACTGCTTCAAGGACTAGTTTACCCCGCCTGGCGACTGGGAGCCGATGCAGGCCCTCTCTACCAGACACAGAACATGGAAACCTTTATACAGGCAGCCAGTGAACTTTTTGATGCACTCGTGCTCCAAGAGGAGTGTTTCATCAGCTCGATTGTCCCACAAGAGCTTCTTGACGCACAACGGATCCATACTTGGAGACAGGATGCCTTTCGGGAACCTCATTTCACCCTTCTCGCCAGTAATATACCGAATTTAGTGCTCCTGGAACACAATAATGTCGTTTCAGATGAACTTCGCGGAGTTGCGCGGGACCTTCGCCTGCGGACGTGCAGAAGTCGCGACATCAGACAATCATGCTACCGCAATCTTGACGCTGTCCGCAGGGGCTTCGAGCACCCGATTCAGTCGGGAATGGTCGCAGAAAACGCTTTGCGAACCGCTCGTCAACGCACTGAAAATGATTTTGAGTGAATCGAACGAAGGCACGTGGAAGATGCGGTATATATTGACTCTGAGATTCACATTCGACCGTAGATACAGATGTTAATTCGTTTTTAAGCACTGGGATATCATCCGTTCTGAGCCCGTGCACACTGGCGGCGACTGCAGTTCAGTTGCAGTTTGGGCTGAGGCAACTCGGAAGGGCGCTTGCTTGTGAGTCGACGAAACAGGGTGCAAGTGCATCGCTCGACAAAATGACGTCTCTGATATTCCACCACTCGATGGCCTCGGAAGAAGCATACTTCATTGCGGAGATGGCGAGGGGCGTCGATGGACCCGTGGCGATTAAAGTAAGTGATTTTATGCTCGGATTTGACGCGCACTGAAAGCGACGAGTAGTTCATAAATAACGGATTCAAGAGTATCGTTGATATTCTCAATCGAGCCCCTACTCCTTCGACTCCCGAATCATTACTGGTGCGAGTTGGCCGTGCAGGCGAGGTGCTTCGCGTACTATCACATGTCTCGGAGCCACTGCGAGAGGAAGGAACTGTACTAGATCTTGATGTCTCAACGCAAGAGCGGCTTGTGAAAATCATTCTGGAGTCGTTTCAATTCGCAAATTCGGCATTTTCAAAAACGACTGATCAGTCTCTGCGCGTTATCACTGAAGCTGTCATATTTTTGGCTCGACTCCTTCAATTCGACCTTGGTTTCTTTGGGATACGGACGACACCGTTTGGGGAAACATGTGAGAAGATGACGCCAGTCCTCTTTGACCTTGTCGTGGTATGTACATAATGATGCCATTACGTATCCAAGCTAAGATGATCGCAGATTCATGCATGCGGCCCCGCACAAGATGCTGTTGCGTTCGCGCTTATTCTTGATACCTTGTACTTCCTCATAGATGGTATGCTGATCTCTAATTGTTTTATTCTATCTTGTTAAAAATCCAGTTCTTATAGATCTTTTCCTACACTCTAAAACTTCGTCGCCAGACCTGTTCAAATATTACCCCACGAAACTTCAGTCACCCCATCTACATTCCCTCCCTAGTTCACATCGTGTACGGCTTCTGACTCTCTTCCCACATCTGCGGCCGAATGCAGTCGTTCAAGACCTCGCCCACGCTCATCGAGATAGTACAGGCCTCCTCGTCTATGGCGCACCCGTTCAAAACCGCCCATGGGAATGGATTGAGAATCTCGACAAAGACGATGGCATCATCCGAAACAATGCCTCTCTGTCGCTCGAACTGTTCGGGGCGAAGGCCACAGGCGATCATTTGATCGGCTATGTGCATGATGAAGAGCGTTGCATACCAACGAGACTGGAAGGTGTCTTCGAAGATAAATTGACAGCCGAGAGCGTCTTCCGTCGAGACTGGCGCGAAACACGACTTCCAGCGCACTCCGACGTTCGTGCTGGGGTGCGCGGGGTAGGAGAGGAGTCGGACGAGTTGGGCTCTTTGCCTACTTTCGGATTGCAGAAGCCAGGATCGAGAAGGGCGTCGCCTGCCTCGTCAGTACGTTCTCGGGGATCAGTCAGCTCGGTCCGTCGTAGTCCGGGGTCGCTCTCGGGCAATCGGTCCGCCGTTTCTACGAGGGAAGGTACCGGGGAGAGTGGTACTGGTCCTGATCCGGCTGCAGAGCGCAAACGGAAGGCGTCGGCTTCTGTAGATGATGATGATGAGGTCGAAATAATTGAGGGGCCTGTGCCAACAAACCCCAAGAAACTCAAAGTGAAGCCCAAACCAAAGAAAAAATAGGTATATACCTTCTTGACTCGTCTTGATCAATGTTCATTAGCATGTTGTCTTCTTTTACATCGTGTCTGGTATTATAATGCCTACAGTGCAAGTGCGTGCTGTACCATAGTTTAGTTTATGGTATACATATGTATGATAGGATATACAAATAACGTAGAAGTATGAAGTATTTGTATACGCACACTGAAGCTGATTATCGAGGGAAAAACCCGTCAAATGGACCCGCCTGCTGCCCACGAATATTAGAAGGTTCTCTACGAGTATCTGGTTGTCCAAGGACGCTCCCGACGGTAGAGACCATCTCCTTGACTGCAAAATTTACAACTGGTTTCCCCGTGACCTCTTTCCGACATCCCGGACAGGTATACTCCGGCTGCTGTTGTCGAAAGGTATTATATATTGCATGTAAATGCATCTGAGCTGCTTGTGAGACGTATGGCGCAATGGTGTGAAGAACCAGAGGAAAATCCCGAGGCAAGGGTTTGCGGTTGTATCCAGGATGTGCGCGAATATGTTTAGTGAGTGTTTCGTTGAACCAGCCTGTGAGGCACCCCTCGCAGTAACAGTGTCCGCAGTCAGGGAGACTAGGGTAGAAAGGTTGGTACACGGAAAGCGAGTGAAAATGAGAACTTACAGGTAAGGAGAGTACATCAAATGCGCGCATATATCGCAAGAGAGCATGTCACCCAGCTCGGTAGCATCCTAGATTAACGAGTCAGAGAGCATGGAGAAAGAAGGAAAAGAGCACGTACAATAGATGATTTTGATGTACCTTTCGCTTGCAAAGCGGCAAGTTTCTCCTGCTGCAATTGGATCTCCTGATGACCAGCAATAATTTCTCGAGATCGTGCGGCAAGCTCTTGACTTTGCTCCTCGAGACGAGTCCTCGAATTGTCAAGTTGTATACGCTGCTCGGCGACTTGCTTCTGCAGGTGCTCGTTCATCTAATGACCTCCTGTCAGTTTGATTCCAAATTCTGATAATCGGAGAGAAGCACCTGCTTCAATTTCGAATTTTCCTGCTGTCGAGATGTCGAACCATCATTTCCCGGAGCTTTGGGAAGCACTAATCCTTCATCCGATGATGAAGATATCTCTAGAACCTCGCCCGTCGGAAAAGGTTTCTTGGTAATCTTCCTTTTGAATTTCGAGGATGAACCAATTTTGCTGGGTTGGGCATTCTCGTCATCCGAAGACAGAACGATGACTTCAGGTTTAGAGCGGGTGGGTAGATTTCTTGTAGGTGATGTACTATATCTTTTTTTTACGTGTAGACGAGGGCGCTGTTGGCTGGATGGGCGTGTCGGAGGCATGGACGCACTTGGAAGGAAGATATTGTACTGCCTAGTAGGACTCGGATGTGTTGCAAATTAAGGAGAGACGACGTATGACTTAAATAAGTACCTCGAGCTCGTGACTTGTGGACCCGAGACTGTGGATGTGTGGCATTGTGGCCGATGAACTAGACTTTGATAATTAACTTCGCTTTATATTACGTAAGGCCACTTGGATGTGTGGCAGGATGGCATGAATCAAACAACGCCTCCGACGTGGCCACATCAATATTTGTGGGCCCGCCGAGAGTGTTATGACTACTACCACTCAGTGAGTACCTGACGATCTATCTAATCGCCATGACTCATTAAGATCCTGGCCGTTGTCTCTGACATACTTAGTGGATCTCCGAACCTCGGTTTCTCTCCCAACGAGATAAGAAGCAATGAGAAGCCCTTGAACAGGGTTGGCGAAGGTCGGCCTTATCGTAATCCAGTATCATCGAAGAGAAGTTCACCCATATGGTAATGCATAATTAAGAAACTTCGCGTGATCTCCGTGGCAGTTCAGTGGCTGATACTGTCCATAGCCCATAGAGCCACTATAAAAAGGGGGCATGCAATTGAACCTCCTCACCTGGCTATCGTGCTCCTTTCTAGAACATCTTCAGTACGACCTTTGAACAGACATGGACTCGTCACTTGCTCGCAAGTCATCCATGTCCTCTGAGTCCGATTGCGTTGTCGAAGAAGTTGTCCAACGTCCCACTCCTTCCAACGCGCGTAGATATACTCTGCTTTTAATCTTCTGCATTACGCAGTTTCTATATACACTCACCAACTCGGCATTGTTCTCTGCTATCCCTGCTCTTGTCCGGAGATTTGGCTTCACCCAAAGCCAGTCAGTTTGGATCATTAGTGCATATCAGTTGACTTTTGCGTCCTTTCTCCTTATGGTGAGTCCTGCTATCGTAGCTCACTAGAGGATTTTCATCACTTATTTTCAGAGCGGAAAAATAAGCGATATCTACAATCCTAGTCAGCCAGACCTATGCTGTCCTCCTATGCTGTCCTTACGAACTCTGCATTAATTTTTTATGAAGAATACACCTTCTTAACCGGCAAATTCTTTCTAGGGGTAATCTCTATCGGCCTCGGTTTTGTTTCCGACGGTATCTTATTTCTTGCACTGAGAGCCCTAAGTGGAATTGGTAACGCTCCTCCTTCGCTGCAGTCACGAACTTTTGGCTCATTTGATCATTGCAGCCGCCTCGCTTACCATACCATCGGCTCTAGCACTGCTCATTGGAATTTTCCCTGAGCCTAAACACCAAGCAATAGCTATTGCATCGTTTGGAGCTTGGGGGGCAATGGGCATCGGTGAGCGACCTCTGCTTTGTAACGCGGTCTGTGTGTTTACGATGAAGACTTCAGTTTTGGGTCTAATTACTGGTGCCCTTTTCGTTGAATACGTCAGCTGGAGCTGGGTATTTTGGTTTGTGTCGACGGTGATCATACCAACCACACTTATTTCTGCGGTACTTATTCCCTCACAAACAAGAAATGTGGTTCGAAAGAGTGGTTTCACCAAATTCAGGAGTCTTGATATCATCGGAATATTAATTCTTACAGGTCAGTTACAATTTCAAATCGTCTATTCGTACCATACTGAGCACTCAATTAGTTGCCGTTATACTCTTTATATTTGCTATGACAACCGGGTCTATCGCAGGTTGGGGATCAGCCATGACACTAGCACCTTTGGTCATCGCCATCGGCATAACTGCTGTATTCTTTTTCTGGGAGGCCTTCCAGCCAATTGAATGCGCCGCCGTGTATGTATGCTCAATTGTTCAAGTCTTTCTAATTTACACCCACTCACAGACCGCCTTCTACATGGTTCATTCCGAATTTCTCTGTTCTGTTCGGAACGGCTCTTCTACCATATTTCTGGTGGGCAAACATATTCACCACCTATGTCTCCCTATGGCAAGATATTTACCAATGGAGCGCTATGTCCTCGGCTATCCATATGTGAGTATAGACCGTGTGCCTAAATTAGACCGGTGTATTGATCTGATGATGCCAACGTTCTTCCAGGCTTCCAATAGGCATCACCGCCTTTGTCTTCAGCTTTGCCAATAGGTTGAAGGGACTCAGGAGCATCAGTGCCAAGTGGCCCATACTTTGTGGAGCACTGATGATGATGTCGGGACTTGTGTTGTTTTCCTTCGCCGACGGACCTGACAAGTACTGGCCGTTAGTGTTCCCCGGCTTCATCGTCGGTTCTGCCGGTGCAATGTTAGTCAACATTTCTGCAAAGTATGTGACAATTTCATTCTCAGAGCACCGGTGTCAATCAATTCACACAGCATCGCGATATTCCGAGCCACGCCCCCCTCCATGGCAGGCACCGTAGGCGCCATGTTCAATTGCGGTCTGCAACTTGGCTCTGCTGTTGGGTTAGCTGCCGTCTCCTCTATTCAGGCGAGTGTGCAGGACAGAAATGGGGGCCCATCAAATTATGAAGGCCAGTCTGCTGGCTTTTGGTTTATGCTGTGCTGCATCTCCATTGCTGCACTGGCCATTCTAGTCTTCTACCGCACCGACACAGCCAACGCTCGTGTCAAAGAAGCAGTTGTTGATGATGAGAAATGAAGCAAAGTTTCAGTGATATTGCGAAAGGGTATGGTTCTTTGCCTTGAGGGAGAACTGAGGGTGGGGTCATTGGATGTGATGAAGGAAGGCACGCTGGACGTATGCTTTCCGTTCCATAAGGCGGTGGGGCACTATATCTTGAGGATTTGCTATACTCTTCAGACTAATAGGTTGTACATATTGATACCGAATATTGGGACGAGGCCTCAAGGAATTGAGACTCATGGGGTTCTATTTATTTGCCTCAGTATTTTCGTTGACGTGGATAGGCTACGGCGGAGCAACAACGGTTTGAGTCAGAGCGGACAAGGAGATGGACAATGCTACACTACGAACATGAGGAGACCGGCCAGTGACCATGTGTTGACGGACACGATTGAGGTACTTTGGGTGTCGGCCCTTGCCCTTGCCCTTGGAAACCCTAGCCCAGCCAACAGTGCATCGGAAGGGTCGGGATGAGATTTATATGTGTTTAGAGCTGTTGTACAAACAAGTAACCTTTGGCTCAACGGTTCGCATTCGTTCATAACGGTTGTTCTGACGGTTACTTCCATACTCCATCATGCGTCTTCGAGTTGCAGCTGCTGATCAATTGATCATCCAGGTATTTTATGATTATATGGTCTGCTGCAAGGTTGGCGTACAAAGGACGTCTTTATAACATCGCTACTTTTAACTGTCGGCCACACGCTAATACTTGAAGGCACAATTCTTAGAAGACTAGAAAACAGTTGTTCCATCTAAATCTGGAAAGGCACTATGACTTTATGATCACGAGGACAACGGCATGGAAATGGATATATCTGATCATACAAATACAAGCTGAATCGTAGTAGAGTTCAGACTAAAAATGAGAGGGAGAAAGTTGAGAAGGAATACTCGACATGTGTGAGTAGGGTGCAGATGTGGACCAGACAAACGAGTATGAGACGCATGATATGATATTGATGTCCGAAGGAAGATACGTGAAGAGCTAGGAGCATGCCTCAGCTTATTTCGATAATCAGGTGAGGAATGTACGTGCCAGAGATGATCAACACTTGATCAATATCCACGGCCGTAACCTCCTGGATTACCATTTCCACCTTGCTGACCATAACCTTGCTGGCCACTGTAGCCGGTTGGAGCAAAACCTCCTGCATACCCCGCGGCTTGAAAAGTACATCAAGAATGGAAGGATACGAATAAAGTGGTGCTCACCTGGGTAGCCTCCATAGCCACCTTGACCGTAGCCACCTTGACCTCCAGCATAACCGCCCTGGCCTCCGTAGCTAGGTTGCTGGCCGTAACCGCCGCCACCTTAAAACATGTTCAGGATCCTGCTATATTTGCAAATTTGCTACGAACCAGAGTAGCCGCCACCGCCACCATAACCACCTCCAAATCCTGCACCGCCGCTACCTCCGGTGCCAGAGCTACGAGGATTAGCAAGGTTTACTTTTATCCTCCTGCCATCAAGCTCCTGCTCATTCATGTTGGCAATAGCATGGTTTGCTTCCTCAGTCGTTCCGTAGGTGACAAAACCAAAACCACGGGAACGGCCAGTGTCACGGTCACGCATGACAATAGACTGAACGGATCAACTCAATCAAAAACGATAGACTGGGTAAGATAACTCGCGCACGTCAAGCACTGGTCCATAACTGCTGAAAGCCTATATTGTGCAAGGTCACAAGACCGAAAACGCGTAAGAACATGCATCTCGAGAACAATTTCAGACGAAGATGACATAGCGAAGCAGCCCAAATCAACAGCCCGCTCGTCAGAATCGTATATAACTGACATTGCGCAACGTGTCATCAGTGGTGTTCCAACTCAAATTTCTACATGCAGAAAAGAAAGAATTTAACGAATCAGTTTCGCTCCCCTCCGCCAAGAGACGGGAGAAGCGCTTGCGAATTAAGTCAGACGGCATAGACTGACCCAACGTAAATTTTTGCACTTGATTGTGAGACCGAAGACATAGTGAAGGAGATCACTAGTAATACAATAGAGTCTTGAAAACTGTTACACGAGACCTGAACGAAACGGAGACCAAGATACAATAACGGGACGTGGAGGTTCGAAAAAGAGTTTGAGCAAAAAGGATTTATCGACGATCACCCTTATATTCGAGCCCCTTTATTTTAAACTCCGGTCTGAACTCTACTTCACTCTAGACTAATTTCCTTTTTAAGATTTGTATTGATCGAGCTACCTCCGCGCTGAATGCTTGGCAAAGGATATGTTTTCTCTCACGATACATGGACTTTAAAACACTTTGCAAACCAAGATGACCTTTGTAGGATCAAATGGAGCTAAGCATATCTGCATTCATTCGAGACAGAGACTCTTATCTGACCCTGCCGGTATTTCAAGCTTGACGGGCTACATAACTTTAACTACTCACGCGAACCTGACGGACGACGCCGCGAAGAACTCATCGCGCTCTTGTCTATGTTCTCTCTAACGCTCGGAAGTCTCCGAGTAGAAAGTTTCCGCGGCGTTGAAGAGGACTTGGCACCGTTATCAACAAAATTTACCGTTCTAGTTTTGGTAGGTGCAAGTAGGTGCAACCAATATTATTTCTCGGCAACAATATCCGGTCTACCGGCTAATGATGAGGGGTACAAAGGTCCCGTGAACGGATGCTCCGAATCCATTCAATTGACTCAAAGCGGGCGAAATTTGAGGGTCGAGTTCGATTTCAAATCATTGCTATTCTTTGACTTTCATCGCCATCTTCTCCCGCCTCCCACACACAGCTTATAACATATCTTGTTGGATAACTTGCGACAACATCATGTTTGGACTAACGTAGGAGCTACGCCCCCCATCATATTCGTCTATCACATGGTCTGTGCTTGTTTTTCTCAGGATCAGTACATTGCTCACAGTATTGGTCAGTTCCCCTACGCCTTTTTCGCCGCTTCGGAGGCCTCCCTCTTCCGCGTCTACGGCATCTACCGCATTGCCGTGTGCCTGACATGGGTGCCAGCTGCAGGGTCCTGCGACCAGTGACAAATGTATGACTTTCACAATCACTCCTGAACTTGCAATTTTGTATTCTTGAATCATCCTTTATCTTATTTCAAACACAGAATATGGATGTCCACAGTGCACAGGAGCCTGCTGATGTTTTGCAACTATACGCGTCTGCAGTGCCATGTACAGGCGTCCACAGATGTCAATCTATCATTAGTTTCATCAATCATTTTAGTCTGCTAGGTGCGCTCAGCTGAGATCTATTGCCGATCGACAACCACCGTTCGGCGGATCTCATGATAATGCTCAATTCAACAGCCTACCTTTGGCAGATGCGTCCCAAACGCGTTCAGCGTTATATTCATCATTCCAAGGATGGAATGAACGCGATCTAGTAGCAGGATATAACCAAGCTAGATCAAGCAAGACCTCCCACGAGTGTTTTTTTTTTTTTGTGAAAGAGGCATAATTTGAAAATGCCAATGACAATAATAATAATTTGGTCTGTCCTACGAACACGCGACACATAGGCCACGGGACAAAACCAACACTTTGGTAAGTGTGTCAATTGTCATCATCAGAGTTAAATCGTTCATCAGGGGGAAATTCATTACGCCAAATCGGCAACTGCCGGATAGATACATAGTCCCAGACAGTCGGACTCACAAGGGGCCAGCATATCGCACTTGCGCCTCTCATTAGCGCCTTGCGACAGCTATCATCGTCTGGTTGCCCAGCGTTCAGATTTTGAATCCAGTAATTGAAAACTCCTCACGCTGTCTTTTTATTACAGTGGTTAGTATCTTGCGCCAGACGACGTCGACGATCAGCATGCACCCCTTCTATTAACAGGAATTGATCCTATTTTTTGGTGAGGAACTGTCCATTTTCAGATGATCAGCATCACTCCGTTCAGTACGGCGAAGCTTGTACTACTATCTATTGATTCATGTGGAGAATAGCTCTTCCACGGGCTTGCTGTCCTGATAACAACATATGTGTTATCAGGGTTCAATTCTATTGAGCATCCCATCCTAGCTCCGGATGACCATTTCGCAATGCGACTCTGATAGATAGATAAGTGCAACGTCCAGCAAGTCAAGGAGTTAATCTGACTTCCGGTCCATACCGTATACCAAAAGGGTGCTTCTCAAAGGATACAAGTCGGCGTCGTCTTAAGTACGTTTTCATTCTAGTGTCCGTCATGAGTCAGATTACGAACGGACCTTTTGCAAGATAAGCACGCGGAAGTTAACTCTCGCTTCACGTATCAGTGCGTAATGAAAAAACGTGACACCTGTACGACAAGATACAGACCTGTGCAAATCGACGAGTTCCTGTCATCTTTCACTTTCGTTCAACGAAACAAATGATTTGAAGGTCTGTACTCATGGACTTGCTTTTTCCATTATACGACTTGAGCAACTCTCTCTGTGGCATTCGTAATCGTTTTCTTGGTGTCGGGGTGTCTGCGGGGAAACCCGTTCAGTCCGTTCCTATGGACGCCCAGTCACTTATTCTCACAGTCAGAGGAAGGTCTACCAACGCTAATAGGATCGTAACAATTCGTGACACTAGTATTTGCAGTGCTACACGTTAAGTGGGCTATTGATAAACAAAATTGAATAGCTTTTATAACCAGTTGACAGTGGTTTTGAACCTGGACCTGCCAGTAGAAGTCGCACTGTCGCATGAACGCGAATGGCTTTCAATTTGAGAAAACTGCAATAGTTTCCAGCGATGCAATGTTCAATGTACTACCCAGCTGGGGGACATCCGAATCAACAAAAAACATGTGCAGTCATAGCCTGCTTGTATGCGCTGAAGTTAGGGTCGCATACCAGCATAAGGTCCAGAGTAGCTGCGACAGTCCTCGACCCATGGGTGATACGAGTTTGTGCAGTCGATTTTGTGGTCGCTGGTGGTATCCATTCATGCAACTGAACTGCTGTATAGTACACCACTGTCCCCTCTGCTTCTCGTCTCACCACAGACGCCGCATACTTCATGACCAACTCGCGAATAGTTTCCAGCGACGTATTGAGCGTATTTGCGCACCTTAGGGAACATCAGAGTCTGGATCAAATACGACGACAGGTGAATGAGTGTGTATATGCATGCTGCAAGCTAGGCGTTGCAATTGGAGGACTGGACGTGCCAAAATGACAGAATATTCTCGCACAGCGTTTGACTGTTTGTGCACATGTTGGACTATCTACCCACAACCAAGTACTTCCCAGTACATTTGGTTGCGAATAGATAGTCCAATGGTTGTGATAACGCATCTTCGCCTTGCTGAAAATGTTAACATGAGTTATCCTAGCGCATTTGTATTTGTACTCCCATCGTACTAGTACTAGTGGAGGTAAATCAGAAAGCGACTTAACCTGAAGGGAGCCTGCTCCAAATTGGATGAATCGAGTGTGCTATTCAAGTTGGAAACGAATCGATGGCCGACAACATTATTATAAGGTTTCCCTTGATGTGGAGAGCCTGTCGGAGTAAACTAGGATTATGTTAAGCGTGTAAATTAAAGTTGGAGGATGTCGGCTTACAACGTGGGAGAGCGGTAAAAACTTTGACAAGTACTTGAAGGTTTTGTTCTAAATCAGTACGCCCGAACAACTTTCATTAAAGTTGGGTTGCTGCGTCTTGAATACACATTATCCAAAGCACACTTTCCGATATCACATCCTGCAAGATCAAACATACCAGAACGTCAAATCACTTGAATATAGGGAACTCACTCATCAACTTTCGAACAACTGCAATGGCGCTCGTCACGTACTGTATGCGTACGGGAGAAGCCACCCAATCCAATTGGCATCGGCAAAATTGACAAGAACCATGGTCCATGAATGATGCCGTCCGCAACCAGCGTCCATCGTGTTATAATTTCTCCTGTACTAGTACTAGCGGAGGTAAAACAGCTGACAACGAATGCGTTCTTCAGAATGGGTCGACAATCGACCACATCACAATAATCCCGTAACGATAGTTTGGGCGGGAATAAGCCCTCGCAATTAGGACTCATCCGACAGAGGGTCTTCGATCCCAAAGGGCAACAAATATGGTTTTTCATTTAGAGAAATCCCATGATACTGTAACATGAAGCCTGTTGGGGTAAACGAAGAAGTCAAGTGTATAAATCAAACTTAAATCAGATGTTGGGTGTCAGCTTACAACATGAAAGAGTGGTAAGGACTTGAAGGCCCTGTTCTAAATTAGGCCCGAATCATAGAATTCGTCAGTCTCCCTGGAGTGCTTCACGTTGATTGCGGTAGTTTCCGATGTGCCGATGCTGATACATGGCTTTATATTCCAATTATAACGAACACCATTCTATATGTGATCATATATCGGCATATATGACGATATCTGCAGCTCACCAGTCCTCTGATCTGAGTACACCCGAACAACCCTCAATGAAATCGGGTTGTACTACGCCCCAAAGGCTACTGATTTATCGCACCTCCTGGAAGCTCAAACTTGTCAAAAAAGATCACTTTAATCAGCTACTCACCGATGTCCTGCATTACATCCCACACTGGCATCAACACTTGTACTATACACGCACGGACCAATCGGCCTGGTCCAGTCCGATTGCATCAACAAGATTGACACAGAACCATGAATGATGTCATCCGACGTTCAACTTAAGATCCAGAGTTGTGTTCATACCCGATTCGATGGTGAAATGAACCCGGGCATGGCGGATAAGCCCGAGGTGCCAATGGAACATTCTTGTTATTATTATTTTTATTGTCATGACCGAGGTACTAGTAGGTTGGGTTGGTATAGTGATAGTGAGTTCTTTTGTTGTGTCGATTCATGTATGGTTTTGGGCTTGGAGTAGTGGGCGGGTGGGATTTTGTATTTTGGTGTTGGGGCCTGGGGTGCGCGGGGAATGGAGCGTCGATCCGGCGCAGATAGATGAGTCGGAGTGACAAGAGGCACGAATTCTGGTCCTTAGTAAGGGGGCATGACGTGGATCGGCACCAAGTATTCGGGTAACGTCAATCATCTAAAGGTGACGTAGATCGGCAAGGAGTGGTACATACTGCGCTTCGAAAGTGGTGATGAAATGTCAGCACGAAGAGGTATTTCGAAACGCGGCCTGTTTCAATGCCGGCGGGATGCTACGAGTGAAGCGGAAACAAAACAGGACTATTCCCTTCATACGAATATGACGCGCGGCCAACGAGGCTTGTGAGGTGTGAATAGGTAGTAATTATCCTAGGGCCAGTTGGGCTTAGCCTGGGCTAGATTGAGCAAGATCATCGCCACAAGGGCAGGAAAGACTTACAAGATTGGCGGAGTGACGTAGGAGGGCTTCCTGTAGGAATGCTTACGGGCGAATTGGTCTATGATGCGAACGAAGAGGTGATGGGTAACCGACGGGGCTCGCGAGGTATGAGGTGATAATTATACTTGTACCCGTTGGCTTTGAATTCGGCTCCAATAGCCTGCGCCAGATGAGTCATGAGGGCCAGGAAGACTTACAACAACCTCGGGGACTGAACCGGTCTTGTATTTGGCCTGCTGGGGCGCTGTCACCGAGCCCGAAACGGGGCTGGAACGTTGTCACAAGACGATAACAGCAATATGAACGGAGAGACATTATACTTGGCAAAACCATGAAAGGCGACTTAAGAAGAGAAGTCAGTTATCATATTAAGGCGCTGACTGCATATCACATCAGTGATTAACTGGCGTTGTAGTTAGATAGGAGGCATGATCCGAGTGTTCAATGTGAAAGGGTAGATTTTGGACGTACTATTTGTACCATATGCGCAGCTAGTAAGCGGCTATAACAAAAGAAGGACAACATGCGGAGACGGTGAGGCGAAGTTGCCACGTGTCTAAACCACAGATAATCGCAAGATTATTCGAATTTCTCGCCCGAGCTCAATGCCCGGGGCTTTAAGAAGTCATGTTTACTGGAACAAATTTCATCAAGTATCACTTAACTTTGTATTTCTAACTTTTGCAGCAGTCGACAGATTGTCGTGAGTGGTCGTCTGCTGCGCACCTCGTTCACTTAAAGTTGACGTGTACGCGCCGCGTGCCTAACGTCATGATTTCACAACAGAGTTTTGCACAGCCACAAGCTTATATCAAAAACCGAACTCTCCATCAAAAAAAAATATCGGCAGGGCTTTCCTGGCAGGCTTTGACGACCATGCCATCAGTCCTCGTCGCCGCCGTTCTACTTGGTGCGCGCATCGCGTCGCCCGCCGTCGTTCTCCTAGCTACACTCTCCCTTATATCTTCTAAGCCTCTTTCTCACCAATATCAGAGTCCAATAACACCCGTCGTCGTCACATCTCGTGTCCCGCGGAGAACACTCATTCTCGTTCTTCTCAGTATTGGCGCTTCCACTTTCTTGGCAGATGGTCTTGCATATGTCGTATATGCTGTCCTTAACAAAGTTTGGCCGAAAGGCACTGGTATCGAAATCGCAAGTGTTTTGGGTTTGTTAGCGTATGTCGGTTTAGCAGCTCTTGGCGCATGGAAGGACGCCAGCGACGATGAGATTTGGAATCGGAGTCGAGTCAAGGTCGCAATAGCTATTGCTCTTGCACTCGACATCGTCCAAGTCGTCCTCTCCTTGATTGGAACAGGTTCGTTCTTACTCGCTTCCATCATTAGATTCATTAACCTTATCAATCAATTAAATTCAGACCCGCATCACATTTGCACATCACCTCTTCGGTCATGCATACCTAATCTTCTGCATGGTGTCCTGCCACTCGCACGAGTACTTGCACTCCTTCCTCTTCTTGCGGCGCTTTTCTTCCCTCGTGTCGTTTACCTTGCTGCGCAATCACATGGACACACAGAAGAAGCCGATGAGACCGCTCCTTTGATATCACAGCACGTTCCTCATGACTCGTTGCTGTTGCAACCAGAAGATGCCGACCCTGATGGTCCTAGTAGTACCGCCAAATATGGCACTTTTACGTCAAGGAGCGGCCCTACCACCCGCAGTGCGTCCCCAATTCCAGGTGTACGAGAGCCAAGCAAGGTTAGTAGGACTGCTAATCTAGTGTAGCGCAACCTAACATTTCCACAGACAACCTCACGTGAAGTAGCCGTCGATCCTTCATGGCGGGAACTTTTCAAGCGTATATCTCGCATCACGCCCCATCTCTGGCCCTCACGTTATCCAAAGCTACAGTTCATCGCAGTACGTATCTTCATTACATTTTATCACCCCAATTAACAATTTCCCAGTTGATTTGTTTCTTCATTCTTGTTCTCGGTCGCGTAGTTAACGCATTTCTTCCTCTCACACTCGGCGCACTCATCTCCACATTCGACACACCAGGCGTAGTTCCATTCCCAGCATTCGGCGAAAGCCCATGGCCATACCTGATCACCTACGTCTTTCTCCGCTTCCTCGCTTCCTCAGGCGGTCTCGCAGCCATCCGCGACGCACTCTGGATCCCACTTATGCAATACAGTGATCGCAGCATGTCGATGCTCTCATTCAACCATGTCCTTGCCCTGTCTCTCAGCTGGCATACGAAGCGCAAGACTGGCGAGCTGCTCCGTATCCTTGATAGAGGAAGCGCAATAAACCGCGTTGGCGAGCTTATTGGGTTTACGGTGATTCCTGCACTTGCGGATATATGTGTTGCACTTGTCGTGTTTGTCTTCAGGTTTGAACCTTCGTTGGGCGCTCTGGTTGGAGTCGTGATGGGGAGCTATATCTGGGCGAGTATCGTGCTTACAAGGTATAGGACTAGGATACGGAGGCGAATGAATGAGCGGGACGTGGTGAGTGCTCGTCGTTTTGTCTATGATCATGAAACAGGTCTTAATTATACGCATGCTCAGGTCACGCGCGGAATCCATACGGATTGTCTCCTCAATTATGAGACTGTCAAGTATTTCGGTGGGGAGGAATATGAGGCGCAGAGGTATACAGAGGCTATTGGGGAGTATCAGAGCTTGGAGAAGAGAGTCGTTCGTGAGTGTTTTTGTCTCATCTCATTTTAAAAACCACGTCTCGCTTCAACTCCTCGTCAACACCAAACCTACATTTCATTTCAATCGTGAGCGCAAATGCTGATCGCACCTATAGTATCTCTCAACCTCCTGAACCTCGTACAAACGCTCATTATCACCTTGGGCCTTCTGGTTGGTTCTTTGATCGTCGCGTCGCGCATCACAAGAGGACAGAGTAATACAAGTGATTTTGTGGTGTTCATCACTTATTATGCACAGGTGGGTATCCTGTTTTTTTTTGAGACGATTGTGCCAAGTTTACATCCTTTGACCACGCCAGCTCTACTTCCCTCTCTCGAACCTAGGCGGCGTATATCGTGCAATCAACCAAAGCCTCGTCGACACCGAGAAACTGCTGCACCTCCTGAACGAGCCTACTGAAGTTGTCGATGAACCTGATGCTAAGGAATTGATAGTCACGAACGGCGAAGTTGAATTTGGTACGTCGCCGTCGCTCAATGCCCATACGCATCCACCTTAATCCATTACAGACAACGTATCCTTCTCTTACGACCATCAAACTTCCGCGCTGCACAACATCTCCTTCAAGGTTCCCCGCGGCGGACGCGTAGCCCTCGTTGGGGAAAGCGGAGCAGGCAAAAGCACCATCTTGCGCCTCCTCTACCGCTTCTACGACCTCCAACCCGGTTCAGGGCGTATCCTAATCGATGGTCAAGACATCCGCACAGTAACGCTCTCAAGCCTGCGACGTGCAATAGGTGTCGTACCCCAAGACCCCGTGCTCTTCAACGCCAGCATCGGATATAACATCGCTTATGGCCAGCCTTCTACTACTCCCCCTGATGAGGGCACCATCGTTTCAAGTGCCCAAGCTGCTCAGATGCATGACCGTATCATGAGTTTCCCAGAGGGGTATGAGACGAAGGTGGGAGAGAGGGGCGTGAGGTTGAGTGGGGGCGAGAAGCAACGGGTAGCGATTGCTAGGACCATGGTGAAGAACCCGAGGGTGTTGCTGTTGGATGAGGCTACCAGTGCATTGGATAGTGCGACGGAGCGCGGGGTGTTGGAGGGCGCACTTGGGAGACTTGTGGATGGGAGGAGTTGTTTGAGTATTGCGCATCGGTTGAGTACGATCAAAGGGGCTGATTTGTGAGTGGTTTTTGGGTGTATTTTCTTGCTGATGCGAAGCTGATTTGTCTTCTTGTGAAGGATTATGGTTCTCAAAGACGGACGAATTGTTGAACAAGGCTCACATAGGGAGCTCCTTGAACTCAATGGCCTCTTTGCATCTATGTGGGCAGATCAGATTAGTGCGTCTGAAGATCCCAAAGCTCAAGCTGGATACGACGTCGATGATGCACCTGTCGTCGACATTCCCGAATCTGAAACGCGCAGCACAGCAGTTGAAGAGCGTATAGTCATTGATTCTCCCCAAGTTGTCCCAGCAACCCTAGAAACCAAAGCAGACGTACCTGTATCATTCCCCACATTCGACGATGCTCCCCAAACGTTCCCGACGACAGCATCCACTTCCGACGCGCCTTCCGTCCACAGCTATCCAGAGCGTTCAGCCATACCTGCGCATGTACAAAGCGCGAGTGTTACGTTCGATGCGAAAGTGACTACGCCTCCACGGACGGGTTCGCCTGAGCCTAAGAGAGGACTCTCGACGCATAATATCCAGAGACTTGCGAGGAAAATAAGTCTGAGTGGCAAAGCTCCGAAATTGCCTGGGGTTTTACGCCGGGACACAAGCTTGCGAGAGTCGAGTATGGCGAGCAGTGCTGGAACGAGTGGGAGTGCATCTACGCCTCCTACTGGAAGCGCTAGAGCGAGCGTGGATGAGCCGCAGGGCGAAACTCCTTTGAAGAAGGAGGAGAGAAAGAAGAAGAGGAAGAGTTTTATCTAGAAGTTCCTCCTTTCTCTCAGATTCCCTTCTCTTTTCATTGTTGTGTTCCTTCCCTTTTCATTACTGTCCCTTTCCTTTCCGTGTCATATGTTCTGATCATCTTACTTCTAACGACCCCTGATACGACACATCATCATCTTTCCCTCATCATTAACATGCATTTTTCAATCACATGCGACTTGTGGCTTTGATTTTTGTTTTATTCGATACATACACGTGTTGTGTGCTATATTGATATCACTCGGTCGAATGTCTGGTTTAAATTCGGTAGTCAAACATGGTTCTTGCATTGTTGTTCTGATGTTAGTCCGAGATCTTGGTCTGTTATGGGCGTGCGTTTTATACACTTTGTATTTGCTATGCGTGTCGTATGTAGTAAATTATAGTGTGGTGACAAACAAGGGGAGACTGAAGCAATTAATTGAATACATTATATGAACAGCGGTCTATGAGCCCCCGAAGTATTATAAAGTAGCACGCGTGGTGGCCCGGCCCTACAGAGACCAACATTCGAGATCCGTATTGTGCAAGCAAGCTTGTCATGAAGTCAAAGCTGGACCGGAACTACGAGGTGTTTCAGTACGTAGTTGGTAGGACTCATAAATGAGACTGCGGATGGCTTGCTCTGATCGATGTCGGCGTGCACGCATGGCGGGTGATGCACGTGGGTCGTCGGGGAGCGAAGTGATACAAGCGTGCGAGGAAAACCGCATCCCGAGGCTTTCCAAGTTATCCTTGTTCTCCACCCACCACCCATCCATGTCCTTAGGATAATCTTCCAAGCCGGTGACCACAGCAGCGACTGGTACGCCACCTGCTGCAGTGGCGGTGGAGCCGACTATATCGGTGAAAATTTTATAATCCTTGATCAGTGCCCTCTGGGCCCTCGACCCCCTCATGCAATACAAAATAAGGTAGACTCCGTCATCTCTGTACAGCTTCTCGTACGACTGTTTCAGGCGCCGTTTTGCCAGAAGGGTTCGCAAAGAACCCAGTGATTCGAGTGAGGAAACTTCCCAAAACTTGAATTGGCGATGTCCAAGACTGACTCCGTGGGAGGTATGCTGCAGTGTGCGGGTTTCTGCGTCTGGCGACGTCTGTGCAACATCGCATCCCATAATCAACTTGATGATAGAGCTTTTTCCAACTCCAGTCTCCCCGAAAAGCAACACATTCAAAGGACCTGCAAGTGACTTGACCGTGTGGAAGGATCAGTACACATAAAACAATGCACCAGAAGACTCTCACCAGCGACGAGACTGTAGAAAAGAGACTAGAAGGAATGATTTTGCGTGACGGAACAGAGGTTGGCGAGGAAGACTCAGGTAGTGACAGTGCGGTCGAAATCCCAGCCTGGTTGATCAACATTTAAGCCAAATGACTTCAACTACAAGCTGGCGAGTCCATACCTGCTCCGCGATGAAGTATGCACTTTCCTGCACCTCGCCATCAAGGACATCCTGTCAGTGTCAGAAACTCCACTCCTACGTGGCAAGACAACTCATGAGCTTACATCTTGTTCCAAAGCCTCTAGTCCCTCCGTTATGAAACTCATAGCGGTGAAGGCACATGGTCGAGCAGATGGATCAATTGACCAACACTGCTCGATAAAATTCCAGCGGGCGTCTGTGACGTCAGATGTCACCTCAGATATCTCGGGACGCGGGATATCCTCTCCTTTTTGAATTTTTTGAATGACTTTGTGTTCGTCAATGTCATGCCAAGGAACAGTCAGGGTCAACAACTGGGATGAATGATACATCAAATATAGTCTTCGTGAACTTGAAACGCTTAGACTTACATGGAACATTACACGACCAAAGGAATACATGTCGTTCTGTGTGGTCGGTTTGATATCGCAAGGGACATCACGTGGCCAGATCAACTCAGGCGCAGTCCACCTGACCGCACCAGGCCAAACAGTTGATCCTTCGACTGCGCGTCCCTTTAAATGTCCACAGAGAACATTTGACAAACTGATGTCCGTTATGCAAGCCTTGTAATCTCCGTCCTTGAGATCTACCAAAATGTTTGTCTGGATTACTTAGTGAGTCTAATTGGAATTATTGAATGTGAAGAGGATGAGCTCACGCTCGTAATGTCGCCGTGAACAACGGGAAAAGAGTGGACTGACGGCAGATTTATGAGTCGAAATAAGACGACCGTGAAGGGAGTACAAACGATAGTAGAGTCCAGATGCTATGCCACGAAGCTAGTGAATAAGGATAATTCAGTTTAGGTCTATTGCAGCTAAAAACATTCATGTTACCAGCTTCAATTTGGATTTAATGGTTAATGTAGCACCCTGTTCTGTGATCAGACGGAACAGTGTGCCGTCCGGAAACCATTGGGAGACAAGGGCTGTGGTTGGTCCGAACCCCTCTGTCGTTCCATAAAGTGTGACGATATTGTCGTGAACGAGGTGTGCCCATATTGCAGTTTCTCGTCGAAACCTCTAGCGAATCCGCATAAAATAGTGTTCAGGACAGAAAAACATAGACCCTTACTCTCGAGTCCTGCTCTGAGATACAATTCAAGTTATGCCTGAAGGCTTTGACTGCGACCTGTAGTGCGATAATGAATAAGCTGATCAGTAAGTTACTCGGCACTGCCCACTGGCCAGACCTTGACAGTGTCCGACGGCCGTCTCCATTCACATCTGTAAACAATTCCGAATGCGCCACAAGCGACCAAGTCATTTATCGTACCGAAGATCTGACCTGTCAGATCTTCTGCTAGTGGCGGGGTTTTCTTTGCAAAGAATCTAATAACTTGCGTTGCCTCCGGGCGATCATCTGGGTTCCAAGACCAGCATTTTTGAATCAAGTTCCAATGATCGTCAAGAATGTTGTCGGGCCGCGCATGTACAACTTTATTTAACAGCGCAATGATGATTTGAGTTGAGTTTTTCTTCTCTTTCCATGGCATATCCCCCGAGACGATCTGAGAGGAGAAAGCTTAGAATAGAACTACAGAAAAACAATGGGATCGCACAAAGAACATGACACCACCAAAAGAATATACATCACTCTTGAAAGACGGTTTTTCAGGGTCACGCTCGACTCCAACGATTTCAGGCGCACGCCATTGAGGATTGAAGCTGCGATTTGCAGTCGTGGTGTTCAGCTGCGACTCGACGTCTCCTGCGACTGTTGCGAGACCAAAATCTGTGAGCCGTGGATTCCCCGCACCATCTATAAGTACATTTGCCTGAAGCTTATGAACGAGTGCAACATCTACAGAGACGACCGTACATACGGGATGAAGGTCTCCGTGAACGATATTCTCCGAATGAACTGGTTAAACATCAACAACAAAAATGATGCTTGAATAGCAATCTACGAACGATATGCGAGGCCATCGGCAACACCCCCGACCTTGAAGCATACAATAGATTAATTGCTGGGGAGCGTGATTGATGGACAAAAAACTCGCCAATTCAGCTTTAGCCAAATCGGTGATTGTACCTTGCTTCTCGAGGTACATATACAATGTTCCGGAGGGCATCCATTGCGAGACGAGAGCAGGACACGGAGACCCGACGTGTGCGATGCCAAGTAGTGGTACGATAGTTTGGTGTTTTTGACAGTCTAATCCACACCTTGAGTTCCCGATGCATTGCCTACATAGGCAATTGAGCGAAGTGTAATTTGGTTACTAAACTCTGGTTAGATGCCTTACCTTCTCATATTTCTCCACAGCTCTCCCAGCATCGATCTTGAACACCTTTACTGCGACCTGATGGATATCAGATGGACGATTCAGGAGCTTGGGCAAGGCGGTCAGACAAACCTCTTTTGTGCCCTCGCTGGTATTGATAGTGCGCCGGTAAACGGCGCCAAATGAACCAGATGTGCATGGATCCCCGAGCTTCAACACGGAAATCTGAGATGTGAAATCGCTAGGGATATCACTGCGAAATATGATGAAAGGTCGAGAGACATTATGGGAGACGACTCACTGTTGAGGCGCGAGTCTCTTCATGCCAGTAGGCAGAGGCGGGGTTACTACTTTGCGGGAAGGAACAGTGAGGCTAGTTTTCAAGTAAGTGGCAGGGCGCTAATTAGGGTTCGTAAGGGGGTCATGCATATGCTGCAGAATATGTCACAGTTTCGTGTGTTCGCCTCGAGGCCATTGCCCATGATGGCAGTTCCGGATTAAGCTTATCAATCAATTAAAATTATTTTCAAGTTTTACATGCCCCTCGCACGAGTACTTGCACTCCTTCCTTTCCTCGGGCTGCTCATGCAGCACGTGAAGCGCAACCTAGTCATCAGTACTGTGAACTGTAGCACATAATCACAAAAATCTGAGTAAATCTGCTATCGATCTTGTATTGATCATCACATTGTCATTTTTGACCTTATCGAGGAAAGAGGAGTTCCATTTTTCCTACATAGCGCCAGCTTGTGCTGAGATTTAGGACAGCGCTCATTTCACTGCTTTGTGGATGCTGGTACCCACTATACCTCTTTCTACACCCGCCAACTGTGCCTCATCATCCCTACCACCCATCTTCGCAGAGTGCATGGCGTTTACTACTTTACTCGAGCTCTGCAATGTCATCAAGTCTGCATTACTTAGGTATTGTTTATATCATACATGTGTCTCCGCAGTTCTGGCTCACCACTTTTTAACAGACATACATCAACCTTCCTCCAACTCCGAGTCAGCCCACCGCCAAGGTACACCAACTTCTTCCTTTTGTCCACAACACTCTTGCCATTTGGCGCGGCCCATAGCAAATGACTGACCATAAACGAGCCAACAAGCGCTATCACAATAAGGAACTGGCAAGTGTACAGCACCCTGGAGTTCCGAGACAGAAGGAGCCTGGGAGAAGAGTAGCTGATGATTTTTCAGGCGGCATGGTTGGCACGGTATGTTAGTTCTTTCTATCGAACTAGTAAACGTCTTTTAGCATTTTGGTAGTGCATGCTAATCACTAACTTCATGTTCTCAATTCTTCAGACTTCGGTGTGTCATCCTACAACACCCATTCTTCCAGTTTTTCTAGGAATCGAGACCTGCTCGCACCTTCCATTCATGCCTCTCAATCTTGCCGTGCTCTGATGCCTGTTGCATGCCCCGGCACCTGCTGTTATTCCCTCACAACAGCAACTACAATCTCCTAACACCTACCGCTATCATACCTGTGGTTCATGCCTTCTACAGTCACCCTCACAGCATATTTGCCTCTTCCCACTCCCTTCAACAGTGCACCTCAGCACCAATTCTCGATTACACAGATGTGTGCACTAGAGCTCTGTCCAGCCAAACCGCTCCCCACAACCACATATCTATCCTTCAAGTCTCTGAGTGCTCCCCCAGTTCTCGATACTCAATCAGCGTCCTCCACTGCCTCCTGCAGCTTCCCGCACCTTCTACTGCCTCTTGTAGCTTTTTATGACTAGTGCGCACAATCCGGATTTTAAAGTGATATCTCAGTGTCTTAATATATCTAAGGGTTATGATAAGGGTAGGACTACAAATGTATTGTAATTATACAGAGCCACACCGCGGTAAAAACTCAATAAGAATAATGGAATTGTGTACAAGCTAGCTGTTATCGACGATGAGCGCAACACTTCGTAATTGCCAAAACGAGTATTTACCAAGTGACTTCATGACACTCAGACTTTCTGCATCAACCAACCGATCACATTGACATTTCAAATCGCACCATGGCAGTGCTCTGATACATCTGATGCTTAGCAAGTTGCATCATACCATGAACGAGCGCATTGTTGTATCCGATTTGTCGCGGTGCTACAAGGACTGATGTATATAGTACGATTACATTTAAATTACGGCTACTGGTGTATGAATTAAGTTGGGCCGTAAGTTGGCGATTATATATCACGAACAGCTGTTTGTGATTGGTCTATGACTATATGCCTTAAGCGGGAAGTATACAAACTGGACTACCTTTGAAGTATCATAAAGTAGCATGTGTAGTCGCCCAACCCTACGGAGGCTAACATCCAACTATAATTGTTTCAAGTTGACGCTATATTGGAACTGACAGGGGTTCTACCAGCTTGATGGGACTCGTAGAGCAGGCAGCGGATGGCTTGCTCTGATTGCTGTCGACGTGTGCGCATCGCGAGTGAGGATTTTGGGTCGTCAGGGAGGGAAGTGATACAAGCGTGTGCTGAGAACCGCATCCCGAGGTGCTTTAGATATCCCTCGTTATTCGTCCACCAATTATCCATGTCTTTAGGATAGTGTTATGAGCCTTCCTAGGGTCCACTAGGGTCCACTTTTTGCCTGTATCATTACATTATACAAGGTGGGCTTCCAGGACTCCCACTGTGCATGGGGGCAAAAATGCAATTTTCACCTTCTCATATACAGAAATGGGCTTCCAGGACTCCCACTGTGTATGGGCATAAAAATTCAGATTTCACCTTCTCATTTCACAAGGTGGGCTTCCAGGACTCCCACTGTGCATGGGGTCAAAAAAAGCGATTTTCACCTTCTCATTATACCTAATGGGCTTCCAGGACTCCCACTGTGTAGGGGCATAAAAAAAAACCCAAGTCTTGCCTTCTCATTACGAAGAATGGGCTTCTAGGACTCCCACTGTGTAGTTGCATGCAGACAATTAAAGGACATTTTTGTAAATAGGTGAGGGTTATGTAGTGGTTAGGTTGATCTTTTATACTTTTGTTTCTGCCTACAGGACTGTTCCCTGTGTGGACCCAAAGAAAAAGTCAACCAACTAATATAAAATAAAATATAACCTCAAGTCCACCACCAGAACAGTTCTACTGGGCAAACCCTAAAATTACAAAAGGTTAACTGACTGAATACAATATATGTTCTGCAATCAGAACAGGCATGATATAAAATTCAGTCTTGTATCCCTAACATGCCCCATTCAGTTTATATTCAGAACAGCCTTCCATGAAACAACTCACCTCAAAATGGTCCTGACTATATGTTAGGATCTGTGACTGTTTTGAAGAGATTGCAGGCACTCTCATATCTGTCAGTGTAGGCCAGTCAGCTGGACTGACAGTTATCAGCATCATCAGTGGAGAAGAAGAGATCCAGATCTTTGTTGACAACATAGGAATTCCTTGTTGCAGTAAGCTTTGAACCAACCAAAATGGTCGCATCAGACTTGTCACTAAAACTTTTGCATTCTCTGTGTGCACATACACCAATGTTCTCTCCAGCACAGAACACAACTCTATGGTTTCAGGCATTGGTTTGAGACCCCATTTCAACAGTGGGTGATCATGTTTCCATATATGCTCCAGCAATGAAGTCACCCCAAAGGTCATCCATTGGTATAGGCTCAGAAATGCCTAAAAGTTCACCTCAGTGTTTTAAATTTGCCATGAACTAGCTGCATACCTCTGGTGTGAATATTACAAGATGCAGTTGCAACACATCAAAGATATCAGGGTGAGACCATGCTTGAGTTAGAGGGATGATGATGTCCTGATAAATCTGCCTGAGAAACTATCAGAGCTTAGCAACAACCATGATGTATAAAACTCACAACCCAGTCCATTGACCAGCCAACAGAGAATCTACTTGAATTATATAGACATTTTCCAACCTCAAGGCCTGAGGCACATCTTCATGTTCTATTTTTCCATCAAAACACTGGCAAGGCAGGCTGGATTTGCACTCCCAAATGATGTTCCAGTGTCTTACTGCTGCAGGGTGTCTAGTTCCATATGCCCCAGACAATGCAGAAGTGATGTAACCTTGCTGGACTTCATGAAGTGCTGCAGAAGGTCATGTCCTATCTGACAGCTCATTGCAAAATTGACATCCAATGGACAGCACTGCAGGAGGAACATGCCCGTCATCAGGATTGAACAGATCCTCATCCTCATCATCTATCTCCTTGTTGCTATCCACCCCACAAACTGGTTGAGTTATAGACTTCTGGATTTTGGTTAGGAATGGGCCAAATTGAGGCAGAACTGCATTGCACTGAATGTGACCTGTCTTTCTTAAGAAAGCCTGCAGATACATATTGACTAGTGGTGTCTGAAAGTTCTCATCTTCATAGACATCCTTGTCCATCACCATGTCATCATGATCAGGAATGAAAGAAGAAAACAGCTCCAGAACAGTTTCCAGATTGACCAGAATACCACAAGACTTTGTCCCAGCCACTGCCATTCCCAAATGATGAGGTATTCAATGACCTTGCTCATTATACACATTGTTTTCATCATGAGTCTCCGGATCCTCATAGGGAAGTTCTCCCAGATCAACTTCTTGCCAAACAAGTGGATCCAGTGAATCATATACCATGTCATGGTTGAAAAGAATCTCCTCATTCGCAATGTCCTGCCACCAGTTTACCTTGGTGGCCCTTTCAGTCATGTCAAGCATTAGTGAGTTACAGTCCCATCAGGCTCCCAGACTCACATTACATTGGTTGCAATAGCCAGCAACATGTAGTGAATGTTGGCATATGCCCTCTCAGCCTGCCAATTGGCCCCTTCCATCTGTCTAGTTTGCAGGTTTGTGCTAGCGATAGGTTGGTTTTGTCAAAAATGACATGACACAGAGATAGGTTGATGCTGCACAAGCCAATTGTCCTGTTTCCATGACTCAGATGCTCCTTTTACCCAGTCGTCCCATGTCATGATTATGCAGTCATTGAGCTTCTTTATGTCATCAAGGTGGAGTTGCCATAATATCCAAGTCTCCTGTGCCATAGACAGCCTCATCTAATATCACTCACTAGACATTTGAAGCATCAGCAACCCTCCATCTATCTATATCCTCTTCTGGTCCATCTATCTATATCCTCTTCTGGTCCATAGAGATGTGTCATGTGAATGGTAAGCCTGTGATGGTAGATAGAGTTTTAGCAAGAAACATGACTGCCATCCAAAAATGATCCCCTGAAAGTCTAGTGTCTCCATGTTTTCTACTCAGAAGGGGAGCCTCATTGGCTAGAGTCAGGTCCTCTATGTTAGCAATCAGACAAAACCCAAACCATAGCTCTGAGGAAAGCCCCTGTCCCTATTGCCATCATTGAGCTAGTCGGATCAAAACCCAGCTTGCCATATTTTGGTCTGAATTGACAGTAGGATTGATGGAGATCCAGGGTGATGGTGAATGTGTGATCCACAGCAGTGTTTGGTAGGAAGGTGTGACAACCCATCAATCCAGCCACAACATGTGTAAAATCAAGAAAGTGCTTCAACCCATCCCACATTAACATATTGTCATCTGAACAAGGGCTGAGCTTAGAATCAATGGTCAGGTTGACTCTACAGTGCAAAAGCATGATGGCCTTCTGAGCTTGATTATTCTCAAACATATGAGCATATGCAGATAGTTTAACAGTGCTTGTCTTCATCTGCTCCCAAGTAAGACCTGATGCATCAACACCCTCCTGGCACAAAATAGCCCCTCATAAATATCACTCTGGGGCAAAGGGTTGTCCGCCTCTACAACTGAGGGCACATCTCCAAGATCAAAGGCAACAGTGAGGTTATCATCTTCCTCCTTGCTGCTAGAGCTGTCAGGTTAATTAGTATGAGTTAGGGGGGAAAGGTCAACTCCTACTTACTCTGTATGATACAAGTCTTCAGAGATTGCAGACATAAATTGAATGTATGCAAGTTAATGCCAGAAGTTTGACATTAGGAAAAGAAAACAAGATGCAGGCTTGCTCAGGTGGTGTTACTGAATGATGGAAGAAAATAATATTAATGTGTTGGTAATTGCACCAATTGAGCTGTGGTCACTGGCTGTAATGGCCAAGGTTCAAGTTATTCAGGTTACATTGTACATGCTGTATGTAAGGAAACCAACTGCATCATAAATATTAGTAAAAAGACATAAAGACTTCACAAATAAACTCACAGAGATACTTCAACATTAGACATCAGACAACCACCCAGGCTGTGCAAAGCCCAGAAGAGATGCCAAGTTCTTTTCCCAGTTACTGTTTGTTCTTGTTGTGAATTTGTGAACTGGTGTTCTCCAATTTCCCTTTATATAAACACCCAAGCAAATGTAACCACACCAAGTTAATCTTATTGGAAGTATCAGTATGAAATTACCAGTGCAGCACTTTCCTGAAAATTTCTTGGTTCTGCAACTTCAGAGTAGTGTGGCGCATGCAAACTTTATCTTTTGCTGCCCAACATGGATGCATGGAGCTTTTCTAAAGAAACTCCAAGTCAGAAATCTGAGCTGACTTCTCAGATGCTCCCATAGTCATGCCCACAAGAAGCAATTCAGTAGGGAAACATTGTTGGCTAGACAACTGAGACATCATCAAATGCAATTCTAGGGAACAAGCATGATTATGAGAACAATACATTTTTTAATCCTGGGTTCCGCTGTGGGGCAACCATAGATTGATGGCATTGAATGTTAATGTTCAACACAGAGCAGATTCAGGGGTGATGTTATTTAAACATTGACATTTGATGCAAAGCAGTCATGGAGAGAAACCATTCATTAATGAGAATCTGAGTTAGTGTAACAAAGCATGATGCTTATATAAGCCAAAAACCCCTAAATGGTCCCTTTTCTTGCAACTGAGTGTGTACTCAATGGCAAAGCAGTTATTGTGCATTATATTGTGGTGGAAACTAGTGTAGATTATGCTAAAGAATCCTATGTGCAGTACTGAATTATGCAATCAAGTAAATATAGGTTATTGTCATATCCCAGATTCTGGACATATCCTATAGTTGGATTTATGGACTAATCCTTAGATTAGATTCCTAGACTTCATCCATAACCATTTCCAGTCTCATCCACTATCACACTTGTCCAACTACCATTCATCTGTCCAATCCGATATGCCTATCCACTTTGGATCTGATATGATAAGCTTTCTAATCCATTGCCTGTCCATATAACATTAACACAGCCTATTCCTTTATTCAGTATTCTCTACCTTTTGTCTATTACTGGTACTTGGTTGTTTACCTATCTGTTATGCTTACTGATACATTATCCTTTGACTGCGCTAATGTACATAGCCTTGGACACTGCCTCTGATTATTCCGTTAGCTACCTACAGTATATAAACTCTTGTAAATCTTGATAGATCCTCAGTTCAAATATTATTGTCTTGCAGCATTATTGTCCTCGCACCTTAGTGTTGTAAGGATCCCTTCTCTATCCTTTGGGCCTAGGGATTGATTCCTTAAGCCAGAGCTCCACTCTTCCACATTTCTGGACATCATCCATTTCTGGATCTTACCTTAGGCCTAAATAATTGTAGACTTAGGTCAAAGTTTTGCCTTTCTGATACATGCACCCTTTCCGTTCCTTATCCAACTCCATCTCTACCTAAGAGTAGTCTACATCTGTCCACATCCACTCCAGAACCCCTATCCAGAGCTCTGGACCACTATTTCTGCCTCAGACTGCGTCTGTTGCAGTATCTACCCTGTGTCTTCACTAAGGATTGATATGCGCACTTATTACACTTCCTATTAAGTGGATGGAACTCCATCCAAGTTTCTAATACTCATCTGGAAGTTTCCCACACTCATCTGGACGGTTTCCATGCTCATCCAGAAGTCCTTTGGATGCTCCACCAGAGTTGTCTGCCTCCAAAGTCCTTCAGACTTCATTAGGACCTTATTGGACTTTATCTGAAATTAAGGGCACCATACTCAGGTGAGAGGCACAGCGTATGAGCTGAGGCCAAAGCCCTTCTGAGTTCGTAATTCTCACCCCTCCGAGAGATTGTATGCACCCATGTGCACAGTCTTTAACAGTTATATGCAACATTTGCAAGGGAGCATATTAGTATCCACTTAAGTGTTATCATTTGCGTCATTGAGATCATTGTCATGAGTCACCAATTCACCTCATAAACTTGCTGAGTGACAAGCCAAAAGCTTCTTGGGCAACTTGAGGTGCTGTGACTTGCTCTTGAGGTGTGATTTGAGTGGAATATGCTTCTCTGCTCCTAGATGGTGATAAACCTTGATCTGATCCTTGAGAGCTGGATCGAGCAAGCGTACAAGTTGGTTTTGATCTAGCACCAGTGCAACACCTGCAAAATAAGTTTCCTTGGCAGAATTAGATGCTTGCTTCTCTGTAGCCTTCTTCTTGGCAGCAGCACAGAATCAAGCTTATGCTGAATCAATGCATCCTGCTGCTGCCTCTCAACTCCACTCATATCAATTTTCCGTGCTTGATGTTGTAAGTGAGCATGATCTTTGTCAGTAAACATGGCATTCATGAATTCTTGAGTGTCATTGTGTGAAAAAGCAGCTTGATTTGAAAAATGACCAACTGTGGTACTCGGCTTTTCTGCATGTTTTCACTAAGATCCTAACATACCCTCATTGATATCATTTATCATTGGTATTGCAGCAAGGTCCCATTCTTCAGTTGTGGATGTTGCAATTAGTTCCCCAACAGCAAACTCCTCTGTAAATCTCATCCATGTTGACCTTGACCTTTGCAGAGAGTTTTCATGGAAGTGAGACATTATCTGGTGCATGGTTTTCTTTATCAAGCCATTTCATGCAGGCACATCAAAGTTACTCATTCTTGGCTTTAGAGCACCTTTTTTTATAAGGGCCAGGCTGTACTTGACATGCCATTTGGTATTGAATATTATGGTGAGACTTAAAATATCATAATGTCTTTAAAAAATGAGAGTTAACTGTATGCAGTATTTAGGACTTTGAAGGAATGCAAGCATGTTGCATATCTGTGCTGAAGCCATAAGTCCCATTTTTGGAAAATCATGAATTGTGGCTGACCTTTTACTGTATACAGGGACTGTTTTCAAATATGAGACCTCTATGTACCACATCTGTTGTCGTTTCTGTTCATGCACAGCAAAAAATATTTTTATTTCCTCCCAGCCAACAATAATTTCAGAATAGATTTTTTGTTGTGTGCTCTTGGGGCATAAAACCAACCATTTCTGAGGCTAAAATATGCTCAAAAACATGAAATTGCAAAATGTATTCTGATACTCTTGTTTAGACCATCAATCCATTACATTTTGCCCACAAACACTTAATACAAAAGTCTTTCCTTTGGTATATAGCATCAAGTTTCACTTCTCTGTGTGTTTATGGCATGGGTTAGCTTATAGTTAGTCAAGCATTGGTGTTGAACTTGAAGGTTAGGGTTCCCTGATGAGTTCAAATGTCCATTTCTCTACAAAATTAGGGTCAGAGTTCCCACAATCAGTCACTTATTTTCTCATGGATCCTCCTGACATATTGAACAATCTGCCAATGATCTGTTCACTTTGTTATGTTACTCCCTTTCTCAACCACCCTCACCACATATTTTCTGCTTTCACCACTTTTGA